>OZ005651.1:29972934-31172934 GCA_963930645.1 Salticus scenicus | reverse complement strand
TCACGATATCTATCATTCATATATATATATATATATGCACATATATACGTATTTATGATTAACTCGCTACATAACCACATACGTTTTTGAGGGGCAGTATCCTCTTTAACCTTCCCCGTACATCTGTCTGTCTACATTTATCTGTATCTATCTGTATATATATATTTCCTTGAAACTCATAGCCTTGTTTTAATTTCTTGTAACTCATAAATATTTGTACCAAATTTGATGCCAAATGGTTGCATAAATTATCTGATTTATTTTGTGTATCCCTGTACACCAATTACCAATTCATTGCTTACCATTTTCCACAGAAAGCATGCTTCTAAACATTCTGATAACATATGTTTATTTCATCGTGTTTAATGAAGTGTAACCATGTTAAAATGCACTCATAAGAAATACTGCCTATAGACCGTAATGGTTCAAAAGACATTTGCATATCCTTAAACACAAGATACAGTAAGTATATACACCAATACACTGCAAATAAAAGGGTCTTAAAGTAAGATATAAAAACAACTGAAACGGTATTTAAGACACGTAAATGTCTTAAAATGTACCTTAGACGTTATAGATATTTTAATTTAAGACAGAAATATGTCTGAAATATCAATTCAGACACAAAAATGACTGAAACACGTAAATACGCGAATTTTCAGACAGCAAAACGCGTTTGAATTTTCAGACACTTTAAAAATTCAGACACTTGCATGCATTACTTAGAAAATTTTTCATATGGAATCTACTTTAAGAAAATATGCTTATCCTGCTTCTTTCCACATTCAATAAATATATTATTATTTTATATAATAATCAGTTAAACTACTTATGGTAGCTTTATGAAATTATATTTTTATGGAATAATACTCTAGGGATGTGAATGATATTTGCATGCTATTACCTTTAACACAATTCATAAACAACATATTTAGACACAAAGCTTATTTTGTTCCAAAAAAAAAAAAAAATCTTTGTCTTTAAAGCTTTCTTATATTAAAAGACGGATGTAGCAAGTAATTTGTAGAGAAGAAAGCGAATTTATAAGTGAACAATCACATGAATAATTTGTGCATAATATTTTTTCTTTTTTTCTTCTTATTATTATCCATTTAAAAACTTTTTTCTTTCACAAATTCACCTGCATCTAAAGGTACAAATTTTGCTGTATTAATTATTAAAGTTCGTTTTTATTTATTATCGCTTTAAGGAAAGAAATCGTTATCATCGAGGGATGAAACCTTCACACACTTGTTATGCATTATTAAAAAATTCTGGCCCTTTAAATATGAAATTTAAGATAACAATATTAATTAAGTTTAAGATAGCATACTATCATAGTTTTATGGAGAAAAATTAGAAATAAAACATAACACTGCTATTAGTTTCACGAATACTGCAGTATATTATATCATAAAAACATGTCTTGCTGTCTTCAACGGTAGCGTGATTGGTAAATGCTTCACTCCGACGATGCTTGGATCGAAGTTTCGGTTTCCTTAGACAGTGTGCATTCGAATCCCAACTCCGGAAAATGGGACTTTTTTTTTTTTTTTTAATATTTCATTAATGCTCTAAACAATTCTAAAATATATTTTTAACAGAAAAACAAAATAGCACGCCATATTTATTTATTTATATATTTATTAAAAAGCCTTAAAAACGGTAGTCTTTTTAAGCCTAACATGGCGGTGTTTTTAAGCCTAAAACATGGCGGCGTTTTAAGACACTTGCAATATCTTAATTTCTGATGCAAAAAGGTGTCTTAAAAAGTAAGACACTTTTTTTTCGCTTAAAAAATGACCATCCATTTAAGACACATTTTAAACTGAATTTAAGACATTTACGTTTACAGTGTAAAAAGTAAAATATTAATTCATTGTAACTCATTAATATTTGAACGAAATTTGACATCATTTAGATGATTACAAAATGACATCGGAATTTTTTTGTATGATCCTGTAAATTATTTAGTCTATACATACCTTTTTTCTAGACAAAACATGCTTCTAGCCATCTTAATAATTTATGTTAATTTCGTTATGTTGAATGCAGAATAAAAGTGTTAAAATGCGCTTTAATAAAAATCTTTCCATAGGCTCTAATGTCATGAAATTCATTTTTCTGTGCTCCTGCAAAGGAGCCATAAACAATATATAAACCAGTAAAATCTATACAACTTACTCAATTCAGCACATAAACAATTGTTCGAAATTTGACATAATTTGGATGATTACGTGACGTTACTCGAACACTTTTCTAAGGTTCTGTACATTAATTATTAAGTCTAAGCACACATTTTCGACAAGAAACATTCTCTTAAGCATACTCAATAATGTATGTTAATTTCATTTTGTTGAATGCAGTATAACCATGTTCAGATGTGTTTATACGAAATTCTGCCCATTGACCATAATGATAAGAAAAACTTTGGTGAATTCCTGATCTATAAACAATATAGACACCAAAAATTATCTAGCTATTTGTGTACAACGCCTGAACATGTGTATCAATTTGCAAGTCAATCGGTCACTAATGCGGTATATACAAATTCTGCCCATAGGCCGTGAAGATAGGAAAACATTGATGCGTCCTTGTAAACGAACTACAGATAGAATACACACCCACAACTAAACAGCTAATTCTATGTGGCCCATAAACATGTCTACCAATTTGCAAATTAATAATGTGATTTTTGCGGCCACTATCGCGAGATATACAGACAGACAGGCAGGCAGAACCCCAAATCTTTTTGTTTCTCCACATGGAGGCCTCCACGCACGTTTCAGCCGCAAGCATTTTATGGAATACAAAACCGATGAACAAATATTGTACTGGCAGATTCAAACAAAAGTAGAATCCCATTTTTTAGAATACATTAAAGTAATATATATTTTATACGAGTAATAGAGACGTTATTTTGTTGAAACCCCAATAGTAAAATTTCTCACGATGATTATTTTAGATTCAGATTTCTTTTAATTTAAGGTTTTCTTCATCGGCTAAACTTTTCATCTTTTTGTTCCAGTTCATGAATGATCAGAGTTTATATATTATTTTTTTCCAATATTTCTTAATATTTTACAAAAGAAAGACAATAAATAAATAAATAAATAAAATAAAAGTAAGTAAAATAAATAAAAACCTTATAATAGTCCTCAGTCATGCATATATACAGGTATTTTAGCACTGTCTACTGAAATAAGCTTGATCAAATTATTAAAAATATCAGCATATTACGCATAAAAAATAAACTATCTACCAGTAGGTACTTGGACACTTTCGAATTTTGAGGTTTTTTTATCAAATATCTAGAAAAATTCTTTAGGAATTGTTTTGAAACATTGGGAGTATAAAGAACATGTTATATTAGTATATTTCAGCAAAAGTTTTGTTTTGAAGAGGAAAATGGGACTAGTAAACAATTAAACAAAACCAAAATGTTTTGGATCACCCTGTAAAAAGTAATGCTTTAAATGCGTTTTGGCTGTAGCATGTGATTATGAGGCTCACTAACAAAGGGAGATAGAATTTATAAAGATGACATGGAATTATATTTATAAGAGACACTATTTAGTTTATAGATTTCAGCCACATAATTTTTTTTTTTTTTTTTTCAGTGCAGGCCTCCGGTTCAATTTTACATGTATGCAGCGTTTTCCACAATACTTATAAAAATAAAAAAACAATACTTATAAAAATAAAAAATAATAAAAATAAAGTCTTTCTAATGAGACTTTTTACTTTATCCTGTATTCAATAGAAGAAAGTATTCATGTTTCATTAAAATTTGTAACTTGCTGTTTTCGACGGAATTACATGTTTTGAGAGG
Source organism: Salticus scenicus (assembly GCA_963930645.1). Classification (NCBI taxonomy): domain Eukaryota; kingdom Metazoa; phylum Arthropoda; class Arachnida; order Araneae; family Salticidae; genus Salticus; species Salticus scenicus. Next base: position 31,169,102 of record OZ005651.1, on the reverse strand, counting down.
CCCAGAAAACTATTTGATCATTTTTAGAAAATGTCTGTCTGTGTGTATATGACAAATGATTTAAGGTAACTGTATCTCAAGAACTTTCATATGAATTTATGTTATTTCACCCTGATATAAGTTATTGCCTATCAGCTTTTGGCGTTGACATCCCGTTTTTTCAAAATTTTTAATATGTCAATATAAGAAAAAATTTCGTATAAATGTACAAAACAAGATATATTTGGAAAGGATTAATTAGCTTTTCCGTGAGATTCGATAGTACAAAATAGTTTTGTTCTTGCAACTAGATTCAACAGTTCACTCAACATACCGGGTGCGCCAAAAGTTCGTGAAAAGTTTAAAAAATCATTAAAAAAGAACAAAAGATGATAAAAAAGTGCGGTTTGCACGAATGACATCAGAAAGAGGACGGATTTCTTTTAAATAAACAAACAAACAAACAAAATATATATATGTATATACATAAATTTAGCTCAAAAAATGCCCGATAGGTGGCGCTGCGGTGCATACACGAAGTGATTTTCAATTTAAAAAAAAAAAAAAAAAAAAAAAAAAATAGCGCGTCGGCCTTCGAGGATCTAACCCACGACCAACGCGTTATCAGCATGACATTCAAACCAAAATTCAAAGAACAATAAAAAAAAAAAGTCATAGAACATGCTAGGAAAATCTAAGTAATGCAAAAAAAAATAATAATAATAATAATAATGTTCTTGAATGCTTTTCGAAATACTTTGAATATTTAAGAAATTTCATCTCGCATAAAACTGAAATATCTACATTCTTCTTTAAAATTTTCTTATTGTTGAAATTTATATTTTTTGTAGCATGTCTCTGCAAGAATAAAATTTTATTTTATGTTTTTTAAGACTTCCTAACAAAAATTTTCCAGCCTTTTTTTTTTTTTAGTTACCAAAAAAACAGTAAACTATGATATGGAAGATTTTTTTAACGATAAAATGCTATAATCATTCAAGAAGTGAATAAAAAGTGTTCACAGACCTTCTATTACTGTGTATTTGAGTTTTGGCGACATTTTGTAAAAGAAACAGAAACCGCCCTAACAACACATCTTACCCCAGTACATCCATAGGATATCCTCAGAATAAAATAACATCCTGAGAATGTACTGTGAAAAAAATGTGTTTTTAGAAATATTATTGTTGCTTATTGCTTTTATCTTAACCGGCTTAGCTTCAGATAAAGATTTCTTAAAATCATTAGGGAAGCGATAAGGTCGCCAAGCTGGAATGCTGTCCTCTTCAGAGGCAAAAAATGGCGGTGATGCGCCGGCCTATTATTTTATTTAGAGGCTCTACTTTAACCAACTGAGCCATTGAATAATGTAAAAATTCCCTACATTTACTAAAAAGTGGAAGCACTTTGTTTTTTTAGCATGACATGAAGACGCGATGACAAAATTCAATTTCAAAAATAAGGAGTTAAAAAAAAAAAAAAAAATATATATTTATTTATGTATTTTTTACTTAAAACTTTTTATTTGGTGCTTTTTTACTATGAAAAATATTTTGTGATTTTTAATATGTAAAAAAAAAAAAAAAAAAAAAAAAAAAAAAAAAAGTTCCTTAAAAGACTCCCAAAATTTTTTTAGCATACTGTGTAAGGAGAGAAAAATTTTCTTGTATCAATTGACACCTTTTCTACTAATTATCTGCAAAAATTCGCATGCCGGACCTTCCGGGGACCGAACTCGCGACCACCGCGTTATTAATGTGACGCTCTAACCAACTGAACCAGCAGCGACAAACGGAATGGCTTATATCAAAGCTTCCAGGAAGCTTTGCTTTTATTTACTTTAAAATGAAGGCGCTTTGTTTACTAGCGTGACAGGAAGACACGATGACAAAGTCGATTTTACATAAAAAGCTTTTAATGATAATTAAACATGCATAGAAGGAAATATTTCACATTACGAAAGGTACTGCTTATACGTACTAGTAGCAATGGATTACTACAATAGTTTATATATATATATATATATACAGGGTAGTTATAATTAAACCTCCCCTGTAAACAGCATCCTACAGCGCAAACGGGTGAACGGAATGCAATGAAATTTGGTAAATAGACTATAAACGAGATGCGCTGACAGAATTTTGAAAAAAAAAAAATAGTTCCAAAATGTCCACAAGTGGACGACTTTTCCGAAGAAACATTAAATTTAACACAATAAGCGACCAAAACGGAATGCAGAAATAATGTTAACATTTATTGACTAGTTTCTGATAACCTTGTCATCAAACCACATTAAGTAATACCTGTTTTGCATAAAGTTTTCTCTTCTTCGCAAGTGTGCAAATCTCGACTTTTTTTCCTGGAACTGACTGACATCTTTTCCCGGTTTTACATTTTATTACTCATAATTCTTGTTCTGGATTGTTAATATTGTTTCTGTATTCCGTGTTGGTCGTTTATTGTGTTAAATTTAATGTTTTTCCGGAAAAGGCGCCCTCTGGTGGACATTTTGGAACAAAATTGTTTTTTTTTTTTTTTTTCGAAATTCTGTGAGCGCACCTCGTGTATAGTCTATATACAAAATTTCGTTGCATTCCGTTCACTCGTTTGCGCTGTAGGATGCTGTTTATAGGTGAAGTTTAATTACACCACTGTGTGTATATATATATATATATATTTCTTTTTTAAAGTAACGACATACAGTTTTGCTGAAACTGTAGTGTGGGTCTGGTTCGATTATTCCAGATTATAAGAGATTTCCTGAAACTCTACAAAGCAATAAAATATTTATTTTTGTATATTTTTATTACTTTCGTTACATTATTTATCTCTTAGCTGTTACGATATATGATGTAGCATAGCTAAAAAATTTTGCGCTTTGTGACTACCTAAAAACATTAATAGTTTTTTTTTATGTATTATTGTAACAGATTTCATTGATTAAATAAAGCAAAAAATTCTATTAAAAATTTCCCGTATCCAAAGTTGGCAACTATGATATGATTATACATTAATATATTATTAATTCAATTATATTTAAATCTTTATTTCATTATTTAAATTTTCTTTCATTTAAATCTTCATTTCATGCACATTTCATAAGTTAGTGCCTAAAAACAATTCTATGTCTGATTTCTTTTTCGCTCGGACTTTTACTGGGTAGCGATACCTAATTTGGGATTTTAGTAGCTCTTCAAAGACGACCCATAAAAGTGGCCTATTTTAGATATCAAAGGGATAAGGAAGAAGTTTCGAGACACGTGTATAGAATGTTCGCATAAAAGGAATGATATTTCTCGTATAGAAAGTTTTTCATGAAGAGTGGGGTTATATCCCCACCCCTAAGTTGCGATGCTTTGTCACTGTGGTCTTGACTTGCGCGCAAGCCCAATCGATACTTCTTAGGCGGCTTCTATTTTTAGAAACAATCAGGACTCTGTCCCTAGAGCACTTAGTTGAACTTGTTAAAAGCTGCGGCGTGGGTGTGGTGACAACTCTATCAAAGCAACGATTTATCATGCTCTGTGATTACATATTAATTAGATTACATGCCAGAAAAAAAAAAAAAAAAAGATAATCAATCCACAATTTTTTTATGGGCCGGAAAACGGCGTGACAATGACCCTACTTTTAAAATTTATTTTCCTGATGCGGGACAGCTTTCAGTCGGAGAACTTAGCTTGTTTCCTATCTTTCAAAATTAAATTTAAATGAACTAAGATGAGATTTTATTTCTTCCGTGTGTGTGTTTGGGGGTGTTTAATGAAATGTTAACTTTACCTTTACTTTTTTAAAATATCATTTTCTTTTCATGATTATCATTTAAAAAAAAGCATCAAGATATAAAATAAATAAAAATAAGAGTATTTCTTATTTTTATTCCTAACTTTCTTTTCTTTTTCTTAATTTTAACTTTCTGAATATAAGGCTAGAGGTCGAGAAGTCCTGCTCACTAGTGCTGGGCGATATCAGAAATTAAATATCGCGATATATCACCAAGTTAATATCGGTATTAATGATATATTGCGATATTTCTTTCAAGAAAAAGAAAATAGACATTTGCTGCTTTTTAAAGACAAATGAACACCAATTTTAATGTATACAAGCATGGACTGTTTTCGATATATTTTCAGGTATATTACTTCCATAACGTTTTCATAAAAAGAAAAACAAAAAATAATTAAAACAAAAAACTGCATAAAGAGTGAATCAATGTTTTGTGTTTATTTTAATATATATCATTGCTTTTAAGTATACACTGAGAAAAAAAAAAAATACATACCGCCTTCCTCTAGAATGAATAAGTGGCCATTTTCTAAGTCCTTTAACTAGAAATACAGATTTCCGAGCTATGTGCATAACGCACGTCAGTAAACTGAATAGACGAAATGATCGAGAATTTCTAGTTTACATATTTCTAGATGGTGAAACAATATTCTGAATATTCTGAATTGCGAGAAATTCTCGCTTATTTTCTAGAATTGGGTAACAAACCAAGATTATAGTTGCTGAAACCCGCCTCTTGTAGTCTCAATTTTTTACAGAGATTTTTAAATAACTTTGCCCTTCATAATATAGGCAAACGCTTTAGAACTCTAATAGAGGCTTCTAGAACTCGCTTTCCTCGCTTTCCTAAATACTAAGTCAAATCTAGAAAAACCAAACATAAATAAATAAGTAAATATCTAAAATATTAAATGAATGAATATGTAAGTAAATATATTTACTTTTATGCCGAATAAAATATATAAATGTACAAACTTAAAAATAAATAAATAAATTAATTAATTAATTAATTAAATTAAATTGAGAAAAACAGTGCTAAAGAAATGGAACCGCTTCAGCATAGGACCCCTTGGCAAAATTTTAATTTGGTATTGAAGTAACCCGGATATCTCTTCCTAAAATATTCACTTATCCAATTTCGATAGCCACTTTAATTCATCAATAAATTGACAACAAAAATTTAAAAACCACAAAGGGGCTCCTTTGCTAAAGTTACACCAAAGACATTTTAAGAAATGAATATAGTAATTGATGCTAGTGAATGAAACACAGTTAGTGCATGCTTTAATGGAAGAAAAGCAGTAGCAGCTCGTGAGATTCCTTTACAGGGGGGCTGCATAGCTGCATATTTATGTAAGATTTGAGAAAAAAGCGAAAATGATTTTCTAAATAATCTGTTTTAATCGGGTTTTATATGCGCAGACTGAGCAAGAAGCAGAGCAATACAGGATAGAGCATAGATTTAAAATTTTTGCATTATTGGACATTCATTATAAAAAATAAATAAATAAATAATCTTGAGATTTTATTTTGTTAACTTTATTTAAAAATGATAATCAATTTTCCCCCAACAAAATATTTTTCATCTGCATGCTATTATTTTCTCCAAGATGGTACAAAGTACGAAGTATACGTACATGATTGTAAATCAACTTTTGCACATTAAAAAGATACACACAATGATTTATATAAAAATAATAATAAATAGTTTGATTACATACTTATGTAGATTTGTACAGTTCTTGTGCTAATTAGTGCAAATAATTCGAATCTATAGTCCATAGTGATAAATAATTTCTTTTTGTGTCTCTGTAAAAGAATTTATAAGTCCAGTACTCATCAAAACAATACAAATTGCTTGACGATTGCCTGTAACCTACCTACCAATTTTTAGCTCAATAGGATTAAACATTTAGGCGCAATCGCACTTCATAAAGTTAAGTCCATTAATCAAAATGATAAGGAATTTTCTTTGTGTCCTTGTAACAGAACTATAAGTCTCACATCCATCAAATTCTATACAGCTCGTTTGATGGTGACCTTTCACATACCTACCAGCTTTCAGTTCAATCGAACCAAGCATGTAGGTGTTATGATATTCACTGACATATATACACTAACTCACACCATACATATAACACTGTAAAAATAGCAAAAATGAGTTCAGGAGACCTCAAAATGTTATAATAATGTAATGCTCGTATCTTAAAAGTGTAATTATAATGATGCGTTTCATTAATTTATTTAGAACATCCTTTGAAATATTAATTAAAAGAGTTAACATTGACGTAAAATCTTACACATCACATAGATTATGAAATGTTTGTCTAACATTACGAACATTTTATTATTATTATTTTTTTTTTAATGCGAACTTCACACACATGGTACAGTAAACTAAAATTTACACATGGTACAATAAACTAAAATTTCATTTAGATATGAAACCTTAGTATAATTAAAAATGAATTTCCAAAAATTGCTGCACATAGTCAGTAACATATCCGATATCTTCTGTATTGCCGTGCATTAAAAAAAGAAAGAAAAATCTACAAATGTTAAAACACTATTTTCTTTAGATATATTTAAAAATATTTGAATAGCATATATCAGTTTAATTTGGTTTATGAAATATTATCCAAGCCAGCATTGCATTCTGCATGTTTTGTGTGTCCTCGTAAAAGAAGTATAAATGAAAAATACAAGATTTTCTAAATGGATAAGTTTGTTATGCATTAGAATAATTTATATAAATTTCCTAGATTCTGCAACAGAATAACACTGCTAAAATGTATTTAAATTAATTTTCTTATAAAGTGTAATGTGTAGGAAATTTTTGTGCATTCCTCTAAATGAACTGTGAGCTAAACATACCCCATTTTTAATAGGAAAAATAGTGTGGTCAATCTAAAGAACGGATATTAAAATGCTTAAATTTCCGAGCATATTTCTGAAAGTTCTCACTCAAATAGAAAGACAGATGAAACGAAGTTATAAATGCTTTCCAACTTCTTAAAAATTTAGTGTTTTTAAGAAAGGTTCGACTGCTAATATTTCTCATCAAAATAGTAACATTAGTGACTAAAATACAAGTGAAAATAATAATAATAATAATAATAATAACCTTATCAACAAAGCGATTGAACACTTGATAAATTTTAAATATTATGTTTAAGGCAAAATTTATATAAAATTTGAGATTCTGTCTATTCGACGTTTCTGCCATTGGCAAAGCAAGAAACCGAAAAAACGTGCGAAATTTCCATGTAATATAAAATAAAAATCTGTTTGAAAAATAAATAAAAATAACTTCTATTTTCTCATATAATCGGGAATAACCTTCGTGCTAATTTTTTTTTTACCTCTCATACATAAATAATCTTCAAACACTGCCATTACCGCATTAAAAACTGTGAAGAAAAAACGTAGATTACAAAGGGAAATTGTTCTTTTCCACCATTACCGAAATCCCTAATTAGATTGGAGCTGCGTCGGATGCAGCTCCAACCAAACACTGAGCTCCATTGTAACAGGAGAGCTGACTTCCTATTCCCTAACGTTATCTAGTGCGGTCAGCGCGTATGAATACTGTGCCGATAGTTTTAGTTCGCATTCGGGGCAAAAGAAACAATTTTCTGTGTAGACTCCTTTGCTTATCATGCAGCTATTTCTTTCTTTCTTTCTTTTGAAATGAGATAGATTTATGAATTATTAAGTATGGTTAAAAGCTGTTCAGCCTACGGCTGTACAAACCGCTATATATATAGTTTAATGTATTTGATCACTATAATTGAAATGAGAGAGTGGGAACTTAGTATTAAATGGCAAAAATTTTAACGCAATTTGTGAATATATATGTATACACACATATAAAGTTAAAAAGTGTGTATAGGAAAAGTGTGTTTAATTTTTTTTTTTACGCAAATGCTTTCTTAGTTTAATTATAATTTAATTATAAATATTTTTCAACTTGCATTTAAGCTTTTATTTCTTTTATCTTATCATTTACATAAATATTAATTATATATTAAAACTTTTACAGTGGTTTGAAAATTTTATTTTGAATTACTTTCAATAGAATTAGTGCAAGTAAAAATCCATGGGTCGTTTAAAATTTCAAATTTAAGAAAAACAATAAGAGAGGTGGGAGACAGATACTTTAAAATATATCCTGATTTAATCATCTGTCTGTAAATATAAAACGTTTTAATAAGATAGAATATCTTTCAAATACTCAAGTGTCTGTGTTCATTTATTTAACCCATATTTTTATTGTTCATTACAATTAATGAACAATGTAGAAATTCAATATGTTATTCTAATTAATTTAACATACAATTTATAAATAAATAAAGCCTACTTCTTTTTTTTTTTTTTTTTCTTTGTTATTTGATAATTTTTTGAAATTTTATTAATACTCAAATGTTTTTTTTTTTTTCCTTATTTTTTTTATTTTAAAGATTTATTTAAACGAGATGACTGTAAACGCCAAGTTTTTTTTTCATCTATTAATTTAACTTTTACTTTCTGAACACTATAATTTTTGAGATGATTACAATACTTTCCGCACTAAAGTACGGTAATTATACCAAAAATCGAAAATTAAGATTTTGGTGTTTCAACATGTTTCCAGGTCCTTTGAACTCATATTTAATAAATATTCTTACGATGATGTATGTGAGTGAACACGATAGCGTCTACATGCTTTGTTCGAATGAGCTGAAAGTTGATACATATGTTATAAGTCTGTCACCATAGCATGAAGCCTATTGATTTTGACCAATCTAGCACTTTTTTTTTTTTTTACACAAAACATTCTTTAACATTATGGTCTTTGGGTCCAAATTTGTTAAAGTGTGATAGTGTCTAAATGCCTTATATGACTAAGCTGAAAATTTATATGCATGTTACAGATCACTTTCACACGAACTGTATGAATTTTGGAGAATCTACCACTTATAGTGTTTTTACAGGGGCTCAAATTATTTAAAGTGCGAGGGTACAAAAGTCTCATCTAATTGAGCTGAAAATTTATATAATTGTTATAATTCACTGTTGCACAAACTGTATAGATTTTAGTTTGTCCAGCACTTGTAGCTTTTTTACAGGGACATAATGAAAATCTCTTTCATTGTAGAAAAAAGACATATTTATCTAAGCGTGAAAAAGTGATAAGAAAACTTTACACAAAATCATCTTTATATCTGTCTGAAAAAATATTGTAAGGTTAAAGAAGTCATTTACATAGTTTTTGGAGAAATGAGAGGGGTAGAATTTGCTATAATATTTACCGTTGTAAGATTTTTAATAAATTTAGGGAGAAAACATGTCTCATTTTATTTATTTAAAGCAAAGTACATAAAAATCTTTAAATTATAATTCAAATATGATTTTATAGTAATGATGAATTTGCACTATGAAATTTCTGTTTTTTTCTCACTATTACATGCAGCAATTAAAACTTTGAGGAAAAAAAAAAGAAAAAAGTAAACTTATTTTCAATCGGATTTTTTTGCAACTTAAATCCTAGCAAAAAATATTAGTCATCTGGATTGCATTGCTCTTTTAAATTTATGCTTGTACATTTTATAGTTTTTATAAATTCAAATCTCTACCTCTCTAAAATGATTTTATTGTTATTTTTTACTTTCCAAGAATACATTATGTAAGGGAAGTATTGTAATTGCGAAAAAATATGATATTTTTGGATTCAGGGGACACCAAAACGTGTAAATATAACAAAAACTCACTTTTGAAATTTTGACTCAAAACAATACTTTCTCTACTTTACAGGTAAGAGAAAATAATAATTGAATTGACAAAGTAGTTTGGAATTTAAATTGATAACTTGAATTTAAAAAGGTTCTGCTAATACAGCACTGAACAATGGTATTCAGTGGAATATAAGCAGTTCCATCTATAAGCGAGTTATATAAAAGTATCTCAAGTAAATATCAAACTAAATGCATATTAAAATGTTCTGTTATTTAAAGATTATGATCTTAAAAATTTAACGTTTAACGAAATTTTTCATTATTTATTATAATGCTATAAAAGTAAATAACCAATCATTTAAATGGCCACCTCCCTCAAAATAATTAATAAAATAACTCCTTTTATTTTAGCAGTAAATGTTCGATATTAAATAATTTCTGTAATATATCAAAATTGGTGAAGGGGAGGGGGGGAATAGAAAAAAAGAAAAATACGGTTGAATAAAACTAAAAGTAATTGGGTTGATAGAGTAGTTTGGAACTCAAAATGTTAGCTTGAATTAAAACAGATTCTTCGAATACAACACTGACCTACAAATTGTTACAATGGGGCTCAGTGGAATATAAGCAATTCCATTTATAAGCAAGTTATATAAAATATATCCCCAGTAGCCATTAAACTAAATGCATATTAAAATAATCTGCTACTTAAGGTCGCAAATACACTTTATTTATTAACAATATGTTGGAGAATAATGAAATAATAAACAATAATAATCGAGAATTCATACTGTCAGACGCATAGCAAAACGGACTACTTTTTTTCTTTTTGCCCCCTATGCATTCATCGCCGTAATTCGTCTAGTAGACGACTGACCGCGAAGTCAGCTCTCCTGTTACAATGGAGCTCAGTGCAACCAAATGGTCGAAACGGGTAGGGAAAACGAGTAGGGGCGGTTCAAACTGTTCTTTCCCTAAAGAAATCCCTTTTTTCGGGAGCTGCATTAAAGAACAGTCCCTTTACGAATTTTGGAGGTGCTATTACGTTTAAAAGTGGTTAACTTTTCTCAGCTTTTCAATAATTTTTCATGATAACGAAGTAATCTGCTTTTCTATATGCGTAATACTATACAATATAATAATATTTATTTTCAAAATATTTTGAAAGTTCATAAAATAATGTTTTCGAATATTTCTGGCCTGGGGGGGGGCGAGGGGCTGCAGCTCTGCAGCTCCTGCCACGAGCCGCCACTGAAGAAAAGATAAAATAAGTCCAGTCGTACTAAATTAAATTATGTTTCCATAGAATGTAAGCAGAATTTCTTTCTTTCTTTTCACTTTTCTTTCCTTATAAATATCTTATATTTAATAAGAACAGCTAAAATAATAATAAAAATAATAAAATGCTGCACAATAATAATAATAATAATAATAATAATAAATAAATGAATAAATAAAATAATAATAAAATGCTCAGTATTATATAATTGTTCAATCGAAAAACTGTCGCTGTAAAATTTCTGATGATAAAAATCTATTTTACTAGCTAAATAATGAACTAAGTTTATTAAAATATTTAATAATAATAATAGAAGTAAACATGTATATAAACAAATTTCATTCTATGATACCGCGCACGAACACAAATTACAGATCGAAATATGTTTGGATATTATATTTTACTATTTTCATCTCCAGGACATCCTAAATATTTTTTAATTTGCATTTTATTTTATTTTTTAAATACCACTTAATATTACTTCGAACAATCGATGCGACCGCAAACATTCATTTTACATTCAATATTCGAAATCTTTCTATCCCGTAAACCGCAAATATATCGATATCAGTGATTGAATGGAGTGAATAACAGGCAGACGAGTTTTCGCGATATTTTTATAAAACGAAGCGATAAAAATCCCATTGGATAGCATGAGAAGGGAAGAAAGGATGCTATCTAACTGATGTAAAAAAAAAATTTTATCTGCAGTAATTTTACAGTGACAGTTTCTTTATAAAATTATATAATATTGAATAGTTTATTACTTTTTTATGTAGCATTTATTTTTTTCTCTTTCCATTTATTTATTTTTTTTATTTTTTAATGCCGTACATGCTAAATAAAATTGGTTTAAATGCAAAATGAGTTACTTTAAGTAACAAAATGAAACTTTAACATAATTTTGTTTAAATAATATAATTTTTATACACACACACATATAATATATATATATATATATATATATATATATATATATATAATATATATAATTCAAATTTCAATTATTGTGAAACTATTACGAATGTGAATTGAACATATATATTTAAAAGATATTGTAATGATTTGGTAAGCAGATACAAAAATAAAAATGACAAGTAACTGACATTTAGGATGCATATAAGAGTTTTAAGTAAAAAATATTACTCTCTACGACCAAAAAAGGTGTATTCAATGGCAATTCTGAACTATTTAAAATGATTTTATTTTTATTTAATACCTACATCTTAAGACAATTTTTCTTAAGCTTTATTTTTGGTAGAATTATGAATTTTGATATACTTGGTACAAATAAAACACAGATCACATATTAGCTGTGTTAAAATATGATTTTAAAATAATTAAAGCTTAAAATGGGAAGAATAGAGGATAAACTATACAGAGGTATTACTTAGAAACTTTGAATAAACACTATAAAATGCAATAAACTCGCAACAATTGTTTCGGGTCGAAAAAACACACGACCCTTCATCAGGCGAATAAAGGAAGCACGAGTGCTGCAGTCAAAGCGGCAACGCACGACTGCACCACTCGTGCTTACTTTATTCGCCTGATGAAGGGTCGTGTGTTTTTTCGACCCGAAACAATTGTTGCGAGTTTATTGCATTTTATGGTGTTTATTCAAAGTTTCTAAGTAATATTTTTTACAACGCCAGTTTTGTGGTGCTTTTTTATTAAATATACAAAGGTATACTAAAAAGCAATAGTATAAGTTACAAGAAACACAAAACATTAATTCACTTTTTATGCTTTTTTTTTTTATGATAAAGTTATGGTAGTAATATACCAGAAAATACATGGAAAACACTCTATACTTGTATACTTTAAAATTCGTGTGCATATGTCTTCAAAAAATAACAAATGTCTATTTTTTCCTGTCTTGAAAGAAATATCGTAATATATCACTAATATCGATATTAACTTGGTGATATATCGCGATATTTAATTTCTGATATCGTCCAGCACTAATTGTAATAGAGATCGTTTGGCGTGGGGATATTTTTTCTAGTTTATCAGTGAGTAATGAGAGGAATGAAGAGAATGGGTATTAGAATAAGATATTCGGCGCTTTTTTTCTCGTTCGATGTTGCATGTTCGCTGATCGGATTTCGTTTGTGATGCGTGCTAGCGCGGAAGCATAATTTGAAGAAGATATTGTAAGGTTGGCGTTCAACGTTAGTTATTGGCATACCGATCGATCGCGCAGTGCGCACTAGGCAATATCGTTAAAGGGATATATCGGCGGAGCTAGATCTTAAATATTGTTAGCGAGATATTAAAAAAAATATTGATACTTGGGGATATATTGATAAATAATCCAGCCCTATTCAAAACTATTACATATACACTGAATTCTTTTACAGAAGCAAAAAACACACGATACTACATCTACTTGGAGAAACCGCAGAGAGAGAGAGAGAGAGAGAGAGACAGAGAATAGATAAAAACCGCGGAGCAACCAAGTTTGCTACATAGGAATACTGAAAAATGGAGTTTTTTATATAATTAAAATGAAAATTTCTTGATTAGACATGAAACAATGAATTTTAGAGTCTATAATCCTGTAACACAGCACAACAGGATTTCCAAGAATGCGCTAACAGGAGCGCACAAAGAATGCACCAGGATGTAGGAATTTTGAATAAAGTGCAATTTCCACTGAGGTTGGCTGGAAGTCGTTTAGAGCGGTACTATTCAGAATCCTTTGATGTTGTCAAGCGGTTGGAGGTGGTTCAACCGGTAGGTTCGATGGGAGAAAGTCAGTGGCTCTAACCCCCAGCTGAGATAATTAAGGCGCCAGAGGCAGCTATGGAGGCAGAATGGCCAGAGGCAGAATGGAAACCGGCCTTGGCCGGTTTCCATTGAGGTTGGAACTTCGAGGTTCAAAAAACCATTAATCACGCTCCCGACACAAAGAGTCAAATGTCTTGTCATCAGTTGTAACCTTTTTTTATCAGATTGCGCAGTTACTTCAAAGGAAAGCATGCAAAATTGACAAAGATATCTGCCTCTGGCCCCTCAATTATCTCAGCTGGGGGTTAGAGCCAGGGACTTTCTCCCTTCGAACCAACGCGTTGAATCACTTCCAACGCTTGACCACATCAAAGGATTATGAATAGCGCCGCTCGAAACGACTTCCAACGAACCTTAGTGGAAACAGCACTTTAGGTGCAGAGTTAGCTGAGAAAAAAGAGAGGGGGAAAAAGTGAGGAGAGGGAAATGGGCAGGGGATCCGCAAAAGGAAGTTGTGCACGAGTGATTACTAACCGAAAGGAAGGAGGTAAACGGCAGACATCAAAAGCATATCTGGCATTTTTGAGCGCGTCCGACAATCGCTTTTACGTTGTTGTAGACTGCGCAATGACGTCAGCAGGCACCACTTTCGGAAGCCCTTGTAATAATTAATCAATTTTTTTTTTTTTTTTTTTTTTTTTTTTGTAGTTAGAATTGTACTTTTGTCGTTTCAGTGTTACATCTAAACATGCATGCATTTTTCACGATTTTCTTCTCTCTAAGGAGTTTGCGACTTTATGTTCTATGGTAAGTTTTCATCCCGTTGATGCTTTCTGTCACCCTTCTTAATTTTTGATCGAATTTTTGAACACCATGTATAAAAGAAACCCGTGATGTGCAAATAATTATTGATTATGTTTCTTAATTTCTAAGGAAAAACTCTTAGCATTAAACTACAACTTGGTTCAAGCACCTGCGTGTGTTTGCGAGGCTATTGTAATATGTGTAACAGAGCGCATGCTCAGTGTCAGTCCACTTCTGTCGGCCTCGAAGAGAGGAGGTCTGAGAATAATGAAAGAGAAGCAATTAAAATTAGGTTTTATAGTATGTATCGTCGGTATCGCCTTAGTAATTTATGAGTTTGTGTTTTGAATTATTTATTAAGGTGATTAAATGAGTATTGTGAATTTACAAATCATTAATGAGCAGTAAGACAAACCTATGGATAAACTGAATATCATTGAGAACATAGTTTGTTATACGTCGATCGCCGGAGTTAGCGAATAATTGAGTAGCCCAGAAACGAACAAACGTGTTCTTCACGTATTCTTAGTTTTGGTTTCGAAACAGAAGTGCTGAGGATTTATAGTAATAAAGTTATTTCTTCAAATTAGTGATAAAGAACAGATACGCGAAAGTTTAATATTGTGTGATATGAAAAATTAGACATTATGAGTGAATATTATAGATTGTGTTACAAAGTGAAGAAAGTAAATATAGATAAATAGTGCATTTGAAAAAATAAAATAGTGATTTGAATTTACATGAATAGGGGAAGCCGGGGTAATAAGAGACTAAAGGGGTAATAAGAGACAAAAAATATTAATAAAATTTATACTATTAATCTAAATAATTTGAAATAAATGTCTCGTATTAATTTCATTAAATGAACTCCTCTTGATTTTTTAGGTGATTTTTCAACTTAAATTTTTTGTTAATTTTGTTTTTTAAATTTTCATTAAATCCTTGTCTCTAATAACCCCACGTGGGGTAATAAGAGACCAGGTTTGTAACTGTCCATATATAACAATGTAAAATCATGTGGGATAATAGAAGACATCTGGAAACAATTCTGAATCAGCCAATAGTTTTTAATTTTTATTATTTACATCCATCCAAAAAATATGTTTTCTCGAAAATTAACTGTCATAAATGTGTTTGTGAAATTCATTTATTTTAATATTAGATCCTAAATAATATAATATTGTACTTAATGATAGTTCTACATAATCAACATAACCTAGGGATTAACCAAAAACATCAATATAATTTTTAAAATGGGCAGAAAATATTTTACCCATTTTCTAAAGTGTAGGCAAAAAAGACGTATCTTTGAAATGTATACAAGCGAACAAAATGTTATAAAAGATTTTTCTAGTAATTATAAATGAACTTATTTATTATGTAATGAAGTATTAATGACTAAATACTAACTTATACACATTCTAAACATAAATTTACATAATCATAACAACTAAATATGGTCTAGCCAAATCAGTAAAACTGCTTTTTGATTTAAAGTGAAAAAAAAATGTTCTCTTGGTAAACTTAGACTGGGCCTAACACTTGGTAAACTCTTCGTAAACTAGTCAGGCAGAATTAACAGAAACTACAATGGGGGGTGGGGGGGGGGCAACAGTAATTAACAGTGGGGTAATAAGAGACTCATGTCTCTCATTACCCCCCACAAAAAATAAAAATGGGGTAATAAGAAACATGCCTAGAACATGTAAATAAAGAATGCGTTCAAGGTTTTAAAAAATTGTGCATCAAAGTCATAGTCTTGGTCAAAAGGTTTCACATTAATAAATCCCAAACATCTTACCTACAAAAAAAAAAAAAAAAAAAAAAGAAAGAAAGAAAGAAAGAAAAAAATAAAGAAAAATTTAGAAAAAGTCACGAACTTTCAGGATTAGTTCAAAGTGAAGGGTTTTTTTCGTCGTATAAAAATAATTCAAAATGTGTTATAAACGTCTCAATAAGTGTATTGTAGTAAAGAATACACATGATACTTAATATTACATATTTTTAAAGTTGTCTAAGTATATTTTTTGGTGGGTTTTTTGACTGCGTCTCTTATAACCCCTGTCTCTTATTACCCCGGCTTCCCCTATTAGTAAATTTGAAATGTTTATCATTTAATGAAAAGTAACATTTTTAATGAAATATTTAATAAATGATGCTAATTGTGAATAATTAAATAAGAATAGAATTTACAAAATGTTCAAGGGCGTGAGAAAAGAAGATTATCAGAAAATTGCTATAGAACTAGGTATCGCTATTGGTGATAAATTAACTATTTTTGAATTAAGTAAATTAATTCGCGAAAACGAGAATTTTAAAGCAGATCCAAATTTAGTGGAAGAAATAGCTACTAATATCATAGAAGAGAGAAAAAATGAGGAGTTAAAATTAATCGATATTGAGAAATTACGACTAGAACGAACAAAATTAGAACTAGAATTAGCTCGTCTTCGTGTAGAAAATAAAACTGAAAATTTGGAAGATTAAAAAAAAAAGGAACCTTCTGAATCTTTAGACTCGCTCATCAAGAGTATACGGACCTTAACAATAAAAATACCTAGTAGACCGGAAGGGTGGGGATATTTTTTCTCATCTTTAGAGAGGGCCTTTATTTCAAAAAATGTTCCTGACAAATATAAGGCAGAAATTCTTCTCAATTTATTAGGCGACAGAGCCACTAATATTATTACGTACATTAAAGACGATGAGATAAATGATTATTCAAAGGTTAAAACAACAGTAATCAGAGAGTTTGTGCCGACACCCCAGATTTGTTTGGAAAATTTCAGAAAAACACAGAGACAGCCTAATGAAACATATATGCAGTTCGCGTCCAGGTTAATTACGAGTTGGGATTATTATTTAAAATTGAGAAATGTGTCAGATTTTCAAATTTTAAAGGAATTGATTGTTTCCGATAAAATTTACCAGACACTTGATAAAGACGTAGCTTTTTTTTTTTTTTTTTTTTTTTTTTTTTTAAATTGATGTGAGGCAAACTGATTCTTGGTTTAAACCCACGGAATTAGCCAAAGAGATAGATTTGTATTTTACATCTCGCGGAAAACCAGTAGGGGATAACTCTGTAGTGAATAAAAATGTCCATTCAAAAAATGTGTCTAGAGTCTTTCTAACGGATGTAAAAGGTAGAAAATGTATTCTTGCGTGTAATGAAAATAATCCTTTATATAAGTGTCCTGTTTATAAAAAAATGTCAATTGAAGAGAGAGTGCATTTAGTAAAAACAAAAAATCTTTGTTTTAATTGTTTAATGACTCATAAAGTATCATCTTGCAAAAGTAAATTTTCATGTAACATCACGTAACCTTGCATTTTCCTCGAGATGAAAAAATAAATACAGATCAAACAAATTCTTCTCGCATAAGGGGAAGAAGTGAAGAGGGGATGGATGAAACGTTGGGTTTAACGTCGCACTAGTGCTGCGCAGATGGGCAATTGGCGACGGTCTGGGACACACCGCTAGAGGTGGTTCGGAGACATGCCATCACAATTTTGTTTCTCCACGGAAGGGATGGCTCTTCCGCTTCGGTGACCCCCAGAGGTATAATTTTAGATGGGAACATGGAGGACATTGCGGCTACGACAGATTTTACGTGCACCAGCCACCATTAGTGTACACGACGGTCTTTGGCCGGCTCGAGTACCGAACCCGCGATCTTCCAATTACGAGGTCGGTGCTCCACCGACTGGGCTACCGCGGCCCCGAAGTAAAAGGATGATAAAAGCTAGTATGGGGTAAATTTCGTTTAAACGCATTTTAACATCATTACTTTGGGATCAAAACAATGAAATTAGCATACATTACTCAGATGCTTATGTTTTCTGCGGAAAATATGTCCCCTTAAGCTTCCTAATTAATATACATGACTTTATAAAATCGTTCCGACAATGTCACGTAATCATCCAAATTATGTCAAACTTCGAAAAATCATGCAAAACGTAGAACAAGCTAAATTGCTTTTGCTCGTGTATACAATGTTTATGGTTCGTTTACACCGACAAAAAATAAATAAATAAATAAATAAATAAATAAATAAATAAAAAATAAATAAATAAAAGGATTTCGTAACATTAAAGCTTATGGACAAACTTTTATTTAAGCGCATTTTAACTTTTATTTAAGCTGCATTGAACATAAGGGAATTAACATATGTTATAAAGGTGCTTAAAAGCCTGTTTTATTCTGAAAAAGGGTATGTATAGACTAAGTAATTTATTTATGGGACCACACAAAAGAATTCAGATGACGTACTATAATCATCCAAATGTCAAGTTAGTCTGAAAATCTAATGGGTTATAATTACTTAGGTGTATTGTTATTATTCGCGTATATAATAATCGTGGCTCCTTTTTCGGGACATGTAAACGAATTTCGTACCATTACGGTCTATAGTCGGTATTTCTTAAAAGTGTATTTAAACATGATTACAACCCATTAAATATAATGATATTTTATTGGAATTTTAAAAGCATGGTTTTCTGTTGAAAATTGTGGTAATAGAATTGCTATTTATTTTACAGGGTTACACAAAATAATTCCGATATGCTATATAATCCAGGGATGGAACACGGGCGCAGAATTCATACCACTATCAATGTAGGAAATTTTTCTTCTTCTTAAATCAACGATATTATAGGCAGAGAAATTTCATAAACAGATTCCGGTGTGAATTCTGCGCCCGTGTTCCATCCCTGATAATCTTTTTGCCTGAAATTTGGTACAAATATTTATGAATTACAGGGAAATAATACAAGACTGTCAGATATTAAGAATGCATATATATGATATGCAGATAGGTATAGAAAGAGAGATACAGGGGGGTGAGGGGGCGGACTTCCCCCCCCCACTCATGAACGTATCTATAACAAGTCAATCGAATCAATATATGTATATTATATAATAATAAATAAATAAAAATGACATGTTGAATAATGTGTGATGCAAATAAGACATTGGGGCTCCTGATCTGCAGATCCACTAGTTATATATGGTACCTGTTATCTTACTCCTCAATCTGCAGTCTATCTTCATAGAATTTTAATTTTAGGTAAGAGAAAGTCGTGTGAGTGCCATACCAGATTATTTACATTAAATTATATTATTGAAAATCTGTTAATTTAACAAAATATGTTTTACGAGTCGCTAAATTACACTAAACGACAAAAAAAAAAGAAAAAAAAAAAAAAAGCCGCACTTGGATATTTTCCTTTTCGTCTTCTACAATCGCCAATTTTCTCGTTTAAAAAGCAAATTTTCGAACAGATTTTATTATGTTGTCCTCCACATACACTTTAGCTTTGAGTCCAGTGTTAAAAACAGAATGCAATTGTCAGGAAAATTGTAATTTTAGAAATTATTTTAAAAATTCTAAGAATAAGGCAGTTAACGATGCCACAAAAGTATAAATTTTTGAATGAAAATCAAAAAATATTTCAATACATGAGATGGCAAAATAATTAGATGTTAACGAAATATTGGTAAAAGGGTTTTTAGCAAGATATAAAACTTTTTGGCCGTTTAAACTTAAAATTTGATTTTAGGCGGCCATGTTGCTCATCCAAGCGAGATTATCGTAAGTTAAAAAGCCATTGCTTATAAAATCGGTTTGTATTGCATTTAGAACAGAGATTCAGAAAAAGTGCTTAGCAGCATAATTTCTTTAACTACAGTACAGCAACTATTAAACAAAGCAGGTTTAAATGACAGAAACTTTGAAAAAAATCCATTCTTAGTGAAGAGAAATGGGAAAGCAAGACCTCAGTAGGCTAAAAAAATTAAAAAAATATTAGTTAATTATTGGGCTGGACTGGTTCTTTTTGATGAGTCAAGTTTAACTTATTTCAAGCTAAAGAAAACAAGCAGATCTGACAACGAAAATATCACCCACTTAATGAAAATCACACTTTTAAAACAGTGACGCATTCTCCGTACATTATGGTACGGAGGTGCATAACTTTTCAAACAGTCAGTCAAATTTTTATGCTCAAGGGATCAATTAACTCGACATAAAACACAATCTTCATAAAAGTGGTGCCTGACCGACTGTTTTGGAGGTATCTTGGACATTTCCGCAAACAGCATTTCAAGATGATAAAGCACCTTACTACATGGCATCTGTGGTAAGTTTAATCACTTCAAATTGTCAAAATTTCCTATCCATTCCCATAAGAACCTATAATTCTGTAAATAATCATAACTTTTTTCACTTTAAGTTAAATCACACAAAGGATATAGTAGAATTTCTTCTTTATCAGACATGAAAATAGTCCTAATCGCGATCCGCTCGAAAATGTTTCGTCTATAAAATGGCGGGCAAGAGGAAGAGGGGAGAGGATTTGAAATTTGCAGCCTATAACTCTGCCAGAACTAGAAAAAAATTATTTGTGATATCTGGCACATTGAAATTTCTGAGATTTTTGTTAAAACACTGTATAAAACTATGCCATTGCGCATTAAAACAGTAATTCCATATAAAGATGGAATTAACCCAATGCAGAATACATATTTTTAATAAAAAATAGCTTAGATCTAACAAATAAATAGTTTTATTTCATATATTAAAATTTAACTTGTTTATTTCATATAATAAATCATAATAGAATACAAAGTGTATGGTTATTGCATTATGTTGAAAGAGAAAGTTTTATGGAGATTTTTAAAAAGTACTTCGTAGAGTGCAATAGAGCGAAATATTAAATCGTAAATGTACATAGGTATCATTTCATCACTTTGGTATTATGCAAACAAGACAGTTTTATTTGTTTCAAACATTAATTTTAAAGTTATTATAAATAAAAAAGGTATAAGTTATTTTTTCTGCAGTGCGGCTTTTTTTTTTTTTTTTTTTTTTTTTTTTTGTCGTTTAGTGTAGATGTTCGTATATTGCCACTCATTATGAGTAAAATATCAGATTTATTGTGCAAGCAACAGTATTATGTGCAACGAAAAACTATTTAAAATGAAATGCGATAATATATTTCATATTAATAACTCTTTGACCGATTGTCTATATGTTACTCACATCCGTAATACAAAAAGAAAAAAAATTATAATAACAAAAGAAGTAAGGAAATAAAAACCATAACGATGTATCTTCATCACAAAAATGTAAACATCTGTTCATCGAAACACAAAAACATCTGTCTGAGAGGCGGAGCCGAGAAAAGGGTGTGTCAAATCGAAAAATCGGAATATTTTTCTCCAATTTTTTCAATTTCTTTACAATTTTAATTAATTTAAAATTTTATTAAAATATAAGACTTTTACGTACATTTTATTAAAGTCTTTGAAATTGAAGCGCCTTTTTATTTATTATTTTTATTTATTTATTTTATTTATTTATTTATTTTATTTATTTATTTATTTTATTTATTTATTTATTATTATTATTATTATTATTTTTGCCAAATTGAGCGAGTAATTTATAAGCCATTTAATGCATCAAACCAAATATTGCAATAAAACAGCTTTTTTTTTAAAAAAAAAAAAAAAAAAAAAAAAACCTTATTCTTTTGTAAAATCTACAAAAGGGGGGCGTCTGTTTACGAAATGGGAGTAATCAAAAAAAAAAAAAAAAAAAAAAAAAACGCGTATAAATGTTTTAAGTGCAAAGAAAGTTTTCCATAGAATAACATTGTCTTTTAGAAAAGCAAATGGTAAGTGAAACAGGCCCTTAATCTGTCGGCTCCAGAGTTTCAGATGAGTATTCAAAATAATGATCGTAATTTATTTTCAACTACCTAATAGTATACAACAACATAGGCTAAACTTGGAAAATAAATAAATAAATGAAAATGTAGACATGTAAATATTTTCAATAGGGGACGTAAAAACAAAAAGTAAAAGAAACCAAGTTACTAACTTTTATCATGTATTAAAAGATCGATTGTATAAAGATTGGGTTTAATTCATATTGTATAATTTAAGTTATTTTGCATTAATATATTTTATACTGCAAAAATGTAAGTACATAAATTAAGTCAGTAAGAAGTTGCAGAATTTTAATATTTAAATGCATTTTTAAGAAATAAATAATTTCATATTAGATTGTTAAATTTCATTATGTAAATATAAATTTACCTTAGTATAAATGATTTTTGATTTTACATTGCATAGTAATACGTATTTATCATTCGCATGCATACGGTATAAGAAGAATTTAAGAGTTAATAAGTACACTTCTCTAAAAAATCATATATTTCCAAATTTATAAAATCGTAATAAAATAGTAATGAAACAAGTCAAATATTTTAATATGCAGAATATAAAATTCCTTATAAAATTACATATTTATGAAAATAGTTAAAATAATATGTACATCTTAAAAAAGAGAAGAAGTAAAAAAAAGAACTGACCTTTATTTCTAAAATCAAATCACAAAGTGATTAGTTATCTCGTGAGAAGATTTTGTGCTGTATAAGCATATTTTGCCCGCGTTTGAGTCATAGGAAAAGAGGGCAGATGTTTTTGTTTGTTTTATTGTTCGAAACGTATGTACATTTCATTTACTGAAAATTTTATAGGAGGGAAGAGAACAAAAATACTTCTTTCACATAGGTCTTCGCATTTTGAAGGAAAAATAAATATCCAAAAATTTTAGTTTTAGAGTATTACAAACAGGAATATCTAAAAATAAAATCTAGAATTTTGAAAATTTGCCATTTGGAAAAGGGATTAAAATCGTATTTTTTTGCATGCAGGAAAGACAAACACAGATATGTACCTGGGGTAATTTTGCTATGAAAGTTTTAACTGAATTAAGCGTATACTTATTCAGATTGTCTTTTTTTTTTTCGTTCATTTAGACGTACATTTAAACGTTTCAACGTAGAGGAAGCTCGAGGTAACATAATGACAGCTCCTTGTTATCATATAGAAGTACATTAGCATATACCACCCCTCCTCCACATCCTTAATAAATAAATAAAATAAAATAAAATTATGCCAATCATATTTTCATATATATATATTTAGGATTTTAATTAATTAACCGGGAAGATTAAAAACTGGTACATAAAAATATTCTGTCTGTGAGACTGCTAGTTTACGAAAAATAAAAATTGCTTTAAAAATTTGACAGACGGCATGTTTCCGGATAACGGTTAAAATTAATTTTTAAGGCTGTTAAGCTGACAATTCTTACGATGAATATCCTTCCTTCCATTTTAAATATTACAAAAATAGAAAGCTCATAGTAAAATATTACAGAAATAGCGTTAAAATCAAAGTATATCAACACAACTGCTTTATTTTAACAACCAAAAAAAAGTATTAACTTGTATATTTCGTTCTGTGCATATATCATATTTTCACAGCCATCACTGGGTTGACACCAATAATTTTTATTAGAATTAACAGAACAATTGATGCAAAAAATAATAATAATGAAAAAAAAATTCGTTGTAAAATTATAAAGAATTGTTGCTCACAGCATGGAACAATTCTTGGTACATAATTAACTTTTATTTATTTATTTATTTTTCTGCAAGACAAAGCGTGATATATATAAAAAAAAAAGTGAAGAGATAATATAATTACTTTTATCATCAATATATGCAATGTATAAAGAAAACAAAAAGAAATAAAAAATTAGTGCGCTTACTTATATAAATAGCAAAACCCAAAATAGTAGAATCCAGGAAAAATAGGAGACATCTGTCCTTTGATTTCGTTTTCAAACAGGTACACTTGGGCTACCCAGTACTGACCATCTTCTATGACAAAATTATGATTTTATCACAAAGAAGAAAAAAAAAAATTCGTAAACTCTGGCATTCGAACGGTAGAGTAAAAAAATGGTACATGTGCCATTTATTTACAGGAAAACGATATTTTTACGGTATAAATGCCGTTTATGCCTCATGTCGCACATATACTGCAATTTTACGTTTGATGTACTGTAGAAATACTGTATTTATACCGTAAACAATGAAAATGGTACAAATACAGTATAATTTACAGTAATTGTACTGTAATTTTACGAATTTTTTTTAGAGAGTACTGTCACAGTAACTTTATAACGGAATAACCAAGTGACTGTCATCTAAGAGTTACAATGACAAGTAATTAAAGTACTATCGTTTTAGTCACAATAATCACTGTGTCTAAGAACCACAATGTGACGCATTAAAGGAGCCATATCTTGCTCACCAAAGTGGTGGTCTCCCAAGAGTCACAATGTGATTGATTAAAGGAGTCACCTTTTAGTCACCGTAGTGAATTATCTAAAAGTCACAATGTGATGCATTAAAGAAGTCGCATTTTATACACCCCAGTGACTGCCATTTAAGAGTCACAATGTGATGCATTAAAGTAATCACATTTTGGTCATCGTGGTGACTGTCATCAATGAGTCACAGTGTGACTCATTAAAGGAGTCACATTTTAGTCATCGTAGTGAGTTATCTAAGAGTCACAATATGACGCATTAAGGGAGTCGCATTTTGGTCACCGCAGTGACTGTCATCAAAAAGTCACAATGCGACGCATTAAAGGAGTCATATTTTGGTCGCTGCAATTACTGTCATCTAAGAGTCACAATGTGACCCATTAAAGGAGTCACATTTTAGTCACCGAGGGGACATATCTAAGAGTCACAATGTGACCCATTTAAGGAGGCACATTGCAGTCACCTTGGTGACAGTCATTTAAGATCACAATATTACTAATTAATGGAGTCCCTTTTCGGTCACCGTTGTGACTGTGACACTTGTGACCATCTGTGACGTCACATTGACTGGCTGTGCTATTAGGGTTGAGACATTGAGTGAGCATGTAAATTATTTGCGTCCCAAACATAATATAGCTGCTGGGTTTACTCTGGTCAAAGTTAGGAGTGTGCGGGTTGTTCGCAGCAGCGAAACGGTGTGAAATTTGCGACACACCCCCGCACACCACTTTTTAGATGAAGAGCAGCATACCAATGTCTGTTAGCAGCTCTAATTTAACATCAGTCATCTTGAGGCTTGCCAGGACAGTCCGGGAGAAGTGTATACATGAGCAGCATTGATGTTGTAATACTGAAGACACAGCGCTCTGAAATTCTGGAAGACAACTGCAAGTAACAAAATATCCGCCTTCACATACAAATCATGGTAGTCACCCAGGTTTGTCATCTGGGAGACTTCCCATATTTTCTGAGCGTGTCGATAATCTTCCTCTTCTATGGCTTCATTCGTAAACGAATTGAAAAACGCAGAAGGAATGTGGCAACACTGTTTCTTCGAACTTCTCGAATCCGGTGATGTAATCATAAGGATACACTCCTTTTCTGGTGAGGAGACTCAGATCTGTGCTTGGGTCAAACTGCTGTTTTAGAAATTGAAATTGAGATATTTCCAAGTTATTCATCAGCTCTTCTAATGAGGCTGACAAAAATTGGAACGGGTCCAGAAAAACCAGTTGGACAGGACTGCCTTGTTTCTTTAGAGTGAAGGAGATGTACTTTTCCAATGTTGTAGCGATGACTTGTATCTGGTGATCTTGATAATGACCCAGCTCCGTCATAATATGGTGGGCGTCGTAATTTTTCAAGATGTGGAAAACCACAGGAATCTTCTTCGGTTGTTTGAAATTAAGGTTGCAGCTGGCATGAGCGGCACCTCTAAAAGCCCATGTTTCATGATTGTGGTCTCGTACTTCGATACATCCAGGTAACAAAGATTGTCGGCATATGCTGCACCTTGTAGCATTTTGGAAGGCTTCTTCTTCTTGAGAGGAGAGCTTCATAGGCTTGATTTCTAGAAGTTTGTCAGCCAGGGCATCCTTTTCCCGAATGATGTTATCTAGAAAATGCCTCACTGCATAATACAATTGAGAGCAGACGATAGCTCTTGATACTAATGTCGTCGTTAAAAAATAGTAATTAGAAATTTACAGAAAACATAATCATTAAAATTTTATCGGAATGTAATCATTAACAAAATCTTATCTAAATGAAATATAAAAGTATTTCCCGTTAAATTATTAATTTATTTAAATTTAATAAATAAATAAATAAATAAATAAATCGGTTAAAAATTAAAAAATTATTAAATTGCCGGGCTGAAAAATAAATAAATAAATAAATAAATAAATTAAAATAAATAAAAATAAAAATACTTGTTTTAATATAATTAATAATTTCTCTTAAAATAATGATTTAATTTAATTAAAAATGTAAAAAAAAAAAAAAAAAAAAAAAGTTAAATAAAAAAAATCAAAATACTAAACGCCCTTCCGGGGCCTCGATCCGAGGACTTCCGCATCAGAAGTCAAGCACATTACTACAACACCATTCGTTCTTCGTCCATCGAATTTAAACAAGAGAACATTTTGAGTTTGTTCTTATAGACTGCAGTGTATAAAAATTCTACTTTGTATGCCGGTAAAAAACAAACATTATCTCCAATACTTAGATAAATTTATGCAGTTCTTGCAGTATTAACTTATAACATGCCCAAAAATTAATATCTGAATCGAATGTAGAGTTTAGGAGTTATTTCACTTCAAATATTTTTAGCCCATCGGCCATAATGATGGAGAAAAAACTTTTTCTGTCCCTGCAAAAGAACTATAATCATGTATTCATCAAAATCTGTACAAATAATTTGACATTGACCTACAACCTACCTATAAAACCTACCTATATCTTTTAGCTGAATCATACACGCTGTAAGTACCTTAATAGTACTTAGTAATAAATGTAAGTACCACACTCATAAAAATTATACAAACCATGCGACAATGACCTATAATATACCTACAAACTTTTAACACAATCGATAAAGCCGTTTAGACACTATCACACTTTAAATATTTTAAGTCGGTAGTCCCTATTGATAAAGAATTTTTGTTCGTGTCCCTGTAAAACAAAGCCTGTTTGTGCTAGACTCATCAAAATCTCTACAGTTTGTGTGACGGTGATCCATATCATATCTACAAACATTTTGCACAATCGAATAAGGTGTTTAGACGTATTGCACTAATATAAATAATTTCAGTCCATAGGCCCTAATGATAAAGTATTTTTCTTTGCATCCCTGTAAGAAGACTGTAAGTTCTAGACTCATAAAAATCTATACAGTTCGTGTAAGGGTGGCCGATAACATACTTACATAAAATCTTTTTGTAAAAAAATAGAACCGACTCCAAAGAGCAACAATTATTAAAACTACTAAAAATGAAATGAAATTGAAAATTGCGCCTAAAACTATGAAATAAATTCTTTCGCCAAACAACATAAACACTACAATTAATCATAACTTTTGAAGTCGGTGGAAAATTAGATAAAATTTGATTTTTTAACAGATTTTTTTAGACCGATAGCTACAAACGCTGTTGCCCCGAATGATCAATCTTCATAGTTTCATTTATTATTTTATCACTATATACAATTGGTTCATTAATGACACCTACAGAGTACAGTCAACATCCTTCGAAATTCAGTACTTATGTTTCTGAGGCGTTACAGGAGTTTTCTTTACAAACTTGGTATGACTTTGATATTTATCGTTCTTAGCAGTTTTTGGATTTGGCGATCAAATCGTAATACAAAAATATACACGTGAGATGTATATTTTCTTAATATACATTGTACGAAATATTGTTTCATATTCTTGATTGATCTTTTAATATGCTTTGTTAAAATAACCATGATTTTTGAAAAGAATTACATATGTTCGCAAGATAATTTGGCGACCTCTTTTCTTTTCGCCAGGGGCGACAGATACCATGTCAACTCCGCAAACTTTTGCAGCTTAAGAAATGTTGAACAGGGTTGAACAGGGCGCAGCCCCCGCTCACCGCTCGAAGAGCGGTGTTGAGCGCTTCCAGAACTAAGTTCACGTGGGCTGCGCCGAGATGTTTATTGAAAGACAAAAAAAAAAAAAAAAAAAAATTACAAGAATCATCGCCAGGCAGAGCCTACTCGCGACAATGGGCGATGTGAAACAAGTTCAATTTACATTGTCTTTTGTTGGTCGGCATGCCGAGCCTAGCCGACTCCTCGCGACAGAAGGCATGCTGACATGCTGTAATGTTATGTTGAAGTTCGAGAGGAATGGAGATGATCATTGTAGAATAGGTGTAGGTCATGTCAGCCTCTTGCCGGGTAAAACCCTTCGCGACAGAGGGCAAGAGGTGCAGGACTGACTCTTGATGTGATTAAACAGCTTTTGTTGTTTTCCAAATTGACCAAGCTCAAGGGAAGTGGGAAAGATTAATCTGTTAAGTTTGAAATTTCATTTAATAGGAAATAAATTTTATATAGTTTAAATAATAGGGGTTTGCGCGTGAGAATATTTTCTAGCCAATTATGGGGTCTAGGAGATGGGTTTCTAAGATGATAGGGAGCAGTTAGGGGGCAAGAGTAATAATAGTGATTAGGAGCGCCCTCCTCGCCACAAGGACATAGGGACGACCGACGACAATGAAATTTATGCAGGTAGGAGGGGAAAGGCCCGTAGCCTGTCAAAAAAGCCGCAGCCGGAGGAGAAATGTTCCAGGAGACATTTGAGACTATTGGGATTAGGTTGTGGGTATGTCTCCCTTTTGAGGATTCATCCCACAGTGTTTGCCAATTTTGGTGCAGTAGTACCTTCAATTTACTTTTTACGTAGGATGGGGGTGCTGGAAGAGAGTGAAGAATATTCTCCCCTTCAGTTGCAGCCTTCGCCAATGAGTCCGCAAGTTCATTACCGACGACGCCTCTATGGGCAGAAACGTGTGCCAGGGAAATTAAGTGTTTTAATTTGGCGATTTTACGTTTTATGTCTAAGACTTGGGGGTGTTTAGTCTTGTGGCTAGTGATGGCCTGCAGGCTCGAGAGGCTGTCGCTGTAGATGTTTATTAGTGACAGCTGCGGGTTGCCTTCTGCCCAATCAAGGGCCTTTTGAATCGCAAAAAGTTCCGCTTGGAAAACGGTGTTAAAATTCTCAAGCCTGCATGCCCACCGATGAGCCTCAAGTCCGTTGACCATGACGCAGAGCGCTGCTGCTACGCCAGAGTCCGTCTTTGAGCCATCCGTGTACACCGCCACAGGGACTGAGGGATCAAAGCTATTTTTTTGAGTGTTTACTACGAAGGATGCTGCGTCCTCTGCCGGGTGCAAGTCCCAGCTACGGATATGAAGTTGCAGTGGGGTGTTGGGAAAGATAGAATTAGTTATTGGCAGATCGTGTAGTTGGAGGATGTTGGTTTTTAAGTAATTGATAAATAGTTGTAGGTGGGCATGAGGGATTCCCGTAATGACAGTGAGGGCGTCAGTAGAGATCGTCCTGTAACCTCTCGAAATTTGGAGGAGGAGGGGACGTTGGATGGAGTCTAATTTGGCCTGATTTTGCTTCGACAGGTAACCACCCCAAATACCTGCACCATATGTTAGGATTTTGTCCACAATTGTTAAATACCATGTTTTCAGGAAGGAGGTGGAGATGCCCCACCACCTTCCTGCTAGTTTTATGGAGTTGTGGTAAATTGTCATAAGTTTCAGTTTTAGTTCGTGCAGGTGGGCGGTCCAGCTAAGTTTCCTGTCGATGGTCAGGCCAAGAAGTTTTAGGTGGGGTACATGATGGACACTGACGCCGTCTATTCTCACCACGGGAGATCTTTGAAGTAATTTGGGGAAGCCTAAAGTTAGCGCTTGGGTTTTTGAGGGGGAGAGGCATAGATCTAAGTCTTTTAAGAGTTTGCTAAAGAGAGGGAGGGCCTCCTTGGCCTGGTTCTCCAGGTCTTTCCTGATCCTTCCCGAGAGAATGACTGAGAAGTGATCAGCATATGCGAAAGTGGTGTGGCCCTCAGAATTCATGCGGACCAGTATCGAGTTGGCAATTATGTTCCATAAAATAGGTCCCAGGCATGAGCCCTGAGGGCACCCCTTAGTTTGGGGGAACTCTGTAGAGCCGTTACCCCAGTTGACTATGATTTTTCTTTTTGAGAGGTAAGAGCTGATGACCCCCGCCAAGTTACTCGGGCAGTTGAGTTTGTGTAATGCCTGTAGGATGTGGGGCCACTCTACGTTATCGAAGGCTCCTTTGATGTCGAGTGAGACTAAGGTGGTATATTCTAAGGACTTTGAGTTAGAGGCGCAGGAGCTTTTAATAGCCTGTAATGCTTGTTCACATGATCTGCCCTCTCTGAACCCGAATTGGTTTGGATGGAGAAGGTTGTTGGACTCCAGATGGTGGTTCAATCTGGTAACGACCAGTTTTTCTAAAAGTTTGCCTAAAGTTGGCAGCAGGCAGATCGGTCGATATGAAGCGGGGTCAGAGGGAAGCTTCCCTTGCTTTAGGAAGTACACCACCTCGCCTCTTCGAAGGATTTCTGGAAAGTAACTATGCTCCAGGCATAGGTTGGCCCAGTCGCGTAATATGTGTGGTACTGTGTTGTAAGTGTGTCTTAGAATTAGAAAGTCCAGATTGTCTGGGCCAGGAGCCTTTTTAACGTTGAAGCTGAAAAGAGTGGCTTTGACTTCAGCCTCCGTGAAGGGGACATCCGAGGGAGTTGAGAAGGTGGGCACCTGGTAATTAGGATATTTACTCGGTGCAAAGAGTGTCGTTGTGATGTGTTCTAGGTTATTGCGTTTAGAGGAAAGAGCTGGAGGACGCTCTAGCTTCAGCTCCGTTGGTGTGAAAAACCTGTTGCTATAGAATTTTTGTGCTGTGCCGAAGACTTTTGTTTGTGTTGAGCAGAATTTTCTCCATGCGTCGTGTTTTGCCGTGTTAAGTTGTTTTTTGAAGAGTGCCGAAAGTTGTTTGATTTTTTGTTTATGTTGGGGTATAATCGCGGGGTCTAAGAATCTTTGTTGGCGTTTTAGTGCTGTCAATTTGTTGCGCATGGAGCGTAGTTGGGGAGACCAGAAGTTGTAGGTGAATTGCCGACCGCATTTTTTGAACCTAAAAGAGGAGGTGGCTACAGAGTGGAGTGTTTGTATTAGTTTTACTGTGAGTTGTTCTAATTGTATAGTGTTTTTAACTGTGTGTAAGTCTTGACTTAAGTTTGTTAAGGGTGTTTTGATTAGTGAATTGAACTTATTAAAGTTTTTATTTTTTGTTGCGAATCTTTTGGAGTATGTGATTACCGGTTTTGTTTCTAGTGTGTATGTTATGTAATTGTGGTCTGTGCTATTGTGTATGTCCAGGACTGACCAAGCTGAGATTCTTGCAGTGGTTTTTGGATTGACCAAGGTAAAATCCGGCCAACCCTTGGCTCCGTCCTTTTCGAATGTGGGATGTGAGTTTTCAATGTTGGCTAAGTTTAAGTTGTGCGAGGCTATGAATTCTATGAGGCTGCGACCTCTTACATCCTCACGTGGACAACACCACAGTGGGGAGTTAGCATTGAGATCACAGCCGCAGATGAAAAGTGTTTTCTGTGATATTAAGTGTTGCCATTCCTCCAGGCATGACTCAAAATCTGCTGACGGGGCTGTGTATGCGCTGCCAAGGATCAACTCACCCTCCCTTGTGGTGAGTGTAATGAAGACACAGTGCTCCCCTGTGTATAGGTGGGTGTAGTTGAGATTTTTTGTGTTTATGACAATGTGGGCAGTGTTCTGTTTGGAGCTGAATCTAGGCCAGGAGGTAGGGAAGTCATACAGATCTCCCCCAACGGTGCAGTAAGCGTCCTGCAGCAGCCCGAAGTCGTAGGAACTCTTTTCCATGAAGGTTCGTGCTGCCGAGTTCGCCGCCCTACACCCGTTAAGGTTGATCTGCAGGAAGCGAAGACTGTTGAAATTGGGCCTGGGTTGAATAGTTGAGGAAGCTGCATCTTGGGGAGACGAGGAGAGAACTTTCTTTTTGTTTTTCTTTTTAATTTTGAGTAAATTTAAGGGGTGGGCTCAAGAAGAGATTACGGAGGCTAGAGCTAAGGCAATGAGAAGTTAAGAAGATAGAGAGACTTACCCTCTTGCTTGATCTCTTTGGGTGTAGTAAGCTGAGGGTGGTGGTTGAAAATACATCTCCTCACGATCCACTTGGGGCTCATAGTCGAAAAATCTTGGGCCTGTAAACTGCATTTGAGGAGGGCCATACATGTATGGATACGGCCAGTTGGGAGGGTTACACGAAGCAGTACCCTGCTTGTTTGGACGGGAGCGGGATCTTGCGTTTTGGCGTTGGTTGTATTGCTGTGTTTCGTATTGTTGTGGCTGTTGGGTCTTTGCAGGAGTTGTTTGGTAGAGACTTTGTTCCTGTGTGTTGGTGGTGTTTGGCGGAGGTCTTCTGGAGGTGGAGCGATTTTGCCGCCTGCCTCTGGAGGAGCCTGTGCGTTTGTTGCTATTGTTTGGTTGTATCCGGGTATTCTTGTTAGTTGTTTGCTGTCTTGTGTTTTCTGGTTGTGGTGCGGTCGGTGAGTTTGTGGTGATTGGGTACTTCTTGTTCAGAAAGTCTCTTTTTCTGGAGTACATATCTTCCAATATGGGGCAAGACAGGGAGTAAGCAGGGTGTTCGGAAGGAAGGGCCTGTAGACCTTGCTTTCGTCTATTGCTGTTTTCCCTCTGGCAGTTAATACAGCTGGGCCTGAGGTTGCATTTGTCATTTTTATGCCCCCCTGAGCAGTGCGAGCAATACACATTATTTGTGCAGGTGTGCACCGTGTGGTTGAGGGCTTGACAATTGGAGCACCTGCTGATCTCTGTGTATGGTCTCAGGAAGCATTTGAAGAGACCCAGCTGCACTGATTGTAATGCCAGAAAGGCCTCTGCCAGTGGTGTGGGCATGTGCAGGATCCAGTTGTTTGTGTTGGGAATTTTTGAGTGTTGCTTTCTTAAAATTTGTATGGTAGATTCTTTGTTGTGAGTGCCTGTGATGTCGTGAAGTCTTTGTTGGAGTTGTTCCGCTTCCATGTCTGCCGGGACTCCCATGAGGAGGATTCTCATAGGAGGGCAGAGTTTCTCTGAGACTTTTAGACGGCTTGCAATTTCTGGATTGGTGTTAAGTTCTTGTGTTAAGATCTTTGCATCCGTTTCAGTTTTGCAATGCACATCCACTGCAGAACGGAAAATTTTCGTGAAAGCAATTTGTGCCTGTGTTGACACATGGTAAGTCCTAAGAATGTCCATCACCTGCCTTCCACTGTCCTGTTGTGATTGTGATGTGACATGTATTATTCTTCTTGATTGTTGTCTTGCACCCTGGGCTTGTGTGAAGATGTTTTGTGTTCTTTGTTGTTCGCTAGGGATGTTGCGTGGAGAGGTTGGGCTCAGAAGTTTCTGCATGTAGGTTGGAGTGTTTTGTGTGGTCGTTGATGTGGATGGTAGGTGGTCCTCGTGTGGGTTTTCTCGTGAGTTTTCTTCATTTGGTAGAACTGATGTATTTGGCTTTATGTTTTCTTTTAGATATGTTTCTTGTCTGTATAGGGCGTCATTTAAGTTGTTTTGAAGATCTTTGATTTCTTGCAGTCTATTGTTTAAGAGAGTGAATTCGGGTTGGAGGTCTAGCTTGAGGTTAACTGAAGGGGAGTTGATATACTGCAGGTTGTCTGTTTGATGCTTCGGCTTTATAAGTTCGGTTGATCTTGGGGGGAGTGGGGGTGGTAGAGTTGAGGTTTGTGTTTCTGTTGAGGTTACTGTCTTTGATGGCGTAGTCTGTGTTGTCTGTGATGTTGTTAGTCCTGTTGATGTTTGGCTGTCTGTATTGGCTTTTGTTTTGGTTGCCTTGTTTAGGAGTTTGATTCTGATGAACGCTTTGTTCAATGCTTTAGTGAGACTTTTCCCAGGTTGAGTTTTAGAGATCAAGTCCATTGCAACTATGACTACATTTTTTATTGTATTGTACTGAGTGAAGTCCTCATAAACAACTTTTGGCTTGTCGGATTCCTTGGTAAAGTCTTTAGCTTTAAGTTTGGTTTTGTTTTTATTTTTTGAATTCGTTGAGGTGCAGGATCTCGTTGTGATGCAAGATTTCCTGGTTTGATCGGAAGAGGCACTGGTTGTGGAGACGTCTGAAAAGTCACCGTCGTCTTTCTCCAGGTGGTCATCGCTGTCTATGTCCGACATGATGTTATTTAGCTTTGATAAAAGCTGTTGTTTTATAATACTGGAGAATGGTGCTGATTAGCAATTAATCAAAGCTTTTTTTTTCCTTTTTTTTAAATTCTAGTGAAGGTGTACCAGAAAAAACATGGGAGGGCTTTCCCAGTCACGCACACGCGCACCAGACGCAGAAGGTCAAAGCTCAAAAAAAAAAAAAAAAAAAAAAAAAGGTGTTTAATGAAAATAAATAAATAAATAAAACTTTTTATAAGTGAATAATTTTAATAAGTGAATAATTTAAATGAAAAGTACCCTGGGAAGGGGGAAGGGAAAGGAAGAAAGGTGAACCAGCTGTCAAAAAAAAAAAAAAAAAAACATGGGTGGAAGGGGACTGTGCTGAAAGGAAGGGGCTGGCCAAAATCTATTCAGCGGAGCAATGAAAATTTAATTAAATAAATAAATAAATAAATAAATAAATAATTATTAAAAAAAAAAAAAAAAAGAAATTCGGAAGGGGAAAAAAAAAAAAAAAACGTAAATTTGAAAAGAAAAAAAAAAAAAAAAAGGGGGGGGGGAGTTTTGGAAAATTGGCGCCCAGGTTGCCGAATAGCCAGGGAAAAAAAAAAAAAAAAAAAAAAAAAAAAAAAAAAAAAAACTATAAAAATTTTGGTTCTCCGGTCGCCAAAAAGCCGAAAATGAAAAAAAAAAAAAAAAAAAAAAAAAACGACATGGTTAATAGAATTTGGTTAAATTAAACAAAAGCAACCGGAGACGCGAAAACCAACATTTGGATTAAGAGATATAGAATTTAAAGAATAGGGAAAGCGCCCTCTGGCGGGGAAAAAAGGGAGTTAGCTCAGAGGGTGGGGCAAGCAAAAACCTATTCAACGGTATAAAGCAATTTGAAATTGAACAATTAGGGGCTGAAAAAACGACAAAAAACAGAAAAAACTGGAAATGTTAAAATAAAAGGCGCCAAATAAATGGTTAATAAAAAAAAAAAAATAAATAAATAAATAAATAAATAAGTAAATAAATGCTTATAGCACTTAAGTAATTGGAGAAGACAAGGTCCTTGGCATAAATACACGCTAAAAGAATGATTAATATAAGTGGCAAGATAAAAATTTTTAATAAACAGCAATTATAAAAATTTTGGTTCCCCGGTCGCCAAAAAGCCAAAAGAGAAAAAGTACGACGTGGTTAATAAAATTTAGTTTAATTAAACAAAAGGCAACCGGAGACGCGAAAAACCAACATTTGGAATAAGAGATTTAAGACATTAAAGAATAGGGAATGCGCCCTCTGGCGGGGGGAAAAGGGAGTTAGCTCAGAGGGTGGGGCAAGCAAAAACCTATTCAACGGTATAAAGCATAATAAAATTGAACAATTAGAGGCCGAGATATTCACAAAAAACCGGAAAAACTGGAATTGTCAAATAAAAAGGCGCCAAATAATTGGTTTAATAAAATTGCTATTAGCACTTAAGTAATTAGTGAAGATGAAGTCCTATACGTAGTGACAGGTTAAAATAAAGATTGGATTAGATTGCAAGTTAAAGTTTGTAAACACAGTTATTAAAAATTTGGTTCCCTGGTCGCCAAAAAGCCAAAAATTTAAAAGCACGATTTGGCTACAAAAGTTTAAATAAAAAAAATAAAAGGCAACAAAAAACTCTAAAATACTATGGTAACTTAAAAAGATATAGGAAAAGGGGGATAGGAAATGCGCCCTCTAGCGGGGAGGGAGGAGGGTTAGCTGAAAGGGTGGGGCAACTCAAGACCTATCCAACGGTATAAGATAATTGAAAATCCGATAACCAGCCCACTCAAAACGGAGAAAAATGTAAATAATTTAAATCCCTAGGATAAAACTGTCATAGGAACTAACTCAATTGATTAAAAACAATGCTAAACGTAACCATCCCAGGGCACAGCAAGGTTGAGACAATTTAGAGAAGCATTAGAACCCCACTGATTAAAAAGAAATTACTTAATCTTCCATAATTTAAGAAACACATAATTAACAAAAACAAGCAATTTTAAGAATGGTTGGCCACCTCAATACAGTGAATAATACAGTGTGATTTAGAAATATTGCATGGCAACGAGTTTGCCGTTAAAATCCATGTTCGCGAAATCGTTAGGGATTAACCAATGAGAAAATACTCAAAAAACATTCACTATATTATCAGTGGCAACAGCATTAAAAGTTATGGTTTAGTTTTGAAAAAATCCCGATATAAATTGGGAAAGGGAAAATCAATAAAATCAAATACATTGTAAGATAGGCTGACCAAACGTCCCCATTTTCCGGGGACTGTCCCCATTTTCGACCATCTGTCCCCAAAAATAAAAGCAGTGACTGGGGACCACATTTTCCTTCGTCTGTCCCCAATTGTCCCCATTTTTATGAACAAAAAATCGGTGTTCTTAAATTTTGATGCTTTGCATTTTTATTAGTTCGATTATGAAAGTTCGATATCAAATTCCATTTTGAATACAACCAGCCAACCAACATTATAGTCATATTTGATTTGAATCACGAAAACGAATTAGCCCTCGGTAGCAAGACTTGAAAATCTGTGTTATATATTATATAGATCGTAGATGTTTAGTTTACTCCTCTGCTACTCTGCAATTTCCGGGAATCTTTGTAACAGTTGAGACAACAGCCCCAGCAGCTATAGGTCTCAATAAAAACCCCAACAACAACAACATGAGTGTAGACCACGGAAGAATCCGTGGTGTGGACTGAGTAATGATCAAATCTGTAAACATCGATAGCTAGCACGTTGTATTCTAGATCGTGATTCTGATATCTTTTTTCATTTCATTGCTTTATTTTAGTGGTGAGTTTAGTTTTTTAATTTTAATTGTGGTACTTAGTAATTTGATGTTTGTCGTTATGGCGACTAAGCGAAAATGCTCGTTTAATGACACTTTGCAAAAACTGTACCCATGTTTGGAAAAACGTTCAGAGACTGTTGTATTTTGTAAGATATGTACATCATCATTTTCTATTGCCAGTGGTGGTAAAAACCACATTACTACTCACATGAATACAGAAAAACATAAAAAAGCATCGTTATCTACATCAGCACAGAATTCAATGAAAATGTTTCTCTCAGGCAATAATGCCAATTTGAAAATTGCACTGGCTGAGGGCGTTTTTGCCTATCATAATGTAAAACATTCACAGTCATTCAGAGATATGGACTGCATGTCCAAAATCTTAAAAAATGTTCTTGATCCAAGCTATTCCTGTGCCAGAACGAAATGTGAAGCCATCGTAGAAAATGTTTTTGAGCCTTGGGTGTTGCAGGAACTAAGGTCAGAACTGCAAAAAGCATCATTTATTTCAATATTTTCTGATGCATCTAATCATGGAAATATTAAAGTGTTTCCAATCATGGTAAGATACTACAATTCTGAGGAAGGTGTACGTGTGAAGCTTTTACAATTGAAAAGCCTTGGTGGGGAAACATCAGACTTGGTTTCGTCTTACATATTAGATATTTTGAAAACTGAGAAATTGGAAGGTAAATTAATTGCTTATTGTGCAGATAACACAAATATGAACTTCGGCGGATGTTCTAGAAATGGAACAAATAATGTTTTTACAAAATTAAAATTGAATTTAGGACAAAATAGATATTTTAGGAATTGGATGTGCAGCCCACATAATCAACAACACATTACAGTCGGCTGTTGATTGTCTTCCTGTAGACGTTGAAACTATTCTTGTGAAAATTTATTCACATTTTCACATTTACACTGTTCGTGTTGAAGAGCTTAAGGACTTTTGTAATTATGTTTCTGTTCAGTATCAAGAAGTACTGGGGTACTGTAAAACCAGATGGTTATCATTACTTCCTGCTCTAGATAGATTGATTGCCATGTTTGTACCTTTAAAAACCTATTTTTTATCCCAAAAGATGTGCCCTGTAATTTTAAAAACTTTTTTTAGTGATGACAACGCACTATATTGGCTCCGTTTTGTCCATATGCAAGCAATTATATTTAATGATGCTGTAAAGCAAGCAGAAGGGCAACATGTCACTGCCTTTCAAGCATTCAGAATACTGAATGATTTGCAGAAAAAGTATGAAAATAGGCTGAACGACAAATTTTTACCTAATGACGTTAAACATTTTAAAGATAAAGAGGAAGAAAACTGTGTTTTAGAATTTTACTCGAATTGTAATCAGTATTTAGAAAAGTGGATCGTACCTTTCAAGATGTTTGAATCTTTTTCTTGGGTAGCTTTAAAAACTGTACCAGAGTGGAAAGACATAAATGTTAGCTTACAGTACTTGAATGACATGCCACAGCTCAACATTGACGATTCAAAATTATATGATGAATATGTGCACATTAAATCTCTCATTGAACCTAATAAAATCAATGAGTGGAATGAAAGTAATGTATGTATGGAAGAAAGATGGCTACAAATATTTTCCCATTTTAAAACAAATTCTATTGTGTGTGAGAGTATTATGAAATTAGTTGAGTTTATCATGTGTTTACCCGGAACAAACGCTCCGGTTGAAAGAGTGTTTTCAGTAATGAACAAAATGTGGACTTCTGAAAAAAGTAAAATAAAAATTTCAACATTGAAAGCCATGTTAGTTGTGAAAACTAACTTTAATTTCAATTGTGTAGAATTTTATAAGAAACTTCAAAATAATAAGGAAATTCTACTTAAAATTCAAAAGTCAAATAAATATAGTCATGTTGGTGAAAGAATTGATGACTTATAATGTAAGTTTTTTTATTTATTGATAAGATATACGATTTTTGTATGCAAAACAATTTGCTTAATGTATAAAGTCATTTAATATGTTTATATGTAATCATATATGTTAACTGCAGTATACTAATTAAAATATAGTTTTATCATGAAACATCTACTGTATTTATACATATGCTTGATATTTATATAATTGGTTTTTTACTTAAGGTGCTAGTAGCAGAAACGGTGCAGCATTGTAGTGAGTGGTGCAGATTATTTAAAGCTTTACAAATTAAGTTAAAAGTTCAGAAAGAAACGCTAAGTTTAAAAAATACTTAAATACAATTTGCATTATTTTTCTTGATTACTGTACTTGTTGCATATTCTTATTTTTCTTTTTTTATATAAATTTTACATAATTTATTAATTGCTATACTGCTTTTATGATATCTGATTTCATAAGGCATTTCTGAATCACAGATAAATTTTGTTTTGTATGGATAAATAAAGAAATTTCTGCTACTGGGCTGAAGGTTGTTAGTTTATAAAACATGAATTAAGCTATCAATTTACTTAAAAGTGTATGCTTAATTTATATATATTTTTAAGTTAATCATTTTGTTTGCCTTTTAAATAAAAGTAATCCTGTGAAAAATAAACATCACAGGGCGTAATTGCAAGATTCATTCACTTTGTTTTTAAAGCAAAAAAATAATCTTAATTAAAATTTAACATTTTAGAAGAATTTTTCATTATCTGAGAATAATCTTCTCTCATATCAGTAGCACATGATAAAATATTTTTACCACTCATAAAATTAAGCCAATAGTTTATATGTATAAAAATTTATAGCACAAATGGTGAAAGGTTTGTGATCCTAAATTGTGTGCATAGTATAATTTTTTTTCTTTAAAATTCTAAATTGGTGTATTTCAGATTTTTCACGTTAACGAGGTTTTACTGTCACTGTATTAATATACATATAGGATAATACAACATATTACATACATTGGATCACTTCTACAATGTTCATATCAGGGTTTAATCGAGATTTTTTAAAATGGTACCCTATCTGTGAATTTATAAAATAATTTATGAAATAAGTAAGTTTGGGAAAATTAATTATGCTTTTAAACAATTAACCAAAATGCACAAAGCAGTTTATTTAATTTAAAAATACAATATAGTAATTTCTACTTACGGCCGTTGCTATTCGGACCATCGGGGCGATTAGTGTGGAGGCTACCTTGTTGCGCTGGTCATAATAATGATTTTGCTTGTTTGATCTTGAATTTTTTCTGTAATATACTAATGATTTTGCTTGTTTCTACAAATTCAAACTTTTAGCATTTTTAAAGTGTATAATGCGATTGATCTGCAGTTCATGTTTATTTCAACATTGCTGTTAGAAAACATTACAAAATAAGTACAAAAGCCATTTTCAGAAAAATCATACATATATTTGTATAGAAAATTGGGTTTGGTTTGTATCGAATTATATTGGAATGGTTTTTTTTTTTTTTTTTTTTTTTAAAGGAAAGGAAAAGAAATAAAAAACCAAATGACATCTATGTAGTTGAATCTGCAGATTTATTCATATGTTATACATTTATTCATATTTATGCATATTCATAAACAAACATATTGCGAAGATTTTTTTAAACATTAAAAATACTCATTTACTAAGATCTGTTTTCATGTTGAATTTTTTATTTTTACTATTCAATTTTCGAAATCTTTATTATTTTCATTTTTGCTTGATAAAAATTATTTTGAGTTATTGCCCTTTTATGAAGAATTTTAGCACCATTTAGAGTACAAAATTTCTGTGAAAATAATTAATCTCTACCCCACTCCCACACTCAAAAAAAAAGATAATTTTTCATGCACGGGGACGAGACACATTATATTATTTCTAAATTTTACTCTTTTATCAGCGATAACTTATTCTCCTTGGAAAAGATGGTCCGAATAGCCTGTACACTAATCGCACCAACGGTCCGATTAGCCACTTCATACTACTTACAAGGAAACATTCAAAAGATGTCGTCTAAAATATGTGATTCTGCTCTTCATAAAACACCAGAAACTGAAAAAAAACTATCAGCTGTAATGAATTACAGCGGCTACAAAAAAATATCAAAATTAAGCATATTTGGCGATTTCACACTGTTAGGCGATTGATTTTGAGTACTTAACGGAGAAGCAAAACACACGGTTCTGATCGTACATGCCAATCTCGGGGCTAGCGAACTTATCAACAAAAATGCTTAATTCTGATAATTTTTTTTTGTGGTCGCTGTAATTCATTTCAGCCGATAACTTTTTCACTTTCTGGTGTTTTATGAAAAGCAGAATGACATTTTTTTTTTTTCAATATTTTTTGAAGACAACACCTTTTTGAATGTTTCCTTGTTACAGTTACATATTTACCATAGATTACAGTAAATAACCAAATTGAGGGAATTATTATGTGTTCAATGCAGCAAAACTTAAAGAAATTTTTAGTTTGGAGCTATAATGATGCTAAGAATTGACTTTGCGAAAGTGTCTCTGCTTAAAGTTGGTTTTGTGAAAGAGCGTTTTTGCCAAAAGTCGACTTTGTGAAAATGCCTGAATGCGGCACTAAATTTGTTCTGGATCAACCTCCGCATATATATATACATATAAATCATAAAATGCATATAATGTATACATTTTGTTGTTTTGTATTAACTACATGCCAGCGATTTATTGTTGGCATGCGGATAGTATGTAGGCACTAGTACAGTATATAATTTTCAGCAAAAGTGATTCATTGGTGCATATACTTTTGGGTTATTTAATGATTATACTAATGCTGGTTTTTTTTTTTTTTTTTTTTTTTTTTTTTTGCGATTCAAAATGTCCCCATTTCTTATTCTGAAATCGGGGACACCGCGCTGTTTTGTCCCCAATTGAGCCTTTCAAAATTTGGTCACCCTATTGTAAGAATCAGTAATGGGGAAAATAAAGGGAAGATTAAAAATGAAAAGCGTAATTATAATGATAAGTAATAATGATTTAAGTACATTGAGTAATTATAAATTTGATTACAGTGACAAGTAATGTTTAAATTATGCATAGAAGATAACATAAACTTGATTTTCATTAATTAACTAATTTATATTTAAAGAAAATGCCCCTACAGAAGTTCTGTATAGGGAAAAAACTCAAGTAAAAACACAACATTATAAAAATAAACATAAAAAACTAACCAGTGGGGCTAGAGACAAAAATTATATATCTACGGAGAGCCTGAACATTCCCGCATCCAACACAACACAGTACGCAACCAGTACTCACCCCTGACCCTAGTAGTTTAGCCGTCCATGGAGAGCGCTGAGGCAGACTTCATCACACTCGGGAGGAGCTTAAGAAATGTTGTTGTTGTTGTCGTGTGACAAGTGTAGAGAAAAAAAAAGTGTATAGACAAGTCAAATGGGACCAAAGTCATGGAGCACAGCCCTGGCCACATCTCCGACTTTTTCAGTATAAAGGGTGTCATGGCAGCAGTTGAGGTCGATGTTGAAGATGGTCGAGGCAACAGAGATGCAATTGAAGAGATGCCTCGGATCCAGCTGCGTTCCTGGACAGTGCTTGCATTCTGCGTAGGTTCTAGAGCCGTCGGGCATGATCTTCATACCTCTCATGTGCCCTGTCAGTAATCTGCTGATGGTAGTGGTGATTTCACAGTCAAGATTAAGCTCCGGAAGGCACAATTTCTTTCGAGGTCCGCTGCAGAGAGCTGATGTTTTGCGACGGCATTTGCATCAAAGGAAGTGGTTTTCATGGGAGGGGGATTTATATTTCTAGCCTCCTTGGCGAGGAGTTCGCTTGTTCATTCCCCTCGATGTTGACATGAGCGGGGACCCATTGGATGGTGCAGGTTTGTTCCCTGGCAACTATGGTGGACAGAAGCGCGTTGATATCTTGGGCGAGTTTCGTTTTACCTCCTTTAATGGTCTCCAGAGCAGATTTGCAGTCAAAGAAAATGATGATGCCATTCGAGGGAATTGACTGTGTGAGGTAAAAGGCAAGAGCGGCTTTTATGGCGATCAGTTCACTAGTGAAGTTGGAGGCGATTTTTCCGGCTGCGACCCTATGTTTGAGGGATGTTTGATCTGGAAGGAGAAGGAAGATGCCAGAACCTCTTCTGTCACATTTTGAGTTGGAAGAGCCGTCGGTGTAAGCGGTTACAAGATCAGGTTTAGAAAGCTTGGCTATAGTTTCCATGCCTTTCCTCTTAATGTTTTCTTGTGGTTCTTTTTTCGAACATGGTTCCAGCAGGTCTAAATTGATCTTAACAGTAGACGATGGTTTGACAGTAAAATATGGTTCTTCAATAATGTCAAGGCATGAGTGGTTCAGACTGATGTAATTTCTGATATCTTTGTCATATTGGAGCGTGGAGGATCTCTTTAACCTTTCTCTGTTGGTCCAGGCCCGAAAAGTAACATTTGAGATGTGTTCCTCGGTGCAGCTCCTGATCTTATTGGTAATTTTAACAGTGGCCGGTTTTCGCCTGCTTTCAAGTAGTGTGAGACCGCATTCAATCTCAGCACTCAGGTTGTTAGTTGAGGAAACTGCACCAATGATGATTTTTGAAGCTCTGTATTGGA
Source organism: Salticus scenicus (assembly GCA_963930645.1). Lineage (NCBI taxonomy): Eukaryota > Metazoa > Arthropoda > Arachnida > Araneae > Salticidae > Salticus > Salticus scenicus. The sequence goes on along the minus strand of OZ005651.1, from coordinate 31,125,463 downwards.
CAGTATCAAGCTTCTCTTTTGATGAGGAGGATTCTGAAGCCCATATAGGTGCTGCATATTCAAGAACAGGTCTACCACCCACTGGAAAACCTGTGGGTGGTAGAAGGGAAATAAAATACCTTCCGCGGAATAACAGGTAGAAGTCCAACCTCTCGAGGCAATGGCGAACCCATCTATGACAAGCGCAATATCGTCTTCTAGCTTAAGAAATCGTAACTGTATTTGAAATAAAATAGTTTTCAGCTGTGTTTTCTAGATGCCAAAGTGAGATGTGTATTTCGAAAACAAATTGATTTTTTATTGAATAAAACTATGAATTTTTATTTAATTTTGCACCGACTTCAAAATTTATGACTAATTGTAGTGTTTATGTTGTTTGGCGAAAGAATTTATTTCATACTTTTAGGAGCAATTTTCAATTTCATTTCATTTTTAGTTGTTTGAATAATTGTTGCTTTTTGGAGTCGGTTCTATTTTTTTACAAAATATTTTATTTTTTTTCCTTTCAGCGGAAATGTATTCATAGAGAACATGAGAAGGCATTCGATGGCAGCCTCACATATCGGAACTAGCAAGGAAAGTGACAAACTGTAAATATTGTAATTTCGAGTATATGTCACTAAAAAAAAAAGATGAAGTGACCCAATGTGCTCAAAAAACGTTACGTTTCCATCTTGAAAGTATTCACTTGAGAGGCAGTCGTATCAATTTTATTCAAGTGCTTTATTTTAAAGTAAATTTTTCTAAAATACTGCATTTTAAGTTTGTGTCATTTCTTCCCCTACTTCACAATGTTTTCGAGATAGAAACACTATTCCTGCAATTGTCCACCGAAGGCGCTGTAAGTGGTTGCATCTCGTAGCGCATAGCCACTTTATTATACTACTATTATGAATGTAGCTGCAGCCGTTCAGCATTAAAAAAAATGTAAACGGAATTTTGTGAATACCCTATAATTTGCTTAGATCTTAAGGAAATCATAATGGGACCTATTTTATGCCAAGATATTTTCAACAAAGAATGTAATGAAATCAGAGCATCTGTTATGAAGTTACAAGCTAACAAACAACAACAGCAACAACAAAAATAAATGGTTTGAATTAAGAATCCCTCCTTTGTTAATTCGACTAAAAACTACAATGCGTTATACGATGTGACCACTTACATGTGACCGCTTACGATGTAACCGTATTTTGAACTATGTAGCATACGTGTGCTATGCTACAACGTGTGCAATGTAGTTCAAGTTTGCATAGTGTAACACTAACTCCGCTATTTTCCATCAGATGGCGCTGTAAACGGTTTCATCTTGTAGTGCATTTTTACTATACCTACATACCACTTTTATGACTGTAGCTGCAGCCATTCATCAGTTAAAAGAGTTGGGACTGACTTTCTTGGGCTCTCTGTTTTTTCTTTAGATCGTAAAGATATTACAATGGGACCTACTTCAGACCAAGACGTTTTCAACGAAACAAAAAGTATCAAAATCGGAGTACCCGTTCAGAAAATACGAGCTTAAAAAAAAAAAAATAAATAAATAAATAAAAAAAAACTTACGCTTTGAATTGAGAACCTTCCTCTTTTTAAAGTCGGTTAAAAATCTTAGCTCAACTGATCAAAGTATTTAGAAGTTATCATGTTCTCTCACATGATAACACATATACACGCATGCATACATCACCATAAAAATAACAAAAATGGACTCAAGAGACCTCAAAACATACAGACATACCGAAATCTCACAGTCGATGTTTATCATGATTACCATGCTTTCTTTACATAATGTATGTTCGAAAAGTAAAAGTAGTGACAAAGCTGAAAAATAATCGTCAGAGACAGCAGCTTCGGAACTTTCTCATTCTATCATTATACTGTTCTATTTGTACACTGAACCCTCGAAAGATTCCAATTTATGTGAACCCGAGGTGCACAATCAATGAAGGTTATGTACTGATGTTAATTCTGCGTTTAGTTAGCTGTTGCACTTTAAAAATCAAGAAAGCTAAAAATCTGAAAACTCAAATTTATACATTAAAACAATATTAAAAATTTCTAAAATTTTAATTAAGTTTTTACTTCGGTAAAATGAGAGCATAAAATAATGCAACTGTACAAACCAAACTGAACAAATCAATCAATGAATTATATATTATTGTTTCTAACATTACTACTAACCTTTATAGTATTCATGTATTATTATTTTGATTTTCTATTAATTTATTTTTCTTGCGTGCATAGAAGAACATGTTATAAGATAATCATTTCATTTTAATAAAATAAATAAATAAATTGTATAAATAAAAGATGCTATCATTTAATATGTATGAAAAAAAAAAAAAAAAATGTTATTATCTTTCATGTCGCAAAAAATAACCGTATTTATATGTTTCACGTTTCACAAGGCAAAACTTTTTCCAACATTAATTCCACACTCAAGAATAAGTAAAACCCAAATAGATTTCCTCATCCTTTTCCGTTAGTGATCCTTTTTACCCAATCACTGTTATTCACAAATCTTTCTCTCTTTCTGTTTCGAAAATGTGCGCCAATAGTTTTGGTTATCCCTATTTTAAATATTATATAAAACTAAACATTTTAAATTCTTCCTCTTAAAGAATGATGAAAGTTCCATTGAAAATAGCGATATTTTTATCCTTCAAAAATCGATTTCATATTATGTAACAACATTTAATTTTACGTAAAAAATTGTAAAGAATTCATGTTATTAGTGGTAGTAGTCTTAAAGTTGCATAACATAATTTTATTTGGTATTTCATAGTACTTGAAAGAAAGAAAATTATGAAGAGACTTTTTTTTCATAATACATTTCTTTCAAAGAAGTTATTATTATTATTTTTTTCATTTCAAGCTTTATAATCGATTAAAGGCATTTATTTTAACACACATATATATAAGTCTGCATATATTCTATAAATTTACGTTTTTTACATCAAAATAAAGACAAAAGACATTAAACTTCTATTTTTTATCTTTCGTTTTAAATTTCTATATTCCTTCTCATATGTGAGCATTTTCATCGTCGTCTATCTTCATTCTTCAAGAATAAAAATGTCAAGTTCTCAGATAATTTGTGCTCTTAAAAAGTTCCTATATATATATATATATATATTTTTTTTTTTTTTTTTTGAGAAATTTTCAGTTGAATGTATGAACTATTTAAACATTTCATGTATTTGTAAATATGTATATATATATGTTTGTGTGTGCGTGTGTGTGTAATAAATAATATTATATAGTTTATATATTATTAATAGTAACATTTATCTCTAGACAAAGAGAAAATAATTCCTGTCTAGGAATTACTTTTTTTCTACAATGTATTTAAATTATCTGAAAATAAAACTATATAAAATATAGAGAAAGAGAAATATCATCAATAGTAGCTGTTTTCTGCTGGAGATCAAAGTTGTTTCTTTTTTGTTTTCTTTTTTGTTATAGGAGGGTTAAAAATGCAAACATTTTCATAGTAATATATACAAGGTGGTCCTAATAAAACTTGGCCTATTCAGCGCTCTCTGTAACTGTAACCAAAATGCGTATTGAGTCGAAAATTTATGTATAGACAGTTCAATGGTTGCGATCAAAGATTCTGAAAAAAAAAAAAAAATAATAATAATAATAATAATAATACATTAATAAATAAATAAATTAATTAAAAACATTCCTTTAGTTAGCATTACAGTAAAAATGCCTGAAATGGTATGCAATAAATAACTGGGATTTATTTTAACGTTTTCAAACTTTATGGAATTTAAAACTGTTATTCTTACATTTTGCAAAGGTATTTTTGGCAAAATATTACAGATGACAGAATGATTAGCCATTCATTTTCCACACCTTGGCTGACCCGTTCTCCCGATCTTATTCCGTGTGATTTTTGGTTAAAGAGTTTGGTTATCATGAAAATTCTGTAACTTAGGCTGACTTGAAGGTTCGTATAACGTTGCATGTGCGACAGGTCACTGGCGATCAGCTGTTGAACACGCTGTTCATTTCCAATAACATTGTCTTAAAAAAAAAAAAAAAAAAAAAAGAAAGAAATTTAAAATTTAATTTTTCATACTGTAAATTTCGTTTTAAACATAAACTAAAAGTAAAAATAAATATTTGCAACTTGCAAAATATAGAGGATTTTTCAATTACCAATTAAAAAACTAAAGATAATGTATAACTTGAACGTCTATTTGACTGCTATTTATATATTTGCAACTCGCAAGATTAAAAAAAAAATAATAATAATGAAAGATTTTTCAAAGCTGAAAAACTTTTAATGAACTTCGAAACTTTTAACTTTGAAATACTTTTAATGAAAGGCCACATGCATTTACTAAACAAGCTTGTATAAGGAACAGACAAGTCTTTCATCTATTAATTCTAAATTATATTTACTATAACGCTATTCAGAAAGATTTGTTTTACAAGGAATTCTTAAACGCATTAAAATTACTTGCATTTAACAGGAAAGGATGTTGCTCGCCAAATCGAGTGCGCTTTTGTCTTTTTGCGCCAAATATTGGAAAGTATTTTATTTTTTTGCAGAATTTTTAGTGGGATTCCGCCGATAAATTTCACTGATCTTGCATTACCTAAGCAATTAGTATCTCTGTAATTTTTTTCACAATATTCTGAGTATGTACCTTAAGGAGACCTTCCTTGTTAGTAGAAAGAATGTATGCTCCTTTTACAAGTTATTACACTCATGTTTGTGAAAATTGCAACACCAAGAAGGAATGCGAACATGATATTTATTGGGCACATACATTATAGTAGGAAGAACAATTGATTAAATTTTCAGAAAGTTTTGGGTAATATATCCTGAGAAAACAGTATACATGAAGCAGCGACATCTAGGGGCAATAACTACAGTTATCTGCCGGAGCATTGAATCGAACAGCAATTGGATGACATATTCGGGTACAGCACTTCATGAAGCTTTAACATGATGGCAAAGCTCATAGACCGTAGTTGCTGGTGAGTGGTGGTGGGCCACTTGCTTTTCAACGATTAAACAGTCATTTTCATTGGTGCCAGATCAGGAGAACACGCTGGCCGGAGAAACGGCTGAACATATTCTGTACAAAGGAATGTCCATACAACTTGCGGTCGTGCATTATCCTGCTTAAATATTGTGCTACGGAGGCCTTAGATATAGAGCAGATGGGCGGGCCTTAACTCACCAGAAATTTAATGACCGCTATTCAGAGTGTCGGGAATGCGAACAAGAAGTAATCGAGACTTTTATCCAATGAGGCCCCATTCCATCACTGCAGGTGATGGACAGTGTGACGATGTCGCCTCCCAGCTGGCAGTGGGCATTATTCACAATGCCGTTAAATACGGATAAGACAATCCTGACGCTGTAAACAGGATTGTGATTTGTCTGAAAGGCAACTTTACGCCATTCCTGCGTCCAGGTTTGTCGATGATCACACATTAAAGGCGCCTATATCAGTGATACAGTTTTGAGGGTAATCAAAATTTTGGTAATTGCATACTGGGTCATCACCTGGAGTCATGGTATGCGATACCATTGGATGCACGTCTCGATCACCTCTTGTGTTCATTCCCGCCATTTTCAATACCAGCCATTACATTTCTGACGAGTTAAGGCCCATAGCTCTGCCTTATATTCAAGGCCTCCGAAGCGCAATACATAAGCAGTACAATGCACGACCGCAAGTCATCCGTATTGTCCGGACATTCCTTGATGCAGAATGTGTTCGACTTCTGCTCTGGCCAGCGCGTTCTCCTGATCTCGCACCAATGAAAATGACTATTTAATCGTTTAAAAGCGACTTGTCCCCACCACTCACCAGTGACTGCGATGAATTGTAGCATTTTGTTGAAGCTTCATGAAGTGCTTTATCCGTACATGTCATCCAATCACTGTTTGATTCAGTGCCTAGGCAGATAAGTGCTGTCATTGCTCACAGATGTCGCTGCTTTATGTACTGTTTTCTCAGTACATATTACTCCAAATTGCCTGAAATTTTAATCTGTTGTTCTTCCTACAATGATATATGTGCCCAATGAATATCATTCTCATATTCCTATTCCTTCTTGGTGTTCCAATTTTCACAAACATGAGTGTAGTATTTTGTTATCTGCCATTCTTTGATCATTACGGGAAATATCCTAATTCACATATAATGTAAAGTGCCAGAAATAGCCACCTACCAACACAAAGAAGTATTTTAGATGTTATAAATAAAAGAGATGGGTTGTTGACAAAGCTTTTCTTCCTTCCGTTATTTTATGTGGATGGGAAAATGGGCGCTTTTAAAACACAAAGCAATAAAACTAACTTTCTATTCGAAATCCTGTCTACTACAATAAAAAGGGAGAAACTGGAAGTTTGGACCACCCCACAGACAGAACAGATGTTTGAGAAGAAAGAGAAATGATGCTCCATGGATGCTATGCTACAAAAACCATCGCGGACCTTGGGAGGTGCGGACAGAAAATTCAAAGAAAAGAGCGCGAAAATTTCTAATGAGATTCTTAGCTATTGGTGAAGCAAGCTACCCATAAATAAAAAATAAAAAAAATGCGTGTGGCACTCGGGGACTGCCGCGGTAAAGCAATTGCATAGCATTTTTTATCAACTTATGCAATTATAATTATTTATTTATTTTATTTTTTACCCTTCCGCTCCCCCCCCCTTTCCCGCCCCTCCCAATAATTTTAAAAATTCAAAAATATCCGCAATCGATTTGTATGTATCGAAAACCTCGATGTACCAAATTTGAATGATCTAACTCTATTTCCTCTGCCCCCCCCTCCCCGGCCCTTCTAATAACTTTACACTTTCAAAAATATCCCCATTCGATTTGCAGGCCTCTAAAACCTATCTGTACCAATTTTCAATGGCCTAACTGTATTTCTATTTTTTTTTTGCCCATAGCCCCCCTCTTACCGCCCCTCCCAATAATATTACAAATTCGAAAATATCCGCAATCGATTTGTAAGTATCGAAAACCTCTATATACCAATTTTGAACGATCTAACTGTATTTTTATTTTTTTGCCCCCTTCTCGCCCCTCCTAATAACTTTACACTTTCGAAAATATCCCCATTCGACTTGCAGGCCTCTTAAACCCATCTGTACCAATTTTGAACGACCTAACTGTATTTCTATTTGTTTTTGCCCCATAGCCCCCCCTTACCGCCTCAACCCCTACCCGCCCCTCCTAATAATTTTACAAATTCAAAATCATCCGCAATCGATTTGTAAGTATCGAAAACTTCTATGTACCAATTTTGAACGATCTGACACTATTTTTATTTTTTGCCCCCCCCCTCCCCTCCCCCCTTCTTGCCCCTCCTAATCACTTTACACTTTCGAAAATATCCCCATTCGACTTGCAGGCCTCTTAAACCTATCTGTACCAATTTTGAACGGCCTAACTGTATTTCTATTTGTTTTTGCCCCATAGCCCCCCCCTTACCGCCTCACCCCCTATCCGCCCCTCCTAATAATTTTACAAATTCAAAATCATCCGCAATCGATTTGTAAGTATCGAAAACCTCTATGTACCAATTTTGAACGATCTGACACTATTTTTATTTTTTTGCCCCCCCCTCCCCTCCCCCCTTCTCGCCCCTCGTAATAACTTTACACAATCGAAAATATCCCCATTCGACTTGCAGGCCTCTTAAACCTATCTGTACCAATTTTGAACGGCCTAACTGTATTTCTATTTGTTTTTGCCCCATAGCCCTCCTTACCGCCCCATCCCCCTACCCGCCCCTCCTAATAATTTCACAAATTCAAAAATATCCGCAATCGATTTGTAAGTATCGAAAACCTCTATGTACAAATTTTGAACGATCTGACACTATTTTTATTTCCCCCCCCCTCTCCTCCCTTCTTGCCCCTCCTAATAACTTTACGCAATCGAAAATATCCCCATTCGACTTGCAGGCCTTTAAAACCTATCTGTACCAATTTTGAACAGCCTAACTGTATTTCTATTTGTTTTTGCTCCATAGCCCCCCCCCCCCCACTTGCTGCCCCACCTGGGGGCTGAATTTCTAAAATTCAAGAAAATGGTTTTTAGATAGTTGCATTAGCTATATTTTAGAGCAAAAATTTCACGTTTATCTATTTTTTTTGTTTGAGATATATAGAATTATGCGAAATCACGTTTTGCCCCCCCCCCGCCCCCCTTGGGGACCGAATTTCAAAAATTCAAGAAACCGATTTTTAGACATTTCTATTAGCTATATTTTAAAGCAAAAATTTTACGGATATCTGTTTTTTTGTTTGAGAAATGAAGGATTTTGTGAAATTACGTTTTGAAGTGCCGAAGTCTGCCGAAGTCTGCCGAACGAACTGCCGAACTGTGTTAGGTTTTTTTTCGTTACGGAATTTCTTGATTCGGTCGCCGCGCTCAAAGCCCGCGATAGAAGCTATGCAATAGCTTAAAAAAAAAAAAAAAAGAAAAAGAAAGGTTCGACCACGGCCCACTAACACCGGCCGAGGAAGCTCACTTTGTCACGTGATGTGACGTCATAAATGCCGTCTGACAGCTTGCCTGCTCTGTGCTTTACCGTTCGTTTGCGTGGTTGATTCGAAAGCGTGTTTAACTTGGACTACACGTGCTGCTCATCTGAACTTAGTTATTAATTTCTGTGTTTCGCTATGTTTTAATTCTATTTCTTTCGTTAATTATGCATTTAAATATGCCGGATAGATGTTGCGTTCCTGGATGCAAGTCTAATTATGATAAAACTTTTGAATATGTTTCGGTTTTTAAGTTTCCAAAGGACTTGGAAAGAAGAGAGATTTGGTTAAAAAAAAATTCCGCGGAAAGACTGGGCTCCTTCATCAAGAAGCGTTGTTTGCGAAAAACATTTTCACGAATCGGATATAGTAAGAATTGATGAGATTCCAGATAGAAATGGTGTTATTTTGAAAGTACCGAGAAAATATCCGAAATTAAAAGAAAATTCTTACCCTTGCATTTTTCAAAATTTGCCGAAATATCTCACTGAAAAGAAACCTGTTGCAAGAACAAGCAGGACAGAAAAACTTTCAAGACTGGATGATTTTACTTTTCAGAAGTTTTTGCAGGATGATGAAATAAAAGATTTAATGGATTTTTCAAGTAATTTAGAATCGCATTAGTAATTAATTAAGTGCATTTAATGTCAGTTTAAAGCCAGTTGTTTTAAAGCATACTGATAAAATATTTTTGTTATTTTTAACATTAGAGTCAGCACCAACTTTATTATCTAGCATAAAAATTAATAATGATCTCAGTTTAAATATTTTTTTCAATGAGATTTCTGTGCCTGTATCCCAATTTAAGAATATCTTAAATGATAATATTTTGAAACGTTGGAGTGAATTGGAAAATATATTAAGTGTCCTTATAAATATGAAAAACGAAGATCTAAATGATACTTTTCCGAGTGATGAAAAAAATGCAATTAAATATTGGCGTAACAGTATTTCTTCCGAGGAAAATTATGACATAAAAGCTTAGTAGGTAAGAAAGGCCGGTTGACGATCATGAGGGGGGTGCAAGGGTGCAAGGCGGAGCGAACGAGCCGTGCGGATGCCGCAGCACCCCCTGAGGGGTGTGGATGAGTTGGTATTGACCATGGGACATCCTCCAACTTAATCGTGAAAGATGATGATGGTATTAATGAGGAAATTTAATTAAAAAAATTAATAAGTGATTTTTTGTAAAAGGTGATGCTGGTTTTAAAGCGATGTTTGTGGTAGAATGAAAAAAGTATGATATTGTTTGTGAGTCATTAGGAAATTAATTAGGGAGTTAATTAAGAAATTAATTAAGAAATTTAAAAATTGGGAAATAAATAAGGAATGAATAAAATATACGAATTTAAGAATGCGAATATACTATGAAAGAAATAGAGAGATCTGACGGGGGTTCGAACCCGGTACCTTGTAGTAAAAATATTTCCATACGACAGTAGTTTTCACGTGTGTGTGAGTGATTTTTATAGTATATGTCTGCACTGTTCTTTTTAAACTATGAATGCTAGTGTTCGAAAAGAATTCAATCGTTTTAATGATATTAGTAGTAAGATAATGGGGGTTCTGCGGCAGAGGATGTGGAGGATGTGTGATGTGCTGATGTGTTGATGTGCTAACGCGCACATCGATCGCACCACCCCCAGTTACTACTACCATTTCGACAGATATAAGCTTGAAATTCACCTTCTATAGTATTAGACATTGGGTTTTAGGTATTGTATTATCTTATTAAAAGTTTTTGAATAATACAAAAATAATCATGATTCCTTAAAACCTACATTTAAGGTTAGTTAGAAAAGTTTGTAATATTAAAATTAAGTCGTCAAATTACTTTTCATACTTAGAATAGGTAATCTTTAGAAAAATTGAAAAACAATTTTCCCTTTAATACATTCCTGTGTTTTTTAATAACATAAATTTATAAAAATGTTAATTTTTTTCCTTTTAATAATTTAATTTTTGTAATAATCATGCTTTTCTTAAAATGTGTATTTAGAATTAGTGTTAAAGTTAGTAGTGTTTAAATTAAGTCATCAAATTACTTTATATTAATTTCCTTTTAATAAAACAATTTTCATTGTCATTTCTTTTTCACCTTTTTTCTTTTAACCTATTAATAAAATTCACAAACATTCTAAACAATAACAATTCTGAAATAAAACAGACACGGTTTACAGTTAATTAAAAACTTTATTACAACATTATTTCCACATAGTGTTTCCAAAATTCTTTAAACTTGCTTGCATCACAAAAATAGTACACACATATAATTTATCAAATACAACAAAGTTTGCAACATCCATTTTTTTACAAGTATTCATCTAGTAAGTTGTCCTTACAATAATTAATATATACAATTTCGTCAACAATAACGAAGGTTACAATATAAAATCTTGAACAATTTATACACTATTTACAAATATTTTCAAAGTTTCTATGTATTAAGTTAACATCATAATTATTATATACATATAATTACAACACTTATAACGAAGTTTACAGTAGAGTTAATTACAGTATAGTTTACACTATCTTGATCAATTTTTACAAAATTTAAGCTTAAAGTTCTACATTTTGATCAATTTCGCAATGTCCATAAGCTAAACTTGTTATACCATCATCTAAGATGAATCTTTTATCATCGAAGGGACTTAAACTTATTTTATTTTGGTGGATTGTGTACAGTTTATGATTTTCTTGGCCTATTTTTATTTGTTTTTCAATACTTGTTTTTTGTTGTTGTAAACATTGTAAATAGTCTTCATGACTAATTTTATGTCGCACAACCTGAGTGGATACGCCTTTCGCTCTCTTTTTTTCATCTTTATATGATTTTATAGAATACATTTTTGCCTTCAATCCGACAAACTGGTGGGAGATGCTACTAATTTTACTGCTCTTTTAGAGGTGTTACTACAAAGTTCAATATTACGTCTTTTTCGTAAGTTTTCCATGGTTTTTCCGTAAACGCTGTTATTTAAAAGCTTGAAAAAGTCCTTTTCAAAGGAAGAAGTTGCATTTTTTCGTTTTTCAGTATTGAACATTATATATTTTTCCAACCAAGGAGCTTGGTTAAATTGAAGAGCTTTATGCACTGCTGTAACTTTCAATCCTAATTGAAGATAGAGTTTTAAATTTCTATAATGCACCACATAATTTTTCTTGTTTTGAAGGTTAGGTATTAATTTTGGTGTTCCAACATATTTTCTATTGTGAAGTAAACTTTTAGCATAAGGTGACAGCATTTCTTCGGTTAAGGTTAATCTTTCAGGTGCAAGTGGATAATCGTTATGGGTATGATGGAGGTGCTGAGGGTAATCAAGATCAACTTCAAAAATATAGCCGATATCAGAATCATCTCGAAGAGATAGAATCCAATCTTCAGTTATACCATTTATATCGATCCATTTAAAGTTTCCGTAGGGTAAGTACTGGGACATAGCCCAACCGTAAAGGTTATTGGCATCCCAGTACATTATATAACTATTGGGTTCATCTGGATTATAATCACTCATATAAGGGTTGTTTGCTCTGGTCAATCTTCTGCTAATCATGCTAACACCGCCTCGTATACCTTTTTCTATTAACAACAACATATTAATGTCTGTTAAGAGCTCTAGAGGTGTTTCAGTCATTTTTAGGCATGCTTGCCATGCAAGTCCAGGAGTGGTAAAAAGGTGCGCACAATCAATTTCATAATAACGCATACAAAGTTCTCTGAAATTCTGAAATACATCGGCGAGTAATAAAACGTCAGTTTTTACATATAAATCATGATAATCACCAAGATTTTTCATGTTGAATGTATTCCAAATTTTTTGAACATGTTCATAATCATCCTCAGAAATAGACTCTTCTGTCAAAGAATTATAAAATGCAGAAGGAGGAGGGAGTGATGGTTCTTCGAATTTATTAAAGCAGTTAAAATAGTCGTATGGGTAAACACCTTTCCTCGTTAGCATATTCAGAGGTGTATTAGCAGGGAAATTCTCTTTCAAAATCTTAAACTGAGAAGAGTTGAGGTTTTTCACAAGTTTTTCGAGTGATGTAGGTAGGAATTGAAAGCTGTCTAAAAAGACTAATTGTACAGGGTCCTTAGGTTTCTTCAATCTGAATGTAAGATAATTTTCTAGGGTTGTGGCAATAACTTCTATTTGATGATCTTTATATTTTCCAAGTTTTGTCATAATATGATGACCATCATAATTTTTCAAATTGTGAAATATAACAGGAATATTTTTTAATTGTTTAAAGTTAAGATTACACGAAGCATGTAATGCTCCTCTATAAGCTCCCGAAATATGACAATGATCTCTGACACGATCATTATGTAAAGGTTTTTTACACAAAGTGCAAAATTTAGCTTCTTGAAAAGTTTTTTCCTCCTCTACAGTTAATTTCATTGGTTTTATTTTCATCAATTTTTGACCAAGCATCTCTTTTTCTTGCATAATTTGGTCTAAAAAGTGCTCAACAGCATTTTCACCACGATAAATTACAATAGGTTTAATAGAGTGTCCATCAGGACCGATAATAACATATGCATAACCACAAGGCTCATGGTATGCAATTTTTTCATTGTGTGAAATATCTGAAGAAGGTGAAACTGAGGTAATAGGTACAAGAAGACTTTCAAAATCGGCATATATTGTATAAGCAACAGGATGTTGTAAGTGTGTACCAGAAAATTTTAAAATATTATTTTCCACAGAAGGCATTTTAATAACTTGCACTTCATGTTCTTGACAGTACTGGATATGTGATTTCAATAAGTCCTCTCTTGAAAATCGGTGCAAACATCTAAAACAGTAATATGCAGCAGTCTTATGTTTGGTTAAATCACCAAGAAGGCGTGAAAAGTTTCGGATGAGACAATAATGTTGCCTTTCATCATCAGAAATTAGTAACAAGTTTATTGTATCAGTGTCTTCTCGGGGAGAAATGTACAGGGGACACACTTCATCGTCTTCATAACCGAAGACATTTATCCGTAAATCATTCATCTTTTCAATGATAGGTATCTTTGTTAGAGATACAGGACATGTTACATTACCTAGTTTAATTGTATCTTCCTGGGATATGTAATGAGACACACGTTCAGGATCCTCACTACGATCTATATTCAGTTTATAGGCGATCAAGCACCAAATGAAGCATTTTTGATCTTCATTTTTGATATTTAACACAGCTTTTTTTGCAGCAAGCTTTGAAGGTAGCTTAATATAGCTGCTAGCAGCTAGAGGGTGATATTTAGCTATTTTCAGTTCTAGATAATGAATTTTTTTAAAAATCCATCCAGATCCTCGCTGGATGAATTCTTCAAGTGACTTATTAATTTTTACATATCCTTCGCTAATATGCTGTTCAATGGTATCTTCAACAAGTTCGATAATACAGGAACTTCTAAAATATGTATATGTCTCTTCCATGTCATCATCAGGTTTTTTGCGTTCTAGTGAAACTTTCATCACCATATACCACTTCAGGGCATGCTTTTCCTTTAACTCACTTTGAAGTTTTTCATGTACTTGAGGCTGTATAGTATTTGTTTTTTGAGTTTTTTGATGTCAGTTATGCTAAATTAAGGTACTTAAGTATTTTTCAGGTGTTTAAGTGTTGTTTATTAGCTTTAATTAATGATAATTAAGGAAATTAATGAATTTTCAGGGAAATAAGACACTTTTTGATGTTTTATTAGTATTTTTTATGAAAAATGGTGTTATAATATAATTTAAATACGTAAAATGTTTAATGACATGACTGTTTAAGCTAACGAATGGTTAATTAAAGTAATTAATTAAGTAATTAAGTAGTTTTTAGGCAATTAAATGATGTTTTTACAGTTTTTTTTTTATATTTCAATTAAAAATTGTGCTTAAATACAACTCCAGTGTATCAAATGTTTAATGCAATGATTGATAATTGATGATTAAAGTAATTAATTAAAGTAATTAAGTGGTTTTTAGGCAATTAAATGATGTTTTTACAGTTTTTTTTTATATTTCAATGAAAAATTTTGTTTAAATACAACTCTAGTGTGTCAAATGTTTAATGAAATGATTGATAATTGTTGATTAAAGTAATTAATTAAAGTAATTAACTGTTTTTCGGATGTTTAAGTAGTGATTTTACAGTTTTAATGAAAATATAAGTGTGTTAGAATGCAATACAAGTTCGTTAATGAATAAATTGCATACAATGAATGTTAATTGTTAATTAAAACATGATTAATTAAGTATTTTTAGAGTGACTATGTGTTGTTTTCATGTTTAATTAAGGAAAATTCTCCAGGTATAGATTGTGTTTACACTCTGAAATTTTAATCTATGTTCTACATGATTAAAACTTGTAAGTTTTTTATAATTTAAAAAATATTTTTATGTATCATTAATAACAAGTGTTTGTGAAAGTTTTCATTTAATACATTTTTTCCCTCTGTATGAAAAATAGACATAGTATAATAATTGATCAAAATGTGATGTATAATGATTATTTAATCTCACTGTTAGTTTATTTCACAAAACCTGTCACCCCTCTTCAACATAGTGGAATAACCCATTAAACCTGACACCCCTACGCTTAGAAATGGGATAGCCTATTTTTTCTCCATTAGTAATTAAGAAATTGAATCTAATTTGTCATTCGCTTACCTGCATTCGATCTGAACGGACGTATATTTATTCTCTCTGTTGTTTCAACATCGGCTTTGCTGTAGCGTCTTTCAGACTTGTTTAAACCTGCGTTCGGTTCGACCTTGCATTAACCTTGCGTGTTTGTTTATTGAGACTGAAAGTTTAAGATTTTTTTATTTCGACATGGAAATTAACCAGAACTCATCTTTGTTGCCTGTTGATGACAAAGTAAGTTGATCATTTAGTGATTCTTTGAAATTGTTCTAGTTTCATTTTAATTCATATGAAAATTATTAATCAGTGTTATATTAAAAATCTTGATAAAATGTTTGTTTAATCAATTAAAAGAATTTTTTCCATAATATATATGCATTTTTGAAATCAAAAATATATATTTTCTTTTATGAATGTTTTAAAATTGGCAATGTATTTTTCAGAAATTTTTTATTAAGCTTATGTTTTAATTTTTATGTTATACTTTATCTATGGTTAACGAGTGTGTTTGTATGCATTTCACTTTAACTTTATAAAGATCTTTCAACATGGTTTTACATTTTGTTGATGTTTACACATTGTAATGAAGAATTTTTTAGAAATAGTATTTTGGTAGGATGAATAGTTAGCATTTGATTGATTCAAAGAATTAATTTTCTTTAAAAGGACTCTAATAACTTAAAAATTATTTTGCAACAGTGAATTTTTAATATATTTTAAATGAAAACCATTTACTTTTTTAGTTTTTCATCAACTATGGCTTGGGAAGAGAAGAAATGTTGAAGATTGAAGAATCGCATGCAAAGAATGTACATGAAGAACCTCAACCATCCTTTGTAAGTTTTTTTTTCTTGAACGAAACAATATCTTTTTTAAAAACGTGCATTAATTCAATCTTAATTCTTTTACATTTTTCCATTTTAAAAGATTTTTTTATTATATTTTAAAGATTTTTTAGAGATTTTTATTCTAACCTAAGTTTTTTATTACTTTCAGATGATTAGTGACAAGCCTTCTACAGTTGATAATTCGCTGCTCTTGAGCTCATTGAGTGAAAAAAATAAGGTGAGTTAAGTATTTTTTTCTTAGAAATGCAATATATTTTATGCTAGTACATATTCATGATAGGAAAATTTTTCACGTTTGTAAAGAAACCTTTTTAAAAATAGAATTAAACAATGCATGATTAAAAAATTTACAACATTACGTTAAGAAAAATTGTTTAAGGTAACAAGTATTTTTATGCAAATGTATTTTTTACATTACATTAGTAAAAATTTGTAAAACTATGCTAGGAAAATTGCTTAAGATAGTAAATATTTTTATGCAAATGTATTTTTTACATTGCATTAGTAAAAATAATAGAATCAAGTTTAATAAAATTAACATTTTTTTTACCTTTGTAAAGAAACTTTTTAAAAAATAGAATTAAACATTACATGAGTAAAAATTTGTAAAACTATGATAAGAAAATTGTTTAAGGTAACAAGTATTTTTATGCAAATGTATTTTTTTCATTACATTAGTAAAAATTTGTAAAACTATGTTAGGGAAATTGCTTAAGACAGTAAATATTTTTATGCAATTGTATTTTTTACATTGCATTAGTAAAAATAGAATCATGTTTAATAAAACTATGTTAAGAAAACTTTTTATTTTTGTATTTATGAGTATATAAAATTCTAAAACAAACCTTTTTTTAAATTTTTTTCAGAGTTGTCCAATATGTAAGAAGACATTTTCAAGAACATGGTTACTTAATCGACATTTGATGAGCCATTCAGATGAAAAGTTATTCAAGTGTGATGACTGTGGAAAAGGATTCAGCCTAAAATCAAACTTGATTCGTCATACGTTGATACATAAAAACCAATCTCTACCTGCTGACAAGAATGTTTTGAAAGCGTTGCCAAGTTTAAATTGTTCTTTTTGTGAAAAAGAATTTTCTCAGAGATGGTTGCTGAATCGTCATGAGAAAAGTCATCTGAAAGAAAAGTTGTTTAAGTGCGATGAATGTGAAAAGATGTTCAGCGTGAAGTCAAACTTGATTCGTCACATGCTACTTCATAAAAGTAAAGATGAAGTATCTTTGATAAAGTGTCAACAATGTGATCTAGTTTTTTCCCGCTTTGATAACTTTCAAAGACATTTAAAATATCACCAAAGTTCCCGATACACCTGCAGTGACTGTGATAAAGTGTTTGATCTAAAATCTGAATTAATATCTCACAAGCGCCAAGAGCACGAACTTGTTACTGGAAAACGGAAGATAACTGCACCTGCTGTAAAGTCTAAAAGGGTTAAAAAACAGATTAACACTTCTAGCGTGTTTAATACCGTGCTTTTCTATCCCAATGAGAATAATGAGTGTGATTTAGAAGTATTTCAATCATATATACAGCCTCAAGTACATGAAAAACTTCAAAGTGAGTTAAAGGAAAAGCATGCCCTGAAGTGGTATATGGTGATGAAAGTTTCACTAGAACGCAAAAAACCTGATGATGACATGGAAGAGACATATACATATTTTAGAAGTTCCTGTATTATCGAACTTGTTGAAGATACCATTGAACAGCATATTAGCGAAGGATATGTAAAAATTAATAAGTCACTTGAAGAATTCATCCAGCGAGGATCTGGATGGATTTTTAAAAAAATTCATTATCTAGAACTGAAAATAGCTAAATATCACCCTCTAGCTGCTAGCAGCTATATTAAGCTACCTTCAAAGCTTGCTGCAAAAAAAGCTGTGTTAAATATCAAAAATGAAGATCAAAAATGCTTCATTTGGTGCTTGATCGCCTATAAACTGAATATAGATCGTAGTGAGAATCCTGAACGTGTGTCTCATTACATATCCCAGGAAGATACAATTAAACTAGGTAATGTAACATGTCCTGTATCTCTAACAAAGATACCTATCATTGAAAAGATGAATGATTTACGGATAAATGTCTTCGGTTATGAAGACGATGAAGTGTGTCCCCTGTACATTTCTCCCCGAGAAGACACTGATACAATAAACTTGTTACTAATTTCTGATGATGAAAGGCAACATTATTGTCTCATCCGAAACTTTTCACGCCTTCTTGGTGATTTAACCAAACATAAGACTGCTGCATATTACTGTTTTAGATGTTTGCACCGATTTTCAAGAGAGGACTTATTGAAATCACATGTCCAGTACTGTCAAGAACATGAAGTGCAAGTTATTAAAATGCCTTCTGTGGAAAATAATATTTTAAAATTTTCTGGTACACACTTACAACATCCTGTTGCTTATACAATATATGCCGATTTTGAAAGTCTTCTTGTACCTATTACCTCAGTTTCACCTTCTTCAGATATTTCACACAATGAAAAAATTGCATACCATGAGCCTTGTGGTTATGCATATGTTATTATCGGTCCTGATGGACACTCTATTAAACCTATTGTAATTTATCGTGGTGAAAATGCTGTTGAGCACTTTTTAGACCAAATTATGCAAGAAAAAGAGATGCTTGGTCAAAAATTGATGAAAATAAAACCAATGAAATTAACTGTAGAGGAGGAAAAAACTTTTCAAGAAGCTAAATTTTGCACTTTGTGTAAAAAACCTTTACATAATGATCGTGTCAGAGATCATTGTCATATTTCGGGAGCTTATAGAGGAGCATTACATGCTTCGTGTAATCTTAACTTTAAACAATTAAAAAATATTCCTGTTATATTTCACAATTTGAAAAATTATGATGGTCATCATATTATGACAAAACTTGGAAAATATAAAGATCATCAAATAGAAGTTATTGCCACAACCCTAGAAAATTATCTTACATTCAGATTGAAGAAACCTAAGGACCCTGTACAATTAGTCTTTTTAGACAGCTTTCAATTCCTACCTACATCACTCGAAAAACTTGTGAAAAACCTCAACTCTTCTCAGTTTAAGATTTTGAAAGAGAATTTCCCTGCTAATACACCTCTGAATATGCTAACGAGGAAAGGTGTTTACCCATACGACTATTTTAACTGCTTTAATAAATTCGAAGAACCATCACTCCCTCCTCCTTCTGCATTTTATAATTCTTTGACAGAAGAGTCTATTTCTGAGGATGATCATGAACATGTTCAAAAAATTTGGAATACATTCAACATGAAAAATCTTGGTGATTATCATGATTTATATGTAAAAACTGACGTTTTATTACTCGCCGATGTATTTCAGAATTTCAGAGAACTTTGTATGCGTTATTATGAAATTGATTGTGCGCACCTTTTTACCACTCCTGGACTTGCATGGCAAGCATGCCTAAAAATGACTGAAACACCTCTAGAGCTCTTAACAGACATTAATATGTTGTTGTTAATAGAAAAAGGTATACGAGGCGGTGTTAGCATGATTAGCAGAAGATTGACCAGAGCAAACAACCCTTATATGAGTGATTATAATCCAGATGAACCCAATAGTTATATAATGTACTGGGATGCCAATAACCTTTACGGTTGGGCTATGTCCCAGTACTTACCCTACGGAAACTTTAAATGGATCGATATAAATGGTATAACTGAAGATTGGATTCTATCTCTTCGAGATGATTCTGATATCGGCTATATTTTTGAAGTTGATCTTGATTACCCTCAGCACCTCCATCATACCCATAACGATTATCCACTTGCACCTGAAAGATTAACCTTAACCGAAGAAATGCTGTCACCTTATGCTAAAAGTTTACTTCACAATAGAAAATATGTTGGAACACCAAAATTAATACCTAACCTTCAAAACAAGAAAAATTATGTGGTGCATTATAGAAATTTAAAACTCTATCTTCAATTAGGATTGAAAGTTACAGCAGTGCATAAAGCTCTTCAATTTAACCAAGCTCCTTGGTTGGAAAAATATATAATGTTCAATACTGAAAAACGAAAAAATGCAACTTCTTCCTTTGAAAAGGACTTTTTCAAGCTTTTAAATAACAGCGTTTACGGAAAAACCATGGAAAACTTACGAAAAAGACGTAATATTGAACTTTGTAGTAACACCTCTAAAAGAGCAGTAAAATTAGTAGCATCTCCCACCTTTAAATCATTTAAAACTTATGACGAAGGTCTAACTGCTGTCGAAAGACTTAAAACAAGTATTTTAATGAATCGTCCTATTTATGTTGGGTTTTGCATTCTTGAACTTTCTAAATTATTAATGTATAATTTTCACTATAATTACATAAAGCCATTATATAACAACCAAGCGACGCTCTTATTTACTGATACTGATTCACTAACGTATCATATTACAACATCTGACATCTATCAAGATATGAAAAATAATTCATCTATCTTTGATTTTTCTGATTATCCTATAGATCATCCTCTTTATTCGAATGAAAACAAAAAAGTCATTGGGAAATTTAAAGACGAATTGAGTGGTGAAATAGCTCTAGAGTTTGTCGGATTGAAGGCAAAAATGTATTCTATAAAATCATATAAAGATGAAAAAAAGAGAGCGAAAGGCGTATCCACTCAGGTTGTGCGACATAAAATTAGTCATGAAGACTATTTACAATGTTTACAACAACAAAAAACAAGTATTGAAAAACAAATAAAAATAGGCCAAGAAAATTATAAACTGTACACAATCCACCAAAATAAAATAAGTTTAAGTCCCTTCGATGATAAAAGATTCATCTTAGATGATGGTATAACAAGTTTAGCTTATGGACATTGCGAAATTGATCAAAATGTAGAACTTTAAGCTTAAATTTTGTAAAAATTGATCAAGATAGTGTAAACTATACTGTAATTAACTCTACTGTAAACTTCGTTATAAGTGTTGTAATTATATGTATATAATAATTATGATGTTAACTTAATACATAGAAACTTTGAAAATATTTGTAAACAGTGTATAAATTGTTCAAGATTTTATATTGTAACCTTCGTTATTGTTGACGAAATTGTATATATTAATTATTGTAAGGACAACTTACTAGATGAATACTTGTAAAAAAATGGATGTTGCAAACTTTGTTGTATTTGATAAATTATATGTGTGTACTATTTTTGTGATGCAAGCAAGTTTAAAGAATTTTGGAAACACTATGTGGAAATAATGTTGTAATAAAGTTTTTAATTAACTGTAAACCGTGTCTGTTTTATTTCAGAATTGTTATTGTTTAGAATGTTTGTGAATTTTATTAATAGGTTAAAAGGAAAAAGGTGAAAAAGAAATGACAATGAAAATTGTTTTATTAAAAGGAAATTAATATAAAGTAATTTGATGACTTAATTTAAACACTACTAACTTTAACACTAATTCTAAATACACATTTTAAGAAAAGCATGATTATTACAAAAATTAAATTATTAAAAGGAAAAAAATTAACATTTTTATAAATTTATGTTATTAAAAAACACAGGAATGTATTAAAGGGAAAATTGTTTTTCAATTTTTCTAAAGATTACCTATTCTAAGTATGAAAAGTAATTTGACGACTTAATTTTAATATTACAAACTTTTCTAACTAACCTTAAATGTAGGTTTTAAGGAATCATGATTATTTTTGTATTATTCAAAAACTTTTAATAAGATAATACAATACCTAAAACCCAATGTCTAATACTATAGAAGGCGAATTTCAAGCTTATATCTGTCGAAATGGTAGTAGTTGTTGTTTTAATTGCCTCAGTAGCACAGAATGTTATTTTCTATTTGCTGAGATGTCCCACATATCTATTATAATTATATATATTTTATATAGAATAATTTTACAGGTAATTATAATATTAAGGAAATCTTCTTACCTGTATTCTTCTAATGAGCATCCGATCTTTATGTTCCTGTTTCGGTTTTGAAATTTAATCATTTATCAATTCTTCTATAAAGAAAACATTGATTAGATTCAATTTATTAAGAGATTCACTCAATTAGATTCACTCAATAACGAGATGATTTTGTGGCCTTTATATATTTAATAAAAGAATTAAGAAAGAAAAGAACATAAAATTAAATTGTATTACGGAGCTGCTAAACACACTCCGAATACTTAAAGGTCTACATGACAACTGAAGAAAATAAAAAAGTACATTGATGCAGGTGCGAGCGGTTTCGTAGGCATGCGCAGATGCCTCATTTGTTTCTTTTCACAGTTCGAATTGAAAGTAGAATGTTTTGATTGTCCGTGAAAATACATATATTGGGCATACAATAATTATATTTCACAACACTCCACCTTGCACAATATATATTAAGTTTTTATAAGTTGCAGTTTATCTCTGTGTTTAATGAATGCCGCTTTAGGAAGTGCCTTAGTAAGCAAATCGGCAGTCATATCCTTGCTTGAGATATATTTCAATTTAATAATTCCTTGTTCACACAACTGTTTAATTAGATGGTATTTCACATCTATGTGCTTCGTGCGACTTTGGTACTTATCAGATTCAGCGAGTTTAATGCAGGCTTGGTTGTCTTCATAAATAACGATTGGTTGTTTCTGTTCCATATCAAGATCTTTTAGTAGTTTTAATATTGATATAGTTTCTTTTGCTGCATTTCCAGCCGAGATATACTCAGCTTCAGCTGTTGACAGTGCTATGCAGTTCTGTTTTTTGGATGTCCAGTTAATCGGGTTTTTCCCAACAAAGTAAACATTACCACTTGTAGATTTTCTATCAAGTGTGTCATTTGCCCAGTCGGCGTCAGCAAAAACCTTTAAAATAGGTTCTTGATCAACATTATATTTTATTTTATAGTCATTAGTACTTTTTAAGTATTTAATTACTCTTTTTGCGGCTTGCCAATCCTTTTCTCTAGGTTGTTCATTTCTACGACTAAGTATATTAACTGCTGCCGAGATATCCGGTCTGCTTAACGTTGCTATATATAACAAAGCTCCTACAGCTTGCCGATATTTGGTGTTATTTGGTAGAATATTTTCTATTTTATCATCTTTCTGGTATCCTGGATCAAGTGGTGTGTTGATTGGTTTGGATTCTTGCAAATTAAATTTTCTAACCAGTTCATTTATTTTATTTTTCTGATGTATAGCTAATGTCCCATTATCACCTCTCTCTATTTGTATTCCTAAGTATTTATTTACTTGACCTAGATTTGTGATTTCGAATTCTTTTTCAAGTTCCTTTATTACTTCTTGTATTTCATTTTTGTTTCCTGCCAATAATATGTCGTCGACATAAATAAGTAAGTAAACTGTATTATTGTCCTTTGACCTTTTGTATAAACACTTGTCTGATTCACAGGCAGTGAAATTTAATTTGATCAGTGTATCATTGATTTTAGTATTCCAAGACCTGGCTGCTTGTTTGAGGCCATATATGGCTTTTCGTAATTTGCACACCTTATTCTCTTGTCCTGGTGTTATGAAGCCTTCTGGCTGGCTCATAAAAATGTCTTCTTCTAGTTCTCCATGTAGGAAAGCGGTTTTCACGTCAACGTGAGTTAACTGCAAATTTTTGTACAATGCATTTATCAAGAAGGTTCTGATTGTTGTATGAGAAGCCACTGGGGCAAAAGTCTCATCATAATCAGTTCCATACTTTTGACTAAAGCCTCTTGCCATGAGACGTGCTTTGTATTTTTCAATTTTTCCAGAGTCATTGTATTTTGCTTTAAAAGCCCATTTAGAGCCAACAATGTGTGTATTAGGTGGAGGATCAACAAGATCCCAAGTTTCATTTTTATTTAATGATTTTATTTCTTCTTCTGCTGCTTCTAACCATTTTTCTTTTTCAATATGATTTTTCATGTTTACTATATCATCAAATGTTTTCGGTTCAATATAACTTGTATTAGTTGAGAGAAAAACGAAACGATCAGGTGGTACCCCTTTGTTTATTCTATCTGATCTCCTTAGGGTTTGTGTATTCTGAATTTCATTGTGTTCTTCTGTTACGTCATTTTCATTGTTTAAAATAACAGGAATTTTAGATTCCTCATTAATTGCATTTTGATCAATGTTTCGAGAATGTTCGTGAGTTTCATGCTCTTCGAGAAATTTTACCGTTCTGCAGATTTTTATGTTGTTATTTACATAAATCCTATATCCTTTACTTTTTAAATCATAACCCATGAAAATTCCTGGTTTCGCCTTATCATCTAACTTTTTTCTATCAGTTTTGTTCACATAAACATAAGCTTTGCAGCCAAATGTTCTTATTTTTGAGAGGTCTGGTTTCATACCAGTCCAAAGCTCATATGGTGTCTTTTCACGGGCACTTGTTGGTAGTCTGTTTTGTAAATAATTTGCCGTCATTAAAGCTTCTCCCCAAAAATTTTTATTTAATTGACTTTCATTTAACATGCATCTGGTCATTTCGACCAAAGTACGGTTTTTCCTTTCCGCTACGCCGTTCTGTTGAGAACAATGGGGCACAATGAGTTGGTGTTGTATACCCTCACTCTGAAGAAATTTTTCAAATTCTTTATTCATATATTCACCACCATTGTCAGAATGCAAACTTTTAATTTTTCTTCCAAATATATTGGAAGTGAGTGCATGGTAATTTTTGAAAGCTTCTAAGGCTTCATATTTATTTTTCAACAGATATATATAAGTGTAGCGGCTGTGGTCGTCGATGAAAGTGAGAAAATAACTTTTTCCACCCACCGTAGGTGTCTGGAATGGGCCACAGAGGTCGGAATGTATTGTTTCTAATGTTTGTTTTGTCTTGTGTGTAGCTACTTTGGGGTATGAATCATTTTCTAATTTTGACATAATACATATTTCACAGTTATTATCGTGTTTACAATTGTTCAATTTAATTCCCGTTGCCATTTCCTTACTGACGAGTTCCTTTATTTGTGTAATGTTTTTGTGTCCTAATCTACTGTGCCATAGTTTAACACAATTTGTATTATCGCAAGTTTGTGTCATGTTTATTTTTTCTTCTGTTTTTTCATTTGTTCTAACTTCATACAAATTGTCAGCTACTGTTGCAAAAATATATTCTTCGTTTTGAAATTTAATTTCACAAGTGTTCTCTTTAAATATTGCTTGACAACCATTCTCAGTTGCCTTTTTTATTGAAATTAAATTTGTGGCAATTTCAGGAATGAAGAGTGTGTCTTTAAGTGTGATGTGTTTGATTTCGTTTTTAGAATTTCTCACTTCTATTTTTACATCTCCACAACCTTGTGAGATTACAGATTGACCATTGGCTAACATAACTTGTGTTTTATCATTGTTTTTAAATGATATGAACCTTTCCATATTATTGCACACATGGCTTGAACTCCCGCTATCTACGATAAACGAGTTTCTGTTTGAATTTCC
Organism: Salticus scenicus; assembly: GCA_963930645.1. Taxonomy (NCBI): domain Eukaryota; kingdom Metazoa; phylum Arthropoda; class Arachnida; order Araneae; family Salticidae; genus Salticus; species Salticus scenicus. Next base: position 31,100,030 of record OZ005651.1, on the reverse strand, counting down.
TACCACAAAAGTCAGATTTTTCATTTTATTTTCCGTTTCTTGCATCATGTTTGATCTTTGTTTGTTTTTATATTTATTTCGACTGTAGAAATTGCTTTGATAGTTATTAGGATTTTTATAGTCATTCTCTTTGTGTTTATATTCGTTGCTTTCTCTATTTTTTAAATGCCAACAATCGCTTTTATTATGCGAACTCTTTTTGCAATAATTGCAAAACTTTCGTGGTGGTGTTTTATTTTTAATGTGCATTTTATATGCGCTCTCATTATTTGTTTGATTGTTTTCTGATCTTTTTAGATCTTCATCAAGTAACTTTCCCCTGATGAATTCTGGGGTCAAGTCTTCCTGATCTCTAGATTCAATTGCCGTTATCAATGTATCGAAACTTGGAGGAAGTGAGCATAGCATAAGAGCTGACATGTGCTCATCATTTATCACCTCGCCTATAGCGGTCAATCTATCACGGATCTGATATATGTGCGTTAGATGTTGAGATAGATTTCCACCCTCTGCTAGTTTAGCAGAATATAACTTTCTCAATAGAAATAATTTACTGGATAAGTTCGATCGCTCGTGAATTCTTTTTAAAGTATCCCACGTTTGCCTAGCAGTCGCGAGATTTTTAATATGTACGATCTGGTCGTCTTCTATCGATAAATTAATGATCGCTTTGGCTTTACGATCCTTAATTGTCCATTCATTTGTGATAGGATTGGGAGGTTCGTTCGTTATTAATTCAAACAAATTTTCCTTGCATAACATCATTTCTATTTTAAATTTCCACAAATCATAATTCGTGGAATTTAATTTATCTATCATCGATATATCTTTTGAAAAGGCCATTTTAACTTTATTATTTGATCACTGCAAATATTTTGATTATATAATATTTCTTTTCTTATTATACTTAATAACAATTCAATTGAGTTTTATTTCCCTTTTTTCTTTTTGTTTCTAGAACGTATATTTTTCAAACCAAAACTTTTGGTTTCAGTTCTAATTCGAGATCGGATGCCTTTTTAAATCGAAATTTATTTCAATTCATTTATTATTTTTGTATTTTTAATACATTTCATTCATATTATCTTAAAATAGAATATTATACTTTTTTATATTTATATAAATGAATTTATATATATAGAAAGTGTGACATCATTTTTTGTTCTGTGCTCATAATCTGTTGTTTTAATTGCCTCAGTAGCACAGAATGTTATTTTCTATTTGCTGAGATGTCCCACATATCTATTATAATTATATATATTTTATATAGAATAATTTTACAGGTAATTATAATATTAAGGAAATCTTCTTACCTGTATTCTTCTAATGAGCATCCGATCTTTATGTTCCTGTTTCGGTTTTGAAATTTAATCATTTATCAATTCTTCTATAAAGAAAACATTGATTAGATTCAATTTATTAAGAGATTCACTCAATTAGATTCACTCAATAACGAGATGATTTTGTGGCCTTTATATATTTAATAAAAGAATTAAGAAAGAAAAGAACATAAAATTAAATTGTATTACGGAGCTGCTAAACACACTCCGAATACTTAAAGGTCTACATGACAACTGAAGAAAATAAAAAAGTACATTGATGCAGGTGCGAGCGGTTTCGTAGGCATGCGCAGATGCCTCATTTGTTTCTTTTCACAGTTCGAATTGAAAGTAGAATGTTTTGATTGTCCGTGAAAATACATATATTGGGCATACAATAATTATATTTCACAACAACTGGGGGTGGTGCGATCGATGTGCGCGTTAGCACATCAACACATCAGCACATCACACATCCTCCACATCCTCTGCCGCAGAACCCCCATTATCTTACTACTGATATTAATTAGAGAATAATAATTAAGAAAAATATTAATTAAGGATCTTCTTGTAAAAAATCATCAAATATTTTCCGAAAAAAAGGCAATGAAAGCAAAAATTAAGTATAAAGAATGAAAGAAAGTTTAGAAACATAGATTTTGACTGAGATTCGAACCTGCTACCTTGCAGCAAAAAAATATTTCAGTAGTTTTCGCATATGTGTGAGTGATTTTTATAGTATATGTCTGCACTGTTCTTTTAAAACTATGAATGCTAGTGTCCGAAAAGAATTCAATCGTTTTAATGATATTAATTAGAGAATAACAATTAAGAAAAATATTAATTAAGGATCTTCTTGTAAAATTCACCAGATGTTTAAAATCTCAAATGCGTAAGTGAAACTAGATTAGGATGAAAGACGAGAATTGTTTTTTGAAAGATAACTAAAAAAGAGTGATTAAAATTTCTTATTAATTACTTAATTGAAGAAAGTTCGTTAAAAAAATACTTTTCATCATAAAGATTTTTTAATTGTGAATATCTAGTATCTATTTTAAACTGTATCTATTCTTTTTCGTTATAAATATAATAATATCTTAACATAAAATATAGACTTCATTCGCCAATGGTGACGTCACATTGTTTTGGGGGAAAGGAGGGGACCATTCCTTAGGGTATTTTCTTAGAATTGGGTTGGGTGCAGCATTGTACATTCAATACAAGAAAAAGGAGGAAAAAATCCAGATTACTCGCTGTAGCTACCTTAACTCGTGTTTAAATTTGATTATTGTTAGACGTTTTAAAAATATAAATTCATTTTCTTTCTATCTTTAGAATAATCTTATTGATTATTTGATATACAATATGGGGATATAATAACTTTTTATAATAAACATTTTCAGTAGATTTTTACAACTTCAGAAAATCAAAAGTTTTTAGGTATAAATTGGAACTTTTTTGAATAATCCTTCACGTATTAGAATAATGATCACTTTAGTTCAATGTATTTTTTATCTATAGTTTAACCATTTTTACTGTAGCTCCCTTACATTTCTTTAGTGTAAACCCGTGAAATTTTTCTAATAAATAAATACATTCATGTTCACAGATGCATACTTAAGTTTTTTAAGTATATTTAAACACACTTAAAAAATATTTTAACCAAGTATTGTAGATTTCAAACATATAATTATAAACTGAAAAGTTTTCACACAAATTATTTTACTTGATATAAATTTAACTATCATTTTTAACAAAAATACCATTAAATCACACTCCTTATAGGCTACTATTCATCAACTTACATATATTTTCCTCACTTTTATTAACTTTTATAGTTTAATAATATTTTATACACATCCCTGATTCTTCACATTATTCTAGAGTAAACCTGTACAATTTAGTGATAAATATGGAAATATGAAAACATTTAACATAAATTTGGCTTGATTTAAAACAATTTAGTAATATTTTCGAATATATATTACAAGATTTAGAATGTATTTGGTAGAGTTTAAATTATATTTGGCGATTAATTCAGATTTGACGGGGAACATACAGTATAAATGAGGAATGAACAAAAATCATGACTTACTAACTTATTTTTACAGAGTGAAGACGTCTGTTTTTAACCCGAATTCAGTGAAGTATATTAATAGTTTAAATCAGTGTTACATAATAATAATAATAATAATTTTTCAAGATGGATGTCAGAACGGATATCATTTTGTTAAATGCATTTACTCATATATTCAACAGGTCACATCTGCGCAATTCAGAACTAGAGATTATAAACCAGCTTAAATTTCGAATGAATGAATTTATCAATTCATAAATTAGCAATCAACTTTATGAAAATTTTGATATGTTATCTGAGGAAAATTTTTATACCTGTTTAGATATTGTCTTAAAAGAAATGATGAAAAATGAAATTAATTGGGACAAAGTTGTAATTTACTTAGTAATTTCAAGTGAGCTTATGGCAAAGCGCTTTAAGAGATCTGGTGACTTTATCATACTTTGGATAAAATTTTTTAATATCTTCCAGAAGTATTTAGGTAATTGGATTATTGATAATCAAGAATGCATAAAAGTCAAAGAAGAAAAGAAATCAATTTTTAAAAGAATGTGGAATTTTATCACTCGATCATAATATGAAAATTGTAAAAAATATTATCTGCTATGTTGAATTATGTTCAGTTGAATCTGTAAAAGAGCAATGTTCAAGAAAAATGTATGTATGTAATGCGAAATTCAAAGTAAATAAAGAACTTTAAATGGAAATTTTGTTTAAGAAAAAATTATTTGAAGTAAAATTCATCTTTAAAAAATAAGTTGATCAATGTAAAAAACTGAAAAATTCACTAAAAATATAAGAAACGCATTTTCACAATAATAAGATTGCAAATGTAAAATAAAATCACAAAATTACCAGCTTAAGAGGTTGCAGGTATTCGAAAAAAAATTATGAAGTCAACAATTTTGGTGTTAACAGCACATCTTATTTTACAAAGTAGTAAGTTTTTTAAAATCATTTAGTTTGAACTTTTTCAAACTTATATTTATAAACTGAAATTTTTGTGAATGTAAAATTTTTTACACAAAGTATTTAAAAAAAAATATCATCTCAGAAATTAACTAACTTATTTTTAGAATAAAAATATAAGAAACTTATTTTTACTAATGATAAGAATGAAAATGTAAGGTAAAATCTCATTCATATAAATTTAAGAGACTGCAAGTTTTTAAAAAATTATGAAGTATGCGATTTTAATGTTTCACATGTGTTAATAACGCATCTTATTTTACAAAGTACTAAGTTTTTAAAAGTCATTTGGTTTGAAGTTTTTCACACATATGTTTATAAACGAAATTTTTGTAAATGAAAAATTTTTACACAAATTATTTTAATACAAATTCTATCTCAGAAAAATTAACTTTTTCTTTTTAGATTGAAAATGTAAGATAAAAATCTAACACTTATCAAATTTAGAAGCTGCAGATGTATGATGAAATCATGAACTTGAAACTTTAAGTATTAACAACCTACCTTCTTTGAAAATACTAAACCACAAGTTTCGACAAATCTATAATCAACTGTTAAAAAACATAGAATATTTTTTCCCTAAAATGTTTAACGTAGATGCTACATCCATAAAAATACAGATTGAAAGTGTACAAATTATCTGTTTAGACATTTTGATAAACTAGAATTTTCCACAAGATTCGAGTATTATAGCAAGGTATCGGATAATATTTGGCTAAATTTCCACTAATATTGGCGATAGTTATAAAAATTTGGCAGGAAATAAGAGAATTTGGCGTAAATTCTTAAGTAAAACTGATGAACGAAGAAAAAATTTGAATTAGTTACAATCTTTTCTCGCTGTAGAGTTGTCTAAGTTCTCATACTTAGTAGTTTTTAAAGTCTTACTTTTAGAGTGATTTTTTATACTTCGCTAAACTGAAGTACAAAATGAATAATACTTTACCGTCTGAGGAGACACACGTTTCCGTTCAACAAACCCCTTCATCATGTTTTGAGGATGAGAAGTTATCTAAACTTTTTATTTGCCCAACTTGTAAGAAGCCGTTTTTAAAAAAATCCTATCTTACTAGACATGTCAAGGTTCACAATGATATTAAACGTAATATTTGTTACGTGTGTGAGAAAGGATTTGTTACTTTGCATCGTTTAAAAAGACATATGGAAACCCATAGAAAAATTTCCATAAGATACAAATGTGAATATTGTATTGAAAATTTGAATCGCAAGTGTGATTTATTTTAACATAAGAGATTATTTCATCAAAAAGTCTTAAATGAACATGTATGTATTACTTGTAAAGATGCTTTTAAACACAAGTATGAATTAGAAAAACACAAGAGGGTGCATTATCGTAAACCTGAGTATCTATGTGAGGAATGTTCTATAACCTTTTCAACTAAACATGCTTTTTCAAAGCATAAGCGTAAAAGTCATAAAAAGACTTTACATACATACTGTTGTAACGAATGTACTGTTACATTTCAAACAAACGACATTTTTTAAAACATAAAAGAAATATGCATAAAAAAACTTCAATGCAAACTTGATGTGATGAATGCAGTGAAACTTTTCAGTGTAAGTATGAATTATTGTGAATGAAAAACGATTTTTTTTAAAAATATTTAACAATATTTCATAATGATTATAATCACAAGCATGTGTATGTGTATGTGTATAGATTGTAAAAAATATTTAATAATATTTCATAATGATTATAATTACAAGCATGCGTGTATGTATACGTGTATAGATTGTAAAAAATATTTAACAATATTTCATAACGATTCTAATTACAAGCATGTGTGTATGTGACTTCGTGAATTTAGTATTTCTTGTCAAAACTTTTTAGTGGAATTCTCTTCTTTAGTGAAACACTTAGTAAATTTTACACAATTTTTCGTTTAATAACTGAAAAATATTGTAATACTTAGTAAATTTTAGCAAAGTAATCTTAAAATACTTTCACTGAGATTTGCAACTTAGTCAAAATTTAAGATTTTCTTAACATATGATGATCCACATTGTTATGCAAATAGTATTGGATTGTACTTAAAGTACAAACATCTCCAATAGTTTAAAGTCTTTGAGAGAAAAAAATTAAAAGATTTTTATTAAAGACCTAGAAATGCATACAAGTTAATTTTTGTAAAATGAAAATTGTTTAAATATTAGAAAATATACTTTGGTATAATGTAATTTAGTGATATTTAAAACAAATACATATCAATTCATGTTTGTAAAAGATAATTCGATGTTTAGAGTGAAAATTTTTACTTTAAAGTGTATAAAAACGATAAAGTTTTTTACAGGTCGTCAGTTTAATACACAAAGTAAAATAATATAAGTCAAGAATTGTGGGTAAACATAAGTACTTTTTGTTAAATTATGTATTCGTGACAGATAAGGATAAATTTGAAATTAGTAAAACATAACTCAGTGATATGTAAAACTAGTGCATATTAATTCACGAAGGTACATATATGTGTACAAGTTTTTACGTATGAACTTAAACAAATTCACACTACTATTTTTCAAGATTAAGTTTTATTTTTGAATGATATATAGAAATTTTTTAAATTTATTTATTTGGGGTCCCACCTGCACCCGTCACATTTGTAGAAATATGTGACGCCCCAAATCTTTTTAAACAAGTTTTGAAGGTAGCTTAAAATAGCTACTAGCAGCTAGAGGATGGTATTTAGCCATTTTTAGTTCCAAATAGTGAATTTTTGGATGAATTCTCCTAAGGACATATTAATTTTTGCATATCCTTCGCTAATATGCTGTTCAATAGTATCTTCAATAAGTTCGATGATACAGGAACTTCTAAAATATGTATTCGTCTCTTCCATGTCTTCATCAGGTTTTTTACGCTCCAAGGATACTTTCATAACCATATACCACTTCAGGGTATACTTTTCTTTTAATTCAGACTTAAGTTTTTCATGTACATGAGGCTGTATATATGATTGAAATACTTCTAAATCACACTCATTATTCTCATTGGGGTAAAACATCAGTGTTTTAAACATATATGTTTGAAATATTTCTATAGGACAGTGGTTTAAGTCATATCGGGATTTCGATTAATCATAATTTTACTATACATGAGAAAAGTATCAACTTTCCTTATACTGAAAAGATGTCTAAAATATATCATTTGATGTTTAGACGAAAACTTTTTACAACAAAGTGTAAAAACGACAAAGTTTTTTTTTACAGATTATCGTTAATATGCAGAGTAAAATAATATAAGTCCAACAAAGGTGAGAAGTGTGAGCAAAATGGTTGTTTTTGTCACATCATGGGTTCGTGACGTAGTGTATTAGGGGGAACTCGTATCCAATGATTATAATCTTCCATCACACGCGTTATGACGTCAGCAACAGGTTTTAGTGTCTGCTCAAGCTTGTTCAACCATGTCTAAACTTGAAGCTATATATATTTTTGTTATTACATCACATATGGTTTTTCATACCTTTTAAGTTTTATCTACAAATTTTCTAACTTAATGCTTTGTGTTAGCAATTCTGCTAAAAACAATTATTTTTTTCTAAGTGATGTGACATGAAGAAAACATTTGACAAAAATGCTTAAAAAAAAAAAAAAAAAAAAAAAAAAAAATGTGAAATTTTACAAACTCCTAAAATTAATCTTTCACAATTCTTATAAAATATTTACTGTATTCTAAAAATAAAAAAAGTTAAAATACAATCGTGAAAGTATCTATATATAAAAGTTGTTACTCAAAAATTATTTTTACACTCTTTAGAATAGAGATTGTGATTTTAGTTAAAGTACAAAACACTTTGATGATGCATATTCAAAGTAAGATTCAAACGTGATACTTAGGAAAATACTAACTTCATAATTATATCTAAAAATTTTATAAGTTAGTTTTTCAGGAAAATTGTTAATAAGATAAATTCATTTAAGATTTTCACAAGTACTTTACAGTTGAGTGGTAAAATAATTTTACAAGTTTTTTCTTCTTCGATGTAAGTTTGATGGTTTATAAAACTACTATCGTGTCTAATTTTTACTTAGTGTTTAAATATTATACTCAAACAATACTTCTACAGTAATGAAAAAGTATATCGTTAACACACAAGTAAACTTTTTACATGTTTTTATTTTAAAAAGATGACACTTAAGTTTGTATTCTAATAGAAAATATTATATAAAAGGTGATTTTGTAATAAAAATTAAAACAAATCATTTTCATTGAAATCTTTTTATTTGAAATTCATTCACAATAATACAAAACAGCAAATTCGCACAAATCTATATTGTTGAAATATCGTTCATACAATCGACATTAAAGTTATTCAAAAAATTTAGCAAGTCTAGATTTTCATCGTTAAAGTTATCTGTCACTAACTCATTTTCCTTCACACTAAAATTTTCCGAATTCATATTTTTGTTGTTAGCAGAAAAATCATTCAAGCATTTGGGATTAAAGTTATTCAAAAAATTTAACAAGTTCAGACTTTCATTAACATAGTTTACTAGAGGTAAATCAGTTTGTATCAGGTTAAAATTATTTAAGTCATTATTTTCAACTTTGGTAGATAAGCCATCAACATTATTTTCACTTGTATATTCCACATTCGAATTGTTCAAAAAATTTTTGAAGTCTAAGTCTATATTTTCATTCTGAAAGTTGTTGGAAGGTAAGTCAAAAACATTATTTATACATTCAGTGTGAAAATTATCCAAAAAATTTAACAAGTCCAGATTCTCACTGTCATTATTAACTGTTGGTAATTCATTGTTAGTACTTCGTTTATTACAATTTCTACGTATGTAGAAGTATTTAAGATGATTCTTTCTCTTATGTTGCAATAATTCATACTTACACTGAAAAGTTTCACTGCATTCATCACATCTAGTTTGCATTGAAGATTTTTTATGCATATTTCTTTTATGTTTTAAAAAATGTCGTTTGTTTGAAAATGTAACAGTACATTCGTTACAACAGTATGTATGTAAAGTCTTTTTATGACTTTTACGCTTATGCTTTGAAAAAGCATGTTTAGTTGAAAAGGTTATAGAACATTCCTCACATAGATACTCAGGTTTACGATAATGCACCCTCTTGTGTTTTTCTAATTCATACTTGTGTTTAAAAGCATCTTTACAAGTAATACATACATGTTCATTTAAGACTTTTTGATGAAATAATCTCTTATGTTTAAATAAATCACACTTGCGATTGAAATTTTCAATACAATATTCACATTTGTATCTTATGGAAATTTTTCTATGGGTTTCCATATGTCTTTTTAAACGATGTAAAGTAACAAATCCTTTCTCACACACGTAACAAATATTAGGTTTAATATCATTGTGAACCTTGACATGTCTAGTAAGATAGGATTTTTTTAAAAATGGCTTCTTACAAGTTGGGCAAATAAAAAGTTTAGATAACTTCTCATCCTCAAAACTTGATGAAGGGGTTTGTTGAACGGAAACGTGTGTCTCCTCAGACGGTAAAGTATTATTCATTTTGTACTTCAGTTTAGCGAAGTATAAAAAATCACTCTAAAAGTAAGACTTTAAAAACTACTAAGTATGAGAACTTAGACAACTCTACAGCGAGAAAAGATTGTAACTAATTCAAATTTTTTCTTCGTTCATCAGTTTTACTTAAGAATTTACGCCAAATTCTCTTATTTCCTGCCAAATTTTTATAACTATCGCCAATATTAGTGGAAATTTAGCCAAATATTATCCCATACCTTGCTATAATACTCGAATCTTGTGGAAAATTCTAGTTTATCAACATGTCTAAACAGATAATTTGTACACTTTCACTCTGTATTTTTATGGATGTAGCATCTACGTTAAACATTTTAGGGAAAAAATATTCTATGTTTTTTAACAGTTGATTATAGATTTGTCGAAACTTGTGGTTTAGTATTTTCAAAGAAGGTAGGTTGTTAATACTTAAAGTTTCAAGTTCATGATTTCATCATACATCTGCAGCTTCTAAATTTGATAAGTGTTAGATTTTTATCTTACATTTTCAATCTAAAAAGAAAAAGTTAATTTTTCTGAGATAGAATTTGTATTAAAATAATTTGTGTAAAAATTTTTCATTTACAAAAATTTCGTTTATAAACATATGTGTGAAAAACTTCAAACCAAATGACTTTTAAAAACTTAGTACTTTGTAAAATAAGATGCGTTATTAACACATGTGAAACATTAAAATCGCATACTTCATAATTTTTTAAAAACTTGCAGTCTCTTAAATTTATATGAATGAGATTTTACCTTACATTTTCATTCTTATCATTAGTAAAAATAAGTTTCTTATATTTTTATTCTAAAAATAAGTTAGTTAATTTCTGAGATGATATTTTTTCTAAAATACTTTGTTTAAAAAATTTTACATTCACAAAAATTTCAGTTTATAAGTATAAGTTTGAAAAAGTTCAAACTAAATGATTTTAAAAAACTTAGTACTTTGTAAAATAAGATTTGCTGTTAACACCAAAATTGTTGACTTCATAATTTTTTTTCGAATACCTGCAACTTCTTAAGCTGGTAATTTTGTGATTTTATTTTACATTTACAATCTTATTATTGTGAAAATGCGTTTCTTATATTTTTAGTGAATTTTTCAGTTTTTTACATTGATCAACTTATTTTTTAAAGATGAATTTTACTTCAAATAATTTTTTCTTAAACAAAATTTCCATTTAAAGTTCTTTATTTACTTTGAATTTCACATTACATACATACATTTTTCTTGAACATTGCTCTTTTACAGATTCAACTGAACATAATTCAACATAGCAGATAATATTTTTTACAATTTTCATATTATGATCGATTGATAAAATTCCACATTCTTTGAAAAATTGATTTCTTTTCTTCTTTGACTTTTATACATTCTTGATTATCAATAATCCAATTACCTAAATACTTCTGGAAGATATTAAAAAAATTTATCCAAAGTATGATAAAGTCACCAAATCTCTTAAAGAGCTTTGCCATAAGCTCACTTGAAAATACTAAGTAAATTACAACTTTGTCCCAATTAATTTCATTTTTCATCATTTCTTTTAAGACAATATCTAAACAGGTATAAAAATTTTCCTCAGATAACATATCAACATTTTCATAAAGTTGATTGCTAATTTATGAATTGATAAATTCATTCATTCGAAATTTAAGCTGGTTTATAATCTCTAGTTCTGAATTGCGCAGATGTGACCTGTTGAATATATGAGTAAATGCATTTAACAAAATGATATCCGTTCTGACATCCATCTTGAAAAATTATTATTATTATTATGTAACACTGATTTAAACTATTAATATACTTCACTGAATTCGGGTTAAAAACAGACGTCTTCACTCTGTAAAAATAAGTTAGTAAGTCATGATTTTTTGTTCATTCCTCATTTATACTGTATGTTCCCCGTCAAATCTGAATTAATCGCCAAATATATTTTAAACTCTACCAAATACATTCTAAATCTTGTAATATATATTCGAAAATATTACTAAATTGTTTTAAATCAAGCCAAATTTATGTTAAATGTTTTCATATTTCCATATTTATCACTAAATTGTACAGGTTTACTCTAGAATAATGTGAAGAATCAGCAATGTGTATAAAATATTATTAAACTATAAAAGTTAATAAAAGTGAGGAAAATATATGTAAGTTGATGAATACACTGTAAACGTAAATGTCTTAAATTCAGTTTAAAAAGTGTCTTAAATGGATGGTCATTTTTTAAGCGAAAAAAAAATGTCTTATTTTTTAAGACACCTTTTTGCATAAGAAATTAAGATATTGCAAGTGTCTTAAAACGCCGCCATGTTTTAGGCTTAAAAACACCGCCATGTTAGGCTTAAAAATGCTACCGTTTTAAAGGCCTTTTTAATAAATATATAAATAAATAAATATGACGTGCGATTATGTTTTTCTGTTAAAAATATATTTTAGAATTGTTTAGAGCATTAATGAAATATTTATATAAAAAAAGAAAGAAAAAAAAAAAAAAAGGTCCCATTTTCCGGCGTTGGGATTCGAACTCGCACTGTTTAAGGAAACCGAAACCTCGAGCCAAACATCGTCGGAGTGGTCGGAGAGAAGCATTTACCAATCACGCTACCGTCGAATACAGCAATACATGTTTTTATGATATAATATGTTGCAGTATTCGTGAAACTAATCGCAGTGTTATGTTTTATTTCTAATTTTTTTACCATAAAACTATTGATAGTATGGTATCTTAAACTTAATAAATATTATTATCTTAAATTTCATATTTAGGGAACCAGAATTTTTTAATAATGCATAACAATTATGTGAAGTTCTCATCCCTCGATGATAACGATTTCTTTCCTTAATGTGAGATTAAAATAAAAACGAACTGTAATCATGAATACAGAAAAATTTGTAGTTTACATTTAGATGTAGGTGAATTTGTGAAAGAAAAATGTTTTTAAATGAATAATAATAAGAAGAAATATAAGAAGAAAAATAAAGAAAAATATGCCCAAATTATTCATGATTGTTCACTTATAAATTCGCTTTCTTCTCTACAAATTACTTGTCTTCACACTTTTCCTTTTAATATAAGAAAGCTTTAAAGACAAAGATTTTTTTTTTTTTTTTAACAAAATAAGCTTTGTGTCTAAATATGTTGTTTATGAATTGTGTTAATGATAATAGCATGCAAATATCATTCACATCCCTAGAGTATTATTTCATAAAAATATAATTTCATAAAGCTACCATAATTTAAGTAGTTTAACTGCTTATTATATAAAATAATAATATATTTATTGAATGTGGAAAGAAGTAGGATAAGCATATTTTCTTAAAGTAGATTCCATATGAAAAAATTTCTAAGTAATGCAAGTGACTGAATTTCTGAAGTGTCTCAAAATTCAAACGCGTTTTGCTGTCTGAAAATTCGCGTATTTACGTGTTTCAGATATTTTTGTGTCTGAATTGATATTTCAGACATATTTCTGTCTTAAATTAAAACATCTATAACGTCTAATGTACATTTTAAGACATTTACGTGTCTTAAATATCGTTTCAGTTGTTTTTATGTCTTACTTTAAGACCCTTTTATTTGCAGTGTAGTAGCCTATAAGGAGTGTGATTTAATGGTATTTTTGTTAAAAATGATAGTTAAATTTATATCAAGTAAAATAATTTGTGTGAAAACTTTTCAGTTTATAATTATATGTTTGAAATCTACAATACTTGGTTAAAATATTTTTTAAGTGTGTTTAAATATACTTAAAAAACTTAAGTATGCATCTGTGAACATGAATGTATTTATTTATTAGAAAAATTTCACGGGTTTACACTAAAGAAATGTAAGGGAGCTACAGTAAAAATGGTTAAACTATAGATAAAAAATACATTGAACTAAAGTGATCATTAGTCTAATACGTGAAGGATTATTCAAAAAAGTTCCAATTTATACCTAAAAACTTTTGATTTTCTGAAGTTGTAAAAATCTACTGAAAATGTCTATTATAAAAAGTTATTATATCCCCATATTGTATATCAAATAATCAATAAGATTATTCTAAAGATAGAAAGAAAATGAATTTATATTTTTAAAACGTCTAACAATAATCAAATTTAAACACGAGTTAAGGTAGCTACAGCGAGTAATCTGGATTTTTTCCTCCTCTTTCTTGTATTGAATGTACAATGCTGCACCCAACCCAATTCTAAGAAAATACCCTAAGGAATGGTCCCCTCCTTTCCCCCAAAACATTGTGACGTCACCATTGGCGAATGAAGTCTATATTTTATGTTAAGATATTATTATATTTATAACGAAAAAGAATAGATACAGTTTAAAATAGATACTAGATATTCACAATTAAAAAATCTTTATGATGAAAAGTAATCTAATTTCACTTACGCATTTGAGATTTTAAACATCTGGTGAATTTTTACAAGAAGATCCTTAATTAATATTTTTCTTAATTTTTATTCTCTAATTAATATCATTAAAACGATTGAATTCTTTTCGGACACTAGCATTCATAGTTTTAAAAGAACAGTGCAGACATATACTATAAAAATCACTCACACATATGCGAAAACTACTGAAATATTTTTTTTGCTGCAAGGTAGCAGGTTCGAATCTCAGTCAAAATCTATGTTTCTAAACTTTCTTTCATTCTTTATACTTAATTTTTGCTTTTATTGCCTTTTTTTCGGAAAATATTTGATGGTTTTTTACAAGAAGATCCTTAATTAATATTTTTCTTAATTATTATTCTCTAATTAATATCATTAAAACGATTGAATTCTTTTCGAACACTAGCATTCATAGTTTAAAAAGAACAGTGCAGACATATACTATAAAAATCACTCTCACACACGTGAAAACTACTGTCTTATGGAAATATTTTTACTACAAGGTACCGGGTTCGAACCCCCGTCAGATCTCTCTATTTCTTTCATAGTATATTCGCATTCTTAAATTCGTATATTTTATTCATTCCTTATTTATTTCCCAATTTTTAAATTTCTTAATTAATTTCTTAATTAATTTCTTAATTAACTCCCTAATTAACTCCCTAATTAATTTCCTAATGACTCACAAACAATATCATACTTTTTTCATTCTACCACAAACATCGCTTTAAAACCATCGTCACCTTTTACAAAAAATCACTCATTAATTTTTTTAATTAAATTTCCTCATTAATACCATCATCATCTTTCACGATTAAGTTGGAGGATGTCTCAAGGTCAATACCAACTCATCCACACCCCTCAGGGGGTGGTGCGGCATCCGCACGGCTCCGTTCGCTCCGCCTTGCACCCTTGCACCCCCCTCATGATGGTCAACCGGCCTTTCTTACCTACTAAGCTTTTATTTTGGAGCAAATAAAGTTATGTGAAAAACCTAAAATGGCTCGTAGATATAGTAATGATCTTTTAATATTTGCATACACATTATATATGAAATCCTCATAGTCCAGTCAAAATAGGAAAAATAGAAGAAAAAAATCGTGTAGTTTTGAAATTTTGCATACTCATAGCCGAGGGGGTCCTGAACAACATACTAAAATTCCCCGCCCGTGAGAGGTGAGCGGGAGGCAGGGGGGGAGCAATTAAGGGGGGCAATTTTCAGTTTTTATTAAATATCTTAAAAACTATCGCATTTAGAGAAAAAATGTCAATTACAAAATTAATCTACGTAAAATTTCCTACAAAACTGTATAGTACATTTTGTTTGTACGATCATTAGTTTAGAAGATATAGGGAGATGAAATAACACATTTTCTTGAAAAATTCTTTTTTGCAATAGTAAAATCAACTAAAGTGTGCAATTAAAAGGGTTCTTGTCAAATATTTTCTAATGTAAAAGACAAATATATACATAGGGAATATGCAAGGATAATACAGCATGTTATGTAAGTTTTAAATAATTTTAAGGCTAGTAAGCGCAAGTTGCGGTTTGAGTAAAAATCTGAAAAAATCCAGTCAAAATAGGAAAAATAGAAAAAAAAAAATCGTGTAGTTTTGAAGTTTTGCATACTCATAGCCGAGAGGGTCCTGAACAACATACTAAAAGTCCCCGCCCGTGGGGGGTGAGCGGGGGGCAGGGGGCATTTAAGGGGGGCAATTTTCAGTTTTTATTACATATCTTAAAAACTATCGCATTTAGAGAAACAATGTCAGTTACAAAATTAATCTACGCAAAATTTCCTACAAAAATGTATAGTACATTTTGTTTGTACGATCATTAGTTTAGAAGATATAGGGAGATGAAATAACACATTTTCTTGAAAAATTCTTTTTTGCAATAGTAAAATCAACTAAAGTGTGCAATTAAAAGGGTTCTTGTCAAATATTTTCTAATGTAAAAAACAAATATATACATAGGGAATATGCAAGGATAATACAGCATGTTTTGTAAGTTTTAAATAATTTGAAGGCTAGCAGGCGCAAGTGGCGATTTCAGTAAAAATCTAGATAACGAAGACCCAAAACCGACAACATTAAAAAAAAAAAATCGTGTAGCTTAGAAATTGAGCACAGTTATAAAGTTAAGTGCTCTGAATAACATACTAAAAGTTCCTAAACATGGGGGGGGGGGCATTTAAAGGGGGCACATTTCAGTTTTTATTAAGTACATTTAGAGAAAACAAAACTCAATTGCAAAATTAATCTACGTGAAATTTCCTAAAAAAAATTGTATATTCTGTTTTGCTTGTATGATCAATAGTTTAGAAGATATAGGGGAACGAAAGAACACATTTTCTTGAAAAATTCTTTTTTTTTTTTTTTTTTTTGCAATAGTAAAATCAACTAAATTGTGGAATTAAAAGGGTTCTGATAAAATATTTTCTAATGTACAAAACAAATATATGCATAGGGAATATGTAAGGATAATACAGCATGTTTCGTACGTTTTAAATAATTTTAAGGTTAGTAGGCGCAAGTGGTGTTTTGGTAAAAATCCAGATAACGAAGACCCAAAACTGATCAACATTAAAAAAAATCTTATATCTTTGAGACTTTTTTTTCTCTAAATGCGATAGTTTTCAAGATACTTAATAAAAACTGAAATGTGCCCCCTTTAAATGCCCCCCCATGGTTAGGGACTTTTAGTATGTTATTCAGGGCACTTAACTTTATAACTGTGCTCAATTTCTAAGCTACACGATTTTTTTTTAATGTTGATCGGTTTTGGGTCCTTGGGTATCTAGATTTTTACTCAAACCGCCACTTGCGCCTACTAGCCTTAAAATTATTTAAAACTTACAAAACATGCTGTATTATCCTTGCATATTCCCTATATATATATTTGTTTTTTACATTAGAAAATATTTGACAAGAACCCTTTTAATTGCACACTTTAGTTGATTTTACTATTGCAAAAAAAGAATTTTTCAAGAAAATGTGTTATTTAATCTCCCTATATCTTCTAAACTAATGATCGTACAAACAAAATGTAATATACATTTTTGTAGGACATTTTGCGTAAATTAATTTTGTAATTGACACTTTTTCTCTAACTGCGATAGTTTTTAAGATATGTAATAAAAACTGAAAATTGCCCCCCTTAAATGCCCCCCTGCCCCCCCTCACCCCCACGGGAAGGGACTTTTAGTATGTTGTTCAGGACCCTCTCGGCTATGAGTGTGCAAAACTTCAAAACTACACGATTTTTTTTTTCTATTTTTTCTATTTTGACTGGATTTTTTCAGATTTTTACTCAAACCGCCACTTGCGCCTACTAGCCTTAAAATTATTTAAAACTTACAAAACATGCTGTATTATCCTTGCATATTCCCTATGTATATATTTGTTTTTTACATTAGAAAATATTTGACAAGAACCCTTTTAATTGCACACTTTAGTTGATTTTACTATTGCAAAAAAGAATTTTTCAAGAAAATGTGTTATTTCATCACCCTGTATCTTCTAAACTAATGATCGTACAAACAAAATGTAGTATACATTTTTGTAGGAAATTTTACGTAGATTAATTTTGTAACTGACATTGTTTCTCTAAATGCGATAGTTTTTAAGATATTTAATAAAAACTGAAAATTGCCCCCCTTAAATGCCCCCCTGCCCCCCGCTCACCCCCCACGGGCGGGGACTTTTAGTATGTTGTTCAGGACCCTCTCGGCTATGAGTATGTAAAATTTCAAAACTACACGATTTTTTTCCTCTATTCGTCAAATTTTGGCCTTCGTTGCCTGGACTACTCAGCTTGCTATTCATTACTGTGCAATAGTGAACTGTTAACATTACCTTCAGCTGACCATTTGCATAAAATAACACGTATTTTGAAACTGGAGAATTCCTTGAGTAATACTAGTTCAAAAGATTATATGATACAAAAATGCAAGAAATTAAATGAAGAAGATAAAGATGTAAATCTTTTGATTGATGAGATTCATGTAAAAAAATCTATTGAATATAAAGCAAGAAAGTTATCTGGTTTTGCAGAAAATAAGTTAGAATTTAGATGCTGAAGCAACAACAGTTCAATCATTCATGATTAATTCGCTCCATTCAAACTATAAAGAAAACATTGCCTTAGTTCCTGTAAATAATGGAAATTATTTACATGAGTTAGTTTCTAGAGCTCTATATCTTCTTGAAGAAGCAGGATTTAATGTAGTCTGCTTGATATCAGACAATAACAGAATCAATAGGAATATGTTCCAGAAACTGGGACATTCTTATATGCGGAGCCACGTCAATAATCCTGCAAATGATAAAAAGAAACTATATATACTTTTCGATTCAGTGCACCTTTTAAAATCTATAAGAAATAATTGGATAAACCAGTTAGACAGCCAAAAAACTTTTATTTGTCCTGATTTTGATGAGCCTTCCAAAATTATACAACCAAAGTTTTCTCACTTAAGACGAATATATCATACAGAAAAAACAGCAGTTGTTAAAATGGGCCACAAACTGTCATACAAATGTTTATACCCTTCAAATCTGGATCGACAAACTGTTCAGTATGCTGTTAATATATTCCATGAAAGCAATGATGCAGCACTTCAGTTATTAAAAGAATCTAATTCAGGTGAAAATTGGAATGACACAGAAATTTTTTTAAAAATCATTAGAAAGTGGTGGAATATAATGAATATTAGTCATATTAATAAAGGAAAATTTTTACGGTGTAATGACAGCGAACCATTTTCAGAACTGGATGATGATAGGTTCTCATTTTTGCAAAATTTGAGTGTTTGGCTTCAACGCTAGAAAAACATGAATCAGAAGTCTCGGTGTGGATGTCTTAGTGAAGATACATTTTTGGCTCTATCCCAGACGACAACTGCTATGATTGATGTCATTCGAAACCTTCTGGAAAATGGCTCTAAACCTATTTTGACAACAAAATTTCAAACTGATGCACTTGAGAGAAGATTTTCTCAATATCGACAGATGTCTGGAAGCAATTATCATGTTTCTGTACAACAAATACTTGAAAGTGAGCGGAAAATCAAATTAAATTCTATTCTACAGCTTCATTCTAATGAATATGGCACATTTGCCTTGAAAAATTTTATTATAGAGTTTTCTGACGCTGAAAAACTGATGCATAATGAAGTTGACTTGTCGCCTTTTTCAGAGATAATTTCAACAGAACTGAACTTAACAGATGTATGTGAAACTGATACAGACATATTAACATATATTGCTGGATATTGTGCGAGTAATTTAAAAATCTCTTGTAGAGGATGTTTGGATTTTTGTCTTACAGATAGATATTTTCTTGTTCAAAACTTTGATGGAGATTTGTCAGATACTATGTATGCCTACATAGAGATAATCAACCGTGGTGGATTGAAATATCCAACAGAAAACCTGGTATTGTACATAACATTAACTTATTTAATATTTCAAAACATAATTACAGGCAAATATGAAAAACAATTCCTTCATTCAAGTGAAAAGCAACACAAAGTACTCTCAAAATTAACTGAGAGTTATTTTAGAACAAACAATGTTGATTATTTTTGCGATATGTGTTCCCAGTGTGATTGCCCACTTGAAATTATAATTATGAAAGCAGTAAAATGTTTCCTTAACATTTGTTTGAATAACTATGTAAAAAATATATCATCAAAAATGCATGAAAAGAACGAAGAGAAAAAACTAAAGAAATTTAAAAATAAAATCTTTTTGTAAAAAAATAGAACCGACTCCAATATGCAACTACTATTCAAAAAAAAAAAAAAAAAAAAAAAAAAAAGTAAGAAATGAAACTAAATTGCGCCTAAAAGTATAAAATAATTTCCTTCGCCAAACAACCTATAACACTACACTTAATCATAACTTTTGAAGTCGGCGCAAAATTAATTAAAATTTAATTAGTTTTTAAAGGTTTGTTTTTCGATCGGTAGAAACAAATGCTGTCGTCTCGAATGATCCATTTTCATGTTTCCTCTATTATTTTATCACTGTATACAATTGGTCCAATGGTAGCATCTACACAGAACAGTGAACATTCTTCACAATGCGGTATTTATGTTCCTACGAAGTTAGAGTTTCCTTTGCAAATTTGGTGTAACTTTGGTAACTATCATCCTTTGTGACTTTTGGATTTGGCGTTCAAAACGTATTGCAAAAATATACACGCAAGATGTATATTTTCATAAAATATTTGCACGAAGTATTGTTTCATATTCTTGATTACTCCCTTAATAGACCTTATCAAATTAATCATGATATCCCAAAGAAATTAAATATGTTTGCTAGATAATTTTGCAATTTTTCTTTCACCAAGGACGTCAGATACCAGCATCTTCGCCAACTTTTGCTGCTTACGAAATCTTATTTTTTTTTTTTTTTTTTTTTTTTTTCTTTTGAATCAAAATAGTTTTCGGTTGCGTTTTGCAGGTGACAATGTGAGATGTGTATTTTGAATAGGATTTGATTTTTGTATTGAATAAAGGTATCAATTTTTATTTAATTTTGCGCCGACTTCAAAAGTTATGATTAATTGTAGTGTTATAGGTTGTTTGGCGAAGGAAATTATTTTATACTTTTAGGCGCAATTTAGTTTCATTTCATACTTTTTTTTTTTTTTTTTTTTTTTTTTTTTGAATAGTAGTTGCATATTGGAGTCGGTTCTATTTTTTTACAAAAAGATTTTATTTTTCTCTTTTCAGTGAAAACTTATTCATATAGCAGAGCATCAAGAGACGTTTGACGGCAATTTCACAAATCACAACTTCCAAGAAAAGTGACATAACTCAAAAAATGGTTTATGTCACTGAAAAATACATGGAATGCACCCAATGTGAACAAAAAAGTTACATGTCCATCTAGAAAGTTATCCACTCGAGAGACAGTTGTGCCAGTTTTATTCTAGTCAAGTTATTTTTAAATTGATTTTTCTCAAATGCTGCATTTTTAGGTTGCGTCACTTTCCATGCCTTTATCGGATATGAGCAAAAAGCTATCTATTAAATGAACATATGTTAAGTTAAAAAGTCTTTAGAAATGTAAAGAACGAATAAGCTGTATTCGTAACCAAAAATTCTGTTAGGCATATATATTGAACTTTACAGTTAATACGTGTCACTCGCTGCGCTGAAACTGCGCAGCATAAAGTTCAAACAAAGAGCAAAATATGCATTGCAGCTGACGGACAAAAGTTTCAACATCGATACTTACATAATGCTTTTACCAGTGTAGCTGCATGCGTTTAGCAGTAAAAGTGATAACAGACTTTTGTGAGTATCCTGTAATTTGTTTATATTTTAATGAAATCATAATGAAGCCTATTTCAGGCCAAGATCATTATGACAGCAAAAGAAAGT
This sequence comes from Salticus scenicus, assembly GCA_963930645.1. NCBI lineage: Eukaryota > Metazoa > Arthropoda > Arachnida > Araneae > Salticidae > Salticus > Salticus scenicus. The sequence goes on along the minus strand of OZ005651.1, from coordinate 31,078,346 downwards.
ATTAAAATTTAATCATCTCTTACGAAGTTATAATCTAACAAATTTCAACAACAACAACAACAATGAGAAACATGGTTTGTATTGAGAACCTCTTCCTTTATGAAGTCAGTTTAAAATGTCTATGCGTTAATGGATGTGACCGCTTACAATAACCATACTTTGAATTTTACATAGCATAAATGTCACCCGCTCCGCTACAACATATGCAATGTCGTTCAATGGTGCGCAAAATAGGAGATTGTGGACAAACAAATGCACGTTTTAAGCGTTCTGTTTTTAGCATTAACGTCTAAACAATCTTTTCGTTCTAAATTGATGATTTTCTGCAATTTTATAATTAACTTTTTTCCCCTGTCTTGGACTGTTTCCGAGATAGGAACGCTAACTCCACTGTTTCCCACCAGGTGACGCTGTAGGCGGATGAATCGCGCAGCACATATCCACTTTACTATTCCCACATGCCACATTTATGACTATAGCAGCAGCTGTTCAGCAGTTAAAAGAGTCGGGACTGACATTTTATGGCACTCTGTATTTTATTTTGATCGTAAAGATATTGCAATGGGACCTATTTCAGACCAAGAGCTTTACAATAAAACAAAAAGTACCAAAATCGGATTATCTGTTCAGAAGTTATGAGCTAACAAACAAAAATAAAAACAAAAAAGCATACGGTTTGAATTGCGAACATCCTCCTTTTTGAAGTCGGTTAATTAGAGCATCCCTAACGAAGTTAAAAGCTTATAAACACCAACAACAACACATAGCTCGAATTAAGAACACTCTCTTTTCTGAAGTTGGTTGAAAACGACTTTGCGCTAATCGATGTGACCGCTTACAGTAACAGTACTTTGAACCACCGAGTATACGTGTCATCCTCTACGCTGCAAAGTGTGCAACGTAGTTCAAGTGTGCACAGTGTAGGAAATCGCGAAGAAACAATGCACGTTTTAAGCGTTCTATTTTTAGCAATAATGTCTAAAATTTCTCTTTTCGTAGTAAATCGATGATGCTATACAACTTCGTAATTAACTTTTCTCTCATCTTGAGCCGTTTTTGAGATAGGAGCGCTGATTCCGCTGTTTTTCAAGAGATGACGTTTTATTTTCTTTAGATTGTAAAGATATTACAATGGGACCTATTTCAGACTAAGATCTTTACAACAAAACAAAAAGTATCAAGTAACCGTATTTTGAACTACATAACGTATGTCTCACCAGCTACGCTACAACGTGTGCAATGTAGCTCAAGTGTGCATAGCGTAAGAAATTGCGATCAAACAAATGCTCGTTTTTAGCATTGTATTTTTAACATCAATGTCTAAACTATCTTTTCGTACTAAATCAATGATGCCCTGCACTTTTAATATTCACTTTTCCCCCCTGTCCTGAACCGTTTCCGAGATAGGAACACTAGCATGAATGTCTAAACTATCTTTTTGTACTAAATCGATGATACTTTTCAACTTTGTAATTCACTTTTTTCTCTCGAACCGTTTTCGAGATAGTAACACTAACTTCGCTGTTTTTCACCAGGTGGCGCTGCAAGCGGTTTAACCTTGTACTGCGTGGCCACTTTGCTATACTTACATACCATTTTTTACACTATAGCTGCAGCCGTTTAGCAGTTAAAAGAGATGGGACTGATTTTTTGGGGCACCCTGTATTTTCTTTAGATCGTAAAGATATTACAATGGGACCTATTTCAGACCAAGACGTTTTCAACAAAACAAAAAGTGTCAAAATCGGAGCATCCGTTCAGAAGTTATGAGCTAACAAACATAAAAAAAACATACGGTTTGAATTGAGAACCTTCCTTCTTTTTTGAAGTCGGTTAAAAAAAGTGAGGATTTAGTATAAGATAGTATTTTTCCACAAGATACCTAGTATTTTTCCTAATAATGTAAGTTTAATTTTTTAATCTATTATTTCTTAAAAATTTATTTCTAAACTAATGTGTATATATATAAACGAAGTTAGTTTTACTATTAACTTTAAACAAATCTTAGAAGAATATTGTTTATGTGTAATATTATTAATTAAATTATAGTGTGAAAGGTTTTTATTTATCTTTTGAAATCTTCAGTTTTGAATGTTTGCATGTACTACAGTCGGCTGCAAAATTATTCGAGCACTAGCAATAATCCTTGCCAAAAAAAGGTACACTTAATACAGCTTTGTTAAATAAATCCTTGTCGAGTCATGTTCTTAATCAGTCTAAGAACATGTTTCGACAAGGATTTACTTAGCAAAACAGTCTTAAGTGTACTTTTTAAATATAGGAATTATTGGCTAGTGCTCGAATAATTTTGCAGCCGACTGTAACTATATTCATTCTTTTAAAAATTTGTAGAATTGAATTAAAATTCAAAATGTTTTCGAATAATTTTAAACTATAAAAAAAAAAAAAAATTGTATGTAGCATTATGCATTGGTATTATAGTTAATATTTTGACAATTTTATGTTGCTTTTTGAATAATGTTAATATTTGTCATGGATTTCACTAGCAAAATGCTTCTTCTATGATATCTTACGAATGTTTATTTTTAAATATGCAGAATGTTTACACTTTCATATTTGGAAATTTTTTATTTACTTTTTTAATTACTGTCATAAGATATGCTTCTATATAAGATATAAATATACATATGTATTTCAAATACTTTTTTTTTTACTGTATATAATTTAAAACTGTAAAAAAACTGTAAAAAATATTACTGTAAAAAAATTACTGTAAAAAAAAAGCAATGCCTAATTTTATCGCTATTTTGTTTAATGAGTATTTACTGAATTATCTTAGTTTAGAATTTATTTTTCGATTATCAATTTAAATTACCATACACACTGAATGTATGGTTTTGCTAAATAGTTAGTTGAAAAGTGTGAACACTTCATATAAAAATGAAAAATTATTAAAATAATTAAATTATTATCTACTTAATTTAATTGCACACATTTGATCACATGATATTGTTTCAATATTTTCTGAATTTAAAATTAAGAGATTTCACAATTTTAAGTTAAATTTGGTTATGTTATCTGTATTACAAGAATATTATTTCTATTCAACCATGTTACATTGAATTGGTAATGCATTTGTGTTAAAATTTAAGCTTATTGAAAAATAAATAAATAAATAAATAAAATTCTTCTATAAAGGAAACTAAGTATTTAGATATATATCAGTTATTACATTACTATAATAGATGTTATTATTATGAAAAATTGTGAAGTCTATTCGAAAAATATTTTTTTTTAACCTATTTAAATCAGATATTTATTTATTTATTTACTATTTTAATAACTATCATAAAATATGCTTATATATAAGATATAAATATACATATGTATTTCAAATCCTTTTTTTTTTTTTTTTACTGTATATAATTTAAAGTAAGAAAGTTAATAAATCTGAATTATTTGTCCTGATTACTTTTTAAATCCTGGTAAATTATTTTCATGAAAATGAAAACGATCTACAGAAAAAAAAAAAAAAAAAAAAAGCGATGCCTAATTTTATCGCTATTTTGTTTAATGAGTATTTACTGAATTATCTTAGTTTTGAATTTATTTTTCGATTATCAATTTAAATTACCATACACACTGAATGTATGGTTTTGCTAAATAGTTAGTTGAAAAGTGTGTACACTTCATATAAAAATGAAAAATTATTAAAATAATTAAATTATTATCTACTTAATTTAATTGCACACATTTGATCACATGATATTGTTTCAATATTTTCTGAATTTAAAATTAAGAGATTTCACAATTTTAAGATAAATTTGGTTATGGTATCTGTATTACAAGAATATTATTTCTATTCAACCATGTTACATTGAATTTGTAATGCTAATTTGGAATTTGAATTTGTAATGTATGTAAAAATTTAAGCTTATTGAAAAAAAAAAAAAAAAAAAAAATTCTTCTATAAAGGAAACTAAGTATTTAGATATATATCAGTTATTACATTACTATAATAGATGTTATTATTATTAAAAATTGTGAAGTCTATTTGAAAAATATTTTCTTAACCTATTTAAATCAGATATTTATTTATTTATTTACTATTTTAATTACTATCATAAAATATGCTTCTATATAAATATAAGATATAAATATACATATGTATTTCAAATCCTTTTTTTTTTTTTTTTTTTTTTTTGTACTGTATTTAATTTAAAGTAAGGAAGTTAATAAATCAGAATTATTTGTCCTGATTACTTTTTAAATCCTGGTAAATTATTTTCATGAAAATGAAAACGATCTACAGAAAAAAAAAAAAAGCGATGCCTAATTTTATCGCTATTTTGTTCAATGAGTATTTACTGAATTATCTTAGTTTTGAATTTATTTGTTTTGAATTTATTTTTCGATTATCAAATTAAATTACCATACACACCGCATATATTCCTCAGAACGAACGTTTATTTTAATATTGCCACTATTTCTGCATATTAAATAATATTACATATTAATTAAATTCTATGAAAGATCTTCTTGCTCTCGTTCTTTGAAGAGTTCAGACGGCATTTGTGACGTCATCCGAGAGCTTCCTCGGCCGGTGTTAGTGGGCCGTTGTTCGGCCCCTCTCAATGAGTCTAAAAAAATGATAGAAAGAAGATCCCTCGGAGAGGTTTTGATGAGTCAAAAAATATTATTAGAAGATCCCTTGGATATGTTGTTGGTGAGAAGGAAAGAAATTTACAATGTCAGAAATTCGGAAGAAAAAAGAAAAAAAAAAAAAAAGAATGGAACAAGATACAAGACAGAAAGCAGTGGATTTTGAGGAGATAATGGCCACTAGAATTTTGAACAGCATCACATTGATATTCCTTTATTGAACGTAATGCACTTTGAATAACTTTATCAAGTTGAGTGAAAAATTTATTGTCTTCTGTGAATTAATATGATAAAATTTATCGAAGGAATCTGTTATCGGTGATTTGTTTCAGTGATAATCTTTCATTCAACGTAATACACATTGAATAACTTTATTAAAGTTGGATGAAAAATTTATACTCTTCTGTGAATTAATATGATAAAATTTATCGAAGTAATCCGTTATAGCTGAATAAAGTATGGCATAAATATTCAATGAACAAAAGAATATTTTATTTTCTTATTAGGACTGCTACTACAACTAATAATAATAAATGGTATACAGAAAATAATTGAATTTTTCTGAAGTATTTTATATATCGTATCTGAATAATTCGTCAATAAGGGAATTACCCCCCCCCTCCCCCCCCCGGGCTTCATGATTTACGTAATGACTTACCACTAGCACCTGTAACGTTCGCAGTGACAAAAGAAATGTTGTCATCTTATGCTAAATCTCTTTTAGAAAATGATAGATATAATTCAGTGATAAAATTAATACCTAATTTAAACAAGAAGCAAAATTATGCAGTACATTGCCGGAACTCAAAATTTTTCTCCCAAATAGGACTGAAGGTCATCCGAATACGAAATGCTCTTCAATTCAACCAAGCTCCTTGGTTAGAAAAGTATATATCATTTGACTCATTAAAACGAAAAAATGCAACTTCTTCCTTTGAAAAGGACTTTTTCATGCTTTTGAATAACAGTGTTTACGGAAAAATCATGGAAAACTTGCGCAATCACAAAAACCTTGAATTACGTAAAACTGAAAAAAAAGCGAAAAAACTAATCGCCTGTGCAACTTTCAAAGGAGTTTGATAATGACTTAGTGTCCGTGGTAAGATTAAAATTGAAAGTGTTAATGAACAGACCAATTTATGAGGGTTTACCATCTTGGAGATATCTAAACTGTTCGTGTACAACTTTCACTACAAGTACATAAAACAACATTATAATGACAGAGCTGTACTCTTATTTACAGATACAGGCTCTCTCACCTATCATATCACGACTGATGACATATATGCAGACATGAGGAAAAATAAACATCTTTTTGACTTTTGTGATTATTCGCAAACACATCCTTTGTACTCAACTGAAAATAAAAAAGTTTTAGGAAAGTTTAAAGATGAACTGAGTGGGGAAATTGCATTGGAGCTTATTGATTTAAGAGCAAAAATGTATTCATGAAAAAAAGAGAGCTAAAGGTGTATCCACCCAGGTTGTTCAACATGAAATTAGTCATGAAGATTTTTTACAGTGTTTACAACCACAAAAAACAAGCATAGAAAATCAAATAAAAAGTCGGTCAAGAAAATCACAAACTGTATACTATCCATCAAAATAAAATCAGCCTAAGTCTCTTCGACGATAAACGGTATATTCGGAGTGATGAGACGACGAGTTTAGCTTATGGTCATTATGAAATTGGTCAAGATTTAGTATTATAAACTTAAATATTGTAATAGTTGATGAAGATTTAATACTGTAATCTTCGTTATAGTTGATAGAATTTTATGTATATAATAATTATTGTGATATCAACTTAATACATGGATACATAGAATAATATTTGAAAATTATGTAAAAATTGATTAAGATTGAATACTGCAAACTTAGTTATATTTGATGAAGTTGTATGTAATAGTATATACTAATTATTGTAATGTCTAGTTAGACGAGTATTTAGAACAATACTTCTAAAAAATGAATTAAGATTTAATGTTGTAAACTTAGTTATATTTGATGAAATTATATGATCATACTAATTATTGTGATATAATGTAAGTAAACTAAACGAATATTGGAAACAATACTTGTAAATAATGTAAAAAAGAATCAAGATTTAATGTTGTAATTTTAGTTATATTTGACGAAATTGTATGTATATACTAATTAATGTGACGTAATGTAAGCATATTAAATGAATATTGGAAACAATACTTCTAAATAATGTAAAAAAGAATCAAAATTTAATACTGTAAACTTAGTTATATTTGACGAAATTGAATGTGTATACTAATTAATGTGGTGTAAGCATACTAAATGAATATTGGAAACAATACTTGTAAATTTTGCAAAAATTGCTGCAATACAGTTTTTAATTTACTGTAAACTATGTCTGTTTTATTGTTATGTAGTTATTTTTTTAGAATGTTAAATGAATTTTATTAACATGTTAAAAGAAATAATAAATTAATGAAGAAGAAAAAAGTAATTTTATAAATTTTACTAAGAAGATAATAAAAAAAAAGAGAATGAAAACTGTTTTTGAAATTTTTTTTAGAAAAATTTCAGAGAGAAAATATATCCTAAATAATTAATATACCCTAAATAATTAATATATCCTAAAATTACAGTTTGTTTCGTTCACTTAACGATGCAGGGCGATCACAAACATTATTGATTTTGCTCAATTTGTTACCGGCCCCTAAATGTTGTCTTAAACCTGTCTTCACTGAAAAACATGAGGAAGGTCCAGTTCTTTAAATACCCAATGTTTGAAAAATTTTCATCGAGAGATAAGTTTTCAAATTTAAAAAAAAAAAAAAAAAAAAAAATCTGATCGTTTGCAAATCTTGCTAAACTTTCGAGCAGGAGTGTAATATACAGTGAAACCCCGATCCATCGTTCTTGCATTGATCGTTTTATTTCTATGGTCCTTGCACAAACTGTATTTAAATAATGTTAGCGGAACCCGCATATATCGTCCTTCAAAAAGTCATTTTTCCACATTCATCGTTGTAAAATTTTTCTTCTGACCGATATGAAATTAAAAATCAAGCGATTCCATATATGGCATTCACACTGGAATTACTTCTTTTATTTTAAATTAGCGCTTTTCCTCTTCCACGGAGGATCAAAATTGTGATAGCATGTCTACGGACCCTCCCCGAAGCTGAGTTCCAGACCGTCCCCATTTACCCACGTTGTAGCACTAGTGCGATGTAAAACCGAACCAACCTCAACTACTCAAACTTATGCTGTTTTAGAGGAAGAACAGGGATTGTGCAGGTATTGTAACATGTGTCGATGAATTACTGAATACGGAGCGTGTGTTGCTGCTTAAAGAATATGTTATTCTACTTTGTGTAAAGAGGAGAATGGCCAGGTACTACATTTTTTTTTTTTTTTTTCACATTCCTGAGCTTACGCCAGTGTCAAGTGTGTCTGACGTAATTACGGCATTTGAAAATGCGCGAAATTTTTTATATGCACATGAAATTACAGAAAAGGAACAGAAAATGTTGTAAATCTGAAAAATCCTCGTTTAATTTATAAAATTAATAAAAAATCCAACATAAAATTACTGATTTTTAAAAATAAATATCACTTAATGTTCTACAATTTTGGTTTATTTCTTTGACAGTTCAGAGAGTAACAAATTAGTTTTTATTAGTGGTATACTATATATATTGCATGTAATATTTCATAAACATTGTTTTATTTGTGTTCTGACCTTTACCCGCATTCATCGTTTTCCCGCTTTCATCGGTGTTCTTTTTTTTTTTTTTTTTTTTTTTTTTTCACACACCCAATGAAAAACGATGGATCGAGGCTCTACTGTAATAGTAATAATAATAATAATTTTTTATGCCAGCTATGTAATAACTTATCATTTATTGTTTCAGCCCTTAATTTCTTTGAAAGGTTTAAGTACCTTGAGGGGCAAACATTCAAACCGTGTTTTCTCAAAAAAAAAAAAAAAGAGTTTGTGATTTTTCATTGAACTCAACATTAAATAGTACAAAAATATTGTTACAAAATTGGAAATAATTGTGTTTATTTTTGTATAAATTCTCTCAAAGAGGCTTAGTAAGTTGATAAAGTGATAATTTTGTGCATTTCTAGTCGTTTAGCGTTGAAATAGCCTTATTTTCCCTTAAAAACGCATTAAAAAGCCCCAATAAGGCAGGTAATGGATTTGGCGCCAAATTTGGCGACTTTTTCCCACCTTGGCGATTTTTTTGGCGACCTTGGCGAGAAAATCCTTATATGGGATATACCAAATATGGAAGCTCTAATCCCATTGGCTGATAAGATATGGAGATTTCTGGAACGTTCCACACTTTTCTACAGGGGTATATAAGCCTGCTTTCTTCGCCAAGGCGAGTTAGTTCAGTTCAGTCTGTGATCAGAGTCGGTCAGCTTGCATTGAGCCTCTTCGAAAGAGACTTGCTTTAAGTGTTATTGCTATACAGTTTGTACTGTGGATTTGATATTGGCAGCTGTTGTTTAAGCTGTGTTTACTGGTCGAATTGAAGCTGATACTTGGTTTATAGACCTGTATTTTTCTGGAACTTTCTGTGAATAAATTACTGAATTTTTGTACGTTTGGCCTTTCATTCTCGGACAACTCACGAACCCCCAAGTACGCAACATTTCTGGTGTCAGGAGCGGAACTGTCTGTGAATGGTGATAACGAGAGCTATGGGGCAAGAGATGAAGAAATTTCTAGAAGGACTCACTGCTCAGATGAATGAGTTAAGATCTGGATTGATAGAGAAAATGGAAACAGGACAAAGAGAAATGAAAGAAGGACAGAGAGAGATGAAAGATAGCCTGAGTCAAGAGATGAAAGAAATGAAGGTAGCACAAGAGAAAATGGAAACAGGACTGGAAAAGATGGAAACTGGACAAAAGGAGATAAGAAATAGATTGACTGAAGAAATGAAGGAAATGAAAGCAGTTCAGAAAAAGATGGAAGCCAGTTTGACCGAAGAAATTAAATCTAATCAAGATGAGATGAAGAGAGAGCTTTCAACGGCGAAAGAATCAATAGAGGGTAAATTAACAGTGATGGAAAATAGAATGGATGGAATGGAAGAGAAAGTTATAAAGATAGAAGAAAGTTTTGAAAAGAAAGTTATAAAGATAGAAGAAAATTTTGAAGAGAAAGTTTTGAAAGTGGAAAAGAATTTTGAAGAGGGATTTATGAAGATAGAAGAGAATTTTGAGGAGAAATTTAAAGAAAACTTTGATCAAGAGCTGAAAGGAAAGGTTTCAGAGATAGAAAGCAAGTTTAAGAGAATGGAGGAAGATCTTGAGAGAAAAATGATAGAAGAGCGGAACGGAGAAGTAATAGGGAATGAACTGCAGAGCAAGATTCGTAAGAAGAAAAGTTAGAATCCATGCCTCAGGAAACTGAAAAGAAAGAGAGAAGAATCCAGAATCAGGAATTTATTAAGCTATCCACCTACGACGGCAGTTCCTCCTGGCATGTATATAAGACGCAGTTTTCCATCGTAGCTGAAGCTAACGGCTGGGACTCTACCGCCAAGTCAGTCCACTTAGAAGCAGCATTACGGGGAGATGCAGCCGAGATCCTGAGAAATGTTTCTAAAGAAGAAAGGAACGACTTCGAGGCCCTGACTAGAGCACTGGAGCTACGGTTCGGAGAAAAGTGTTCTAAGGACTATAGTCGCCTTCAGCTAAAATCTCGTTACCAGAAAATGGGCGAAAGTTTGCATGAACTGGCATCAAACATCCAGAGGCTTTCACATTTGGCTTCTCAGACTGCCATCCTGAAACACGCAATGATCTGGTCCTAGAATATTTCATTGATGCTGTCGGAGATCCAGATATTCAAAAAGCCCTCAGACTCTCCGGCGTGAAGGATGTGGAGTCAGCCTTAGTGTATGCCCTAAAGATCGAGACAGCCCAACAAGCCTTCCATAAACATCGCCAGAACAGCACAGTAGACAAAGTGAACGGTTCTCAAGATGATTTTAAAGATATTCAGAAAATTATTGCAGATGTTAATAGAAGATTACGCATTCTTGAGAGTAAGAAAGAAGGGAAGACTCCAACAACTAAATGCTGGGGCTGTGGAAAAGACGGGCATATCAAACGAAGCTGCCCAGTAAGAACACCTAGAGAAGCAACCAAGAATGTCTCTGAAGTATGCCACCCAGAAGGAGCTCTTCGGGAAAATCCAGATGCCTTCTTTCGGAAGCCTCCATCTGAAGATCATAAATACAGCTCTAAATCCGAAGACAGACCCCAAAGAATACAGCCAGTTGCTCGGAAAGTTACTGTCTCAACACCATCAGAATAAGATCCCGATCCATGGAGTGACGAAGAACTTAGACAAGCCCAATTGGAAGATCCTGACATAAAGCAAATATTACAGCTGAAGGAGACGACCAGCAACAGACCTACCTGGCAGGACATTTCCAGATTCAGTCCCATTACGAAAAGTTATTGGGCACTTTGGGACTCTCTTCATATCAGAAACGGCGTATTATACAGAAAGTGGGAATCTGATGATGGGAAAAGCTTCAGATGGCAGATTTTATTACCAAGATCAAAAATTCCAGCTGTTTTAGAACAACTGCATAGTAGCTCTACCGGAGGCCATTTTGGGGTGATGAAGACTCTGCAGAAAGTTCGGGAACGCTTCTACTGGTGCAAGGCAAAGGAGGATGTGGAGAAATGGTGTAAATCCTGTGATGCTTGTGCGGCACGTAAAGGCCCGCAGAAACGAAGTCGAGGAAGACTGCAACGGTATAATGTGGGAGCACCATTTGAACGGATTGCAATCGACATCTTGGGTCCTTTGCCACGGACATCCAGTGGAAATAAATACATGCTCGTCGTGATGGACTATTTCACCAAGTGGCCTGAGGCATATCCCATTCCCAATCAAGAGGCATGCACAGTCGCAGAGAGGTCCTAGTGCAGCAATGGGTGTCAAGGTACGGCATGCCCCTACAACTTTATACCGACCAATGTAGGAACTTTACCTCTGCTGTTTTCAAAGGACTGTGTCAACTACTCGGCATAGACAAAACCCAGACAACACCCTTACATCCACAGTCGGACGGCATGGTCGAGAGGTTCAATCGTACCATCCTGAATAACCTCTCTCTTCTAGTATCAAGGAACCAGCAAGTTTGGGACTTGAAGTTGCCATTGTTCCTGCTGGCTTATCGAAGTGCTGTCCATGAAACCACCGGCCATACTCCAGCCCAGATGCTCTTTGGACGTGAAGTTCGTCTCCCATGTGATCTCCTGTTTGGTTGTCCACCCGATGCGCCTTCATCGCCGAGGAGTACATCCAAGATCTCCAGGCACGATTTGAGGACGTACACAACTTTGCTCGGGAGCGGATTCATATTGCAACGGAGAAAATGAAGACAAGGTACGATCTAAAGACTACACAACATGAGTTCCAGGAAGGAGAGAAAGTCTGGTTGTGGAATCCTGTTCAACGCAAAGGATTCTCTCCCAAGTTACAGTGCAACTGGGACGGACCATACACAGTCTTAAAAAGGCTGAATGATGTAGTGGTGCGGATCACTAAAACACCTTCATCAAAACCGAAGGTGGTGCACTATAACAGGCTAGCCAAGTACCACAATTAACGGTAATATTAAAATTTAAAATGTAAATACTGGTAAAATTTGCGCATGCGTAATGTAAATATTTGTATATAAATACTTGTACATATTTGTGAATTTTGTAAATATTTCTCACTTGATTTTTGTTTGTATTTTGTCGTTATATGCAACATAGTTTTTGTATTTTAGATTGTGTATATTTGTTTAGTTTCGCCTCTTGACCAAGGGTTGCACTGCCCGGGACGTGCAGTCCTTGGGAGAGGGGCAGTGGTACAAAATTGGAAATAATTGTGTTTATTTTTGTATAAAAAGAGGCTTAGTAAGTTGATAAAGTGATAATTTTGTGCATTTCTAGTCGTTTTAGCGTTGAAATAGCCTTATTTTCCCTTAAAAACGCATTAAAAAGCCCCAATAAGGCAGGTAATGGATTTGGCGCCAAATTTGGCGACTTTTTCCCACCTTGGCGATTTTTTTTGGCGACCTTGGCGAGAAAATCCTTATATGGGATATACCAAATATGGAAGCTCTAATCCCATTGGCTGATGAGATATGGAGATTTCTGGAACGTTCCACACTTTTCTACAGGGGTATATAAGCCTGCTTTCTTCGCCAAGGCGAGTTAGTTCAGTTCAGTCTGTGATCAGAGTCGGTCAGCTTGCATTGAGCCTCTTCGAAAGAGACTTGCTTTAAGTTTTATTGCTATACAGTTTGTACTGTGGATTTGCTATTGACAGCTGTTGTTTAAGCTGTGTTTACTGGTCGAATTGAAGCTGATACTTGGTTTATAGACCTGTGTTTTTCTGGAACTTTCTGTGAATAAATTGCTGAATTTTTGTACGTTTGGACTTTCATTCTCGGACAACTCACGAACCCCCAAGTACGCAACAATATACTATTATTTTTTATTAAAACTAATTTTATCCCATAAACATAATTCGAAAATTGAGGTTTCAATCAAAAAGTGCTTCCCCCAGAGCCTGTCTTTAATGAAATGGTGATTCCTTCAGCCAACCAATCAGAGCTACTCTTGATGATCATGTGACCCGCACACGTACCAGTTTTTATGTTTGTTTATTTTGTTCATGCTATGTTCGTTTATTCTTTTTCATTCAAAAACTATTTTATCGAACATTGGAAACATTCAAAACATGTTTTCTTCTCTGTGTTTCGGTCAAAACATGATTTCTCCAAATTTCAAATGCATTTTTCTAATTAATTTTAAGTTTATTAGGTAAAATATACCTACAAATCTTCGTAGTAACCAGTAATACAACTAAACAAACGATAATTAGAGTCTAAGAAGGGGTTATTTTTTAATTTATCAGTTTTTTGTGTTTCCTGAAAAATTGTATCTGAAGGAGAAAACATGGTTTGAATGCTTGCTACTCACTTGTTGCTGAGAGTTAATTTCATCTTCTCGTGACTTCAATTCTCATTAATATCAACGAAGGGCGGTCTTTCAATTAAATTAAACATTATTATTTTTTTTTTAATCTCCAATTTTCAACCGAATTCAGCGATTTTTTTAGTGTCAACGTATCTGATTTTATTGAATTTTTTAATTTTTGTCAAAATTGGTTAACAATTCGCGATTAAAAAAAGAAAGAAATATGTCTATTTAACGCAAGTTATAAGTTCAAAGTTGGACGGCTTTCAAATTTTAACTCTTTGCACTTTAAATTTTCTTCCTAGCTTGTTCTCGGCCAACTCTGATTTAATTTATCTGGTTTTGATTTTACATGTTAAATATGAAGTAATTGATGATTTATTAACAAAATGATTGTTCATAAAGAATGTATAATATTAAAATATGATATTTAAATATCAAAAATTTAATTTATTGTTATTTACACTTAAAACAAAATATTTAGTTTATTGTTATCTACATTTGTTTAAAGTATGGTGCTTTCAAAAACTATGTCCTATATGTTAAAGTGGTTTCCTGTACCAAGTTTCGCAAAAGTAATAATTATGTATTAATATTTAATATACAGTCAGCCAAAAAAAAAAAAAAAAAAAAAAAAAAACCGCCCCCCCCCACACCTAATTTCGCCGTAAATTATCGTAGAAACATGTGGTTGGTACCAATCGATTTGTAATAACGTCTAGTTTATAAGGATATATTTAGATTTTGCTTAAGGGGTGGTCTACATATTAAAACTGGCATCAACTTCATTTTTTTCAATGGTAACCCCCATGTTTTATAATTTATTTGAATTCTTTGGACAAAATCATCGCGGAAAATGGTATAGTTTATATATTTTGCTCAATTCTTCACAGATTTATAAGCTGTCAAACTAAGAGGGCGCTAATGTTAAATGAATGTGACAAACATTAATTCATATCTTCCAAAATAATTATGATATTCAAATTCTCATTTTTTTATATGATAGAATGAAGTGACCCAAACATATTCCATGCATATTTTTGATATATATATATATATATTTTTTTTTTTTTTTGAAATATAAAAATTATTAATAATTTCATATTTGAAAAAATTATGAATTATGACCTATGTTAATTTTTGCATAAATAGAACGGGCATCATCAAAAACATGGGTTTCCAAATTTACAGCTCGTTCTTAACATTATTTTTTGAGTTACAGTGATATTTCATTTTTTACTGTTGTTAGGGGGCCGTCACTTATAATAATTTGTATCCTCTGTGAGTAAATATCTGTATATATTTTGACGAAAAACTAATTTAATTAACCTAAATGTTATTCTAAATGTTTTGTAAGCAACATTTCGATGTTTATGATACAAATTGGATCACTTTTATAAAATTATCGCAATGAAAGCGAGAGATTGTGAAAAAATTTCAAAAGAAATGAAGCCCCGCCTCCATATTGCGGAAACAATATTAAAAAAACTAGTTTCTGTATTCGTATATGACTCTCTATGTGACGCTGGTATGCATAAATGTCAATGGTATTTACTACATCGAATGCTGAAGACAAAATTTAAATGATTTAATTGGAAGTATGTAAAATAATTTTGTTTTATAATGTAAAGTTTTAGAAAAACTGTGTAAAGGCGTGACTTGTGTTGCAATGAGGTTTATACTCGATTCTGAAATGTTAAGTCTTTGTTCTTAAATATTACATAACGTTTCCTAGTTTCTCGCTGCTAAAATTCTATTCTGTCCCTTTTGTCTTTTGTTTTTAACTTGAATATTCTGGGATTCGTGCACCTCAAGTTAAGTATCATGACGGTAAAAAAACGCGGTAAGACGAGGACTATTATTTGAAAGAGCAATACGCAGTGAACAATACTTTTGTTTTTTCCCTTTTTTAAATTAATATAATCGATTTTTATTAATTTTTATCAGATTTTTTTAAAACAAATTTTCTGTTTTAATCTTGTTGTAACATTTTCGCATTCGCTTACTCTACCGTTTATGCTATTTAAATTTTATCGCATGAAAAGACATAATAAAATATAAAAATTTTATTAAATGTTTTTTTAATGCTGAATAATAAAGTGGTTTTTTTTTTTTAATTTTTTAAAATCTATTATTGAAACAAAGCGCAATATTATTTATTTTCTATTGTTCTAATCACGGCGTAAAACTGGCGTCACATTTATCACGGAAAAAGAATTTAAAACAAAGTAATATGCCTTATTACTTTTAAAGATATAGATTTTACACATTTAAAGTTAAGAATTCAAGTACAGTAGACGACTGCAGAACGCGGAATATTCGTTCTAGTTAATAGGAAACGGTTCTTTCTATATCCATATTTCTTTTCATATGGATATACATAATAATTATACTCTTTCTAGTGAAAGTATTTGTATTCATACTATTTTGTTTATATAAATATGAATATAAGGAATATTCTTAAGAAATATCGTAACACACAAATTGTGAAAGAAACGCCCACTGAAAGAGTTACAGAATTCAAAATGACGTGAAACTACGCCAGTGGTCGCGAAAATGTTAAATATTATTTTTCAGATTTTAGTTTAAATCTTGCTATCTATATTTTTGTATATTATCTATTGTTGATTTGTACGCCTAAAATTAAATGTAAAACTTTATAGTAACACTTCCATGCGAGGCTTTCTGTATAAAATAAAAATATACCCATCAAGAAGTAGATAATAATTGTTAGTTAGTAGAATTTAATTGTGTGTATATATATATATATATTTGTTTTTTAAATGTAGTTTAACTTAAATTTTTGTCTCTTAAACAAAACAGTTTTTGCTTTCAAGAAGTAGATAATTTTTTTTCTTAAATATTTTACCGCTATTAATATTATTACTATTGTTCTTTTACCTCGGTATCTAGATTTTTGTAATTCAACATTGTAGGGTTCATATGATTCAAACTATTTAATTTTTTTCGTATGAAGTGATGTATTTAACTATTCAATGTTTAATTTATTGAAACCAATAAAAATCTTTTAATTCATAAGCTAACGTAGAAAGTTCTGCGAATTTGAATCGTTTTTTATTTTATAATTAAAAGTTCTGAACTTTTTTTCCGGTGTGAAATTTAATAAATAATGTATATTATGTGGTAGATCACGATTTATTTTTTCTAAATGTATAGACGGTCCCCTAACACATTTTTAAGTGTAATTCTCTTTAGAATTGATTTAAAAAATATAAATAGGTATGTTTTCCGAACTGTCTTGATCTCAAAAATCTGAATATGAGGTCAAAAATAGGGGTCGTCATTGAAAAAAATTAAGTTAATACGTGTTTTAATATGTAGATGACCCCTTAAGCAAAATCTGACTACACCATTAAAAACTAGACGTTATTACAGATCGATAGGTACCAGCCGTATGTTTCTACGATAATTTACGGCGAAATTAGGTGTGGGGGGGGGTGGCGTTTTTTTTTTTTTTTTTTTTTTTGGATGACTGTACATTATAGTTGTAATATTTACTAATATATAAAGAGGAAAAGTTTGTTTGTATGTGGAGAGTAATCTCAGGAACTACTGAACCGATTTCAAAAAAAATTTCACTAATCAAAAGCTACACTGTCCCTGAGTGCTACGCTATAATTAAAACTTTTGTAATAAAAAATTTCAATATTTTAATTAAAATCCCCATAAAAGCCATGAAGAAAAAATAAAATAAAATATTGTAACGAAAGCAATTTCACCTGTGAAAAACCATGGCTCGGAAGTAAAGCATCGGGCTACAAATCTTGATTGTGTTTTCTATCCCCCTCAAGGGAAATTGTTCAAAAATAGTTTTTATTTAAATCTAAATTGTCTATTTCTCATTCATTTTATTTTGCTATTATCTTAATTATCTATATCTATACTAATATAGAAAGAGGAAAAGTTTGTAGGTAGAGGATAATCTCTGCAACTACTGAACCAATTTCAATTTTTTTTTCTTTTACTAATCAAAAACAACATTGTCCCTGAATGCTATAAGCTATAATTAATCTTCATAAAATATTTTTTTAATTTGAAATTTGAATATTTTAACTAAACTTCCCATCAGAATCTGACAGATGAATTTTATATCAACCCGAACCCGACAAAAATTTTTCCTTTACTCGAAAACAGATCCGAACCCGACAAAAATTTTTCATCTACCCGAAAACCGATCCGAACCCGCAGTAGAGAAACTTTTACGACCCGCACCATACCCGAACCCGCTATCTTTACACCCGAACCCGACCCGAAACTCGACAACTAAATAAAAATTACTTATTCATCTGAAAATCATACAAAACTTTTTTAAATTATAGAATAAGGTAAATTTTCATTGTCATACAGTTGGTAATATTTTTTTTTTAATAATTTAATATGTAATTACTAATTGTTTAATTTAAAAATTTAAATATCTGAAAAATAGATCAATAATAATTTTTAACCATGTATGTGAGTTGTGAACTTCAAGAGTAAACTAGAATGTTATGATTTCTATATTTTACTAAGTGAAATTAATGTATTAAAAATATTATTTTTTAAAATTATCTATCAGGATGAATGCAAACGATTTTCATCTTAGAGACAACTAACTCTAAATATCCAAAGTAAGACAGTTTTATTGCCTATAAAAAGTACGTTTTTATAATGATTATCTCACATATCAGGTTTCGTACAGTTATATGCCATAGAAGTTGAGATATAGCCTTCCCATTATCGAGAGATATTGCAGTATAGCAGCTCTACCTATTGGCCGATTAACCTCCAAATTGATTCAGCATAACGTCTCATTATGGCTTACTTGCATATCAAGTTTTGTTTGATTATACACAATAGAACCTGAGATACAGTCTCCCATTAAATTGCAAATATCGTTGTATAGCAGCGCCAACTGTTGAGCGGTTGACACAAAAAGTTGAGACACTAATATAGGTCAAGGTGCATCCACATATAAATTTATATGCAATTTTATGCAGTAGTTGCTGAGATATAGCCTTCCCTTAAACTGCAGAAATCGCTGCACAGCAGCGCCACCTGTTGGCCGATAAGAATTCAAATTGAACCATCATAATGTCTCATAATAGCCTTTTCATATATCAAGCTTTGTTTGATTACACTCAATAGAATTTGAGATATAGCCTCCTCTTAAATCTCGGAAATTGCTATATAGCAGCGCCAACTGTTGATCGGTTGACACCAAACATTGATAGGCACTAATTTAGGTCAAGCTGCCTTTACATATAAATTCATATATAATTCTGAATAGTAGTTCCGGAGTACAGTCGCCACAAAATTTTTGTCACACACACACACACACAGACAGAAATTTTCTATAAATGGTAAAATCGTGTTCTAGACCTCTCAAAACGTGTAAATCCGTCGAAAACTGGAAGTCAAAAATTTTTATGAATCCAGTACTTTCTTCTATTGAATATAGAAAAAAGTAAAAAATTCACTTCAATTTAAGTGTTCGTAATTTATTATTTAATACTTATAGTCTGGAAAACAAAATAAAGGTGTATTATTCTTTGTTGCTTTTGTCCGATGTGGATGTTTACTTTACTATAATAATTTGTGTAGCACGAATGTGATTCGCAGTTAAACATCTACTTTTTAAGGATCACTGATCACTTTAAATTCGCATGATCAGCAACTTAGCTTTCTCCGGTTTCAGTTTTGCTTGGTGCATTATTTATTTGTTCTAGAGAAGACGATAAAGAATATAATCTGCCTTGATGGTATTCGTTTCCTTTATGTGTTTATTTTACATTACTTTTTTTTTTTTAATTAAATCACAACAAGTATTCCCTGTGTATTTCCTGTATATACAAATGTAAATGGAAGAAAATTCAAAATTTCATTAACATAAAAGCGAGGATTAAAATTCATTAAAAATAAAGATATCTTTAAAATATATATATATAAATTGAGAAATAACTTACATTCCCAAAACGTAAAAGCGGTTTTTTTTTCTTATATATATATATATATATATATATATATATATTAACAATATTCAATAAAAGAAAAGAAAATGTATACGGATATTTTTTTCTCATGCTTATATGGATCTTTTTTTTCAGGCGGATATCCGCGTATAAGAATACGGAGCTCCGACACATGTCTAAAATCAGTTAAAGAGCTATAATTATGTCTACAAATTTATGTTTTCAATTGTAATTTTTTTTTTTAAAGGAGTCGACCCGACTCGTAGAAAACTAAACCCGACCCGCAAGATAAAATTATTATTAAACCCGACGGAGGACTCTAATCCCCATAAAAGCTATGAAAAAAAAAAAAAAAAATATTATAGCGAAAGCTGTTTCGCCTGTGAACGTCATGACTCGGAAGTAAAGCATCGGGCTACGAATCCTGAGATTGTGTGTTCGATCCCTGTAAAGGAAATTGTTTAAAAAAAAATTTTGTTTAAATCTAAATTGTTTATTTCTCATTCATTCTTTATGTTAATTATGTTTACGTTAATTATTCGGTTAATTATATGTAATTTCTTGTCTTTTCGAATACTAGAATATTCTGTTCTAGAAAATTCATCAATTGTATATAAACCGATGTAAAATTCAGTTGAGCTGAAAAATAAATTCTCGATTTTAGTTGAAAGTTATTTGTGTTATTTCGCTTTTGTGGTTCTCCACAAACAATTATATAAGTCTAATCTACGTGACAGTATTAAAAATCTAGCTGATGTCACTGGAAAACAAATTTTTACGCGTTCATTTTCTTTCATTCTTTCATTCTTTCTTTTTATTTATTTATTTTTTTCTTACCTTTTTATTTATTTATATTTATTTTTGACCTGAAAAAAAAAAAAAAAAAAAAGAACTATACAGTCGGTAACAAAAGTCTCCGAACACTAGCAAAAATTCCTATATGAAAAAAGTACACTTAAAACAGTTTTGTTAAATAAATCGTTGTCGAATCCTATTCTTCGTCCGTTTAAAAATAGGATTCGACAAGAATTCATTTAACAAAACTGTATTAAGTGTACCTTTTTACATAGGAATTTTTGCTAGTGTTCGGAGACTTTTGTTACCGACTGTATATATATATATATATATATATATTTACACGTAATCAACAAAATTGATATAAAGCTTTGTGAAAAATTAAACTTGCACGGTAAAAGTGACGTTATTATAGCTTATTTATTTATTTTTTATATGATTTATTTAAAAAAATATTTGTGGATATTCTAAATTTTGAAGTTTAAATGTTATTATAAACTATATTTGTTAGTTAGTATTTAATTTTGAAAAAAACATTTAATGCTTCAGATAAGTAAATTTTTATTAATCAAATTTCCTTTATATTATTCTTAAAAGGTTTTTATTTATTTATTTTTTTTCTTTAAATAGACTAATTGCTAAAATGCATGATTTATTTATATTTTTTATTTATTTATTTATTTATTTATTTTACTTTATTTTATTTAATTAATTAATTATTTTGTTTATTATTATTCTGTTTTGTTTTCTTGCCGCTAATTTCCAATTCGGTGATTGTCAATTAAGAAATAAATATATATTCCTTACATATCTACATCTATATAAATAAAGAAAAGTGTATGTCTGTGTATCTGTGTATATATTTCTGTGTCTGCGCTTTTCAGCATAAACTACTGACTGCAGATCTACAAAAGTTGATAGATGTGTAGCTGGGACCATGCAGGCGTGCACCTCTTTGAGATATTTTCAAATTTCGAATTTGAAATTTTAAAATTATTATTATTATTATTATTATTATTTTTCGATTTTATCCATTGACATTTTTGTTCATTTTCTAAAATTTATTCTTTCATTCCAATCGTCTGCGTATCTTAGCAATGATTATTACACTATTTATTTTTTATTTATTTGATTCATTCATTAGAAGCCAAAATTTTTTCTCTCTCCTTTTCTTTTTTTCTAATTTATTATATTTACGAAAATAAAACGGTTGAACAGTAGAAAAAATTAAATACATTAAATTTTAAATTTTTAAACTATTAAGCATAATTTTTACAATATAATAGCATTTTACTTTTTATTTATTTATTTAACTCCTTTGAAAGGGATCTTTTTATTTCTTTTTTGGTTTATTGCACTTACCGAAAAAGAAAAAAAAGGTAATATTGTGCAAATTAAACTTATTAAAATTTAAGTTTAATAAAAATTTAGTTATTTATTGTTTATTTAACTCCTTTTAAAGGGAAAATTTACTTTTTCTTTTATTTATTATATTGGTCGGAAACACATGGCAATACAGTGTAAATGAGAGGGCTATAAAGTACATGGTTCTGGTTCTAAAGCTAAAATATTTTTTACCTTTATAATATATTTATATAAGTCCTCCTCATAAAAGTTTATATATACTACTGGCCATTAAAATTGCTACACCAAGAAGGAATAATAATAACAGAATGAAATTTGTTGGACACATACATTATAGCAGGAAGATCAGTTGATTAAAATTTCAGGAAATTTGGAGTAATATGTACTGAGAAAACAGTACATAAAGCAGCGACCTCTGTGAGCAATAACAGCACTTATCTGCCTAGACATTGAATCGAACAGCGATTGGATGACATGTACGGGTAGAGCACTTAATGAAGTTTTAACACGATGCCACAATTTATCGATTAAAGTTACTGGTGAGTGGTGGGGGGCCAGTTGCTTTTCAACGATTAAACAGTC
The DNA here is from genome assembly GCA_963930645.1 of Salticus scenicus. Lineage (NCBI taxonomy): Eukaryota > Metazoa > Arthropoda > Arachnida > Araneae > Salticidae > Salticus > Salticus scenicus. Next base: position 31,056,021 of record OZ005651.1, on the reverse strand, counting down.
ATTTTTATTGGTGCGAGATCAGGAGAACGCGCTGGCCAGAGCAGCAGTCGAACACATTCTGTATCAAAGAAGGTCCGGACAATACAAAAATATTGATGTCGTGCATTATCTTGCTTAAATTTTGCGCTACGGAGGCCTCGAACACAGGGCAGAGGGGCGGGCCTTAACTCATCAGAAATTTAATGGCCGCTGTTCAGAGTGCCAGGAATACGAACATGAAGTAATCGAGACGTGTATCCAATGGGAACCCATAACATCATTGCGAATGATGGACAGTATGATGATGTCGAATTCCAGCTGGCAATGTGTATTATCCATAATGCCGTTAAATACGGATAAGGCAATCTTGATGCTGTAAACAGGATTGTGATTTGTCTGAAAAGTGACTTCACGCCATTCCTGCGTCCAGGTTCATCGTTGATCACACATTAATGGCGCCCATATCAGTGATTCAGTTTTGAGGGTAATCAGAATTTTGGTAGCCGCATACTGAGTCACCACCTGGATTGTTGGTATGTGGTACCATTGGATACACGTCCCGGTCACCTCTTGTTTTCTTTACCGCCACTCTGAATACCAGCCATTACATTTCTGACGAGTTAAGGCCCATCGCTCTGCCCTCTATGTTCAAGGCCACCGAAGCGCAACATTTAAGCAGTACAATGCACGACCGCAAATTGTCCATATTGTCTGGACCTTCATTGATGCCGAATGTGTTCGACTGTTGCTCTGGCCCGCGCGTTCTCCTGATCTCGCACCAATGAAAATGACTGTTTAATCGTTTAAAAGCGACTGGCCCCCCACCACTCACCAGTAACTTCGATCGATGAATTGTGGCATCGTGTTAAAATTTCATGGAGTGTTCTACCCGTACATGTCATCCAATCGCTGTTCGATTCAATGCCAAGGCAGATAAGTGCTGTTATTGCTCACAGAGGTCGCTGCTTTATGTACTGTTTTCTCACTACATATTGCTCCAAATTTCCTGAAATTTTAATCAATTGTTCTTCCTACTATAATGTATGTGTCCAACAAATTTCATTCCGTTATTATCATTCCTTCTTGGTGTAGCAATTTGAATGGCCAGTAGTGTAGTTCTTGCGACGATGATATGTAACATGCCTATTTAAATTTAATTTAATCGATTATTGAGTTTCATGGTTACACATTTCAAATATCTTAAAATGCGTCATATGGTGTAATAATAAAGATTCTTCTATGTATTCTTGTAAAAATATTACAAATTCCAGACTTATTAAAATGGTTACAGGTCATGCGACAATGACTTCATAACATACCTACCAGCTTTTAACTGAATTTGGTAAGGCGCTCGAACACTATCGTGTTCACTTGCGCACACTTCCATACATCACCAAAGAAATCGCAAATTCAGAAACCCTCAGAATGCATAGGTACATTACAATTTCATATATATAGTATGTGGTTGGAAAATAATAAATTGGGCAGGTTAAGCAAATTAAAACAATACAAATATTTTTCTTTAACCATTAAAAAAAAAAAAAAAAAAAACTGAATAACCAGGGATGTCTTTATTTCAATTTAAAGGTAATTTTAACACCATTTTAATAATTTACACTATTATTTATTTATTTATTTTTTTAATGAGTGGGTGGGGGAGGAGAGGATTGAAGGCTAATTTATTTGGAGACATTTAATTATTATTTTAATTATGTTTAATAACTACATATGGAACTTACATATTTTTTTTTTTTTTTTTTTTTTTTTTTTTTTAAATAAAATAGAGTAAATAAATAAACAAATACTGCGAGAGGCAAAGAGAGGACTATTTCTTTCAAACAGCAAACAGGCTTTCTCACCATTTTACCATACATCATCATGAAAAATATAGTAATAAATGAAATGTGTCGTAATTAAATAAATCTCAAGAGAAAACTTATAATTAAGTAAATAATTACTTGAACAATGATATAGTGCATTTCTTACATTCATATCCATTACACTATACATATTTTTAAATAAATCTTTTGAGATAACTTAATTGTCTTACCGGTAAAATAATTTGTTTATTCTACAGTTATTCATAATATTTTTAAGATTTTAAGCTTTTAAAGAATCTTATTTTAAAAATAAAAAATATACACAAATTTATGCCTAATTAAATTAACAGAAAGACATTAGTTTACAAATATAATGTAGGTATTCTATAGAGCAACAGATGGTGCCACTACACATTTTTAAATGCTTTTAAATAATTAGGTAATAATGTCTAGCGCAAAATATTTTATGATTTAAAACACATTAAAAATAAAAATTACTTGGATATTTAAACTCGAATAATGTGGTGTATATTTATTTAACAAGTAAAAAAATAATTTTAGAAAAATATATAAACATAGAATCGCAGTGTATTTTTTTTTTTTTTTTTTCGTTTAACTCATCTATCTATCTGTAACATCTTCTAAATTTTTACTTGTTATGTACAGTAATAGTATTCCCTGAAGAAGATTTAACTTTATTAGAAAATGGTAATGGAAATAGCATATTTGTTTTTGAAAAGAAAGATATTTTACCGAAAGATAAAGAAAAAAATGTCTCTGCTACAACAGAATGTTTCTCTGTATGTAAAGCATGACATCAGAGCCGACTGTAATGGAAACAGTGAATCAGGAGTACTGAAATTCGCCCGTGATCAAACTCGTGTAAAGTTTGCATATATGCAACCCAGATTTTACCGAATACTGAATATTCCGTCGAAAATTGAATATTTACTTAAATATATATGCATGTAATTTTTGGCATTTATGTAATATAAAATATATGAGTATCATTGTAAAAGTTAAAAGAATAAAGAAAAATGTATAATTTTCAAATTATAATCATTTCAACAAATTTTCGTGCAAATATACGTTAGATTTTGCCCTGTGTAATTTCATTTTTTATTATTGTTTAATAACTTTGTCACTTGATCATAACACAAATTGTGATATACAACCTTCAAAAAAAAAAAGCTGACTCCCACAGATTTTAATTCTGTTGTCCACAATTATCTGTTTGATTCCTTTAAATCTTTCATAAATTACAAAGGATGCAGAATTTTACTTTCTTAATTTTTATACTTTTAAAAAACAGAATTTATTCAAAAAATCACTCTTTCATTCTCTTTTTAATTATAATTACATAGCATGATGATCGAAAATCTTTTATTATCTATGAATGACACATGATTTTAATTCATTCTTATATTATTATATTTCATTAATATATGTTAAATAACATTCATTTAATGGTTCTTGGATTCACTCTCACTTTTAGTATAATTTTATAATGTAAAGATGGGAGAAGATTTCATAAATCATGAGTGGTACATAATTTTACATTCTTGTTTTTTTTTTTTTTTTTTTTTTTTTTTAATAACAATCATTCAACCACACCCTCATTCCATTCACTATAATGCGAATATTTTATTCACATATAAATATCCACAATAAAAATATTGATTTTCACATTCTATAATTATATTAGAAAAGAAAAGTCGAAAAGAAATTTACATGCCGAAAATTTACGTTGCACAATTTCAATTTATATCGCATAGTGCATGGAAATGATTTTGGAGCCATGTTAAACCAATTATTAATGCTGATCATGCTCTACAGGAAACACAGTATTTACATCTCAATAACGTATGTCAATTTCGCTGTGCTGTACAGATAATATGCCTTAACGAAAAACCTCCCATAGACTGTAATGTGCAGGAATTATTTCCTGTGTTCCTGTGCGTAAACGAAATGTACTGTTTATTGCCGAAACGTCAGTGGAGGCCCTCTGTTGAGACTCAAAACGGTTTTGGGCTGTGTCTGTGTGTCTTTCTGTCTGTCTGTCTGTCGCGCGATAGCGGTCGCAAAAATAGCGCTATTGACTTGAAATTTGGTACACATGTTCATGAGCCCCACGAAATCAGCTGTATAGTTTTTGGTATGTATTCCATTTGTAGTTCGTATACAGGGACACGCCAAAGTTTTTTTTATCATTACGGCCTATGGGAGAAATTTGCATGTATCGCGATAGCGGCCACAAAAATCAGGCTATTGACTTGCAATTTAGTATACATGTTCATGAGCCCCACGAAATTAGCTGTATAGTTTTTGGTATGTATTCCATTGTGTAGTTCGTATACAGGGACACGCCAAAACTTTTTTTATCATTACGGCCTATGGGAGAAATTTGTATGTATCGCGATAGCGGCCACAAAAATCACGCTATTGACTTGCAATTTGGTACACATGTTCATGTGCCCCACGAAATCAGCTGCAGAGTTTTGGGTGTGTATTCCATTTGTAATTCGTGTACAGGGACACGCCAAAGTTTTTCTTATCATTAAGGTCTATGGGAGGAATTTGTATGTACCGCGATACCGGACACAAAATTCCCGCTATTGACTTGCAATTTGGTACACATGTTCATGAGCCGAACGGAATCAGCTGCATAGTTTTAGGTGTGTATTCCATTTGAAGTTCGTGTACAGGGACACGCCAAAGATTTTCTATCATTACGGCCTATGGGAAGAATCGGTATGTACCGCGATAGCCGCCGTAAAAATCAAGCTATTCACTTCCAATTTTTGTCGAAACGTGAATGGAAGCCCTCTTTTGAAACTCAAAAGGATTTTGGGTTCCGTCTGTCCGTCTGTCTGTCTGTCTGTCTGTCGTGCGATAGCGGCCGCAAAAATCACGCTATTGACTTGAAATTCTGCACACATGTTCATGATCCCCACGAAATTAGCTGTATAGGTTTGGTTGTGCATTCCATTTGTAGTTCGTGTACAGGGACACGCCAAATTTTTTTTATTCTTACGGCCTATGGGAAGATATTGTATGTACCGCGATAGCGGCCCCCAAAATAACGCTATTGACTTGCAATTTGGTACACATATTCATGAGCCCAACGGAATCAGCGGTATAGTGTTAGGTGTGTATTGCATTTGTCGTTCGTGTACAGGGACACGCCAAAGTGTTTCTTATCTTTACGGAATATGGGAAGAATTTGTATGTACCGAAATAGCGGCCGCAAAATTCCTTCGATTGACTTGCAAATTGGCGCACACGTTCCAGATTTGCATATAAGCAGCTGTATAATTTTTATTGCTATATTTTTTTATAAACTGTATACAGGGAAACGCCAAAGTTCTTAACATTACGACGTATGGGGTGAATTTCGTTTAAACGCATTTTAATATCATTACTTTGCAATGAAGAAAATGAAATTAGCCTACGTGAGTAAGATGCTTAAACTTATATTGTTTGAAGAAAATATGTGCTCTTAAGCTTTCTAATTACTGTACAGGATCTTACAAAATGTTCTGACAATGTCCCTTAGTCATCCAAACGATGTTACATTTGGAACAATTATTAATTTTAAACGCAAAATAAGCTGAATAATTTTTACTGCTGTATACAATGTTTATGGTTCGTTTACAAAGACACACGAAAGAATTTCGTAACATTAGTGCCTATGGACAAATTTTTAATTTAAGCGCGAACTTTAATGCGTTTATGCTGAATTGAACTTAATAAAGTTAACATACATTATAAAGATGCTTAAAATCATGTTTACTCTTAAAAAAGGTTATGTATAGACTAAATAATTTATGGGACCACACAAAATAATTCCGAGTATGTACTGTAATCATCCAAATGATGTCAAATTAGTTTGAAAAATTAATGAGTTATAATTAATTAGGTTTATTCTTATTATTGGCGTTTATAATGACTGGGCTACTTTTCCGGAATACATAAAGGAATTTTGTACTATTACGGTCTATAGTCGGTATTTATTAAAAGTGTATTTTAACATGGTTACATCCCCATCAAATATAATGAAATTTTATTAGAATTTTAAAAGCATGTTTTCCTGTTGAAAATTGTGGGCAGAGAATTGATAATTAGTTTAAAGGTTGCGCAAAATATTTCCGATATGCTATGTAATTTTTTTTGTATGAAATTTGATAGTTATGAAATTTGGCTTTTATGAATTTCAGGGAAATAATACAAGACCGTCGTTTATTAAGAATACATATTGTTTGGTACTTCGGGGTTCGTAAGTTGTCCGAGAATGAAAGGCGAAACTTGGAAAAATTCAGTGACTTATTCACAGAAAGTTCCAGAAAAATACAGGTCTATAAACCAAGCATCAGCTTCAATTCAACCAGAAAACATAGCTTAAACAACAGCCGTTAACAGCAAAACAACATTACAAACTGTTTATCAATAACACATAAAGCAAGTCTCATTCAAAGAGGCCCAAAGCAAAGCAAGCATTTGACGAAACTGGCACAGATCTGAAATTGGCCGCCTTGGTTAAAAGAATGCTCCTTTCATACTATTCTATCGAAAACAGACTGTTCTGGGAAATTCTCGTATCGCATCAGCTAATGAGATTAGAGCTTCCATATTTGGTGTATCCCTAATAAGGATTTTCTCGCCAAAGTCGCCAAAAAATCGCCAAGGAGGGAAATAGTCGCCAAATTTGGCGCCAAATCCATTTCTTCCCTTATTTGAGCTTTTTAATGCGTTTTTAAAGGAAAAGTAGGCTATTTTAATGCTAAAACGACTAGAAATGCACAAAATTAGCATTTTATTGACTTTCTAAGCCTCTTTGAAAGAATTATACAAAAATAAATGCAATTATTTACAATTCCGTAACACTTTATATCATATACAAACATGTATAGAAAGAGAGATACAGCAGGGGGATGTATCTGATTATGGTAATAAGTCGATCGAATCAATATATACTATTATATAATAAGGAATAAATAAAAATGACCTATTGAATAAAGTCTGATGCAAATAGGACGTTGAGGCTCCTGATCTGCAGATCCACTAGTATTATTTTCAATGAAGAATGCACAATAGTAAACGTGAATAACATGTCAGAGATATTCTAAAATAATTTACTGAATAAGAGAACGTAAAGGCAGATACTCAAACGAACCAAAATCCAGCCATGGTACAAGCTTCCAGAAAAAAAGGCTGAACTTTCACGACCCACCTGCCCCTCTCAAAAGTGGCATCATGCAACTGACACATTATAAATTTTACAATAATAAAGATAATGTTAAATCTGATTGCATACATATATATACACACAAACAAAATCAGAACGATAAATCTTATATTAAATATCATATTAATTATAATTAAAATTGTTGTAAGTGCTTAAAAAACAGACAAAATTATTACACATACTTGAAAATAAGTTTATTCTATAGAAGCATTGTTTGCTGGGGCAATTGATTAGAAAAATATTGTAGTTGAAGTTCATTAGGAAAAATGCAGTTGAAGTGCTATTTCTTTTCCATTTTCTCCAAGTTTGAATTTGACATTTCTTGAAAGCCAATCGCACATAAATTGCTACTAATATATGCACAAATTCAGGCTTACCCCCCCCTCCCCCACTACACATGTACAAAAAGTTTTAATGCAGATTTGCACTGATCCCAAGAATAATAATTTTCAAGCCTAAAAAGGCTGAATTCAGCCTTAAGTGCATTTTCAATTGAGTTAAGCGTTTTTTAAAATTTCAAAGTAAGTTAAAAAGAATAACTTTTGTTCGTCTGACTGTGTGCATGCCTGTGTACCTGCGTTCACATTTCCATAAATAATTTAAAAATTCTTTGAAATTAATATGCATCATTCAGGTTCTTTAGCTAAACCATAAAATATTTCTCATCTAATATCTTGCATGTGATACAACTAATTTGTGTACAAGAATAAAAAATAATTCGAATAAATATTGGAATAAAGTATTTTGATTAATTAAATTTCAGCATATTTATGCTGCAGTAAACTAAAGCAAAATTAACATACATGTTTCTGATTAAATAAATGAAAATAGCAAGATTAACTGTAATAATTCAATTAATGAAATACAAAAAGTAGTCGGATTCATGAAAAAAAAAGAAGGTCGATATGCATTTTCATGGTCTTATGCGTTTTTTAAATACGCATTCAAATAACCAATCTTTATTATTGTTTAAATTCCTTCTTTAACACTCTTCCGTTAATAATAATAATAATAATAATAATAATAATGTTGTGATGAATTACACAAAAATTAATCACATTGAAAATAAATGTATAATAAAACAAACAGAAATGGAAAATAAATAAATAACCAAAAATAAAAAGCAAGGATTCTATGAAAAGGAATAATGGAGCAGAACGACCAATGAGAAATAAGTGCATAATAAAGTGAGGGGGAACCAACTGCCAATGGAAAAGGTGTCTTTGAACACTCCCAGTAACAAAGAATTAGCATATGCTAATACAAAAATGAAGAAGGGGCCAAGATGAGAAGGACGGGGGCTTTTGCTTCCCTGACTCTCCCTGGAGCCTGACACCGAACCTGAAGAAGCAGATCTCTTCGATGAAACCTAGCTGCGTCTTCTCCGAGATCTATCTTCGGCCGACTATCAGCGCTGGCAGAACAATTGGAATGGAGATATTCTCCATACTTCTCTCCCCCCCTTTGCAAGTAATATAATTTTCTTATTTCTTCTAGAGCATGACTACAAAAATCAAATAATAATATAGACTTTTAAGATGTCAAGAAGACATACGTAGGGACTATGTCGTAAAAAAAATGGTATCACATCGCTATGAATATTGTTATCAAAAGCTATTCTAATATTATATTTATGTTATGTAAAAAAAAATATCCATGCTCAATAATTGAATATTTAAACTAGTAAAATTGTCTATCTTGCTACAGCAAAGTTTCAAATCTAAATAAATATTTTTTTACTGTTTAAAGTATCTGTTTTATTTTTGCTCTTCTAGTGATTTATTTTATGTAATAATGATTTTAGATATTTATGAGAGCAAGATTAAATTACTATATATTTTGGGAGAAAATAGGTCTGTTTTAAAGGTAGATTAATAGTAGCATTTGCAATAGTGTCAAAACAATAGTAATAACTTTAATACTTGATAAACAGTACTGCTATAAAACTGTGTTAGGATTTGGTTTGTTATTGAAAGTTCAGAATGGGTGTTAAAAAATGTCACGAATCTGGGCTTTTAGTCATTTTATCACTGGCCATTTTGCATAATTATGCTAACTTTAACAACGCAATAATATCTGGTGGGGCTGAATTTCTGCTTCACTTTGTTTTTAAGTTAAAATAGCTAAATTCATCCCAACATTGCCCCACCATTCCGTTTGGTGCCTTTTACAGGAACCTTTTCTGAATTTCAATGATAGACCTATCAGGTACAAAAAAAATGTGATAACATTTTCAAATGAAAATTTTATTAAGGGAGGTCTAAGAACAGGATTTTGGCCTTATCATATATCTTTCTTTATTGCAAAATATTATTGTGTATATATATCATATTCATATATATTAGCTAAAAAAAAAAAAAAAGTGTGTATATATATATGTAATATTGATTAAAAAAAAAATAATAATAATAATAATAATAATAATAGTAATAATTAAAATAATTATATGAGAGGGAAAAACTATCGTTTAGCCAAAGAAACAGCAAATAAAAATATAAAACAAATATTTGAAAATAAAGATCAGTGCAAAAAAACAATACAGAACAACATGGCAGAAAAATTAACACTAAATATAGACGCATTGGTACAAACAATACATCCATTTGAAGGAAAAAAAGAACAGGATATTGAATTCTTTTTAGAACAATTTCAAAATTTTATTGATGCCGCTAAAGTACCAGAAACATTGCAGTTATTTATTCTTAAATCAAAAATTTCAGGACATGCATTACAAATCCTGAAGAATTCGCCGGATCTTAGAAACGAAACAAAATATGACGATTTTAAACAAAAACTACTACAAATTTTCAAATCACAAAAATCTTTTGCCGAAGCACAAGATAAATTTATTAATCTCAAACAATCACCCACACAAAGTGTAGAAGACTTCGCTAAAATTTTTGACTTGGCGGCTCAAAAATATTTAGCAGACTCAGGACACGGACAAAAGACAGGAGCGAAAGAGTTTTTAAACACAATAAAACTCACCAGCTTCACGGAAGCTTTAAGACCGGATATTGCTTTCGAAGTATTAAAAGCAGGTCCTGAGAGCTTTGAAGAAGCACTAAACATAGCAAAAAAAATTGAAATCGCTTACAAAAATTCAAAATGTGAGGTTAATGCTATAACCACTGAAAATAATTCAAATATCTACGAAGCACTGGTAAAATTTTCCAATGAACAATCTAAACAAATTCAGGAACTCAAAGACGAAATAAATGCATTGAAAATAAACAACGATAAACCTAACTACACTAATACAAAACAAACAACATGTTACATTTGCAAAAAAGATAATCATATAGCTCAAAATTGTTTTTTCAATAAAAATAATTACAATCCAAAATTTATAGCTCCACAAATTCCCCACTTTGCTAGACAAAATTATGGATACAGACAGAAAAATACAAAGAACTATTGGCAAGCAGGAAACTTTAATCCAATATGGCAAACGGGAAATTACAATCCCATGTTTAACCCTTGCCATCAAAATTATCAGAATTTTACGCCACAAACAGATTTCACCATCATGAGTCAACAACCAACTCCCATGACACAATGGGAAAATAATGTATGCACACCGAGAAATTTCCCAACACGAATAAATTTCCAAAAGGCGAATCAGCAACCCAGCACTAGTGTTATACAATGGGGAAATGGAGCATACCATCAAAATTCCAATACTTCGCAAAGAAAAGTTATACCGGAGAATAAAAATAGATACAAACACAAACAATCTCGGTACAATAACAAAAATTTAAACTAAAACAGGGACTTGCATCCAACAATATATCACAGAGAGCGCGACAATGTAAGTCCCTCGTAAATCGCGCAAATCAGTATAATGTTAAATTCAGAGAAAAATGTAAAATAGAAAAATCCCACAAAACTACAGAACAGAAGCAAAAAAATCAAACTCCAAGAATGAGTAAGCAAAACACTGAATTTGTGAAAAGTTGTCAAACGCAAAAAAATGATAATCTACCCATTTGGTCATTTGCATTACAAAACATAAAAATAAAAGCCTTAGCGGACACTGGAGCGACAATATCCCTCTTATCACCAGAAATATTTGAAAAAATTAAAAACACAAACATAAAAATAAAATATCTCAGCAGAAACGTCAAAATAAACACATTAAATAATCAATCAATTCCGTTTAAACCGTGTGTACAATTCAAATTTATGTTTGACAAACATTATTTAACAGGCATCTTTTATGTCACAAAATACAATTTTCAAAGAAATTACAATATGATTTTGGGATACGATTTTCTAAAACTCAATAAAATCACATTAGATTTTCAAAATTGTCAAATGAAAATAAAAAACACAGTAATACAGTTAAACAATTTGGAGGATAAAGATTCCACTGTTAGTAAAGAAATTAACAATTTTCAACTGGCAAAAGAAAAAAATCAAAATTCAACAATCTCAAAAATAAGACATTTCAAAAAAACAAATTATCACAATAAAAATATTAAACATGATCCTGCAATCCCAGTAAAATTAGTAAGGAAAACAACATTAAAACCTAAAGAGACAAAATTTGTTGAAATTCAATTTTCGAATGAATTTCACAATAATAAAGATTTACTTTTTGACCCAAAAAAAAATAGAACAGGAATATATTTTCAAAGATCTATCCACACTCAAATAAATAATTCAAACAAGTTATTTATTTTAGCCCATAACAATAAAGATAAAACAATAACGCTAAATAAAAAAATGACAGCAGGTTATCTCACTACTAACTTCATAATAAAAAAAAATCACAGAAAATACGAAACTGAAACTATATATGAAATAAATAATTTAAACATAACAGAAGTAAAAGAATTACGTAAACAAGAGCTAACAAAGGATGATTTTAATGTATCACATTTAAATAAAAACACTCAAGACAGATTATTACAGTTACTTTTATCGCACGCAACGGCATTTAGTAAATCATACAAAACATTAGGGGAAACTTCCGCGATAACACCAAACTTTAAGTTATTACACTCTTTTCCTATTCAAACAAAACCGTACAAGATACCTCATAATATCAAAGAAAGCGCAGAAAAAGAGATACAGAACCTATTAGAAGCAGGTATAATCGAACACACGAATTCGGAATACGCTTTTCCGGTAATCTTCGTTAAAAAAAAGACTACGAATAAAACAGATAACCCCAAAAATATGAAAATACGTATGACAATCGATTTTCGTCTACTTAATAATATTTTAGAATCTGACCCTTACCCTCTCCCATCTATAAAATCTATTCTACAACAAGTCTCAGGGCATAAAATATTCACAATTTTAGATCTGCACTCAGCCTTTTTTCAGATCAAAGTAACACCAGAAGACAAAAAAAAATTATCTTTTATTACGGAGTCAGGTCAATACGCAATGAATCGCTTACCATTTGGAACAAAAATATCAAGCAACGTCTTTGCTAGATTAATGGATATAGTATTAAAAGAATTAAAAACTGAGAATATAAGATATTTTATAGACGACATAATTATAGCAGCAAACTCAGAAGAAGAAATGTTCCAAAAATTAGACAAACTCCTGACACAATTGGAAAAATTTAATCTAACAATAGAACCTACCAAAATTAAATTATTTCTTCCAGAAATAGAATTTCTAGGCTATAAAATTAATGAACAAGGCTATGCACCTTCAGACAGAAACATTACAAAAATAAATAATTTTGCTAAACCTACATCAAAAAAAGGTGTAAGAGCATTCGTAGGACTATGTAATTATTTCAAATCTACTATACACAACTATTCAGAAATTATAGCACCTCTAACAGATTTAACTAAACAAAACACAAAATTTCAATGGAATACACAAGCGGAACAAGCTTTTATTAAAATACAAGAAATAATATTATCACAACCAACAATTTATCCCCCAGACTTTAATCGGGATTTTTATTTAATCACCGATTGTTCCAAAATAGCCACGTCAGCCATTTTAGCTCAAAAACATAACGAAAAACTCATACCAATTGAATTTGCGGGTAGAAAGCTTAAACCAACTGAGCAAAGACATCCAAGTATAAAATTAGAATTACTAGCACTACGCGAAGGAATTTTATATTTCAAAAATTACCTACTTGGAAAAAAATTTTACGTCTTGACTGACGCAAAAGCGCTGACATACCACATGTCATTAGAAAAGCAAAGCGACATAGTCGCAAGATGGCTACTTGATTTACAAGAATTTGATTTTGAAGTAAGTCACATAACAGGACAGGAGAATAACCCTGCCCACTATGTATCAAGAAATATCAACAATCTCGAAACAACAAATAAATTAATAACAGATTTATTCTCGGTCGACCCAAAACTAACTGAACAAAATATTAAAGAAGAACAACTCAAAGATTTGAAATTGAACAAAATAATACAGGACTTAAAAACACATAAGAAAAATAAAAAATTAAATAAGTATCAATTAAATGATAATGAGGTCTTAATACTGAAACAAACGCCCAAAACACAAAATAACATATTATTCATAGCACCGCAACAACTGAAAGAAACCATCATGAAAAGTGCACACAAAAATCACTTTGCATTCAAGAAAACATATGAGATCATAAAAAAAAGATTTTTCTGGATACGAATGTATCAAGATATAAAAAAATTCTGTGCACAGTGCACAAACTGCATATTGTATAAAAGTCATCAGACTTGTAAAGTCCCAATACAAATAATGAAAAAGGATTATGCAGTTGGAGAAAAGCTATTTATTGATATAGTAGGACCGTTACCTAATTCTTTAAAACAAAACAAATTCATTTTAACAATAATCGAAACTTATTCACGTTATCTAGACGCATTTCCATTGAGAAACACAGATTCAAAAACAATCATAAATGCTCTAAATGCATATTTTAGTCGATTTGGACTTTGCTCAGAAATAGGACTAGATAATGCGCCTTATTTTAAGTCTAAAGAATTCAAAGAAAAGAATATACGTCCAAATTAAACATAAAATTAAGTCATGGGAGTATTTATCACCCAAGGAGTCAGGGGCTCTTAGAGCGCACGCACAGAGATTTGAAGGCCTGTATATCAGCCATGTCGAATTCGGTGTATGAATGGGACGTTCGTTTGGAGTATTTCAAACTCCACCATAATACAACAATCAATCGGTCCACAGGTTACACGCCAGCATTTCTCTTCTTCGCAAGGGATATAAAAATTCCCTTCTTAAACTTTTCACAAAATGTAATTCACAACAATAAAAATTATGTTCAAAAGAGATTAAAGCACATGACAGAAGTGTTTAAAAACGTTAAAAAAAATCAACAAAAAGTTGAAAAAGAATACAATAAAAACAAAAAAATAAAACCCAAAGAGTTTGACTTGGGACAAGAAGTATTTTTAAAACAATTGATTCGCCCCAACATATTCGCGCCTAAGTACTCAGGTCCATATATTATACAAAAAAAGTTGCGCAACTCCAATTACATAATTCAAAATGAAAAACTAACTAACTCACGCCCTATAAAAATACATATTTCAAAATTATATGTACCAAAGGGCTAAAATATTTTTGATTAAACCACTAACTCAAAAAAGACATACATATAGAAAATATAGACATCTAACACACACACACACAAAAAAAAAAAAAAAAAAAAAAAAAAAAAATTGCAGATTCTATTTTCAGCTAGATTTTATTTATAAACCTTTCCAGATTTTTCTTTAAAAATAAAATAAAATAAAAACGAGGGCAACGAAAGAAAGAAAAAAATATATATATAAACAAACACGTCAGACAAATAATAATAAGAAGAAGAATAATAAACATAATAAGATTCATCTCTAGCGGAAGCAACCTGTCAAACTTTTTCTACCGCAGAAAAATCTTTACTCTTGTTTACTTCCCCTCACACACACACAAAATAAATACTCTTTAACAAAAGTAATCAGCTGATCGTTACTCCTCCCCGCCTTTCAGGAGCGAAAGATGGTTAGATCACCTACCTACGCTTCGAGTCACTGCCTTTTCGGCACTTCACCCTCCCCTCAGACAAGAATTAGACCTCAGTTTAATTTCAAAAATTATAAACTGTCTTTGCAAAATAAATCCCGTGATAAATAGTTTTGAAAAAAAAAAAAAAAAAAAAAAAAGAGAGAGAGAGAGATTTTAGAAAGAGAAATATTATTTCACAGATTAAAGGGCTGGTACAATGTTTATATACATGTGTGAACAAAGGTTTCAGTATATAACAGTACAACCACGTTAAATCACAATACAAATATATATATATGTATGTATATATATCTTACACACATAACAAAAAAAAAAAAAAAAAAAAAATGAAGACTCTAATTAAAACAAAAAAATAATTTCGGTAAAAATTCGTGCGAAGAAAATGTAAACAAAAATAAAAGTTATCTCACCACCAGTGGACAGCTCATCTAGCACTCTCTTTTCGGCTTTTTCGCCATTTCGGGTGCTTCTTTACCAAAATATTTTTGTTTCGGTTTATTCACAGCTGAAAAATAAAAGACGCTGTTAGCAAGAGACAAAACAACTACATAATACCACAAAGTAATAAATGAGAGTCTAAAACAAAAGCGCCCTTACAAAACGATTAAATCGCATAGTTAAAATTAAAGCGCAAGAAAATTAAATGCCCACTAAAAAAAGGTTTGTTTACATTATCAATAATAATAATAATAATAAAAACCTATTTGCCACCCTCCTTTTGAGAAAGGGGTCGAGAAAGAATCATTCCCAACCCCCTTTTTCTCCTCTCCATGCATCAAGAGTAGAAGGAAAAGAAAAAACCAGTTTCACTATTTTTCCCTTCCCATTTATCAATCCACCCTCTAACTAGAAATCGCGTTGCAATTTACTAAGCGGAGATGAAAATAATAGACAATTAGGAAGAAATAAATATTTTTCAAAATACAGTTATCGGATATGCTTTTTACTTAATCGGACATCCTTTATACTTTTAAACATCTAGGCAAATATATAACTCAATTATCACAGACAATGCTTTTAGTGGTTGTCTTCATATCTACAACATAAAAAATATAGATAATAAAAAAAAAAAAAAGCCTAACTAAATGGTTAATATATTAATTAATTATAACAATCATAGATTCAAAAAGCAGCGACACTTACATTTTAAAGTATCCACGTAACATCTTAATTGTCCAAGGATGGAGCGCGGGCGTTCTATCTTGCTGTTTCAGCTCTAGAAGGGCCCATAATATTCTAGGCTGATACGGGCACATGGGACAAGCAATTCTTTGCTATCAAAAATTAAAATACAATTAAGCAAAAAAAAAAAAAAAAATGGAATAGATAATTTCAATTAAAATCTGACAACCATACAAAAGTATGCCAAATAAGACATATATAAATAGATACTTCATAATAATAATAATAATAATAACAATAATAAAGAACGATAACCTTTTACCTCAGACAAAACTTTCTTACCTAGAAAAAAATCTTAATTAACAGCAAAAAATAAATAAAATAATAAACACATCAAGGACATCTATTACTAAAATACATAATAATTGCCTAGAAAAAGGAAACTAGTTTATCAAGTCATAGAAATAATATACACAATTCGTAGTAGAACATATAAAGCAGTGAAGTAGGAGGCAGAACACTTAATTATTGATCAAACCCTTAGCTGTAATAATAATAACAGTCACAAAAAAAAAAAAAAAAGAAATGAAAAAGAAAGTACAATATTAACAGATAGTACTATTCATAACAGAATCCATTTTGATTTTTCTAAAGGAAATAATAGAATACATAACACAGTTAGAATAC
Source organism: Salticus scenicus (assembly GCA_963930645.1). Taxonomy (NCBI): domain Eukaryota; kingdom Metazoa; phylum Arthropoda; class Arachnida; order Araneae; family Salticidae; genus Salticus; species Salticus scenicus. Next base: position 31,039,161 of record OZ005651.1, on the reverse strand, counting down.
AACAGCTATATATTTAGGCCGCAAACAAATTACTTACAGGACGCTGCTAATTCACAATACGAACAATAATAAAAGACGACAGTCATACCTGTTCCTTTCCAAAATGTGTGCATCATTTTCAGACGAGAGCGTGGATTACACAATCAAAATCTTACCTGCACGTAAGAGAATCGAATCCTCAGGTCGTTTTCAGGATTAAAGTACAAAAAAAAAAAAAAAAAAAAAAAAATCTTACCCTTACAGGTAGAATGTACCTTTGAAGAATATCCAAACAGAGAAAAGAAACACAGAAACAAAATGTTTGTTTTTAAAATTTACAAGCAAACACTAACTTCTGCACTCCAAAAAATCCAAGCTTGTACTGACGACAATGTATACTGCTTCCTACACGTGACTAAACATTGAATAGAAGGGACAATCCGTGGGAACGAATCTCACACAAGCAGATTACAGAAATACTGTCGCCTTCTAAACAGGTCTTTTACACAGGAAGCTAATAAGTACTTATAAGTAGAAAGAGAAGGGGAGAAAAACAGCAAATTCCTCTTGAACAACTGAATTGTAAGAATAATAATAAAAATAAAAAAATTGCCGGCTGATATGCACATTTAAAAAAAAAAAAAAAAAAAAAAAAAAACTCTAATACTAGGAATATGCTACATTACATAATAACATATATTTATCATTGTATTTCGTATATTATAGATAGATAGATATATATATGTGTATAAAAAAAAAAAAAAAAAAAAATGATATAGATGTAAATACTTAACTTAATCAAGCTTTGCATAACACTAATCAAGATGATTTGTATATATTCCTTTTCTATGTATATTACAAACATTTTGCATTTTATATTTTGCTTACAGTAAAACAAATATTGTTCAAATTTTGAATTCAGATGTGTCTAGCATCATGTAATTTGATATATATAATGATGAAATATGTGTATTTATATATATATATATAAATCGCACCTTTGTAAAAGGCAAAATTTTTGTTCTTAGACAAAATGAATTTTTCTTCTTTTTTCTCCTCGCGATATATATTTTATATATATAAATAAATATATGTTTCAAGAATAGTCAAACTTGCAAAGGGATCTTAAGTTCATAATCACACATCTACGCACTCTACAACAGTAATAATAAGATATCAGTCTTAAGCACAAGCCAGCACTACCTATTTGACTCTTAAAATGCTGGTAAAATAAACTCAATTAACGGTAAAGTGCTCTTATTATAGTCCATGATACTAAAACAAAATGTGGAACTATATACACCGCAACCTCACTGACAGCAAGTAAAATGAGATGAGAGTGCAAGACATTCACAAAACTGAGGATTACACAAGGACTTTCAACATCAGTACTCCTTCGTAAAGCGTGGACATTCATCTTTTTCCATACAGGGGGGAGAAAGCGGCATGTTGTGATGAATTACACAAAAATTAATCACATTGAAAATAAATGTATAATAAAACAAACAGAAATGGAAAATAAATAAATAACCAAAAATAAAAAGCAAGGATTCTATGAAAAGGAATAATGGAGCAGAACGACCAATGAGAAATAAGTGCATAATAAAGTGAGGGGGAACCAACTGCCAATGGAAAAGGTGTCTTTGAACACTCCCAGTAACAAAGAATTAGCATATGCTAATACAAAAATGAAGAAGGGGCCAAGATGAGAAGGACGGGGGCTTTTGCTTCCCTGACTCTCCCTGGAGCCTGACACCGAACCTGAAGAAGCAGATCTCTTCGATGAAACCTAGCTGCGTCTTCTCCGAGATCTATCTTCGGCCGACTATCAGCGCTGGCAGAACAATTGGAATGGAGATATTCTCCATACTTCTCTCCCCCCCTTTGCAAGTAATATAATTTTCTTATTTCTTCTAGAGCATGACTACAAAAATCAAATAATAATATAGACTTTTAAGATGTCAAGAAGACATACGTAGGGACTATGTCGTAAAAAAAATGGTATCACATCGCTATGAATATTGTTATCAAAAGCTATTCTAATATTATATTTATGTTATGTAAAAAAAAATATCCATGCTCAATAATTGAATATTTAAACTAGTAAAATTGTCTATCTTGCTACAGCAAAGTTTCAAATCTAAATAAATATTTTTTTACTGTTTAAAGTATCTGTTTTATTTTTGCTCTTCTAGTGATTTATTTTATGTAATAATGATTTTAGATATTTATGAGAGCAAGATTAAATTACTATATATTTTGGGAGAAAATAGGTCTGTTTTAAAGGTAGATTAATAGTAGCATTTGCAATAGTGTCAAAACAATAGTAATAACTTTAATACTTGATAAACAGTACTGCTATAAAACTGTGTTAGGATTTGGTTTGTTATTGAAAGTTCAGAATGGGTGTTAAAAAAATGTCACGAATCTGGGCTTTTAGTCATTTTATCACTGGCCATTTTGCATAATTATGCTAACTTTAACAACGCAATAATATCTGGTGGGGCTGAATTTCTGCTTCACTTTGTTTTTAAGTTAAAATAGCTAAATTCATCCCAACAAATAATAATAATGTGACATGGAAATGTAAAAGTATACGATTAGCTGTTTATGAAGCTGATATTTAGATTTTTCAAATCAAACTAATAGCAAGACGATTAGATTTCCCAGAAAATTTTGAAAGTCTACTTCTTTCAAGTGCAAAACAAGTATTTTTTGCACAAATGAATTAAATTTAATTAACAAATGCGAGTGAAGATGTGTACATTAACTTCAAGTAGAAGTGTGGAATACGTTTTATTTATTGCTGAAGTTTTACTATTTTAAGAAATTCTTCAAAAGGTCTTAATTTATATTTTAACAATTACATATGTATATATATATATTTAAGAATGAAGTAAATGTATATATATATATATATATAAAACGAAATGTATGATAATTTATGAAGTTTAAATAAAAAATGAACTATTTAATTAGTAATTCCTAAATGAAAATATCTCCTTGCGTCGAGTATTATATTCCATTTTTGTTTATGTTTTTTGTTACTAAAGAAGTAAAAACTAATGTCAAATTGATAAAAATAAAAGTTCATGATTTTAGGCCTTATTGGAAAGTACGAGTTTTATATATTTTACTACCCTGCATCTAGTAAAAACATTTCTTTAATAATATATTTCAGTTTTTAAAATTGATGATTTTCTGTTTAGAAGAAAGTGGAAAAAATAACAAGGGAGAAAATCGCCAATGAGCGAAATACACGCTTAAATTATAAACCACTTCTATTCATAACATAGGCAAATGCAGATGCTTGCGGTTTACGAAACTCGAACAACTTTTAAATCACAAAAAATTTCAGAATCAAATTCATAATGTATGTATATAATTACATCAAATTGTTTAGCCGATAATTGTGAACAAAATAATGAAGTGAAAAAAAAATCATAATGTAAAAAAATTTTAAAAAAATTAAATGATAATAATAAAAATAATAAAAAATCTCGTTTAAAAATAGTGTGTTCAGAAGATATAAAATTGATTTAACATTAAACATCCAGCAATTCTTCAACAAATTGTCAGAACTGCAAGAACAAACTAATACATACGCATAGCTGACAATTTGTACATTTTTTTCACACCATTTTTTCTGAGTAAAATTTTTTACTTATTTAATCGTTGAAAACTCCGATTAAAAATTTTCGGTGGAAAAAAAAAAGTTTATATAGCGAATTTAAAGAAATCAATAAAGCCTATTTTTTAAACATAAGTTTTCGCCCTAACTTATCTTGTTGCCTAACAATTTCCCTGTAGTAACTGAAAAATACAGACGAAAGTACATCAACATATTAGGTTACGTACCAAATTTGAAAAAAAGTCTTTGGACCCGTTTTTGAGATAGAAATTCAGTTTCACTTACGCATTTTGTATTATTCGTTATAACTGCACTGAAACAGAACGTGTTATGACGGTGATACACATGAATGGTTTATATAGAACTAGAATTGTACGTGAAATGTATGGTACAAAACACACCTTTGTAGAACGTTTTAAATAGTACTATTCTTGAACGCCAAGTAGAACGTTTTCCTGACACGAAACACGGTGTTTGAACAATTGTAACCGTTATTTGACGTTCATAGAACGTTCTGGTGCTACGTGCGTATATTGTTTTGTGATCAAATTTTGTAAATTCAGATTTTACGATATGTACACCTTTTGAAATTCCCTGAATCTAAAAATCTGTTTTTTAGCTGTTAGTCTGTGTCTGTTATCTGCATAGCTTAAGACCAAATTTTAGCAGGAAATCCAAACCTTGTATTCTAAATGTGTATTATATGGGGGGAGGGGGGGAGTTAAACTTTTCATTGAAATCGATAAATGGTTCGTGTACAAGGACATACATTATTCAAGCATTAAAATGCTTTACGTATTAAACGTGATTAAATAAGGACTAAAATACATTATATACTACAAGCATTAAAATACATTATAAATATGAACGAAATTTCTGGTAGGCACCGTTTAACATATTTAGAGTTTACTAAATAAAATTACATCGGCATACATTCTTTATGTGCACAAAAACATGTTTCACATAAAACATGATATAAAAAAATATTTACCGTCTTTTTACAGGGCCACACAAAACAATTCCGATATACTACTGTTATGTGTGGAAATGCTCGATGTGCATTTCAAGTTATGTCACGTATATATATATATATATTTATATCTGATAGATATTTTAACCTTAATTATTTAGCATTTAATAGATACATGTCAAAACCAACACAACAAAAATAAAACTGATTGTAAAACATTGCTAAAACTAGCACAAAAATGTTGCAATACATGTACATATTTGTGCATTAAATGATATATAAGGCTACTCAAATTAGTTCAGTAAGTTTCAGAAAATGGTGTGGGCGGCAATTCTCAGAATGATTTGAATAAATTTTAAAATGTAGTAACAACTGTAAATGTTTTAAGAATGTAGGTAGAGTGTTAAAATAGAGACGAGCTCTGCAGTCTCTCTCACACAGAAATTTTTGTCAAATAAAACTGTTAATAAAACTCATTTGAATTGTTTAAAATACACAATTTTTTTTCAGAAACAGTACTTTATATGTTTACATCTTAAACTATAATAATATGTCTAAAGAAGACATATTAGTGTGAGTACCACACCAGATTACTTATATTAAATTTGGTTGTTTTAAACCCTCCTATTTAAGACTTATTGTGCACATTTTCTTGGTAAACATAAACTTTAAATGGGTTATAATTCAAATAAAATTCAGTTTATATTGTGTGTTAGATGTGCTTGATTACGTATACAAACTTTTATGCATTACTCATAAAAAAAGAAAAAAATACGTTACCGATATATAATGCTATGAAAGAGCATCCTAGTATAAAAGAATGCTTATAATAAATGTCTTAACAATAGCTCCACAAGGAAAAGGAAAGTCATATTAAGACTATTGTTGCAAGTAAATATTGTAATAAATGAATGAAAATAAGTATGCGTTAAAAGATGTTACATCTTTTGAATATTTAATTAAAAAATAAATCAAAAGTTAGCTTGCAGAAAAAGCTGAATTTAAAATTTAAAATTTCATAATGTTAATTAGAAACAATCGTTCATTTAAAATTTTTTTTAAATTCTTTATTTTCAAAATAAACAGAAATAATATAAAATTTAAACAGAAATATGTGATAATAACTTTCCGAACATATCCCAAGTGAAGAAAGTATTTCCATCATGTAAAAATCCAGCTATGAGAGTTTAGTATATATTTACGTTTTCAATTATCTTGAACTCCTTTTTGCTATTCTTACTTTGATGTTGGTAAGCATATGCGTAAGTATGCGAGTAAACACTATAGCGTAAAAACGCTTTATTGGACTGAGTTTAAACTTGATTGGTATGTTATAGGTTTCGAATACACGAACTGCATATATATTCGTGAGCGTAGGATTCGTAGTTCTTTTACTGAGACACAAAGAAGAATTCTTATTTATTTCGGTCTATGAACGCTAAGTCTCTAAAGTTTGCTAGTGTATAAATTTTACATTCGATTGAAATATATATATATATATATATATATATATGATAAACGTAACGATTTCCCCTTTAAAGTGAATTTTTTTACTAAATTTCAAACATGTTTACATAAATCAGTTTTTGTAATCTTCTTAATTTTAATCTGCGTATGAAACATTTAGTGTCTGATAATTATAAAAGCAAATAGTTTAGATTTTTTTTAATCTTGCTCTGACAAATGGATATTCCAAAAATTTAATTATTATTATTATTATTATTATTATTATTATTATTATTATTTTAAAGGTATTTTTATTCCATAAATAATGTTTATCTTAAATCTAGAAATTAAATTTGTTGAAGTTAAATGTTGTGTTGTAATAAATACGGTTTAATTAAACCTATGGAATTTTATAATTAAATTTATATTAGTTTTTATTTATTTTTAAATTCTTTTCATTATACACGGCTCAAAACAATTAAAGTATATTGTAAGTTTTATATAAAATAACGGTATAAGCGAAATTTTTTTTGCAGAAAACGGAAGAAGAGAGGCACAAAAGTAGGGGAGAAAAGCCGTTTTAAACCCAGCAGGAGGACCCGAGGACCCGGTCCTCCTACTTCACCCTTCCCCTCCCCGACTCCACCTCCCCTCCCTGCCACGGTGCCTCCTCCGTTCCACCACTTCCCCGTACTGTAAGACGGGAGGTCTGACAGCGCCCCCTGGAACAGAAAGGGTAATTTTAGTTAATTTTCACTAATTAAGGATTTTAATGAGTGAGTTTATGACAGTTGGTTGAAACGACATGAGTGTGTTATAGTATGAGGTGGAACAGCGCCATCTGGTGGCAGAAATGGGAACTAAATCTGCAAAAAAGTAGAATTTTAAGTAATTTCTTAATGAATGAAATTATATGATAGTTAGTCGTAATGACTTGAATGTACTCTTATTCGAGGGGGGGACAGCGCCATCTGGTGACAGAAACTACTGAAAAAATATTAGGACAATTTAACCCGACTTTAAAATTATTCCAACAACACCGCCATTTAACGCGTTTAATAACCATGCTGTTGGAATACATGGAAATAAAAGTATATAACCTTTAGTTTTTATTCATTTTTATTAGTCATTATGCTACCCACTGCGGAAGAAACATCATTTGCGTTGTGTTTATATTTTTTTCTTTGTGTTATTTTTAGTATTATTTATATTTTTTCAGAAGGTGAAAAATTTTCGGTAGATTTTATTTTAAACTTAAATGATACAGGAAATTTATCGTTTTCTATGTAATGTCTTCACATGTATGCTGTCATGGAGGAAACTTACCGAAATCCAAACACGATAGGAAGTTTTGGAGGTGTCGATGCCTTACATCGTGCTGCCCACGGCAAAGTATCCAAGAAAAAAATTCGGAAATGGTTAGAAGGTGTGGACGCATATACTTTACACAAACCCGCTCGAAGAAAATTTAAGACGAATCGCGTGATGGTATCTTCTATAGACCAACAATGGCAAGCAGACTTAGTTGATATGACTTCATTACAGAAGTTTAATGACGGGTTTCGCTATATTTTAACCTGTATAGATATCTTGTCCAAACATGCTTGGGCATATCCTCTTAAAACGAAACGTGGTGAAGATATTGTGAAGGCATTTCAAACTATTTTTTCGACTAGAAAACCCAAGTATTTGAACACTGATGCAGGAAGGGAATTTTTGAATCATCGCTTTCAAAAATTTCTTAAACAGAATGATGTACGATTTTTTAGAACTTTTAACAATACGAAAGCATCCGTAGTAGAACGATTTAATCGCACTTTGAAAACAAAAATGTGGAAATTTTTTACAAGTCAACATACTTACCGATACATTGATGTGCTTGATCAGTTTTTACATAGTTATAACCACTCTTACCACTCATCTATTAAAAGAGCTCCTGTAGAAGTAAATGTAGGGAATGAAAGCGATGTTTGGTTTACTTTGTATGGAAATGCAAAAGACACTAAAAGAAACACTTGTGTATTTAATGTAGGAGATTTTGTACGTGTTTCCAAACATAAGATGATTTTTGAAAAAGGATACGACACCAACTGGACAGAAGAATTATTTATAGTTACAGAATGTATAGCGAGGGATCCTCCTGTTTACCGAATTAAAGATTTATTAGATGAACCTATTCAGGGTACATTTTATACAGAGGAATTACAAAGAGTTTATCCAAAACAAGATTTCCCTATTGAAAAAGTTATTAAAAAGCGTAATCGAAAAGGTCAACTGGAATATTTTGTAAAGTTTAAAGGTTATCCTTCCAAATTCAACCAATGGTTACCTTCCTCAAATTTATTCGCCCTATAAATTTAATATACATATATTTTTTTAATTATTTACCAACATGTCTTTCTATGCAACATTACCCTCGGATAGCTCTTTAAAATATTTCCCCGAGAATAAAATTTCTCATTTTGTGACGCAATTACCTTCCCCTCTTGATCTGAAAGGTGAATGGGAGGTCGGGCTTGTGGAATTGATTTACCCTCATTTATGGAGTAATATATTTGACGGAGGAAATGAATACGAATATGATGTAGGTACTGGAGTGATGAAAAGAACTAAAATCCCCTTCGGATTTTTTGAAAGCCCTTCAGACATTATAAAATGGATGAACTATCAAGACTTCAACGGTTTAATTCAGGTAACCTACAACAAACATACTAGAAAAGTGAAAATTGGATTAAAACCAACAGCTAGAATAAAGTTATTACCAGGACTCGCCGAAACTTTAGGTTTTTATCCGACCGAATTTGTTAACAATGAGGATCCTATACGCAATAGTCCTTTTAAATACTTCGAAGGGGTTAAAGAAGCTGACCCGAATTTTGATTTAAAATTACTTTACATATATTCGGATATAGCAGAACCTCAGATCGTAGGTCATATAGTATCCCCTTTGCTTAGAGTAATTACTGTTAAAGGTAAAGATGGTGATATGGTTCATGAGGTATTTGATAGACCACATTATGTCCCACTTTCAAGAAAAAACTTTCAAACAATTGAAACTGTTATAAGGACGCACACAGGACGTTTAGTATCATTTGAACGTGGGCAGTTGATTGTGAAACTTCATTTTCGACAGAAGTATCTCTCATAATGTTTGTTCCTTACCAGTGCTGCAATAAAACTTTTGAAGATTATTACACCCATCAAACAGGTAATGGTATTAGCTATTACCAAGGAGTTCCGTTTCAGAAAGGGTATGGATTTGGTGGACTTTTCCGTTCACTTTTTCGTGCGGCTGTTCCTTTATTTAAATCTGGTGCAAAAGCCGTCGGTAAACAATTACTTCACTCAGGTGTAGATGTGCTGAACGATGTTTCTCGAGGTGAAAACATTAAAGTAGCCGCCAAACGACGAATCAAAGAAGTTGGAAAAAACCTAACAGATAAAGCTGCGGATAAAATGAAGACGATGATTGGATCCGGAAGAAGAAATAAAAAAAGGAAGATGTGTCAAAGTTCTATCAGTCGACCTAAAGCTAAGAAAGTGAAAGCACGTGATATTTTTGCTTAAAGATGAACGGATTTATACATAAAGACTCTACACCATGCGTCAAGTCTGAACTTGATTTATTTGCTACTCCCCCTACACAAACAGCTATTGAGAAAGGATATTATGTAGAGTATCATCCTCTAGCAACTATTTCAGAGAGTGGACCAATCGAATTTAATATTTCAGGGAGTGGTGAAGATTACATTGATTTATCAGCTTCTTACCTATATGTAAAAGTTAAAATTTGCAACCCTGATAAAACCGATTTAGTCGAGAATGCACCTGTTGCCCCTGTAAATTTGTTTTTACACGCGTTATTTTCTCAAATAGATGTGAGTTTGAATGAAAGAGTTATTTCTTCAGCCAACAATACCTACCCATACCGTGCTTACATAGAAACATTATTGAATTATGGAGAAGATGCGAAGAAAAGTTTACTATCTTGTGAATGTTTTTTCAAAGATGAACACTTGAATGAAATAAACCCTGTAACAGGAAATAACCCAGGATTAAAAAAAAGATACGAACTTATTTCTAAAAGTAAAGTATTGGATATGATCGGACCTATACACTGTGATATATTTCAACAGAACAGACTTTTACTCAACATGGTGGATTTAAAAATTAAAATGACACGTACTAAACCAAGTTTTTGCTTAATGGGTGATAAAGTAGATAATAAAAACCCTGATTATAAAGTCATGTTACAACATGCTTCACTTTTTATTCGAAAAGTGAAAGTGAGCCCAGGTGTTTCTTTAGGTCATGCGAAAGCACTAGAAAAATATAATGCTAAATATCCTATCGATCGAGTCGTATGCAAAACATATTCTATACCAAGTGGAAGTTGGTCTTTTATGCAAGATAATGTATTTTTAGGAGCTATGCCTAAGCGTGTTATAATTGGTTTATTAGATAATTCAGCAATTAACGGACAGTATAATTTGAATCCGTTTTTATTTGATCATCATAATGTTAATTTTTTAAGTATTTACATGAATGGACAACCTGTACCTAACAAGCCTCTGGAGTTGAATTTTTCAGAAAACAGTTTTATAAGAGCTTACCATCAACTGTTTTCAGGGTTTAATCATGACGTTGGAAATTACATATCTCGAGATGAATTTGCTAAAAGACGTACTCTGTACGCTTTTGATTTGACCGCAGATATGTGTGAAGGACCTCACTTAAACTTACAGTATCAAGGAAATTTAAGAATTGAAATTAAATTTTCAAAAGAATTAGCTGCAACAACAACTGTTTTTATCCACGCTGAATTTGAAAACATTATTGAAATCACCAAGTCAAGACACGTTTTATGTGATTTTCCAAACTAAATCAAGATGAACTCGAAACAGATTCAAGATATTTTATCCACACACAGGGAAACTAAAAATTATTTTTTAGGTGTTTTTCCAAGTGATATGATTCCTGTGAAAATTTCATGTTATCCATCTTGCTTTGTTTGTAATGTAGACTCATCAAATCAAGTTGGAAGTCATTGGTTGGCATTTTTCATTCCTTCCCCTAACAGAGTGGAATTTTTTGATTCATATGGGAATGCACCTGATTTTTTTAAAGGAACTATATTGAACTTTACTTTGCAGTATTCAGAAGTGATTTTTAACCCATTAACTTTACAATCTTATTCCACTGCTGTATGTGGACAGTATGCAATATATTTTTTAATTTGTAGATGTCGAGGTGATACTATGAAAAATTTTTTATCTCAGTTTGTAACCAAGAATATTTGTAATGATGCACGAGTATATAATTTTGTTGCAAAACGATTCCGAGTGTATGTGAATTTCTATCAATAAACATTTTATAAATAGTATTTACTGTGTCTGTGTGTACTTATTTGTTAAAAACCTTTCAAAGTGTAAACATGTCTTCACATGTAGTAACTTCTTATAAAAGAATTCCTTTTCCTACTTTTAAACATCCTTTTACAGCAATTTTAGCAGGTCCCAGTCAAACTGGGAAATCGACATTTTTAAAAAAATTTATCCATTTTAAAAATGATATGATTGAACCAGCACCTGACAAAATTATATGGTTTTATGGAATTTATCAAAAGTTGTATGACGAAATTGAAGACGTTACCTTCGTAGAAGGTTTTCCTTCTAATTATATGCAATATTTAGGAAGGAATACTTTATTTATTTTAGATGATCTTATGAGTGAGTGTGGAAAAGATAGAAGATTAACCAATTTATTTACAAAAGGTTCTCATCATTTGAATTTAAGTGTTATGTTTATCACACAAAACTTTTTTCATAAAGGGAAAGAAATGAGAGATATTCGGCTTAATTCACAGTACCTGTTTTTATTTAAAAACAGAGTAGATATAAACCAAATTACTCATCTAGGAAAGCAACTTTTCCCTGATCGTTTAAAATTTTTTCAAGAAGCATATAGAATCGCTACAGAAAAATCTTATTCTTACTTATTAATTGATTTGAGTAATAATATAGACGAGGAATATAGGTTAAGGTCACAGATATTACCCAATCAAAGACCTCGTATTCATACTCCAAAATATATATAATCTTTAATCGTCATTATATTATTTAGTTTTTAAAATGACATTGAGTCAACAACAACTAAGAGATCTGAAGCTCATTCAAAACTGCCCAAAAGGTTTACGAAAACATTTATTAAAAAAACTTCCTTTGAGGAGTGTGAAGTGTATCTGCGAATGTTCACTTAATGTTTTAAACGGAAACATACCTATATCACCACAACAGAAAAAACATTTAGCGAAATTTAAAACTACTTTGAGGAAGATTGCCAGCAAAAGAGAATCGCTTCCTAAAAAGAAAAAACTTATCATACAACAAGGTGGCTTTTTAAATATTTTATTACCGGCTGCAATTTCAGCCATTACCGCATTAATTCATGGAGTACAGTAAAACGTATGCGCTTATACCAGAAAGTGAACTGTCCAGACATGTTCCTTCAAGAAAGCAACTGTCGGAATTTGATAAAGAAATGCAGAAAATTTTGAACAGTGATTTACAAGATTTTGAAAAAGTACAACTGTATTACGAATTGCTAAAAAAAAAAGCGAATTTACAACTTTTCAACCAACATTGGAAAACTGAAGAAGCTAGGGAAAATGCGAAATTTAAAGAAGATGAACGTGAAATTAAGAGTGAATCAGAAAATATTCAAGAGGATTCAAAGATTTTAAATATATTACCACAAGGTTTACGAAAACAAGGTGCTCAACTTTTGGAATTTTTGAAAACAGACCCTAATATTTTTAGGTGGAATCATCGAGGAGAAATTATATATAAGAACAATATTATTACGAAGTCTAATTTATCAGACTTATTATCGTTAGTTTTAGGACAAAGAAAAAATTACAAACATATCATAGGCACTGATGAATTTTTACAAGCATTGCAAGAGATGAATGCTCCAAAGTTTTTTTTAAAAAATAAACATTTACCTATGAATCAAGAATTGTTTGTAACCACTACAATATCAAATCCTGTTGTACCAAAAGAAAAAAAAAAGAAAGAACCCCTTCATGTTAATACCTCACTCCCAATTTTTAATTGGGAAACTTTATATAAATAAAGTTATATATATATATATATATACAGTGTTTGTGTATTTATTGTAATTTTGTTATGTTTGTGATTTATTTCATATATTTGAAAAAAATTTTATAGCAAAATTTGTTCAAATATATATTATTTAATATTGGGGGTCCCACCACCACCACCCGCTGCATTTATTTTATAAATGCGGCGCCCCAAATATCTGCAAAGAAAAAAATAGAGATTAGATGAGACAATAAAGATACTAAATTTTAGATACATGTTTTTATTGTTATAAATCTGCTGGAGTTTTAAACAATACATCAACAATTACATCCAAGTTGAATTCATTCACAAAACTTTGAGGAATTACAGAAGTTTGTTGTTTAAAATTATTCACAATTTTGTCGAAATCAACACACATTAAACAATGTTGACCTACTTGTTGAAACTTATCTAAGTCTCGTGTATTCATACAAATATGTTCCCTTTGCGATAGTCTGTTAGCAGCACAACCTTCACAAAAAAATTCCTTTTTTAGAATGTTAAAAGAAACTTCAGTTTCAATACACGCTATCACTCTTGAAGATAAACTTAGACTGTCCTCGTCACAATTTGCTATTGCAGGTACTTGCATAGAGATGAGAGTCGGCAAATAATCAGTAAACAAATATTTTAATACTGTTTCTGAAAATTCCAAGATTTCAGTCTTTAATGTTTGGAGTTGATAATAATCCAAGGCGATGTTTTTAAAAGATTTCATGTCTTGAACAAAACATCTCCCATTTTCATTAAGCACTAAAAGCGAATTGTTAGCAATGAAGCTGGCATGAGAGTATTCCAAGTTAAAATTTCCAATCTTTAGAAACATACGATAAAATGTTGTTAAATCCATACAAACACCATCAGTTGTAGGTAAAAGCATTAAATCTTTACTGTTTGTGAATTTTCTAATGTGGATTTTTACAACATTTCTAAATACTTGAGCACGAAGAAACACATTTCCGCCTAAATCTTTTTGACAAACGAATTTATCATCTAACAAAGTTGTTGGTGCAATTGTTGTTTCTAATTGAGTCCAGTTCACATTTTTAAAAAAGTCGTCCAGCAAATCGAAATTTTCGACAAGCATATCGGTAGATGACGACGGAATATTTTCATTCTGCATGCGGCAAGAAGACATGATTTGAACGGTAGAAAAGAACTCGACTTCACGTAAAAAAGTACGACCAAACACGACAGCAAAACCGAATAAGAATGTTGCCAACACTTAATTTTAAAGGTTAGAAGATGTTATTTCTAACCAAAAAGTCACAATGCTACGTCAGCAGTATGATTTTGATTGGTCTGTTCAAATAACTAACTGATGACGTTATACTTTAAGAGAATTATACAAGCTTGAACACGAAATTCAAATTGCTAACTGATAACTTTGTACCTTAAATGAATTTAACAAGCTAGAACATGGAATTTATACTTAAAAAATCATTTATGTGTAACAATTTTCACAAATTAAAAAAGTGCTTAATTGTTTGGTAATTAATTTTAATAAAAAATCAAGTTTAAACTAGAGTGTTTAATAAAAAATCCCTTTTTATAATCATCTTACCATTACCGTAAAAAATAGTAACTTTTCATTACTAGAAATTTGTTATAAAAAGTTCTAATTATTTATAAAAATTTTGTAATTTCCTGACATATATTTATTAATATCACAATTATTATAGAAAAATATTTGTTGAAACACTTTTAAACAAATTATCAAATATCTTTTCGAGAAAGAAAACTTTTAAAGGTATTTCATTTTTAAATTTATAAGCTAGTTTTAAATTATTTAATATCATTATTAAGAAAAAAGCATTTATTTGGATAAGCTAAAACTGTTGATTTTTTTTATGTTATCTAAAAACATTTTTCTTTTCTCTCTTTTAATTAAACATATATCTTTAAATTAAAAAAAAAAAAAAAAAAAAACATATACATTTCATTCTGTGGATGAAGCAACAAAGTAATATTTTTTTTTTTTTAAGAAAGGTAATATGTTGTGAAAAATCAAAGCATTTTTGAAGATATTACATGTTTCTTCGCCGGGGAAAAATACTTATTTTTTCGTTATCGAAGAAGGAATTTAAGGTGTGTTTGATCATTGTAACTCACCCCGGTCGTAAAATTCGTGGGGAACTTCCCCCGAAAGGGTGGGATAAGGTTTCAGTTTGATTTTCTAAAAGTTTTGATTCGATTTTATGACGTAAAATTGGGGCTCGGATGAAAAAATAGTAACTCGCAATTCTTTAACCAAACAGGAATAGTAAAAATAGTGCGACTTCCCCTTATATTAAAAGTAGAACATTCCCACCCTTCACACCTTTTAAAAGTAGTTCGTTCCAATCTTTCAGATTATTTTTCAGAGACAACATATACAGTCAATTCTCTTCTACCATTTTGAGGAAGAACTACCTGTCGTTATTTTTTCTCCGTATTTTAACTGAGTACGACTTGCATGCAAATGGAATTCAGCAACACGACCATTCCACCTAATGACAATGTAAGTACACTTACAATTTCTTTTATAATTATGTCTTTAGTTAATTATCATTTTTATTTTAAAGATAATTAGTTTTAATCTTAGAAATTTTTTTGCTGGAAATAGATTTTTTTATTTAAATGTTAGTTTTTCTTTTAGAAAATTGTAGTTTTAAACATAACAATTTTTCATTTCAGTAAAGAGAAATACTTTGAATCTTAGAAATTTTTTCGCTGTAAATAGATTTACGCAATAGATTTTAGTAACTTGTAGTTTTAAACATAACAATTTTTCATTTCAAAAAAAGATTTTTTATTTAAATGTTACGTTTTCTTTTATAAATACATAATAATAAGATTTTTTTTTTTTTTTTTTTTAGAATGGTCTTTATATGTTCGGAATTAACCAAGAGGAGATGGATGCCTATATAGAGAGTCGGAACTGTGTCACACAAATATACAGACTAGCCGACGATTGGGATACAGAAGAGGAGCATGAAGCGGGGACTTCAATTGAACCAAGTCCATCATATCAAGAGGAGCCTATGGACACTGCCGTTATTCATGCCATGCAAAAAGAGTGGAGTGATGAGGATGAAGAATCTACAACTCGGTCGCAAACAGTTTTTGAGAATACATCAGTGACAGGGAAACCTTCTACAAGTGGAGCACAGAATATGGTATGAATTTTTTCTTCGCCCTCTAACATCTATCTGCCCTCCCTTTGAATGGTTTGACATTTTTCGTGGGGCTGGACCCGGGGTCTGAGCAGATGTTCTGACAGTACCCCCCGGCTTTGCATTAACGCGTAGGATCAAATCATTCATTTTTTTAATTTCTCTTTTTCTACTAACCACTTTCTGTTACCAAAAAATCTGTTAGGTTAGGTTAGGTTTAAAAAACACTGATAGTAAAAACATACACAAGTACATACTCTTATAAATCAGAATAACGGTTAAAAATCACGTTAGTGTTCGCTAAAATAGAAGAAACAGTTAAAAATCAATAAATTTCTCTCAAACATGTAGTGATAGATAGAAAATATGTTAGTTATCCTAAAAATAAGCAGTGATATTTTTATTATAAAAGGAATTTTTTTTAATACTAATTTTCTAAAACACACCTTTTCGTATTTTTCAGGTGTATCTTCACTGCAAAAAAGCGTTCAATCATCGAGGAAATTTCAACAAACACCTCAGAACTCATTCAAAAGAAAAATCGTTTCGTTGTATAGAATGTGGGAAGACATTTTCACGAAGTGACAATTTAAATCGTCACCAGAAGATACACTCACGGGTAAAGACTTTTATATGCGAACAGTGTCAAAAAGTTTTTAATAGAAAGGATAACCTAAGAAAACATCTTCTCACCCATGAAAAAACAGCACCTCAACATACTTGCCCTGATTGTGACAAAACATTTTCATCGAAGTTTAATTTATTAACACATAAGAGATTACATCATTCAAATCAACGGTTAAAGCCAATATTAAAAAGACAACCATCATCTGAAAAAATTAGAAAAACCAAGCAAGCCCTGAATGTATTCAAGACCGCTAATTTTTACCCCGAAGAAGAAGACGGTAAAGATGTCGACATTTTTGGTGAAGCAATTCACACGGATGTATGTGAATATCTAAAATCCGAAATTGAAGGAAAAAAAGCTCTTAAATGGCATGGAATTTTAATGGCAGAATTTATAAAAATTACTGACGATAATGTAGAAATAAGAAATTCGTTCTACTTTTCAAATACATGCCAAATTGAATTAAATTGGGATAGCTTGTCCGAACATGTCTACAAGATGTTCGCAACTATAAAAGAACGCATAGAAGATTTTATTAATTTAGGGTCAAACTGGATATTAGATAAAATTGAGCACCTCGAAATAAAAACAGCTAAATACATCCCTCTTCGCGGTGGCAAGCACATCCCAACTCTTGAAAAATTAAAAGGAAAACGTGCATTAATTAACGTAGAAAATTTTAACGATGACAAATGTTTGGTTTGGGCTTTATTAGCCCACAAATTAAACATAGAAAAACATCCAGAAAGAATATCCAACTATATCCCCCACGAACAAGAAATTATTTTAAAAGATATCACTTGCCCTGTCCCTTACACCCAAATTAAGAAAATTGAAGACTATAATAATTTTAGAATTAATATATTTATTTATGATGACGATGAGCAAATATGCCCTTTATATATTTCTAACCGAGAGGATGAAGACGTCATCAATTTACTACTATTAGAGGATAATTCGGGAAATCAGCACTATATCTACATCAAGCATTTCTCAAGGCTCCTAGGTCATCTCACGAAACATCAGCATAAAACCTTTTATTGCTACCGATGTCTTCACAGGTTTGCTCGAGAAGATTTACTAAAAGAACACCTTAAATATTGCAAAAATCATAAAATACAACGAATTAAAATGCCAGCGGAAAACGAAAAAAAACTCTATTTTTCAGGGGTACACATGCAGTGTAGAAAAGCATATATTATCTATGCAGATTTCGAAGCCATTTTACGTCCCGTTTCCACAGTCGCTCAAGACCCTCAAACCTCACATTCCGTCCAAACAGCCGAACATATCCCCTGCGGCTACGCATTCCTCATCGTGGGTCCTGACGGGAAATCCTACAAGCCTATACAGGTTTTTCGAGGGGACAATGCTGTTGATCATTTCCTGCAAGCTCTTATACATGAAAAAGAAGAAATAGCTCAAAAACTACAAACAATAGTGCCTATGCAGTTAACTCCAACTGAAGAAAAAGCTTTCCAAGAAGCCAAGATTTGCTGTATTTGCAAAAACCGACTTTACACTAATAGAGTCCGAGATCACTGCCACCTCTCTGGAGCATACAGGGGCGCCGCCCACCCTGATTGTAATTTAAATTTCAAACAACCTAAGTCCATCCCTGTCATATTTCATAATTTGAAAAATTACGATGCTCATCACCTAATGACTCGTCTCGGAAAACTTCAAGATTACACAATCAATGTAATTCCTAATACAATGGAAAAATATATAGGGTTCAAATTAATAAAAAACACTTGCCCCGTCGAATTGATTTTTATGGACTCACTACAGTTCCTGCCATCGTCGTTAGATAAACTTGTACAAGCCCAAAACTCAACTAAATTTGATCTACTAAAAGAAAATTTCCCACTATCGACAGATTTCAATCTTCTTTTAAGAAAAGGGGTCTACCCCTATTCTTATATAACCGACTTCACCATCTTCAGTGATACGGAACTCCCTCCCCCTCAAGCGTTTCACAATGATTTAACTGATGAGGACATAAGTGAAGATGATTATAGACATGCTCAAAATGTTTGGAATAAATTTAACATCCAAGACATGGGGGAATATCACGACCTCTATGTTAAGACAGACGTACTATTGTTAGCTGACGTATTTGAGAACTTTAGAAATCTTTGCTTACAGTATTATGAAATAGACCCAACTCATTGCTACACAGCACCTGGCCTTTCTTGGCAAGCATGTCTGAAAATGACAGGGGTAGAACTGGAACTTTTCACGGATATAGACATGTTGCTTTTCATCGAACAAGGTGTAAGGGGCGGTGTTTCTATAATAAGTCAACGTTATGCAGAAGCGAATATCCCAAATACCGAAGGGTATAACTCATCTGAACCAACGCAATATATCATGTACTGGGACGCGAACAACTTATACGGATGGGCTATGTCCCAGTACCTACCGTATAAAGATTTTAAATGGGGTAATCCAGATAATTTTAATTCAGAAAAAATAAAACAATTAAAACCCGACACTCCTCAAGGATACATTTTTGAAGTGGATTTAGAATATCCCCACCCTCTTCATGAACTTCATAACGAATACCCACTGGCACCAGAACCGCTTGATATTAAAGAAAATATGCTATCTAAATACACTGTTAAAAGGACAAAAATTTACACCTTCCACAAAGTTAACCCCCAACCTGTATAATAAATCAAAATACGTAGTCCATTACAGAAATTTACAATACTATTTAGAAAAAGGACTTAAGTTAACTAAAATTCACAAAGTCCTCCAGTTTCAGCAATCACCTTGGCTTCAACACTACATAGACTTTAACACCGATAAAAGAAAGCAATCCAAGACCGTCTTCGAGAAAGACTTCTTTAAGCTGTTAAATAATGCCGTATTTGGAAAAACGATCGAAAATCTAAGAAAAAGAAGAAACATTGAGTTATGTAACAGACAAATAAGAGGAGAAAAAATTGTCGCCTCCCCTCTGTACGTAGATTTCAAAATTTTTGATGAAAACCTAGCGGCTGTGGAACGAGTGAAGAGCAGTATTTTCATGAATCGTCCTGTTTACATAGGTTTCACTATCCTTGAACTTGCCAAACTGCATATGTATAAATTCCATTACGACTATGTAAAAAGAATATATCAAGATAAAGCTAAGCTACTTTTTACAGACACTGATTCCCTTACATACCATATCACAACTCCAGATATTTATGAAGATATAAAAAATAATTTAAATGAATTTGATACATCCGATTATGACCCTCATAATAAAGCTTACTCAATAACCAATAAAAAAGTAATCGGCAAGTTCAAGGATGAGCTAAATGGACGGTATGTGTTGGAATTTGTTGGTTTAAAAGCCAAAATGTACAGCCTGAAAACGCAACAAGGAGAAAAGCAAACATTAAAGGGGGTGAGTAAATCATATGTGAAAAAAAATATTCGACATAAAGACTACTTGAAATGTTTGCAACAACACATATCAAGTAAAGCAAATCAAACAAGAATAGCACAAGAAAACCATAGACTTTATACTATAAAACAAAATAAAGTCTCACTCACCCCCTTTGACGACAAAAGATTCATCTTAAAAGATTACATTACATCAAGAGCATATGGTCATTACAAAAACGATGAAGAAAATTAAGTAAACTTGTAAAATGAAAAAAGATATATAAATAAGAAAATTTGAAAAATGAAAAAAAATAATAAGAAGAAGAAAACTGGAAAAAAAAAAAAGACAGGGGCGGTGAAGATCAAGAAGAAGATTTGGGGCGTCGCATTTTTTCTAGAAATGTGACGGATGGTGGTGGGACCCCATATTAAATAAAATAATAATAAATAAATAAATAAAGTATCAACTAGTAGGTAAGTATAAATATTTTTCTTAGTAGTTTCTGTCACCAGATGGCGCTGTTCCCCCCTCGAATAAGAGTACATTCAAGTCATTACGACTAACTATCATATAATTTCATTCATTAAGAAATTACTTAAAATTCTACTTTTTTGCAGATTTAGTTCCCATTTCTGCCACCAGATGGCGCTGTTCCACCTCATACTATAACACACTCATGTCGTTTCAACCAACTGTCATAAACCCACTCATTAAAATCCTTAATTAGTGAAAATTAACTAAAATTACCCTTTCTGTTCCAGGGGGCGCTGTCAGACCTCCCGTCTTACAGTACGGGGAAGTGGTGGAACGGAGGAGGCATCGTGGCAGGGAGGGGAGGTGGAGTGGGGGAGGGGAAGGGTGAAGTAGGAGGACCGGGTCCTCGGGTCCTCCTGCTGGGTTTAAAACGGCTTTTCTCCCCTACTCACAAATACAAATTTTTCTCATTTTCCAGCTTCGGAGTATGCAAATTTTGAGTTCGACCTCAAAAATGACGTTTCAGCGGCAGCGAATGAAATTTGGCTGTACACTAAATGAAAGACAAAGCGGAAAAGAATGGTTAATATTCAGTAAGTGCATTGTTTAAATGATTGCGATTTCTTAACGAAGTGATTTAACCGAATTAATAGCTTGGGGAGTTATTGGTCAATTAGAGGGGGTCCAAACACAAACTGAAGTCGCCGAAACCACTGGGGTTTCGCAAAATGTGATTTTCAGGATTTGAAACCGCCTTTTGGAAACTGGAAATGCAGGCTGAAGATCAGGGCAAGGTCATAGAATGCAACTACGCCAAATGAACATTGATATTTAACGTTAACGGCTCGGAGATACCGAAATATAAATGCCTCTCTCCTTTAACAATTGCCTTCTCTCGGTTACTGGCGCCACACTTTTGACCCAAACTGTCCAAAACTGGCTCCACGCTATACCAATAGGTCTAGTGATCGCATCCCTATATCAACGATCTGTCAGAGTTCCATTTCTAATGATGTGGGGATCAGTCCTTGGGAACAGTTCACCCATCACTGGATCCCCTCCCCCTCTAACCGCCAAATCTGATACTTCTGATTCGCAGGATTGTTTCTAGTGCGATTTTCCCTACAAATGAAAATATGCCTATCATCGTGATGAACAAAAAAAGAGACTTGCCAGAGAAAAAAATATTGCGCCATTCACTTCTCTCCACTTTACATGCTCTGCTGCCCACTCCCTGCGAGCGCAACGATTGCTGTTAACTTAAGGGCGTTTTTCCATTTACCGACACGACAGTGACTAAATCGGCTGATAAAAAAGGGACCGATACCTACTTTATCGTGTCGGCTAATAAACTGATTTTCCATTTCTCCGATATCGTTGATCGAGCAGGTGAATTTTTCTTCTCATTTCATTCAAAGATCGCATTGTGCTAGCACGCATTCAAACATAGCTTCCTCGTATAAAAGATTGCGGTTATCATATTTATTGTATCACATCGCCGTAGAAAAAATAAATAAAATTTAAGTAAAAAACCATTTTTTAAAGTTAGAAGCTTTTTATTGAGAAGCCCTAAAAAGCATAAAATAAAATTTATTCTGGCAAACACATGCTACAAAGAAATGAAAGTTTCAACACTAAGAAAATTTTAGAGAAAAATATAGAGACTTTCCTTTTGCAAGAGATGAAAATTATTTAATGTTCAAAATATTTTAAAAAGCTTTCGAGACCAATATTCTTTGCTATTAGTTTTTATATAATCATTCGTTAGGCTAGAAATTTCAAATGTCTCGAAACCTTTTTAAAATATTTTGAACATTAAAAAATTTTCATCTCTTGCAAAAGGAAAATACCTATATTTTTCTCTAAAATTTTCTTAGTGTTGAAACTTTCATTTCTTTGTAGTATGTCTTTGCCAGAATAAATTTTATTTTATGCCTTTTAGGGCTTCACAATAAAAAAACTTCTAACTTTAAAAAATGGGTTTTTTAAAAAATGGTTTAAATATCGATGTCCATTGAGTGTTGTTGCACGTCTACGACCTTGTCCTGTCCTTCAGCTTACATTTCCAGTCTCCAAAAATCGGTTTCAGATCCTGGAAATCACACTTTGCCAAACTCCAGTGACTTTGGCTACTTCGGTTTGTGTTTGGAGCCCTCTAACCAACCAACAACTCCCCAAGCTTTTGAATCGGTTAAATAACTTCATTAAGACATCGCAATCATCGAAACAACGCACTTACTGAATATTGACTAGTCTTTTCCGTTTTGTCTTCAATTTAGTGTAAAGCCAAATTTCATTCGCTGCCGCTAAAACGTCATTTTTGAGGTCAAACACAGCATTTGCATATTCCGAAGTTTGAAAACTAAATTTCTATTTGTGACCCTCTTCTTCCATTTCCTGCAAAAAAATTTCACTTATAGCGTTATTTTATATAAGACTTACAATATCCTTTAATTGTTTCGAGCAGTGTACTATTGTAGATGGCAACACTATTCATGTTATTTTTCTTATTCCTAATTTAGGATTTAGGATTCCTTCATATTTGAATTGGTTCTTGAACTCATAACTTATTCCATGATTCTTGGCCATTAACTGTGATTTAACGGTTTACTGTTGCTTAATTTTTACATGTGCTGTGCGATAAGGATCATGTTTTCTATCAAAGTTACTTTTCATTTTCTGCAAAATTTATCTTTCTTATTTAATTGTTTGTTTAATTATTCTAATATCTTCAATTTTTCTGTAGGATTCTCTCATTTTGTGTGAGTTAATTTTGATACCAGTTTAAATATTCCAACATCTTCCGTTTATGTGTAGGATTTTCACATTTTGTTGATGAGTTAACTTTGATTTTAGTTTCTTTCTTGTTTTGCCTGATTGAATGTTTTGGGCCAGGAGCAAAGGTATATTTAGCTTTTGCTATCTTTGCGACAGAAAAACATTCACTTTGCATGTGTGTATTCTACCAGGCCCCTGAGGACGTTAGAATGCATTATCTAAGTCCTATTTGAATTTTTGGTTTGATTTGGATAGTCTTTGATACTGATCATTTTAATTGTTGGAATTGTTGGTAATATTTATTAATCTTTACATTATTACTGTAAGCTCTGTTTATCAATATATATATATATATATACAATGTATCATAACTGTAGAATGTAAAAGAAGCATATGAACAATTGCCAAATTTATCCATAAGATTAGAAAAATATATATCCAAAAATAGTTAAAAGAAATATGATTTAAACCCTATTATTCACGTTCCAATCAATAAACAATTGCATATGGAATTTAAGCCATAGGGAAAGAAGTAGATAATGAGAAGTTAATATGCATTATTTCGAAACATTGATATATGATATTATATATATCAAATATGAAAAAAGTACAACAACAAAAGACAATAATAATAATAATAATAATGATTAGACGAATGAGCAGAAGTCACTACGGCTAAAGACGCGTGGAGTGGATTAAACTAGTTTTGCGGGCGCAAATTTTCTTCAAATCCTCTGCAAGACCATATGCTATCACATTTAAATGAAGATAATAGTTATACTCCATATATCTATCTACACACACATATATATATATATATATATATATATATATATATATGTGTGTGTGTGTGTGTGTGTGCGTGTGTGTTTATATATATAGAAGTACGCAAATGGCATTTTCCCAGATAATATATTAATTTATATGACAACCATAAGCTTTAACAATATCGAAAGTAATAATTTTATTATTAACATTATTTAAATAGTTTGGCAAAAAACAAATAAGAGTGTGTTATAATTTATGGAATTATATAGTTTTTTAACACTCTGAATCTATGGAATTTTATCTGTAATTAGATTACGGTATCTTATACCTTTTAAAATGTCGCAGTACATGTGATAAATGTCTCTTTCGACTAATGATAACTGCTTAAATTCATATTATAATTAAATAAAAATTTGTATGGTGTTAAAGGATCGTTTCAGAATTTGGAAAATCATATAATTAATAGTCTTAACTAATTACAATAAAAAATGCAGCACAATTAATTTTTGTTTTAAATTTCACTGTTACTTCACGATCCGTAAGATAACTTGACTCAGAATTTACATATTAGCATGTAACTTGCATTAAATTATTCCCAGAACTGCATTTTATAGAATGAATTAATCATATAGAAATTTTTTTGAATAAAGTATTTAAAAACATCATGCAGAATTGAAAAATGTAAAAATGTCATAAATTTAAGTTAAATTAAATTGTTAGATTTAATGAAAATATTTAATTAGAAGATATTAATTCATTCTCTAGATAATATATCAATATACAATTCAGGCAAAATTTTAGGATTATACATTGAAAAGTTTTTTTTTTTAAACTTTTCAACTGAAAACTTTGAAAAAAAAAAAAATTATTATTATTGTGCTGCATTTTTTATTGTAATTAATTAAGACTGTTAATTATATAATTTTCTAAATCATGGAACAATCCTTCAACACCATACAAATTTTTATTTAATTATAATATGAATTTAAGCAGTTATCATTAGTCGAAACAGACTCGCTTTTCACATGTCCCGCGACATTTTAAAAGTTATAAGACCCCTTAAGCATATCACAAAAATAATAGATAAATTTATTTAAATTAAGGGATAAACAGAATTTGAATTACCATAGGAAACTAATCATAGTATATACTATAACTAATCAATTATAGTATAACCACGTTTCTCCAAGCTAGCTTTAAGGACGAGTTCAAAGGCTTGGAGGGATGCCAAATTGACCAACAGGTTGAGATTTGGTAGAGATCCATCACTAATCGCTAATTTCTCTCAAGCGGAAAAGTTATCACCCCTATTTTAAAACTGGACTTGTTGAGTCAGCACTTGCGCAGAAGCTCGCGTGGTCGCAATAAAAATGGTTAAAGAATAAAACTATAAAAAGTATATAAAGTTGAGATAGCTATCAATATTTATATATAAATTCTTATACAGTGTGGCAATATAAAAGGAATTAGTTTTCATTTTTTAACATTATTTTTTCTAACATTATTGATTTAATGTTTATATTTTATAGTTAAATGCATATTTTTAGATATGTGACCATCTTAGGAACTCTATGCAATTTATTCTTAATGGAAAGAATGTAATTAACTCTTTTTATTTCACTTTTTTTCTACAGTTTAGAAAACCCATTGTTTTTTTTTGTTTTTTTTTTTTATGTTTCTCATAGTATTTCTCCAGTGGATCTTCTCTAGATAAAGAAAATATGAATGAAATAAAAATTAACCCTATGACGTACACTGGTTTCGCAATGAAACCAAACATTTAACATATTTTATGCATAAAAATAAATAAATAAATAAATAAATAAATAAATTAAAATAAAATATATAAAATCCTTATTTTTATCCCTTTTTAAACTTTTTTTTCTTCTCTGTTTTGTAGATAGCAGCACTACTCGAAATTTAACAAATGATGTTCAAGAAGAAGGCAAATAAAGAAGTCACTTAAAAATTCTTAGTAGGCATGAGCGCAGCTTACTGCTTTGATAATGCAATCGTGCCTAGTTTTTTAACCCGTGGAACGGCCGGGCTACTATTGTGACCTGAAGCAAAAATGTTGCGAATTTTCACAATTTACAATTTTTACTCACAAAATTATTTATTTATTAAATTAAATATTTGAATTTAATCAGATTAACACAGAGGTGTTTTAAGACAAAAATTTCTCGAAAATTAAAAATGTGTTTTTATTTATTTTTTCACATATTTATGATCATCTATATGTCTTATAGCCATTTTTGAAATTAGTTTAGTAATATGCAAAAGAAAACATGAATTGAATATTAAAGGGTTAATGCTTAATTTTTACGTTAAATTTTCGAGAACATTTTTACAAAGTCAGTGATGTTTTAAAAGGCATTCGAAATATTCGATAGCTTCAGAGAAAGATGTTATGAATGTATTTAAAAATTTTCATACTTCCTTATGAAAAATTGATCTCATAACATGTTCGAAAATTATTCAATTCATACGCATATTCATTCTATTAGCAAATGTTTTATACCTATGGTTTTTTGCTCTCTCTCTCTCTCTCTCTCTCAGTATGTCTGCGTGTGTTTTTGTATGTGAGTGTATGTCTGTGTGTAATAGAATTAAGACTTTTTTACGAAATGCATTTTCAAAAAATGAATTGTTATGATTTTTTTCTCTCTATTATTTTTATTAGCTTTTTAATTTTTACAATTCTTGAAATCTTACTGATCGTATAGTGACATTTATTATTTTTATTAGTACAAAACGCCCATACAGTACTCATCAGATAACCCGAAATAATTAACCTAGCATTAAACCCAGATACCATAAAATCCCAGAATTAATTACCACACCTCTTAAAGTTCAAAAAAAAAAAAAAAAAAAAACAGTTGGTGAATATACAAAACAACAAAAGACCCAATCCTGACCAAAAGAATTTAAATAAAGATTTAAAATTTTTACTTTAAAAATTGAATTACTTCTAAAATCATTACTTCTAAGATTTAATAGCTAATTAATCAAAAATTTGTATAATCTGGAATTAATTCACAGGACAAACAAATCCTTTTCCTTGCTTTAAAATTTGAATTTACCTTTTCAAATTCAGTTCCAAAGAAATTCATTAGAATGACAAAACAGACCTTTTAATTTTTTCCTCAAAACCAATGTATTCCAGATTATACTTTAAGTATATTCACCACATTAACAAAAGGTAATAAATATGAAACATAAGGAAAAACATTCTACAGGCTAATTAACTCTAAAATTTTTTATTCTTTTTGCTCTAATGAGTACCATTAATTAATAACCCATCTCGAGGTGAAACAACAGTTTCAGATAAGGAAAATTTTATATTCATTTCTTTTAGTCCAAAAAAACTTTAAACAGCATTATTGCATAACATGACTAGCTCAGTAATTTAAGTAGTAAAGGGAGAAAAATCTAAATAAGCACAAAACACAAACGAAAATTACTTTAAATTGGGTAATTTATTTAAAAATATGTTGGTTATTTAATAAATTCTCTACAACAACATTTCTTTCAGACACACTTTGACAGAAACTGAAATCTCATTTATATTAATACATAATTTCAGTAGACAATATTAAAATGATATGACATACTTTCTTTTTTAGTTCACTTAAAACAGAAATGGGAACCAACAAAGTCAACATTTTTTTTTTCAATCTCCTTAATTGAGAAAATTTTACAGTTGTTTAAATTTACAGGAAAATACAACCAAATAGTTTACCTTCCTTTTTTGTAGAAACATAATAACAACCTTCACTAAAACGTGAATACATCATTTTCAGGCACCGCCAGGAGGGTTCGGCCATCGAGCTTTAATTTAGGTAGAGAGCGAAATGGCAACCCCTTTGCGTGCCCAACATCATCGAGAAGTGTCACGTGACAATAACTTTGAGATTTCTCCTTTCTCCTGTGCGCGTGAACTACTACGTTTCCAAGATAGGAACGTTAGCATGAATGTCTAAACTATCTTTTGTACTAAATAGGTGATACTCTTCAACTTTGTAATTCACATTTTTCTCTAGAACCGTTTTCGAGATAGGAACCCTAACTCCGCTGTTTTCCCCCAGGCGGTGCTACAAGCGGTTTAACCTTAGGGACCCTTTATAGAGAGAGACTGGACAATGGCGCGCCGGCTTTTTGACGAAATTCTCCATTTTAGTGCCAGTTGCTCCATTGCTTACCATTACGCTGAGAAGAAATTTCGATTATTTTACGTCATAATCGAAAAAGAACGTATTTATTACATTTTTACTTTCTTGGTAGATAAATTGCTTTAATTTTGGAATACTTTTAAAAAATAAAAATGCATAATTATGTATTTTATATCATGCTTTAAATACTTTGAATTCTCTTATTGAATGCTGTTTTACGTATTTATTTCCTAACATATGAGATATTTACGTTATTTATTTGCTAGCTATTAGTTTTTAAGTTCTGTTTTGCAATACATTTAATATGTTAGATCTCAATGTGTATTTTTCTGATATATTTTAAAATACATATTTAAAATAACAATATAAAAAGATATTTTTTGATTATTTGCTAGTACTCAAAATATATCAGATTTCTTAAAATAAATTGATAAAAAAAAAATAATACGGTGTATATTATTTGCTAGCATATGAAATATAAACTTCTTTTAAATAATAATTGCCATAATAAATTTTATAAATAATATTTAAATAAGTTTTTTTTTTTTTTTTTTTTTTTTTTTTTACATAATATTTTAAGAAACTTACAAAAAAAAAAAATCAATGAAATAAGCAAATGTAAATAAAATAAATAAAAACATTTTTTTAATTTCTAAAGATATTAGTTAATAATTTACAAATTGTTATTAAATAATTTTTTTTTTAAATATTTAATTAAGTCATTATTTTTATTAATGCGTAATTGAAATAAATAAAATATGTATTTTTAGCTTGTAAAAATACTACGTAAATATTTTTATAAAATAATAAAAAAATAATTTCGGTTGTTCTGCCGTAGTTTTACATTTATTTATGAATTACTTGACAAAAACTAAGATTACCATATTTTTGCTAAAAATTTTCTAACTTTTTATATATAGAATGTATGTCCTCAGAAAAAATAAGGTAGAATTGCTTTCACAATCAACGTATTTTGCTTAATATAGAAATATACAACAAAAAATTCCTCTGTTTTCCGATAGGAATGGAAAAAGTAACCACGTTAAAACAAAATTCGTGTTTCTTCAAATTCTTTTTCTCTAAGACGAAAAAAATTAAATATTTATATTCTGCATTACTTTCAGTTCAAATTTAGCACAATTTCCTTTCATTTATGTTGTATAGTAATGCGTCAATCACGAAGAAAAAAGCATTACGTTCTACGGGGATCGCTCCGAATTGGCACTAAGATGGCCGACTTTCGTTCAATGTCCAGTCTCTCTATATATAGGGTCCCTATTTAACCTTGTACTGCATGGCCACTTTGCTATGCTTATATAACCATTTTTATCACTATAGCTGCAGCCGTTTAGCAGTTAAAAGAGTTGGGACTGAATTTTTTGGGCACCCTGCATTTTCTTTGGATTGTAAAGATATTACAATGGGAACTATTTCAGACCAAGATCTTTTCATCAAAACAAAAAGTATCAAAATCAGAATATCCGTTCAGAAGTTATGAGCTAACAAACAAACAAACAAACAAAAAAAACTTAAGTTTTGATTTGAGAACCTACCTCATTTCTTGAAGTCGGTTAATAATGAAAACTGAATTTTGATCCTCATTATCTGATAAAAATCTGGAGAACATTTTAATTAATAAATGCAGTGAAAATTTAATTTAAAATTGCTCTGAACAACAATTTAATTGTTTATTTTTTAATGAAGCAAAACCTGCTATAAATGTACATAATTGTGTTTAAGTAAATACCATTTTTCTTTTTCCTAATTTTTAGGATTTGAAATTGATGCTTTATTATGCATAATCTCAATATTTTATTTGTTTTCGCTTGAAAGATGAGTGATTTATTTAAAGAAAATTACTATTTATAGAAAAATATTTTGTAAATATTCATATACTTTTCTTTTTGTCTACTACATATTTATATAAATATATAGTAGACAATATATTTATAAATTATATATTTATATAAATAGTAGTAGCAATATATTTATATCAGCCTCTATTGTTAAAAATGTCAATCTACAAAATCTACTGTTTTTTTTTTTTTTTCCCGATAATTTTTTTTTTTTTTTTTTTTTTTAACTGATGGGTTGGCAAGTATGAATCTGTCTCAAATATTATGAGACAGGCTAGTCATTAATTTTCCTTTTGTTTTTTTCGAACTAATCTTCCTCCACAAAAGTTATGAGTCAGCTTAGTCAAATAGAGACTAGTTTTCCTCTTCAAATATTATCAGACAGGTTAGTCAGGCAAATAAACTTGACTATCTTGCCTCTTCAAATATTCATTGAAAATTGACTAGCTTTCTTAGTCAGATACCTGGGATCTGTTGACTAACTGTCTTAATCAATTGTAGATTCTGACTAACTTGCCTTGTCTGGTAACTGTGGTTGTTGACTAACCTTCCTAGTCTGATAATTATAATTATCGACTAGCCTTCTTTGTCTAATAATATTAACCTTCCTTGTCTGGGGTATTGTTTTATAGACTAGTTCAGCTAGTATACTTTTTAACTAAAGTTGCCTAGTCAGCTATTTTGGTTAGTCAATTCTGTATTGTCATTTGAGCATTTTGCCAGGTCACTGTGACCAATTTATTTTTCTGCGTGCTTTTAAATTTACAGGATTTGATTGGTGTTTTAATATAAGTTGCTTAATGCTTTTGGTTATTAAATTAATCAAATGAATTTTTTTTTTAAATAACGAATGTGTAGTTAAAAATTATTTAGTATAAATGCTCGTATTTCGTTGCTGTGTCTAATGTAGCAGGCCAAAGTTCCTAAAAATGTCTGTGCACTGGGTCTAATACCCTACGTGTTATAGAAAAAAAAGTTGTTGTTTTTTTTTTCATTTAAAAAAGAAAAAAAAAAGGGGGGTTATATTTTCGTGAATTTACGTGGGAACCTCATAAAAATTTACAGAGACAATGAGGAAAATCCTCATAATCACATGCTGAACAGAAAACTCATTTAAAGCATTACTTTTTAAAGGGTGAACCGAAACATTTTGAATTTTGTTTAATTTTTTACTGGTCCCTTTTTCCTCTTTAGGACGCAACTTTGGGTAAAATATATGAGACATAACATGTTCTTTACGCTACCACAGTTTCGATAGGATTCATAAAAAACTTTTCGCGTTATTTAAGAAAAAGTTTAAATTCGAAAGTGGCCATATACACTGCTCGACATTGAAAATGCAACACCAAGAACGAACGATAATAACGGAATGAAATTTGTTGGACACGTACATTATAATAGGAAAAACAATTGATTAAAATTTCAGGAAATTTGGAGTAATATGTACTGAGAAAACAGTACATAACGCAGCGACCTCTGTGAGCAATAACAGCACATATCTGCCTAGGCGATCGAACAGCGATTGGATGACATGTACGGGTAGAGCACTTCATGAAGCTTCAACACGATGCCACAATTCATCGATCGAAGTTACTGGTGAGTGGTAGGGGGGGGCAGTCGCTTTTTAACGATTAAACAGTCATTTACATTGGTGCGAGATCATGAGAACGCGCTGGCCAGAGCAACAGTCGAACACATTCTGTATCAAAGAAGGTCCAGACAATACAAACAACATGCGGTCGTGCATTATCTTGCTTAAATTTTTCTCTACGGAGGCCTCGAATACAGGGCAGAGGGGTGGGCCTTAACTCATCAGAAATTTAATGGCCGCTGTTCAGAGTGCCAGGAATACGAACATGAAGTAATCGAGACACGTATCCAATGGGAACCCATAACATCATTGTAAATGATGGACAGTATGATGATGTCGAATCCCAGCTGGCAATGTGCATTATTCATAATGCCGTTAAATACGGAAAAGACAATCCTGACGCTGTAAACAGGATTGTGATTTGTCTGAAAGGCAACTCTACGCTATTCCTGCGTCCAGGTTTATCGATGATCACACATTAAAGGCGCTCATATCAGTGATGCAGTTTTAAGGGTAATCAAAATTTTGGTAGCCGCATACTGAGCCACCACCTGGATTGATGGTATGTTGTACCATTGGATACACGTCCCGGTCACCTCTTGTTTTCATTCCCGCCACTCTGAATACCAACCATTACATTTCTGACGAGTTAAGGCCTATAGCTCTGCCCTATGTTCAAGGCCTCCGAAGCGCAACATTTAAGCAGGACAATGCACGACCGCAAGTTGTCCATATTGTCTGGACCTTCATTGATGCCGAATGTGTTCGACTGTTTTTCTGGCCAGCGCGTTCTCCTGACCTCGCACCAATGAAAATGACTGTTTAATCGTTGAAAAGCGACTGCCCCCCCACCACTCACCAGTAACTTCGATCGATGAATTGTGGCTTCGTGGTAAAACTTCATGAAGTGCTCTACCCGTACATGTCATCCAATCGCTGTCCGATTCAATGTCTAAGCAGATATGTGCTGTTATTGCTCATAGAGGTCGCTGCTTTATGTAGTTTTTCTCAGTACATATTACTCCAAATTTCCTGAAATGTTAATCAATTGTTCTTCCTACTATAATGTATGTGTCCAACAAATTTCATTCCGTTATTATCATTCCTTCTTGGTGTTGCATTTTCAATGTCGAGCAGTGTACATGTTACAACACATTAAATAATGCTTCGTCTTTAAAAGAGACGAAGCTCGGAAATCATATTTAGAGAAATCATAACCGTTAAATCCCTTTTTTTTTTTAATTGTTTTTTTTTTTTTTTCTTTGTATTAAAGATTTAAAATGGTAAATTTCACTAAGAAAAGTTTCAAAATTTCTGACAGTAATCTTCCGTTATTAGCAGGGCCTGATTACCCAAAAGGCTCGGGAAGCGTAAGCGTCCCCTCAAATTTAAGAGCCCCCCCCAAAAAAAATGACTAAAAACAGGGTCTTGAATTTTCTGTTTTATATTTTCATACTGAGATTGAATTTTTCTGAGAAAATTCGCCTAAAGCAAAATAAAATACTCACTATTTCGGAAAAAATCTATTATTTAACTTCAAAAATGTGAATGTTCTTAATTAATAATTTATACGATTTTAATGTTGTGTGTAGAAACCACCCAGATATATGAATGAAAAAAAATAACTATAGACACACACTAATTTTTGGTCTATAGCATTTTTATTTTACAATATGTAACAGGAAAACAAGATTTTCTGAAATGAAACAGGACCCCGAAATGATACTGAGCTTCCCCTAGCTTCAACGCTTAATCGGGCCTTGGTTATTAATATACATTTAACTTGAATGCTTTTTAACTTAATAATAACGTCTGTTTATGGACATTTTCATTACCGGATATAGGTATCCTTGGATTTTTACCATGCTTCCTGTCTACCTGCTTTTATTATTCTATTAACTCCAACCAAGTCTATGTTTTTGTCACTTCATTTCTCCTTGGGATATCTCAGTTGTTTAATATCCCTATGATATCAGTGTAGTTTGCTTGAGGTCATCTACGATCACTTCTTGTTAAAATGTGGTCACACAGTTTCTATTTTAATTGGTTAAATCATTCGGTGATGTTAAAAACCTTCGTCTTAATTCTGATTCAGAATGTTACACAGGTCTGCAACCAAAAAACTACATATGATTTTTTGATTGTTTCTTATACATTTCTACTCGATAAAACCAAAAAATAAAGTAAAAAATTTCTATCACTCCTAGTTTGGTTGCAAAACGCACATATTTAGTTACATTTTGAGTGAAATCATGAAAATTGGTATCCTACAATTCCTTACGCAAACATGTTTAATAATTGTTTCTTACTTTAAAACAATATTATGAAATTAAAACTAAAGGTTAAAAATACAAAATTGAAAGTATGATGGCTATGAGGGCAGTATTAGAGGTGAAAGTGGAAGCGTGTTCCTAGAAGAGGGGTGGTCAAAAGGGGTGGTTTTATTATGAGAATGAATGTATTTAGTTTAATGTAATAAAGTTTTAAAGTTTTTTTTTTTCTTTCAAACCTCTTTATTTTGCATAAAAATCCGTACTTGATAGATAAAAATGGAGGTTATTGTGGAGATTTGCATCCTCGTAAACATAAAGTTTATCAAAAAAATTTCATGAAACTGAAAAAAGTTCTTTTTCGCAGACGTAAGTTATTATATGTCTCTTGTTTTTCCTAACATGTATCCTTAAACACTCCATCATGTTCAAAGAAGTTTTTACGCCTTCTTATTTAAACTAACAAGTTAGTAAAACGCTCTTTTTTCATCTTTTTAATTACCTTCCTTTTTTTTTTTTTTTTTTTTTTTTTGAGTAGTACTGACAATTAGAGACAGAGTCCAATTTCTTTTTTCAAATTAAGCAGCATTCATAATTATCAATTATTTCCTTTTCAAAATATTTAGCTGTGTAAAATACTTATTTTTGCACTTAAAATGGCTTTTTTTTTTTTTTCATATTCTATTCTTAACTAATGATTGTTTGATTTTTTTTTTTTTTTTTTTTTTTTTCTGAAATGTATAAATTTTAATTGATTTGCGATAAGCAATAAGGCTATTTAACACAATTCTTTTTTTTTTTTTTTTTTTTCAGAAGCGTCTAAATTTATCACCAGCATTAGTTTAAACTTACTAACAATTCACGTTGCAGACTGAGTGTGCATTTAAATAGATGCGGATAAAAGTGTATACTTTAAGAATACCTATGTGATATTATTAGAAAATAAAATTGCTAATTCTTATAACATCAATATTATAAAAGTACTTTTTAAAAAATATCACTTAAAAAAATATCACTTAAAAAAATATATTCTCTCTAATTATTATTTCCCTTGCATAGAAAAATGCATTTCTGCTTTTATAAATAATAGTAATAAGAGATTTTTTTTTTCTGATGGCTGTAATCAGAGATTTAGAGATCCGACTTCGTAAAATTACAGTAATTAAAAAACCAATAAATGAAAATTTTATGGTGTCACTTTCTTCAATCGTAATAAATCATTTTTATTTTATTTTATTTTTATGCATTATACGAAATCGCCAGTGTTTGGAGCAATTTGGATGTTACCCAGCCAGACGGAAAAACCTTTATCGCGTCTGTTATGTTAAGAAAAGAAGAAAAGAAAAGATAAAGAATAGATAAGATAAACGTCTTAGAATTTTTATTTCAACCTTGATTGTTTTAATTAAATTTCAAACGACTTTAAATTATATCAAATTATACTTTTTTTTATTTTAATGTAAATTAGCATATGATAAATTAGCCGTGTAACTTATTCTTTACTTTTTCTGGTTGTACTCTAATCTTTGGTGGACGGTTCGCTCAAACAATTTATGTAGAAAAACTGGAGGAGTCTCCATTGTTAGTATGCGTTACTTGAATAATTAAGTATAAAACAAGCAATAAAAACAACAATATAAAACAACTTTTTAAAAATATGCATGTAAAACAATATAAAACAACTAAAAAAAATATATATATATATATATACATGCATTGTTATAAAATTGAATAAACGGTTTTTACCCAACACTTTTTTTTAACTTTAAGTACTACAGTAAAACGTAAACGGTACTTATTCTACAAGAAGTCTTCTTCTTCCACTTCTACAATTATGCATCAAGTGGGGGAAAAAAAAATCCAATCACATTACTATTAA
The DNA here is from genome assembly GCA_963930645.1 of Salticus scenicus. Classification (NCBI taxonomy): domain Eukaryota; kingdom Metazoa; phylum Arthropoda; class Arachnida; order Araneae; family Salticidae; genus Salticus; species Salticus scenicus. Next base: position 31,003,040 of record OZ005651.1, on the reverse strand, counting down.
TATGGAGTCTATATTGAAATTGAAATTAAATCTCAAATTTTGAATTACAACTCTCATTTATGAACATATTTCAATTCTACAATGAATTTTACCACAAAAAGTGGTTCGTGCCACTCTCTGAAGATGATTAATTATTACAACGATATGAATTTTTAAGCTCTATTATGAAATTCAATTTTAGTGTTTTCGTTCATATACCCTACAATTTTTTTTTTCAAGATGATTTTTTAAATGAAATTTTTAGTATATTTCCAACATAGATATGTAATTTCGATAAGTTTTTGCATTTTGCTTTCATGACACATAAAATCTCCAATTAATAATAATAATAATAGCAACAATAAAAACAGAAATCGGCTTCACGAGGTTTTTTACATGCACATGTAAATTTTCAGTTCATTGGTCAAATACTTTTTGAGTTAATATTTAAAAGTAGCAAAACATAAAATTGCTTCAGGAACCACAGTGTTATTCTAAACCTGTTTTATTCTGCAAAAAAATATTAACAAATACAATATCATAATTGTTATTGCTATTAGAAAGAATTGTTAAATGTTGTTATTTTGAGTAAAGTGGAACCAAATTCTATTTGCTTTGAAATTATTGATTTCGAGCTGATTTTTTATACCTACTGCTTCCATGTGACTAAAATAAGTAACCAGAATTTATTTATAATGTTAAAGTTTTGATCTTATAAAAAATTATAACGTTTTTGTAGGTGTCAACTACTGATATCAAATTTGTCATCATGCCCAATGCCCCAATGGTGAACAGCCCTGTCCACTATTCTGTCACTTGATTTTCAGAAAAAAAAATAGTGGAAATGAACACAGGGTTATATTCTCCCAAATTCGCAATGTGAAACGGAATATCATTTCATTTCATTCAAAATCAAACTGAAATACTTGAATGTATTCTTAGATTTTTTTTTTTTTTTTTTCCAAATTTTGAGAAGATATTTTTTATTTATTTATTTTAATCATACTCAGAATTCCAAAAAATATCTGAAGAGAAAAATGATTCCCCTTAGTATTTATAAAATTATCGTACAAGGGAACAATTAAGAGTTATTTGAAAATTAAGACTAGATGTAAATTCCACTCTCTAATCTTTGGTGGACGGTTCGCTCAAACTATTTATGTAGGAAAACTGGAGGAATCTCCATTATTAGTATGATTTACTTGAATGATTCTTTACGCTGACTTGCAAATTGATTTGCTTTAGTAACAACACTCGGAATATACACAATAAACAAATCGGCATCTTAAAAAAAAAAAAAAAAAAAAAGACTACATTTTAAAATAACATTAAGGGCCCTCTTCACTCAACGCCGCCGGAAGCCGAAGCTAATGTTTTTCTATGGGAAATTTTTCTTTACAAATAACTTATTAACTAATACATATTTTTAAATTCTGTTTTCACATTCTGAAAATTCCCAGATGTTAAATTGACGCACCTTTTTTAAAAAATTATTATTTTATTATTTTATATTTTATTTTTAAATTGCAAAATGGAAAAATTTCACACATTGAAAATTCGTATTTTGCAGCTTCAAAATAAAATATTAAAAATGAAAAAAATAATTTTTTTAAAAAGGTGCGTCAATTTAACATCTGGGAATTTTCAGTATGTGAAAACAGAATTTAAAAATATGTATTAGTTAATAAGTTATTTGTAAAGAAAAATTTCCCATAGAAAAACATTAGCTTCGGCTTCCGGCGGCGGTAAGTGAAGAGGGCCGTTAAATGCCTTAATTAAAAATTCGATTCTATCACGTTCAAGTGTTGTAATCAAGGTAAATTAATTTGCAAGTCAGCATAATGAATTATTCAAGTAATGCACACTATCGATGGAGATTCCTCTGATCGAACCATCCACCGATGAGATGGTGGAATTTATGTTGAAATGGTTAAATTTTTGAAAGATAATTTGTTGTCAGTTTATGATGAAAGTTTATACATTTTTTTTCTCTCTTTTGGCACACTAATGAGAAAACAATACCTTTTCTTAAATAAATATTTATTTTTAATTAGTTCACCTTTATTTCTTCTTTTCTAAAAATATTCAAATGTGTGTGTTACTGTGTTTTCAAATATTCACTACTGGCGAAATTTAAGCTTTCTGAAAGAAGTATTTTTCGAATATAAAATTGTTTCAATTAGTTTTTATCGCAGTACAGTCATGTATAGAAAGAGATATTTGAGGTTTCTAATATCTGTTATAATTACAGCCGCCAAAATTACATAAGAACAGTACACAAAATAATAGCCATAAAATGTCCTTGGAGTATTCTCTACTGGTACAGTTATACATTTACTTCAATTTATATTGTGACATCGTCAAGGTTTTCTTCTTTTGTACTCGACTGCCAGTGTGAGGTCCGAGGTGCCTCTCTGTCTGCGAAATCATGAAAATGGACATTCCGTGCATCCTTTCACAATCTCAGATGCAAAGTCGCCGCAATTTCACGCTCGACTTTGATAATGCCGTCTTGCGCTCCCAGGCGAAGGTTGTACCTAAACGTTTTGACGCCTAGCAAACACCAATGAACTATTAAACGAGGTGTGATCTTATGTATCTCACGTGACCCAAAACTTCCTGATTTGTTGTCATCTTGTGGGAAAATAGTCCCCCCCTCCTTTGCCTCTCATCAAAATTTTGGAGGACTGAAAAATCAGAAAAAACTCTAGAGACTTGGATTATGCACTGTGTAGAGAGAAGTCGTTCTCTTGAACTTCTCTGTAATTTTTACACATGCTAGGAATCACATATATATATGTGATGCATGTTTTTATGATTGTCCTGTATGAACGGGAGGTTAAATAGAATGGTTATGTACTATTTCGTCTTATTATTAAAACTTTGTTACGTTATTTCACTAGAGTATTTATTTTTTAGTTTAACTAAAATAATAAGTTCGAATTGTAAGAAAAGTTGCAATTCAAGTGATGCGTTCTGAACCTGTTACTGAATATATCACAGCTGAAAGTTAAAATTGGTGGGAGCAACTGGAATTAAAGCCTAACATGAAATAGACTTGACCCTCTAAATTTTTGGATTATCTGCAGTTTCCAAGAAGTGCCAAAAAGGATCTGACTTTGAAATTTACCGGCCCGGTAGCAGATGTCTCGCAACTACAAGTGGTGAGTCCTTTTTTTTTTTTTTTTTTTTTTTTTTTAAAGTATCAGGGAGGTCTCTCAGTTGTTGTGGAGAAAAAGAATTGCTATATTGGGGTAACCTTCTTAAAGGTGTTAATTGGTTACAGAAAAGAATATAGATTTCCAATGGTTCTTTGTGTTTTCTTTTGTAGTTAAAAAAGAAAAATAAATTAACGAAAGTCTTAGAAATTAAAAGTAAATAGGATTTTTGTTTTTATTTGTTTTGAAATTGTTTAGCTCAATATTAATCCAAGTTAAGTGGGAAAAAAAAAGTTAATTAGTATTTTTTTTTTCTCTGTGCAAAATAAAAGGCATTTAAAATCTTGTTACTTTTAATGTCATATTTTATTTTGGGGGATTTTATTTATTTATTTATTTATTTTGTTTATTATTATATATATATATATATATATATATATATATATATATATATATATTGTCAATTGAATTTCAAAATTCACTCAGTTGTGATAGGAACTGAAGTTTCGGTATCAGTGAAATGTTTTATTGTATTTATTAACCCCTTAACGCGCGCTGTCCTCGCTGCGAGGACGCAAAATTTAAGATCCAGCTGCAAAATTTCATCCCGGAAATTTTTTAGCAAAAATTCACGTTTATAACATATCAGAAAAGGCCGGTTTTTTAAACCTTAAAATTTAAAATTTCTTTTACTTTAATTTAGTTCATGAATTCCGGTGGCAGTATAATTTAAATGTTTTAAATTTTCTTGCGCCGCAAAGGGTTAAATTGTTTATGTATTTTTTATCATTCTATGAAGAAAAAAATATTTAGTATTTATTTATTTATTTTTTTTTTTTCCTTTCTCTTTTTTCTTTCTTTTCTTTTCTTTTTTCTTTTCGAGTACTTGATTTTTTTTTTTTTTAATGGCTTATTTAAGGAAATTGAATAAAAGTACTTTACCATTATTAGCAACTGAATTTGAGACTGACGTATCGGAGGATACGAGAAAAAAAGATATTATTCATGCAATTTTAAGCGCTTCTGATTACGATGAGGAAGAAGCAAAGGATTATTTAGAGAGAATTTTAAATGATTTAGAAAGAGTTGAAAGATTTAGAAAGGAAGGAAAGGGATAATCTTACTTAGACAGTTTGAGCTAGAGAAAATGAGACTTCAAAACGAGGCAGAAGTCAATAGCACAGCGTCAACTGTAACAACAATAGAAACGGGTAGAAAACGGGTGCAGTTAAGAGAATTAGTACCAAAATTTGACCCAAAGCAAATTGACATTTCTTTATTTCTTATTATTTTTGAACGCCAGGCGGAAAAAGAAAAGGTCGAAGAAGATTGTTGGGTATCCCAATTAATCCCTTTATTGCCGACGGATATAGCAGAGTTAATTGTAAAGGAACCTGCTAATATGAAAATTATCAATATATAAAAAATTATTATTTAAGCGATTTAGGTTGAGCGCATTGGCGTTTAAAAATAAATTCGAAGAGCATAATAAACAAGCAGCAGCTTTATGGGTAGATTTGGTATATGACTTAAGAGGTTACTTAGACAACTGGCTTGAAGCCGTAGATGTTAAAGACTTTGAATCTCTAAAAGAACTGATACTCACAGAGCAAATAAAAAAAAAAGGATTCCGTTTGACATCCGAGAACATTATTTAGATAATTGGGAAGAGATAAATAAACAGTATTGTGCACGAACGCATTCATGAGTTTAGCTCAAAAATTTTGAGTTTTGAGTTGAATTTCGCTCGTTTTTTAAATTATGAACTTGAGTTGAGAGTAATTCGTTTTTTACGCAAGCTTGAGCGTGAAAAAGCAATTCAAACTCAAACTCATATTAATTATTTCTGTCTGAAATATGAAAAGGAAAGTAGAAGAAGAAAAGGACAGAAAAGAGAATAACTGCGCAAAATGGATCCCGGAAAAAAAGGGCACTTGAAGAAAAAGGCACTGGTAAAGAGGGCACCCGGAAAAAAAGGGCACTTTTGCAATTTGTAAATCGCAAAAACAATAAACATCAGATAATGAATTTAAAGAATGATTTTTCATAATACATTTTTAGAAATTTCAATCAATTAAATTGTTACTACTTTCACTTAGTCTGGGGGAAAGGGGGAGGGGGTGTCTAGGAGCAGATTGAAAGAGAATAATTTGTTTTTATATCACTTTCTTATTGATTTTAATGAAACTTTGTCTAATACTCACTTGCAGTTTATGGAAAAAATAGTGTCACACATACATCAAGGGATAAAGGGGGGGGGGATTTTGTTTTTTTCATCGACCTGGGATCGAACCCAGCACTTCCTGCCTAGCAGCTTTGAAGGCATTTGCACACATATTAATTTGCAATTTGAGTGTAATTTTGTAGTGATATTTAATTATATTTAAAGTTTTATGGAAATTATGTTATCAATGGCAAAATCTCGTAGCCCCCAAAAATATAGGGAAACGGCTACAGACCATAACATTTAACAACATTTATTTAAAACATAAAGGGGGCATTACATAAACACTTATATTGATGCATTTTACGAGTGGAAAACACCGTCTGCGTTTCACACAACCGCTCCACGTCAACTCAATAACTAAACTGGCACGCGTCCGATGCGTGCGCATACAGTGAAAGGATGATACAAACAGTGACGTAGCAACATGCGATAGGTACGTACACAGTGACATCACACAACGGATATGATAGCTGAGAAATACAATTTCCCATATATATATATATATATTTACGATTTTGAAAATATGTTATATAGATTCAGTAAATTTTTAGTTACGAGAAACGATAACCATATAATATAAATAACTTTTTGAAATATTTAAGGCAGCGTTTAGTGGAATAATCATCATTTTTGTAAAATTTTAATTTTAGTTTTAGGAACTATCTAAGATGAAAATGGTAATAAAAATTTCCCGCTTTCATATATTTCAACAGTTATTTCTTAAAACAAATAAAGAAATAAGTAATAATTATTTGTTTAATAAAACAAATAAACAAATAAATAAATAAATAAAATTTGAAACCTATGATGTGCATTATTAATACAGCATCCCCCCCCCCCGTTCTTGAGCTTTGTATGCCCTGACTAAAATTTGAAGGAATCTGGAATCTAACCTTCGTTCTTCTTAGGTTGTCTATATACTATCTTTTATCTAGACACCCTAGTTCTTCTTGGTCAAGATGTTTGTAACATCATGAGACTTTCCTGTAACGAAACCGAATCCAGTGTAATGGGAATTGGAACTATGTACGCCAATTTGTCTGCAAAAGTAATTCGTGTGGGAGGCTCCTTGTGTGAGCAATTCTGGTACACAAAAGCAATTGCTTAAAGCCCTTTCCTTTTTCATTGATAAGAATAGTTAATGGTTAAAATGAGCGTTGTCGCATGGGAGTAAATATCACACAAAAGTCGTTTGCAACGAGGTAGGTTCTTGTATAAGATAAAAATAAGTTACTTCTTTGATTAAATGAATATTTTTAATATTAAGTTCTTAATTTAATGATTTAATAGAAATAAAGATATAAGATAGTAGAAATAAAGTCATATATACTGAAAAAATTTTCAAACATTGCATTAGAGGAAACAAAACATCACATGAAGTACTAGAAAATTATGAATAAGTCCATGAGGCAATTAGTAAATTTTATTGAAATGCTAAAAATTTTATGATGTTATATTATAATAATAATAATAATATTAATTGAAATTAATTTTTATTTTCCCCCATTTTCGGCTTTTATAATCAAATACAATTTTTTTTCTATTTTATGATAGTTGCGATATATGTTGAATCGCAGTGTACTATGCATTTAGAATCGCATAAATGCATTAATACATGACATTGAAAGATATGTTATTTTTATTACCTGAGAATGTACACGTACAGTGCACCAATATAAAAATGTGACTTATTATTCGTGTTAAATTATTTTTACTTTTCTAAACAGAAGTTAAAAAAACAACTGCCTTTCAGTCCAGGCAACAAAGGCCAAAATTTGATGAAAAGAAAAAAAAATCGTGTAGTTTTGAAGTTTTGCATACTCATAGCCGAGAGGGTCCTGAACAACATACTAAAAGTCCCCGCCCGTGGTGTGTGAGCGAGGGGCAGGGGGGCATTTAAGGGGGGCACTTTTTTCAGTTTTTATTAAATATCTTAAAAACTGTCACATTTAGAGAAATAATGTTAAATACAAGATTAATCTACGTTAAATTTTCTACAAAAATGTATGGTACATTTTGTTTGTATCATCAATAGTTTAGAAGATATAGGGGGATGAAATAACACATTTTCTTGAAAAATTCTTTTTTACAATAGTAAAATCAACTGAAGTGTGCAATTAAAAGGGTTCTTGTCAAATATTTTCTAATGTACAAAACAAATATATATACATAGAGAATATGTAAGGATAATACAGCATGTTTTGTAAGTTTTAAGTAGTTTTAAGGCTATTAGACGCAAATAGCGGTTTGAGTAAAAATCCAGATAACGAAGACCCAAAACCGAACAACATTAAAAAAAACTCGTGTAGTTTTGAAATTTTGCATACTCATAGCCAAGAGGGTGCTGAATAACATTCTAAAAGTCCCCGCCCATGGTGGGTGAGCGGGGGGCAGGTGGGCATTTAAGGGGGCACTTTTCAGTTTTTATTAAATATCTTAAAAACTATCGCATTTAGAGACAAAATGTCAGCTACAAAATTAATCTACGTACAATTTCCTACAAAAATGTATAGACATTTTGTTTGTATGATCAATATTTCAGAAGATATAGGGGAACGAAATAACGCATTTTCTTGAAAAATTCTTTTTTGCAATAGTATATTTGTTAGTATGATCAATAGTTAAGGAAATATAAAGGTTGCTTTGTATCTTACGGATATTTTACAGAAAAGCGGAGTTTTTCGATTTGTATAGTTTGACTTCCACTCTTTAAACTTGGCACATTGCGCGCGCACATGCACATATAGATATTTATTTGTATGAGTAGAAAATATTTAACCCGAATCCTTTTAATTACGAACTATATTTTATATTACTATTGTAAATAACATAAAAAATTAAATTAAAAAAAAAAAAAAAAAAAAAAAAAAAAAAAAAACAGAATAGATTTGCCTATAAAACAAGTAGTTATGATTTCAAAGACTGATTTTATATGACAATTTTTCATTTTTATATGTTGACATAGCTTTAGAATATTTCATTTGCAGTGTTTTAAATTTCTGAAAATTAATTATTTTTAATAATAAAAAAGTTTTTTTATGAATCAAAAGAATTTCTCTTGCACTGCCTGAAATGACTCCCCAGAAAAAAAAAAAAAAAAAAAAAAAAAATGTTAAAATGAAATGACTACAAGTATAAATACAAACAAAGGCTTCAAATTTATAACACCCCTCTTTTAAGTCAGGGATTAAAAAGAAATTTTACCTAAACCAAAACTTGTGCCTACTAACCTTAAAATTATTTAAAATATACAAAACATGCTGTATTATCCTTATATATACCCTATGCATATATTTGTTTTGTGCATTAGAAAATATTTAACCAGAACACACACAGAAATTACACATTTTAGTTGATTTTACGATTGCAAAAAAGAATTTTTCATGAAAATGTGTTATTTCGTTCCCCTATATCTTCTAAAATATTGTTCATACAAACAAAATGTAATGTGCATTTTTGTAGGAAATTTCACGTACATTAATCTTGTAATTGACATTTTTTCTCTAAATGCAATAGTTTTCAATATACGTAATAAAATCTTAAATGTGCCCCCTTTAAATGCCCCCCTGCCCTCCTCTCACCTCCCATGGTTGGGGACTTTTAGTACGTTGTTCGAGACACTTAACTTTATAACTGTGCTCAATTTCAAAGCTACACGATTTTTTTTCTTATGTTGATCGGTTTTGGGTCTTCTTTATCTGGATTTTTACCTAAACCACCACTTGCGCCTACTAACCTTAAAATTATTTAAAATGTACAAAACATGCTGTATTATCCTTACATATTCCCTATGCATATATTTGTTTTGTACATTAGAAAATATTTGACCAGAACCCATTTAATTACACACTTTAGTTGATTTTACTATTGCAAAAAAGAATTTTTCAAGAAAATGTGTTATTTCGTTCCCCTATATCTTCTAAAATATTGATCAAACAAAATGTAGTATACATTTTTGTAGGAAATTGTACGTAGATAAATTTTGTAATTGACATTATTTCTCTAAATGTGATAGTTTTAAAGATATTTAATAAAAACTTAAAAGTGCCCCCCTTAAATGCCCCCCTTAGCAGAGATGCCAACTTCTAATGACAAAAAAGCTGGAGATTTTTTAACAGAAATCACAAGACTTTTTCCAACAAGAAAGTTTGAAAGAAAAATGAGTAAAACAATGCAAATTTAATTTTAAGTAAAGTTTTATAAGTTTAGGGGGTATTTACAAAGCATCAGTATTAAGATTAAATTAATAATATGTTTCTTGCAGTAAAAAAAAAAAAAAAAAAAAAAAACCCTCAGACATACAGTTATTTAAAATTCAAGTCAAAATAGACAGATTTGATCATTCTGCTCCTAATATAAAACAATAAGAATCTTAATTATCTTTGTAAAAGGAAAGGTAATAAAGAAATGAAAATATCAGCTATACTTATTCTAAGGAAATTTGAATACTTTAAGTTTTCAATAGTTATAGTATTAAAAAAAAAAAAAAATCTGTTGATAATAAGATTTTTCATTGGGCAAAAATGAAAGTTAAAAATTTATTCTTAGCAAAAATTAGCTTCAAAGTATTGTATAGTAATTCACATTCAAACTGAACTTGATAAATTGCAGGGCAAGATAAACTTCAATTTTCTTTCAAATTTTTCTACCCAATCCTACAAATTTTAAGCATAAATTATGCTAAGAGGGATAGATAAAAATTACATCAGAAAAGCAGGAGAACTGAGTGGAAAAGCAGGAGCATAGAAAAACAAGCAAAAAGCAGGAGAATCCTGCCAAAAGCAGGAGACTTGGCATGTCTGAATGCCCCCCTGCCCGCCGCTCACCCACCACGGGCGGGGTCTTTTAGTATGTTGTTCAGGACCCTCTGGGCTATAAGTATGCAAAATTTCAAACTACACGATTTTTTTTTTTTTTTTTTCTATTCGTCAAATTTTGGCCTTCGTTGCCTGGACTATACCTCTATAACACAGTGAAATTCTCCACAACATATGCATCGATTTTATTATATTTTTTTCTTTAGAGATAGCAAGTTTGGAAACAATGAAAGCTAACTTTGAAAAATTCAGAGTTAAAAAAAAATATTAATATATGTTTTATTAATACATTCATGTCCACAGATGTATACTTAGGTTTTCTAAAGTGTATTTAAACATTCTTAAAAAATATTTTAACCAAGTATTGTAGATTACAAACATATGTATATAAACTGAAAATGTTTTTGTACAAAGTATTTTAAAAATTAAGATAACTTATTCATGAATAAAAATATAAGAAACTTATTTTCACAATAATAAGATTGTAACTGTAAGATAAAATTACAAAGTTCCCACTTTAAGAGGCTGTAGGTAATTTGAAAGAATCACGAAGTCAACAATTTTTGTGTTAACACATCTTATTTTACAAAGTACTAAGTTTTTTAAAGTCATTTAGTTTGAAGTTTATCAGACATATGCTTATAAACGAAAATTTTTGTAAATGGAAAGATTTTACGCAAAGTATTTTAAGAAAAATTATCACCTCATAAATTAATTAACTTATTTCTAGAATAAAAATATAAGAACCTTATTTTTTTCCAATAATAAGAATGAAAATGTAAGATAAAATCTCATTCTTATCAATTTAAGAGACTATAAGTATTTGAAAAATTATGAAGTATGGAATTTTAGTGTTTCGCATGTGTTAATAACGCATCTTATTTTACAAAGTAATATATTTCTAAGTTTTTTAAGTAATATAATTCGAAGTTTTTCACACATATGCTTATAAACGAAAATTTTTGTAAATGTAAAATTTTTACACAAATTATTTTAATACAAATACTATCTCAGAAATATTAACTTATTTTTTTAGATTGAAAATGTAAGATAAAATCTAACACTTATTAAATTTAGAAAATGTATGATATAAACTCAACAATTTAAGAAGTATGATGAAATCATGAACTTGAAACTTTAAGTATTAACAACCTATCTTCTTTGAAAATACTAAACCACAAGTTTCGGCAAATCAATAATCAACTGTTAAAAAAAAAAAAAAATAGATCTTAGAATATTTTTTACCCTAAAATGTTTAACATAGATGTTACATCTATAAAAATACAGAGTGAAAGTGTACAAATTATCTTTTTTAGACATGTTGATAATCTAGAATTTTCCACAAGATTCGAGTATTGTAACAAGGTATGAGATAATATTTGGCTAAACTTCTACTAATATTGGCGATAGTTATAAAAATTCGGCATACAATAATTAATTTGGCGTTAATTGTTAAGTAAAACTGATGAATGAAGAAAAAATTTGAATTAGTTACAATCCTTTCTCGATGTAAAGTAGTTCTACATCGAGAATGACTTATTACAAGTTGGACAGCGTTATTCTACATCGAATCCTATCTTACTATTTATACTTCTCACACTTAATAGTTTTTAAACATTTTTAAAGTCTTACTTTTAGAGTGATTTTTTATACTTTAGTAAACTGTAGTACAAAATGGATAATATTTTACCGTCTGAGGAGACTCACGTTTCTGTTCAACAACCCCCTTCATCAAGTTTTGAGGATGAGAAGTTATCCAAACATTTTATTTATCCAACCTGTAAAAAGTCATTTAAAAAAAAATACTCTCTTACTAGACACGTGAAAATTCACAATGATATAAAACCTAATATTTGTTAATTATTTTCCATAAGGTACGAATGTGAATATTGTATTGAAAATTTCAAATCAAGTGTGATTTATTTAAACATAAGAGATTATTTCATCAAAAAGTTTTACCTGAATATCTATGTATTATTTGTGAAGATACTTTTAAACGCAAATATGAATTAGAAAAAGACAGGAGGATGCATTATCGTAAACCTGAATATCTATGTGAGGAATGTTCTATAACCTTTCCAACCAAACATGCTTTTTTAAACCATAAGCGAAAAAGTCATAAAAAGACTTTACATATATACTGTTGTGACGAATGTACTGATACTTTTACAAACAAACGACATTTTTTAAAACATAAAAGAAATATGCATAAAAAATCTTCAATGCAAACTACATGTGATGAATGCTGTGAAACTTTTCAGTGTAAGTATGAATTATTGCAACATAAGAGAAAGAATCATCTTAAAGACTTTAACGTACGTAGAAAATGTAATGAACGAAGTACTAACAATGAATTACCAACAGTTAATAATGACAATGAGAATCTGCACTTGTTAAATTTTTTGGATAATCTTCACACTGAATGTATAAAGGATGTTTTTGACTTACCTTCCAACAACTTTCGGAATGAAAATATAGACTTCAAAAACTTTTTGAACAATTTGAATGTGGAATATACAAGTGAAAATAATGTTCATGGCTTATCTACCAAAGTTGAAAATAACGACTTAAATAATTTTAACAAGATACAAACTGATTTACCTCTAGTAAACTATGCCAATGAAAGTCTGAACTTGTTAAATTTTTTGAATAACTTTAATCCTAATTGTTTGAATAATGTTCACGATTTTTCTGTTAACAGTGAAAATATGATTTTGAATAATTTTAGTGCGAATGAAAGTGAGTTAGTAACAAATGAGCTAACAACAGATAATTTTAACTATGAAAATCTAGACTTGCTAAATTTTTTGAATAACTTTAATGCCAATGAACGATATCCCAACAATATAGATTTGTGTGAATCTGTTGTTTTATATTATTGTAAATGAATTTCAAATAAAAAGATTTCAATAAAAATGGCTTGTATTAATTTTTATTACAAAATCACCTTTTATATAATATTTTCTGTTAGAATATAAACTTAAGTGTCATCTTTTTAAAATAAAAACATGTAAAAAGTTTACTTTCGTAAAATGTATTAGAGATGTACTTTTTTCATTACTGTAGAAGTATTGTTTGAGTATAATATTTAAACACCAAGTGAAATTTATACGCGATAGTAGTTTTACAAACTATCAAACTTTCATCGAAGAAGAAAAAACTAGTAAAATTGTTCTACTTCTTATTTGTAAAGTACTTTTGAAAATCTTAAATGAATTTATCTTATTAACAATTTTTCTGAAAAACTAACTTATAAAAATATTTAGATATACTTATGAAGTTAGTATTTTCCTAAGTATCATGATTGAATCTTACTTTAGCAAAGTATATTCAAAGTGATTTGTACTTTAACTAAAATTACAATCTCTATTCTGAAGAGCGTAAAAATAATTTTAGAGTAACAACTTAAACTTTTGTATATAGATACGTTCACGATTGTATTTTAACATTTGTTTATTTTTAGAATACAGAAAATATTTTGTACGAATTGTGAAAGCTTAATTTTAGAAGTTTGTGAAATTTTACAAAAATGTTTTAAACATTTTTGTCAAATGTTTTCTTTATGTCGCACCACTTAGAAAAAATTTAACTGTTTTTAGTAGGATTGCTAACACAAAACTATAAGTTAGAAAATTTGTAGATAAAACTTATAAGATACGAAAAACCATATGTGAAGTAATAACAAAACATATATATCCTTTCAAGTTTAGGTATGGTTGAACATCCTTGAGGAGACACTAAAACCTGTTGCTGACGTCATAACGTGTGTGACGGAAGATTATAATAATTTGCTATGACCTCCCCCCCCCCCGCCCTAAACATGTAAATTTCAATAAATATGATTTTCTTCCAATCAGTTGATTGTGTGATTTTGATAAAAATTGTATTTAAATACACTTTAGAAAACCTAAGTATACATCTTTGGAAATCAATGTATTAATAAAGCATATATTAATATTTTTTTAACTCTGAATTTTTCAAAGTTAGCTTTTACTATTTACAAACATGCTATCTGTAAAGAAAAAAATCTACAAAAATCGATTGAAAGGTAACATATGAGGTGGGGAAATTTCACTGTGTTTAAGAGGTAGGAAGTAGTAAAAATTAGTGAAAGCTCTTTATTTTGAGACAGATTGTTGAATATTTCTTAGGAAACTTATCTTAAAATAACTAATGTTGGGAATGAATTACAAAAAATTTTTCGGGAAGTGTCACGCAGATCATGTTTAAAACGAATAAATGTAAATTTCTAATTATCTCTATGTGTGGAAACTTGTATACTTTTATAGAATAATAAGTCTTTCTTATAATATTAAAGGAAAGTTTGTAATACTCACTTAAATGAATTCAATAAACTGATATTTTTTGAGTGTTGGAAGATTTCTAGTATAATGTAAAACTTGAAATAAAAAGACTTACAATATTTTAACGAGTACACTGTTAAAAAAATTTCTGTAAATTTACAGGGAATCTATTGGTAATTAATTATATTAAGTCTTACGTAAATTTACAGAGAATTAAAAAAAGAGATTCTGTCAAAATGCAGAGAAACTATTCTGTAAATCAATCATAGTCTCTGTAAATTTACATAGATCAAAATATTCATATCTCTGTAAATTTAAATCTGTGAAACATCATAGTCTCTGTAAATCTACATATGTAAAAATATGCAAGAAATTATATATGGAAGAACATCCAAGTCTCTGTAAAATTACATACGTAAGAACATCCAAGTCTCCGTAAATTTCGTATATAATATTATGAAAATCTCAGTTTATCCATGTAAAAATACCTAATATTTGAAGGCCCCACCATTGGCTGAGAAGCTCTGCTCTCAACGTTTGAAGGCGGAAGGCTCAAGGTTCGATCCCAGGTTGCGATTTTCGACCTACCCATTCGGAATTTTCCCCAGATTTCTCCAAAACTTGTATAAATATGGGATGAGACATTTTAGAAAGACCTACACTTACGGCAATCGCCACAGGTCTAGAAACCTAGCACATCCAATCGGCTTTAACTAACGCCGATTAAATATTAGTATGTTTACAAGCGTATCGAAGACACTCTAAATTAGCATATACTTAAAATAAATTCCATTATTATCAATTTACAAGTACAAAAATATCCAACAGTAAGTTTATATTCATGAATATAGGTAAGAATCTAGTAAATACGTTACATAAGTACAGATTCTTATACAACTTAAGGAAAAGAAACTTAAAGTTGGATGTTTTTGTACTTGTAAATTCACAGCCATGGGATTTAATTTAAATGCGCGTCAGTTTAGAGTGTCTTGAATAGGCTTCTAAATATGCTAATATTATTGTGGTGGTAAAATCACATTGGTTACTCCAGAGTTCTATTCCTGTATAGAATGCATAATGTGTAGGTCATTCTAAGGTGTTCTATCCCTTATTTACAAAAGTTTTTAAAGAAAAACCTTGGAAAATTTCGAATGGGTAGGCTGAAAATCTCAACCTGAGATGGAACTTCGCACCTCCCACCTTCAAACTTTGAGATAAGAACCCCTCGGAAACTGATGAGACAGGAAGACCGGACTTTAGTATATATATATATATATATATATATAGACATGCTATATATTTTTTATCAAAACTACATTAAAATTCAGAGGTATAAAGTTGGTTAAGCTTGTATTACTCTTGGTAGGATTTGTAATGATGCGCTTTAACAGGTTTTGAACTATAATTTTTATTAATGTTGTGGTACATTTTGCAAACATTAAACTTTTAATAAAAAATTTAAAAAAGAAGCTTATTTATATTATTGTACTTCTAATAAAATGATCAGAAATAATTGCAAAACATATCATATGTTTGCTTAATATTGCTCGGTTATATTTAGTCCATACCAAAATAAAAATTAAATCCCTCATTTAATATGACTCAATAGTGAAAGATCTCACGGGTCTAAATCTAAAATTTTGATTTGATAATTAAGACTGATATTGATGGTTTTAGCTCAGCTGAAACCGAAACTAGATTTTACTCTATCACATACATATTTTTATCAATACAGGGTGCGCTATTTTTTTTTTTTTTTTCATGACTCTTCCACACTTCTATTGTATGATTCCATGATTAATTACAATTAATCATGAAATCATACTAGAAACGACCGAAAGAGAAGGAATTGTGTCGTTAGACACCCTGTATTGGCAAAACTATGTGTAATAGAGGAAAATTGGCTTCATTTTCGGCTTCAGCACATTAAAAATATAGGTATCAACTAAAATAAATAAATTAAATTTTGCCAACATTATACTTGTAGATCTGTGTTAACAACCTCACTTTCTTTCATTCAAAAAATTCATCCACTTTGTAAATACACTTAAAAAAAAAAAAAAAAAAAAAAAAAAAAAAAAAAAAAAAATTAACAAATATATGTATATGTATGTATATATATACCGGGTGATTCAAAATAGATGTTACAGCAATTATATCGTAAACTAAGAAAGATAGAAACATACTTCCAATTACAAAATTAGAGCAAATTAAGAGTAGATTTCAGATATGCCATTTTTTTGTCAAAGGGGCTGTATACAT
Source organism: Salticus scenicus (assembly GCA_963930645.1). Classification (NCBI taxonomy): domain Eukaryota; kingdom Metazoa; phylum Arthropoda; class Arachnida; order Araneae; family Salticidae; genus Salticus; species Salticus scenicus. The sequence goes on along the minus strand of OZ005651.1, from coordinate 30,986,293 downwards.
ATTAAATGCAAAATTTAATTTTTAAACGGTCCCTTCTATCATGTGACTTATATTTAGAAAAATATTCTCCTCGCTCTAACAAGCAAAATAAAAAAAAAATCATCTCTCTAAGTCAAAATCTCGCTGAGTTATTGCAATTTGAAAATGATGACTTACACCACTTTTTTTTCAATTTTGGCATCTATTTTTCGACGCCAACGGGCTAACTTTAGGGGGTTATCTATGAGTTGAGAAAAATTAAAAAAAAGATCCTTTATTTTAAAATAGCAACTAAAATCGTTCAAACGCGTGAAATCAACAATTTTAAGAATTTAATGCAAATTTACATTATTTCGTATTGTTAAAAAATTTATTAGTTAAACTTCTGAGGGGGTCACCTGCAAATTAAAACACGTTAAGAGAGGGAAAAAACTAAAAGACTAGCAAAACCGTGTGAAATTTTCGCGCTTTATTTTTACCACTTTCCATCATTGTTGATAAATTTAATGACTTCGGCTCTTTAACAATTCCAGCAAGATTGAAAAGTGTTAATGACTTCGATTTGTGTGTCTGTCCATCCGTCTTTCTGTGTGTCTGCACTCTAACTCTCGTGAATATTCATATAATTTCCTGAAACTGATATATGTTATTTGAGGTCACTATCGGATGTTCCTTATTGAAAATGGAGTGAATACATCTGCTAGCTTGTGCACAGGGACACCCGAAAGTATACCAAAGCATTGTGTTCTATGAGAGGTATTTTTATAAACCATATTTTAATACCTTTAATTTATGCATATATTAATAAAATTGAAATACGTTATTATAGTTTTCTATCGTATATTTTCTATAGAAAATGGAGTTCACTGGTTTGTATAAAGGGACACCCGAAAGTATTCCAAAGCATTGCGTTCTATGTGAAGATATTTCTATAAACCAAAATTTAATTACTCTGCATAAATCTTAATGAAATTGAAATATGTTATTCATATGCACAAAAGAATGCTTTCTATACTGTACAGTACGACTAACAGGGCACGCAAAAGTATTCAGTTACGTTAAGGATTATTATTGGACATTTGCTGGAATTGTATTTTCATTTACATTAAACATTTTCTAACAATTTTTAACTGTGAATAAGATTTCAATTTGCATTTTTTTTTTTTTTTTTTTTTGTCTGACTGTCCGTCTGCCCGCCCCCAGCGTCTGTAAATATTTTCAGAAATCTTCAGAAATGATATATGTTATTCAGGTTTACTATATGATATTCCCTATTTAAAATGGCATTAATTAATTCTTTACAAATGGTTTATGTACAGGAACGCACAAAAGATGCCAATGTATTGCGTTTTGGGACAGATATTCTTATGAATTACATTTAAATAACTTTATACTGTAAAAATCATAAGGAAATTCATATTTATTATTAATATTCTAAAATAATGATTTGTATAGAATATGATATGGTATAGATGTATAATTCTATGCCAGGGGGTTACCGCCCTTCTCAACCCCCGTTTAATTATAGTGCCTGTACTTATCAAAACAAAAATCAAGTCTGTTATCAATTTCCTTGAAACTTGCAAACCTTCATCAACTTTTCAAGTGGCAACTAGATATGGAATCCAAAGTACCAAATTCGCATTTCCTGTACTTATTACTTTCTCATACCCATAAGGTAGAGAAAGTATTGTTTTTGGGCCAAATTTTCGAAAGTAAGTTTTTGTTATATTTAGACGTTTTGAGGTGTACTGAATATGAAAATCGTGTTTTTAGCAGTTGGTCTGTGTGTGTGTCTGTCTGTTATCAGTTTATCTCAAGAACAAATAGCAGCAGACATTCCAAACTTGGTATTTTAAATATGTATCATATAGGGATGCTACACTAAGCTTTTCATTGTGATGAAGCAAATAGTTCGTGTACAGAGACACTCAAGGATATTCAAATACATTACGTCTATGGGGAAAATTGCAGGTAAGTAGAGTTTAACACCTATAGACTGCACTAAACCAAATGAAATGAATATATATTTTTTATATGCATAAAAACATGCCTCATGTAGAATATGGCAGGGAAATCATTCACTGTTCATTTACAGGGCTACACAAAATAACTAGATTATAATGCGACAATAGCTGAAAATTGATGGAAATGCATTTTAGGTTGTGCCGTATATTATTACTATAGGTTTATATTTAGGTGAACTTTGTGGTTTGTACATATTCTTCAAAAGATATACAGGGTTGCAAATATTTAATCTATAATATTATTTTTTATTGTTAGTGAAAGTGCTTTACTATAATATTTTACCATGTCCAGGAAAGCTGCTCAGGAATGGAAATGAATTCCTCATAGACATATGATAAATAATGTATGTTTTTAAGCTAAATATGCATCGCTTGTGTTTTGTGTATTTACACGTTTTAAGGCTTCCTTATTACCAAAGCCATATTTTTTAATGTTTGTTTATTGCCTGCGTCGAATAATTTCAGGAAACGAATAATTTCCGTAGATCCCCCTCACATAGATCTAATTATCATTAAAACTCTTCCGAAGCCTAATTTGAATTATTTTAACGTAGGTTTACATAACAGTACTCTTTATGTTACCTCTTAATTTCCAACCTGTATTTATGGTATTAAATTTCAGGGTAATAGAAAGTCGTGTGAGTGGCACACCAGATTATTTGTTGTTAAATTATGCTGATAATTCATATATATACAGATCAACGAATAAAAATTTACCTTCCGTATTCAGGAGGCCTCAAAATGTCATATTATACAGAAAAAAAAATCGCTCTCCAAAAGCTACTTTGTTTACAGTATGGGTATGAGAAATTAGTTTTGCGTTCTGTGTCAGCAGTGTTCTTCGAAAAAAAAAATGCAGCAAACACTTACACCAATTACATTTAATAATAATAAAAAAAAAATATTTACCTTAATTTTGGGTAGCCCTGTATACTGTCTATAAACTATATACACATGACTTTGTGTATGTAAATTTAGTGTTATATGTAAAACAAGTAGCACAAAATGAAATACACTTCCAGCAATTCCCAAGTATAGCTCCAATATATTGAAATACTCTGGGTAACCCTGTAAATGAATGATGAATGGTTGCTATACCACAATCTACATAAAACATGCTTTTATGCGTATAAAAAATTTGTTCTTTTCATTTTGTTTAAGGCAGTCTGTACATGTCACACTGTACATATGAGAAATGTCGCTCACAGACGTAATGTATTTGAATTCTTTTGGATGACCCTGTAAACAAACAATTATCTGATCATAACGAATACTTTAGTGTAGCACCGCAATATGATACGGATTTAGAATGTCGAATTGGATTTTCTGCTACTATTTGTTCTTGAGATATTCTAATAACACACAGACACACACACACACAGAGAGAGAGAGAGAGACCAACCACTAAAAACATGATTTTTCAATTCAGAGGATCTGAAAACGTGCAAATATAACAAAAGCTAATTTTCGGAAATTTGACTCAAAAACAATTCTTTCTCTACACCGTGTATATGAGTAAGAGAATGTATAAAGAAAGAAAAATGAATTTGAAAATTCCCTTTCAGTACATAAATTATTCATAAATTTTATTTGTTAAATTATCAATGAGTATTCTCTTGTGTATTCACTAAGGAAAAGGAGACATAACAGGTTAAAATAGCCGTCTTTCCCTGAATGATTTCTTTTTCTTCCCCCCCCCCCCCCAGACGCTGATCAACGTGTGCCTTATTACAAAAGCAATAGAAATTCACTTTTGATACAACCCCTTAAGACTTGGCGAAAAATGCTAGAATTTTCAAATTGCAATAACTCAGCGAGATTTTGACTTAGAGAGATGATTTTTTTTTTTTTTTTTTGATTGTTAGAGCGAGGAGAATATTTTTCTAAATATAAGTCATATGATAGGAGGGGCCGTATAAAAATTAAATTTCGTATTTAGTATGTATACAGCCCCTTGTACAAAAGAATGCCATATCTGAAATCTACTCTTAATTTCCATCAATTTTGTAATTTGAAGTTTGTTTCTATCTTTCTTAGTTTACGAGATAATCGCTGTAGCATCTATTTTGAATCACCCGGTATATGTATTACATTTTGATTAGATATTAACTTAAAACAATTAAGAATGCAATTAAAACACTAATAGTTTAAAATGCATTATGCTCTTTAAAAGGTGCAAACTTTCTAAATTCGGGGGGGGGGGGGGAGAGAGAAGGAAGAAGTACTAAAAATTTGTTAGGTACACTACCTTTCCATAATGACCGTACACTTTCGATTTCAGACATTTTTTAAAGTATTTCAAAAAATGTTAAACAAATCATTTTGAAACTTCAGGGGTGTGAAAGGAGGACCGGTAAAAAAAAAAAGAAAGAAAGAAAGAAAGTAAAATGAAAGTATTTGGCTTCACCCTGTAATAATTAATGCTTGAAATACGATCTGGTACTAGCATGTGATTATAGGTCTCTTTCTCATTAACTCTTTACGTTTTTATGGCTCAACCGCATATAACCAGGGAAATAAAGGTTTCTTTAAAAAATTGCAAAAAAATTTTCATTTTTTTTTTTTTTTTTAGCTATAACACGCAAAGTATGAAAAGAAAGTGCAAAGTTATTTTCAGGAAACTCGGCATGCAATAATAAACACTGCATACTGCAATCAGAATGAATATCTAATGAAATATGAGTATTTTTACTAAACAATTTCTATCTACGCATGCGTAAATGTTCAGTGAAATTTCATTTTCAAAATTTAACATTCAAATTTATTGAGCTACTTATGTAAAAACCACAAACAAAAATCGTGTAAACTCAAAAAGTTCTACGTCATAGAATAAACTGAATTTCAGCTGTTCTCTAACAAAGAAATTGTTAAGAGGGTTTTCCCAATATTTATTTACAATCACAGAAAATTGCATAACCGTTCATCGAATTAAAATAAATATGTGAGCAAAACTTCTTATACTTTAGCGTTTCTTCAAGAGAAACTGAAGACCAGTTCATTCTTTGGCGTAGAACTTTTTGAGTTTACACAATACTTGTTTGGGGTTTTTTATATAAGTAGTTTAATGCATTTGGCTACTAAATTTTACAAATGAAATTTAGCTAAAAAATAGTCATGCGCAGATAAAAATTAAGTAAAAATGCACACATTTCATTAGATATTCTTAATATATATTTTTTTTTCATTCTGATTGCAGTATGTTGTGTCTAATGTTATATATTGGTTTTCCTGAATATAGCTTTGTAGTGGATGCATGTTATAGCAAAAAAAAAAAAAGTTCGGCAATTTTTTAAAGAAATCTTTATATATCCCTGATTACATGCGGTAGAGACTTAAAAATTTATACAGAAAATGAGAATGAGCCCCATAATCATATTACAGCCAGATTGTATTTCGAGCATTACTTTATACGGGTGATGCTAAATACTCATATTTTTCTTTAATTTTTAACTGGTCCCATTTTCACTTTTGGCACAAACAAATAACTGAAGTAAATGAGGTATAACATGTTTTTTACGCTTCTTAAGTTTTAAGATGATTTGTTAAGTACTTTTTGAGTTATTTTAAAACGCATCTGAAATCGAAAGTGTCCAGTCATTTATGGAAAGGTAGTGTATTAAATGAATTTGAATTTTTAAATACTCACATTGATTTTTATATTAGCTAAAAAAAAAAGAAATTCATTCATTTCCATATAAAGGTCTCTTAAAAACTATGCATACAATTTCGGTAGTTTATTAAAAGTAAATTGTGCAACATATTAATGCAATGCATAACTTGTCACTTAAACCAAGACTAACAAATTTGATGCAAATTTTATTTCAAACTGTAACAAATTTTGAACATTTTTCAATATTCTGTTTTAAAAAAAAAATTAGTTTTCAAAAGTTATTTTATTTGAAAATAAAAATTCTCATTTCAGATCAGATTTCTAATGCGTAATCGTAGAAGTATAGGAACATATTAAAGGTTTGATACCTAAATAATTTTATTTTTTATAATTAATTCATTACAATGTGTAGAATAATTTCCTTAATTATTGCAGTTTCTGGGATATAAATATTTATAAATGGACGGCAAGTGGAGAGATAATATTCGTACGTATTAAATAGTATATAAAGAAATATAGAGCTTTTAATATTTTTAAATATTAATTTAGGGTTTAATGCAGATGAAAATCGGGTACTCTTTTGGTTTTCGTCAATAGTTCCATAAATTCAAATCTTTAAAATACGTAACTTTTTGTTAAAGAAACCACTAGATTATTTTGAATTAAAAAACTTTCGACTTTTTTTTTTTTTTTTTTTCTTTACAAAAACAAATGTTAAAACATTTTTCTTCTACAAAATAGAATCTAAGGAAGAAACAAATTCTACGCTTTTACACATGAAAGCAGCATCAGGATAATTCACTAGAATCATTGCAAAAAGCTCACTAAGAAAAAAAACATCTTTGCTGCAAAGAAAACATACAATTAAAAATAATTAAAAAATAAAACATACTGAATTAGATTTAAATTAAACTTTATTTTACTAACATAACACTGAACGTATTGTTTTTTTCTAAATGAGATTAATAAAAGATAAATGGTGAAAAAGTCTTTAACAGGATAATTATTTGGTATTTGTAAATGTCTCTGATGAGGGTATTTTACAGCATTTTCTATTTTCATATTTCTTAGACAACTTGTTTCGATTCTTATATCAAGATCAATTTCCATTATAACTAGAAAAAAGAAAAATGATGAAAAATTACTATTGTAGAAAACACTTCAACTATAATTTTTTAAAACAAAATCTACATCCCATGACATTTTAAGCAAATGAAAAAGAAAGGATTGTAATTCCATGGCACTAAAAAGAAAATTAAGTATACATAAGCGAATTTTAAAGTGTATCTTATATACTCCATCCAAATAGAATCTAATGAAAAATCATCTAAAGAAAATAAAAGTAGATATACATGGTATTTTAAATCATTAATACAGGAAAAAATCACTTATATAATGAAATCATTAGATATTTAAGCACCATTTTATGAACGCCAGTGTAACAGGAATATTTTTGAAGTATTTTATATTAAAAACAAGTAAGAATTGGATTGGATTTGGTAATAAAGCCGATTGACTGCTATAGGTCCTAGTCCTACTTTGAAAAGACTTTATCCTCGAGCTTTTAAAAAACTCCCCCCCCCCCCCTTCTTATATGAAATTTTAAAGTTTGCCCCTGTGTTCCCTCTTTTTTTTTTCCTTCTTTTAACAAATGCCATAAAGTTTTCAGAAATTCCGAGACATTCCCAAAGTACAAAGAGTAGAGTGGGACTTTGATAGCTATATATAACGACATTTTCAAAAAATATTGAAAAGAAGTTAGACATTTTTAAGTGAGCCTCAATTTATTACTGAAAACCCCATCGTGGGCTGACGTTAAAGGGGTATTATCCCATATTTACATGAATTTCAGAGAAAACCTTGGAAAACACCGAACGACTAGGACAGCATACGCGACTACATATCGAATTCATCACTTCCTATCTACCAGCTTCAAGAACAGATACTCCTGTCCAATAGACCACTTTTGTCTATTGGATCATTATAGTAATATGAATTAATACATAGTTCTGCAGCAGATTCTTTTTTACACAATTCAATTACGAAATATTTCCAGTTTATTAAATATATTTAAAAATTATTTTCTAAATATTATTTGGTCTTTAATAATTACATAAACTAATATAAAGGCAAATTAGAGTAATTTTGGGGGGTCTTAAGCTACAGGTAAATTCTTTTAATTAATATCCTTCTTTATTTCCATTATTAATATTATGATAATTACTTAAATATTCTATCTCCAAAAATTTAAATATTTAATGAAAACACTTTCCGCTGGTGAAGCATTAATTCCATCCCTCTTCCCAAACCCCTCAAAAGAAAGAAAAGAAAATTAAAAGTTAAAAATAAAATAAATAAAATAAAAATTGAATCACTTGATAAATAAGAATTCTCTAAATCTAAAATCTTTATTTTGTATTTCGGTTTTTAAATTTGTAAAATTTTCAATATTTAAACTATTGTTTATACAAGATGTAGGCGTTTTATTTCAATTGTACTGAAATTCTTGCATTTTGATTTCGAAAATTCAGATAATGCTTCAGTCTTCACGTAGAAGATGTAACGGTAAACATTTTTAATGGCATAGAGAGTTGTACAAAAAACATGAAAAATCTTGAAGAATATTAAAATAAAAATTGAAAAGAACCGGTAGCAGATTATAAAATAATATCAGAGGTGAAAGTTTTCAGGGGCTATCTTTAATTCCAGATCCCCCCCCCCCTTTCTAAATTTTTCCTTACAATGCCTTCAGAATTCTACAAATAACATTTATTATGGGTATAAATAAACATTTTAAATATTAGCCACATAACCTTAATCTATTCTTCCACGATTAATTTTGAATACATATAGCAGTTTTTAGGGTTTTGGGATCTCACGTAGTTTTTCACCCTTTGAATATGGAAATAAAACAATTTACTGTCTCCTGAATCATCTCTAAACTGTACGACTCCATGAGTGGCCGTGCCATTCTACGCTCGGAGCTGATAAACGGGAAGTGCTGAGTACTATCCCAGGTCTAGCTCGTCGACCTAGCTGTTCGAAGTTTCCAGTAGTTTTCACCGAGACTCACATAAATCTGGACTGAGCCCCTCAAAAAACATCCCCCCTCAGAGGGCACACTACCTCAGACCTAGGACCCTCGAGTCCTAGGCCTGGGGACTCGGCCTTAGTTCCAAGCACTCTCTTAACTTTATAATACTCGGAATTAAAAACTGTCCAGTTATTAAAATCGTCCCCTTACAAAGAAGGAAAAGAAAAAACAGTTTATCAAAAATTATTTCTGACAATGAAAAAACTTGTCTGAAAGTTTTTTGACAATGCGTTATTAAGCAGAATCTATTAGCTATATTTCAGCGAAACTGTATTTTTAAGTTGCAGTTGCTCCACAATCGTCTGCGTCCACCTCCCTACATAAACATGTAACCGCAGTTTTGGCATGCTTATGATTATGGTATATTCATCCAAGATAATTCAAAAATACAGTTGGATTTTGTACTTAAAAGTAACGTTTTATGTGGATCGGTTATTTTGAGATATAAATTAGTCCACAACATATAACAGCCTGGATAAAATTTCGTATTAATTTAAACATTTCCTCACTCAATTTAATATACACTCTGTACTTTGAATCCTTAAATATCAAACTGTATTCTGAAAAATCTTAACTTGTCAAAAAATTTAATTTGTCCCCCAACCCACACCTCTATTACCATTGATCGGCAACAGCAACAATAATTTTCTTTTTCTTACATTGTGGTTTTTTAACTTGTGCATATATATATATATATATATATATATATATATATATATATGCATACATATACACACGCAGATTTTCAAAATTTTCAGCAAGCAAAATTAGTAACATTGGACGGTTTAGAACACAAACCGTCCTCCCCTCCCTTAAAAAAAAAAAAAAAAAAAAAAAAAATTAATAAAAAAAAAAAATGTCGGATAAAACTCCCATCTATAAAATCTTTATTTTGTATTTCGATTTTTAAATTTACTTATTTTTTATTATTTAAACTATTAATCATATATTGTGGAAATGACTTACTTTTTCCTCAATTCTTACTATTTTGATTTAAGGTAATCTAGATTATTTTTCAGTCTTTTAGCAAATGCCAGAAAACACTTTTAATGACAGGAAGAGGCTGTAAAACGAATATATAAGAAAACATATAGAAGTTTCAGACGATTAAACTAAAAACTAGTATGATGTGGCCACCACATGACTTTCTTCTATATATTTTTACACAAAACTAATTCAATAAAAATTACTTATTAAATTATCAAGTTCTTTTCAATTATAAATGCAGAAGATTTTTATCTGACAGAATTATCACTAAATGCCGAAAGATGTCAGTTTTTTTTTTCCAAATCAAAAGAAATGACTTTTTTCCAAACTTTTTTTCGTTAAAAGTAAGAAAAAAAAAGGGAAAAAAGGGATAACTTTGTTTTAAATTATCACAGATCTATAGTTCAACCATTAGTTTTAAAGGTAATGACGAGATCTTTCGAAAGATACCCATATTGAAAATTTACTCCCCAGAAGGGGAGCGATGCCCTCACATGCAATTTTTTTTTCCTAGTTAACTACTACTATTATCAATAATTCATATTAGTTTTGCAATCACAAGTTAGAAATAACTCTGATTATGTACATTTATACGAAATTTTGTCCTATACTGCCATGTTAAAAATTTAGAAAAAATGCGATCACAGCGCCACCTGTTGAGTAATTGATCCCCAAATGTACTCAGCACCAGTTTATTTCGGGGACCAACTAAATACCAAGTTTGGTTAAATTTCGTTTAATATATATATATATATATATATATATATATATATATACACGATTTTTTTTTTTTTTTTTTTTTTTTTTTGTTAAAAGTAAAAAGAAAATCCATAACTTTGTTTTAAACTATCACAGATTTATAGTTCAACCATTTCTTTTAAAGGTATTGGTAACCTTTCGAAAGATACCCATCTTGAAACTTTACCCTCCCCTGGGGGTACTTCCCCCCCAGGAGAGAACCGATGCCCCCACATGCACAACTTTTTTTTCCTAGTTAACTACTACTATTATGAATAATTCATATTAATTTTATAGTCACACGTTTAATATAACTCTCATTATGCACATTTATACAAAATTTTGTCCTATACTGCCATGTTAAAAGTTTACAAAAAATGCGATCACTGCGCCACCTGTTGAGCGATTGATCCCCAATTCTAATTAGCACCAGTTTATGTCATGGTGCAACTAAATTCCAAGTTTGGTTAAATTTTATTCTTTGGTTCGTGAGATACAGCGTCCACAAAAAAGTGATAGAGACAGACATTTTTTAAAAAGTATCAGTTCGTGTTCTGGACATTCCAAAACGTGTAAATCCATCCAGGGGTGGCACCAGCTAGGGGGTCGGGAGTCTGTGACTCTCCATTGGGGCATACTCCTAAAATCTCTCGGGGGGGGGGGGGGGAATACAAAATTTTCAGTTTTTCTACTTTTGGCAGCATTTTTCTTTCCTTATACAAATTTGGAGCATTCCAGTTTTTCCATTCTGTATTCAATAGAAGAAAGTATTGGATTCGTAAAAAATTTTCAGCTTCCAGTTTTCCATGAATATACACGTTTTGAGAGGTCCAGAACACATTTTGACCATGATATTTTTAGAAAATGTTGTCTGTGGCACGATGATCTCCAAAACCACGAAGAGTACTAACAAATGGAATGGTACAAATATTAACAGTAATATTATTAACAGTATTGCAGTTTTTGATAAATACTTATATAATAAACTCTCTTTATGCAGTGCGCCCTGTCGGGGAGGTGGTGTCTCACCGTCGGGAAATATCTGGTGCCACTACTGAATCCATCAAAAAACGGAGGTCGAAAATTTTCGCGAATCCAATACTTTCTGTATATTAAACATAGAAGAAAGTAAAAATAACCGCTAATATAACTAACATAAACAGTCATTGTTTTTGTTGGTTATTAAAATAGGATAAAAGATTATATAAAATTTAACTTACCTAATTATGAATTCCAAGTGAAATCACGAATTGCTTTAAGTTCTTCAATACAGTCAACAACAACAAACTTTTAATGAGTAGATACGAAGATAAACATTCCGCAGAAACAGTCTAATTTTCCCTAACGTTCCCTTTTCGTATAGGTATTTACTTTAATATAAAAAAATTTAAGGTTATGCATTTATATAGCTATTTATTTAATGTATCAATCAGAATCCCTACAGGGAAAATGTTGTTTTGGAAAGGGAAATATCTGTAAATTTAGAACTGAGTTTCTTGGTTCAATGCTTTTAACAGAGAACTCATATAAATTTACGGAGAGTCTCAATACATTTTCTGTTCTTTTACAGAAATTTTTGACAGTGAACCGAGTTTCTTGATTCACTGCTTTTAACAGTGAACTCATGTACATTTACGGAGATTCTCAATACTTTTTCTGTATTTTTACAGAAATTTTTAACAGTGTATAAGGAAATTTAAAGAAAACTAATAATTAAATAGAACTTTGTAAAAAATTTTTAAGTATAAATGTAAGAATGTATGTGCAAATGATTATACATATATGTGAATATAAAAACTTGTGAAATTTTAACGAGTATAAGGAATGAAAACTTATATTATTTTAAAGAGTGCGAGGGAATTTATTGTATGGGAAAGAAAATTTTTCAAGTACGCTCAAATAATTTAGAAAACCAACTAGATAAAGTAAATGTATTCAAGTTAATGATAAATTTTTGGTGAGGCATTTAAGTTGTTGGAAACTTTAAAATGAAATTCATGTCAAGTGGAAAATTTGCACAGTTCCACTTCATTAATTTTACTTCAGATAATTTTTCATTAAACATATTTTTCATTTGAAGTTTTGGTCAATTGTATTTTTTACAATCGTTTTTACGGAAGGTTGTTTGACAGAAAATAATTTCTCTAAAACTTCTATAAAAAAACCAAAGTGTTTTGCCAAAAAACGTAACAATAATAGATACAGAAGCCTCCCCCTCAGTTTGTCCGTTCCTGTCTCGCTCAATATCACCTAGAGAAGCATTTAGGGGATAACTTCCGCTCTTGTTAAACCACTCGATCTGGATACGGGGTTGTTTTAAAAGCAGATGGTACAATATTAAAAATTGTCTTGGTGGAAATCCTTTCCAATTATGTTTTAAATAAGTGCAGTCAACTTAATACTTTAATACTTTATTGTTTTATTTACTCATTAAATTTTAGATCAACATGTTACAAGTTGAAAAATTTAGGAATGAACAAATTTTAAGATTTTTTTTTTTTTTTTTTTTAAATCGTTAAATACAATTAACTAATTGTAAAAAAAAAAACTATTTTTACTGAATAACTGAAAATTGTTTAAAGTCATTAATTAAAATTACCTAATATCTCACATTTAAAATATTATCTATGATGAGGTAGGTTAAAATATGTACAATTGGGTTGAAATGAAAAAACTTTACAGGAAAACTATTTTTTTTTTAAACGAATATTTATCAATCAAGTAATTTTACATAATTTTCACTAGTGACACTCTCATTTCGTATTCTTGTTCGTAAATCTTTTGCAAAAAAATCCTTAATTAATATTTACTTCCATTACCCTACTACCGTAGGGTAATGGAAGTATTGTATTCGGTCTGAAAATTCTATATCGGGTTTTCACCTGATCTACACGTTTTAAGGTCCCCTGAGTCCAAAAAAGTGGTTTTTGGCAATTGGTCAGTGTGTATGTATGTGTGTGTATGTATGTGGAGAATCTTCTGGCTATTATAGCTCAGAAACTAATAAAGATAGAGCTACGAAACTTTAGAATTGAAATACATCTGGTGTACAGATGAAATTTCCAAATTTTGGTGAAAATTGAAAAACCGGAAGTGGGACATCGGAAACCGGAAGTGGGATCGTAAGTCCGTATCTCAAAAACAGCTCTAACGATTTTTTTCAAACTTGCTATATAAACACTCTATTAGATTCCTTTCGAATGATATAGTTGGTTAGTTCAGGAAAATTGATAGGCGTCCTGTATATATAGCTCAATTTCAGGCCTCGCAAAGGCGTTCCTTTAAAAACGGTTGTACGGATTTTTTTCAAACTCGCCATTTTAACTCACTTTTAAATATGCTTTTGTGTGTAATTATTGTTGTCCTGTCAATAATTGATTTTAACCGGAAGTGGGACATCGGAAACCGGAAGTGGGATCGTAAGTTCGTATCTCAAAAACGGCTCTAACGATTTTCTTCAAATTTGCTATATAAACACTCTATTAGATGTCCTTTCGAATAATATAGTTGGTTAGTTCTGGAAAATTGATAGGCTTCCTGTATAAGTAGTTCAATTTCAGGTCTTCTAAGCGCGTTCCTTTAAAAACGGCTGTACAGATTTTTTTTTAACTCGCCCAATTAACTCACTTTTAAATATCCTTTTGTATGTAATTATTGTTTTCTGGTCAATAATAGATTTTTTGTAAAAATTGGTATCTCAAAAACGGCTCTAACGATTTTCTCTTTAAGTCACTTTTATGTTTTCTGATCACATTATCTCTCAAAAATGCCTATAATACGTGTAATAGTGGGTAATGGAAGTCGTGTGGTTGTTTCACACCAGATTTCTTTAAATTATTATTCTGCATTTAATATCATTTTCATGATAGATTCATTTTCAAACAATTGCATTCCTATCTAATATAGATTCATCAGGTCATATTTCTATAGAACAGTGGTTAAAGTACTTATAAACTACTGTTTCTTTACTTCAAGTAAGTGCCGGGTTCGAATCCCAAGCGATTATCTTTATTTCTACACTTTCTTTCATTCTTTCTACTTAAGTTTTACTCCCATTGTCATTTTTTCATAAAACATTTGTAATCTTTTGCAAGAAAATCCTTAATTAAAAGTTTTGCAATTAATATTCTGTAATTAATGTAATTTTAATGACTGAATCCTTCTCAAAAAAATAGCATTCTTTTTAAAACTAGTAAAGAATAACCTCTTTTTAAAACCATCGTCATCTTTTACAATAAAACCACTCATATGTTTGTAATAAAATCCTTAATTAATAATTTTTAATTATTATTATTCTGTAATTAATACCATTTTAATGACTGAATCCTTTTCAAGCAATAGCATTCTTAGGTTAAAAAGATCTGTGCAGGTATGTAACAGAAAAATCACTCACACAAACGCGAAAACTACTGTCTTATGGAAATATTTCTACTACAAGGTGCTGGGTTCGAATCCCCGTCGATCCTCGCTATTTCTACATTTTCTTTCGTAATATATTTACAACAAAACCATTAATTCTTCTTCTTAAATTCATATTTTTTTTCTTTCTTTCTTTCTTTCTTTCTTTCTTTTTTTTTTTTTAAATTTAATTTTTTTTTTTTTTTTTTTTTTTCAAATTTTTATAATTCATTACTCATAAAAATAGCCTTCAAACAAGTCCACAAAAATTCTCCTTTAAAAACCACCATCATCTTTCACGCCATTCATTAATATTAATTCATCCGCGTGACACCTGCACGGCTTGCAGGTTCCCGGTGCCCCTTCATGCGCTATAAAGCGGCCTTTCTTACCTACTACTCTTATTACTTTCTCTTACTCATGTATGGAAAAGAAGGTATTGTTTGGGGTAGAATTTTTGAAACTGAGTTTGATATATTTACGCGTTTTTAGGTTCCCTAAAACCGGCAAAAAGTATTTTAGCTGTTTGTTCCAAAGTTATATGTGTGTGTTTATTATCAGTATAACTCAAGAACAAATATTAGCAAAAAGTTTAAACTCTGCATTCTAATTCTTTTTAGTACGAAAATGTTACTTGGAAACTTGTACTGAAGTAAGACAAAAGAAGTATGCACAAGGACATTCAAAATTAATCAATTGCGTCTATGGGTGAAATTTCAGTTAAGTACAGATAAACATGTATTTCGAGTGCACTACATAAAATAAAATAAATATTTATTTCTTTTAAGCAAAAAAGCACGTTTTACTTAGAATGTGGTATCATAGACAAAATCAAGCGGTTTTTATTTATTTATTTATTTTATTTTTTTTAATTGGATATAATTGGGGAAATTGGCAAAATTTACTTAAGGGCAGTAGGTAAGAAAGGCCGGTTGACCATCAGCAGGGTGGTGCACTGGTGCACCGGCAAGCCGTGCGGGTGTCGCACCACCCCCTGAGGGGTCTAGATGGGTTGACATTGACCTTGAGACGTCCTCTAACTTAATCGTGAAACGTGACGAGGGTATTAATGAGGAAATTTAATTAAAAAATTAATGAGTGATTTTTTGTAAAAGGTGACGATGGTTTTAAAGAGACGTTTTCGGTATAAGGTAAAAAGTAGGATATTGTTTGTGAGTCATAGGAAATTAATTAGGAGGTTAATTAAGAGGGTAATTAGGAGGTTAATTAAGAAATTAATTAAAAATTTAAAAAATGAGAAATAAAAAAGGAATGAATAAAATATACGAATGTGTATGTGTATGTACTATGAAAGAAATAGAGAGGTTTGACTGGGGTTCGAACCCGACACCTGGCAGTAAAAATATTTCCATAAGACAGTAGTTTTCGTGCGCGAAACCACTGACCTATGGAAATATAGCCTGATGACTGTATCTTAAATATAAATATGAATTTTTCGATTGAATATCATTTAGTGTTCGTCATGTTACCGTCCCGAGAGGAAGGGATTTTCGTGTTCTGCATTTATTTTGTGATGTGTGTTGTCTTTTCGATTCTTTATATTTTTTCTGAAGGTGGGAAGTTTAACGTTGATTTTATTTTAAGTTTAAACGATACGGGGAATTTATCCTTTTCAATGTGATGTCTTCACATGCGTGCTGTCATGGAGGAAACTTATCGAGACCCGAAAGCGGTTGCAAGTTTTGGAGGTGTAGATGCCTTACACCGTGCTGTCCGCGGCAAGTTATCAAAGAAAAAAATTCGAGAATTGTTGCAAGGAATAGATGCATATTCACTTCACAAACCGATTCGAAAAAAATTCCCCACGAACCGTGTCATAGTATCCAGAATTGATCAACAGTGGCAAGCAGATTTAGCCGATCTGACGTCTCTTCAAAAGTTTAACGATGGTTTTCGCTACATTTTAACTTGTATAGACATCCTCTCAAAACGAGCGTGGGCGGTTCCTCTGAAATCTAAAAAAGGTGAAGAGATTGTGAAAGCTTTTAAAAAAATTTTCTCTGAACGAAAACCCAACTGTTTGAATACGGATGCAGGAAGGGAGTTTTTGAATAACAAGTTTCAAAATTTTCTCAAAGAGGAAGGTGTGAAATTTTTCAGAACTTTTAACAACACGAAAGCGTCCGTAGTAGAGCGATTTAACCGTACTTTAAAAACTAAAATGTGGAAATATTTTACCAGTCGTCGTACTTACCGCTACATAGACGTGTTAGATCAATTACTTTATAGTTATAACCATACTTATCATTCGAGTATTAAAAGGGCGCCCGCTGAAGTAACCCAGGAAAATGAAAGCGAGGTGTGGTTTACTCTGTACGGGGATATGGGGAATGAAAAGAGAAAGCCTTGCGTGTTTAAACCGGGAGATACGGTTCGAGTATCCAAACAAAAATTAACCTTTTAAAAAGGATACGAAACTAATTGGACGGAAGAACTCTTCGTCGTGACCGAGTGTGTGCGACGGGAACCGCCCGTCTACCGGATCAAGGATTTGATGAACGAACCTATCTTAGGGACATTTTACGCAGAAGAACTTCAAAAAGTTCAACCTAAAGAGAACTTTGCTATCGAAAAAATCTTAAAAAAGCGAATGAGAAAAGGGCGATTAGAGTATAAAGTGAAATATAAAGGCTATCCTTCTAAATTCAACCAATGGATACTGGCTTCTAATTTATTTCATTTATAAATTAAGACGACATTTCTTTTGAGAATCATTCGCCAACATGTCTTTCTACGTGACGCTACCTTCGGACAGTTCTTTGAAATTTTACCCAGAAAATAAAATTTCACATTTTATTACGAGATTACCTTCCCCTCTTGATCTGAAAGGTGAATGGGAGGTTGGACTTGTGGAATTGATTTATCCACATATGTGGAGTAATATATTTGACGGTGGAAAAGAATACGAATACGATGCAGGTATTGGAACGATGAAAAGAACTAAAATCCCCTTTGGATTTTTTGAAAGCCCTTCAGACATTATTAAATGGATGAACTATCAAGACTTCAACGGTTTAATTCAGATAAGCTACAACAAACATACTAGAAAAGTGAAAATTGGATTAAAACCAACAGCTAGAATAAAGTTATTACCAGGACTCGCCGAAACTTTAGGCTTTTATCCGATCGAATTGGCTAACAATGAGGATCCTATACGCGATAGCCCTTTTAAATACTTTGAAGGGATTAAAGAGGCTGACCCGAATTTCGATTTAAAATTACTTTACATATATTCAGATATAGCAGAACCTCAGATCGTTGGTCATATAGTATCCCCTTTGCTTAGAGTAATTACTGTGAAAGGTAAAGATGGTGATATGATTCACGAAATGTTTGACAGACCACACTATGTCCCTCTTTCAAGGAAAAACTTTCAAACAATTGAAACTGTTATAAGGACACACACAGGACGATTGGTGTCATTCGAGCGTGGACAGTTGATCGTGAAACTTCATTTTAGACAAAAGTACCTCTCATAATGTTTGTTCCTTACAAGTGTTGTGCGAAATCTTTTGAAGATTATTACATTCACCAGTCAGGTAGTGGTTTGAACTACTACCAAGGTTCTACATTACAAAAAGGATATGGATTAGGTGGGCTGTTTCGATCTCTTTTTCGAGCTGCAGTACCCCTTTTTAAATCAGGTGCGAAAGCGGTTGGTAAACAATTGTTTCATACGGGTGTAGATGTGTTGAATGACCTGTCACGAGGTGAAGATATAAAAAATGTTGCTAAACGTCGGTTGAAAGAAGCTGGAAAAAATTTAACCGACAAAGCTGCTACAAAAATGAAAACAATGATTGGTTCAGGACAACGCTATAAAAAGAGAAAGCGATCTAATAAAACCATCATTCGTCCCAAAGTGAAGAGAGCGAAGACACACGATATTTTTGCTTAATCATGTCGGGTCTCATTCATAAAGATTCACCTGCCTGTGTCAAATCTGAACTAGACTTGTTTTTGATACCACCTACACAGACAGCTATTGAAAAAGGACATTTCGTCGAATTTCACCCACTCGCGAATATTTGCGATGGGGGACCTGTGGAATTTAACATCACGGGTAATGGCGAAGAATACATAGATTTATCCTCCTCGCACATGTACCTAAAAGTGAAAATTGTGAATGCTGACGGAACCGCTCTGACTGATAAAGAACCTGTTGCACCTGTTAATTTATTTTTTCATGCCTTGTTTTCCCAAATCGACGTGAGTCTGAACGAAAGATTAATATCCTCTTCGAGTAACACTTATCCATATCGTGCCTACATTGAAACTCTGTTGAATTTCGGTGAAGATGCTAAAAAAAGTTTACTAACCTGTGAATGTTTTTTCAAAGATGAGAATTTAACTGTATCCGATCCCACGCAAGCTACACCCCAAAACCCTGGATTGTTAAAAAGACATGAACTCACCAAGACGAGTAAAATTTTAGATATGATAGGTCCTTTACACTGTGACATTTTTCAACAGAATCGACTTTTACTGAATATGGTGGATTTGAAAATTAAAATGATTCGAAGCACTCCCCAGTTTTGTTTAATGGCAAAGCAAGTGGCTGGACAGGAGAAGAAATATAACGTTGTGTTAGAACATGCCTCGCTGTTTATTCGAAAAGTGAAAGTGAACCCCGGAGTTTTATTAGGGCATGCTAAAGCTTTGGAAAAAAATTCTGCAAAATACCCCATCGATCGAGTTTTATGCAAGACTTATACAATACCTGCTGGAAGTATGTCTTTCATGCAAGATAATGTACTTTTGGGTGCTATGCCAAAACGTGTCATAATTGGATTGTTAGATAATGCCGCCATGAGTGGTAAATATGACTTAAACCCTTTTTACTTTCATCACTATAATGTTAACTTTTTAAGTGTGTATATGGACGGTCAACCTGTTCCTAGCAAACCTTTGGAATTGAATTTCGAGGATAAAAACTATATAAGAGCTTATCATCGATTATTCTCTGGTTTCAATCGTGATGCTGGAAATTATATTTCACGGGAAGATTTCGTGAATGGTCATACTTTGTATGCTTTTGATCTAAGTCCTGACTTGTGTGACGGTCCCCACCTCAACTTACAACAACAAGGAAATTTTAGAATTGAGATAAAATTCTCCACTGCTTTACAATCCATCATTTCTGTGTTTGTGTATGCAGAATTTGAAAACATTATTGAAATCACCAAGTCCCGACACGTTTTATGTGACTTTGCCAATTAATGAAAATGGATTCTCTGCAAATCAAGAATATTTTATCCAGTGATACAATTACGAAAAAATATTTTTTAGATGTTTTCCCAAGTGATCATCTACCCGAGGTGTTCGTGCGTTATCCAGCTTGCCTCGTATGTAACACAGATGACTCGTCTGAACCCGGAACCCACTGGTTAGCCTTTTTCATACAATCTGATGATGAAGTGGAATTCTTTGATTCGTATGGAAACGACCCCGGTTATTTTAAAGGACCTATTATGAACTTTGCATCTCGATTTTCACATGTGAACTATAATCCTCTGATGCTTCAGAGTGCTATAACTGCCGTTTGTGGCCAATTTTGTGTTTATTATTTATATTGTAGATGTAGAGGAAAAACTCTGAAAGAATTTTTGTCTATGTTTGTAACCAAGAATATCTGTAACGACCATCGAGTCTATAATTTTGTTGCCAAAAGATTTCGTGCGTATGCTAATTTTTATCAATAAACACTTATTTAAACTGTATACATTTTGTGTCTGTGTTCATTTATCATGGAGTTTCCACATCTACAACATCCTTTCACTATGATTCTTGCCGGTCCTACGGGATGTGGCAAGTCTTTTTTTATGAGAGATTTGTTACATTTTAAAGAACAAATGTTTCATCCTACCATCGACAAAGTGGTTTGGTTTTATGGTATTTATCAAACTTTATACGATGAAATACCTGATGTTGCTTTTGTAGAAGGTTTCCCATCAAATTATAAAGATTATTTGAATGGTAATACTTTGTTTGTGATAGATGATTTAATGGCCGAATGCAGTAACGATAAACGTTTGACTTCGTTATTCACGAAAGGTAGTCACCATTTAAATCTAAGTGTTGTTTTTTTAACCCAAAATTTTTTTCAAAAAGGGAGTGAAATTAGAACAGTGTCTTTAAATGCTCAGTACATTTTTCTGTTTAAAAATCGTCGCGACATGAGCCAAATTATGCATTTGGGTAGGCAGTTGTACCCTAAAAAATCTAAATTTTTTCAAGAAGTGTATGAAGATGCTACAAAGAAACCCTTCTCATACTTGTTTATCGATTTAAAAAATGAAACGGATGAAGATATGAGATTGCGAACACAAATTCTACCCAATCAAATCCAGTTTTTATACAAGTATAAATAAAGTAATAGTGTGTGTGAAGAGTTAGTTGCTAACATGACTTTGTCAAGAGAACAACTTAGAGACCTGGAATTGATTCGCTCATGTCCCAATAAATTACGTAAACATTTTCTTAAAAAATTACCTAATCGTACTGTTAAAGCTATCTGCGAGTGTACGTTGAATGTTTTAAAAGGAAACGTGCCTCTTTCTACTACTCAGAAACGATCGTTGGCGAAATATAAATCGACTCTTCGAAAGATTGGAACGAAAAAAGGATCCTTATTCACTAAAAAGAAACTGATTGTTCAACAAGGTGGATTTTTAAACATTTTAATCCCCGCTGCCATATCAGCCATCAGCACACTCTTCCATGGAATTCGCTAAAAAATTTGCTTTGGTGCCTGAAGAGGTGTTGAACAAACACACACCTTCTCAAAAGCAGCTAAGTGAATTGGATAAAGCTTTGCTAAAAATATTAAACAGTTCCTTTCCAGATTATGAAAAAGTGCAACGCTATTATGAATTATTGAAAAGAAAAATAAATTTACAAGAAAACAATCTACCGTGGATTCAACGTTCTGATGAAGAAGTTGAGCAACAACCTGCAAAACCCGAACAAGATTCTGTTAAACAAGATTCTGTGAAACAAGAACCCACAACAACACAAGAGACTGTGAATCCTGAACATATCAAACAAGAAATTGATTATAACCAACTTCCTTTAACTTTAGTACCTTCAAGAATGAAAAAACAAGCTTTGAAATTACTAGAATTTCTTAAGACGAGCCCCCACAAACTAGAGTGGAATGAAAAAGGAATAGTGTCTTTTAAAAATAAAAAAATACAGAACTCTAATATTGCAGACTTTTTTCATTTAATTTTTTCTACAAACAAAAAAGTACCTATTAACGCACAGGGTGAATTGTTACAAGTTCTCAAAGAAATGCACGTACCTCAAAGTTTCATTAAAAATAAAAATTTGTTATCACGTCCTATGTCAACGCCTAAAGTTCGAAAACAATCCCATGTAAACCCATTTTGGATTAGTCTTAAATAAAATTATTTTTTTATTATTTTCTGTCTCCTCATTCTTTCATTAAAATATGTAGACACGTGCAAGTTTGGACAAGACCTGAGAGGGGTCAGGTGGTGGGGATGAAGACATTCCTTGAATAGCTTTAGGGTATGTGGTAACAATTGGGTTCCCACAGTTGACCACACAGGTTGGTTGGAAGGTACCAGGTGCAGGTAGACGACATACCTTTAACAGTCTTAAGGTGTGTGGCAACTTTTGATTTCCCGCGTTTGACGTCACAGGTTGGTCATTGGTTATTTTTGAACAATTGCGGGCGTGGGTTTGACGTCACGAGTTGAGGGGGTAACATTCATTCTGCCTCCTGTTCTCGCTTTTGTAAGTTGTATTTTTTCATCGTGCTAAACTTTATTTCAAAATGAGTATCCACTTTTATGAAAACGGTCTTAATGTTAGTTATTATCCTAACTTTATCGAGAAAGAAAAAGCTGATGACTATTTTAACGAGTTGAAAACTTTACCGTTTTACACTCCCACCTTCAACATTTGGGGAAAAGATGTTATGCCGAAACGAAAAATGTTAGCATTTGGCGACGAGGGCCTGGTGTATGCATTCAGCGGTACTCAAATTGCTGCCCAACCTTGGATCCCAATCATGATGGAACTTAGAAATATCGTCGAAAAGCATGTTGGATGTGCCTACAACTATGTTTTATTAAATCTGTATCCGAACGGACAAAGTTACATTTCCCAACATAAAGATAACGAATTCAGTCTGGATGATACTTTCCCTATCGCAGTCCTAAGTTTTGGTGTACCAAGGAAAATTGAATTTAAAAAGCCAAACACACCTTCTACAGTGATTGAATTAGACAATGGGTCTTTATACACTATGGCTAAACCTACGAATGAACTTTTCACTCACGGTATTGCTGTAGTTCCTTCGATAAAGAATGCAAGAATAAGTCTTACTTTTCGTCATATTATTACTGTTTCTCGACCTTTGAAAAGACCTAGATTGGACTTAGAACAATCATCTCCTGATAATGGTGGACAGTCTTGTAGTGAAAAAAACGAACAATCGCCCTCTGATAATATTGGACAATCATCCTCTATTGAACTATTAGCTTCAAAATGTGATAACGAACTTTCTTGTGTTAAAAATGAACAATCTACTAGTGGTGAACTGTCTTGCGAAATTCCAAATAATGACTGGTTGGATAAATTTTTTCAACATAGACAGAAATCAAATCCTATTCTGGGGGAATGGGATTTAGGTTGGTGTACATTTTTGCAAATCATTTTGGAAAATGAAAAAAATTTACGAGTGCACATTCGTAATTTTACAGAAAATAGTACTGGTGATCGTTTTCCTACAAAATTGGGCGTTATATTAACACCAATAACGTGGTTGGATTTCCAAAAAAATATATCTTCGTTTAAATTCAATTCTGTGAAGGATAGTTTTATATCAAACAACCAACTGTTAACAGCGTTTGTGAATGAAGATATGTGTTTGTTGCAACAAATGTTTTACACAAAGAATGCCGGCTTTTATCTCAAGCCGAATGGTTTAAAATTGTTCAAAGATCAAATGAACAGATTGGTCGAATTGAAAAGTCAGATTTCACATTACCTTATGGAAAGTGTTCTCGTGAAACAAATCCCAACTTTGATTTCAAACAAGAGAATTGAATGTGAGGAACATATGATTTTCGATGAAGCGCAAAACCATTATCTAACATCAATTTGTAGTGAAATTCAATCAAATATTAATACATTTTTCGAATGTAACGGGTGTGATTTGAATATAGATTGCCAGTTCGAGCACGATTGTTTAATGTTAAACACTTATGACAAATATATCTTTTCTCAAGAAACTGTTTTGCTACATTTGAACACTTTTAAAATTGTTCAAAACATTATTTCAAAACATTGTTTGTGTAATTTCAATGAATCCTTTTTTAATAAGTTGACAATGCAATATTTTCATACTTATTTTGAAAAATTCTTCTCAAATAATGTATAAATGGTTTGAATAAATCACTTTTTGTTTCAATATAAAATCTGTCTATGTTTTAATCCAAACTTATTTAGATTCTTTATGTATTTTATTTTCTAGGTGAAAAACTTATTTGAGAAAAGAAGAAAAAATAAAAAAGAAATAAAACCTTATTTGATAAAAAGAATATATTTAATCGGAAGAAAAAAATTACTTGAAAAACATTAATTTACAAAAATATTTATTTTTATATTTATAAAAAAGAAAAAATAATGAGGAATATATTAATTTTTAAAAAAATAATTCATTTATAATAATTGTTCAATGAGAAATCTTTTTCTATAAAGTGAAACTTGAGGAAAATCTTACTTAAGAATTAAAAATTGTTTGAAAAAACATATTAATTTACATGAAGTAATTTATTTGAGGGATAAAAAGAAAATATTAATTTGTTTTAGAATTATTAAAAAATTAAATTCCCTTTAAATAAAAATATTTATTTCGCTTTGAAGCGAAATGTTTACGATAGTAACTTCTTTTTCAAAAATATCTGACAAGAATTTCACATTTTCTGTTAAGTGAAAAGTATTTCCCACACTAACAAGATCTAAGCCGTATCAAATTTTATACTATTCAAACAAGTTACGTCTACAAGGGGGAAATGTCCACTCCTAAAATTTTATAATGCTAGAGACTACATTCCAATGACTGCACCCTGTTACACTCTCTAGGATGCATGAGGGGTTCATCCCCCCATCCCCTCTACAACCTACCAAAGGGTATTAGATATGGATTGGGTAACCTCTTTTCCCCTTCAACACACCCCTCTCATTCATCCGAGATGGGATGCAGAGGGTCCTTCATTCTGTATTTAGAATTCGTGCTGAGAACAACCTTCTCTCGCTCTCTATTTTTTCTTGTTTCTACTTTTTACCATTTCAAAAATCATGGACTTCTTCTGGGATTCTGAATTTAACGATTTTCCAGTGCGTATAAAAAACATTTATTTTCAATTAATATTAAAAAAGTTATACATTTTTTATATAAATTTTTGATAAAATATGTAAAAACACAATTTCCCCCCCCTCTTTATAGGCTGATATAACGTTTGAATTATCATCTACGCAAGTGGAAGACCTCTACTCTGTTAATGATCTGAAATGGGAGGATGACTTTAAATTTTCCGACAGCGATATGGAGGTAAAAAATTTCTTTAAAAACTTGTAGAATATTATAAAATATATTTTTTATACTCAAAATATTCTTTTTTTCTAATTTCAGATTGACACCATCGATAAGTCTTCTGTAAAAGTACCTCCTGGTTTTAAAGCTTTCGATCCTGTCCGTCGCTCGAACCAGGAACTTGCTAACCGTTCGCTTCTTCGAAAATCTGTAAGAAAAATATATTTTTTTATTTTTCTAGGAAAATTTCAGCATACGATTTGGACTTAAAATATTTTTATGCTTTTTTCTTAGGCACCTGCATTAAACAACGAGCCTGGCCCTTCACATCTGAGTGAAGCACCTGTAGAGGCGACTCTTTTATGTGCGGTTTGTGGAGGTGCTTTTTTCAATACGAGGGAGCTTAGAGCTCATCTGAAAAGTCATATGGTACGTATTACTTCACTTTTTCTGTTTAACTGTTTGAATAATATACAATATTTAAAAAAATATGTTTTCTTTTCTTTTTTGCAGAATGTTATTCAGACTGGTGCTGGATATAGGGAAGAACATGTGGATTTAAGATCAGCTTCTTCAGAACCTCAAGTATGTTAGTTTCAAAAATTTTTGTGTTTAAGTTGAGTTTTCAGAATTCATTTCTGCTAAAAATTTAATTCTCTCTTTAAAGTAATTAAAAAACTTGTTTAGATAAACTTAAAATAAATTTTTACTTAGAATAAAAATTAAATTCACTCTTTAAAGTAATTTAAAAAACTTGATTAGATAAAATAAATTTTTACTTAGAATAAAAATTAAATTCACTCTTTAAAGTAATTTAAAAAACTTGATTAGATAAACTTAAAATAAATTTTTACTTAGAATAAAAATTAAATTCTCTCTTAAAAGTAATAATAAAAGTTTTATTTAGACAAAATAATTAAAACATGTTTTCTTTTCTTTTTGCTATTTTTTAGAATTCTATCCAAGTAGCTTCTGGAGGTGAGCAGTTGACTGGTGAGATTAGCTGCAGCGACACCACACCTATGCCTACCGATGATGGGATAAATGCCGATAGTTCGGATGATGACATGGAAGAGACAACTGCAAAATCAAAGGTAAAAACTCCTCGCGGCTTTTAAGAGTTTGCCCTTTTTCATGGGTTTTGTAGTCTGGCACGACCTGAAATTCAGGCGCATACCGCTATAAAACCCGCCGCGGTTAGACGCAAACTCTATCTTTCCTATCTTCTAGAAAAAAATGTTAGGTTTCCAAAAACTAATTTCTCTTGAAGTTTTAAAATGTTAGGTGAATAAAAAAACTAATTTCTCTTTAAGTTTTAAAATAAATTCCCTCGAAAAGTAGGTTAGAAAAAATCTTGTTAGGTTTCCTCTAAGTTAGAAATAAATTCCCTCTAAAAGTGGGTTAGAAAAAAATCTTGCTAGATTAAAAACACTTGTTAGTGGAAAAATAATTAAAATTTTAAAAAATAATTAAAATTCTAAAATAGAGTTTTTTGTCTATTTCAGACTTGTCCTGTTTGCGGGAAAGTTTTCACTCATACGGGAACTTTCAATCGTCATGTTAGAACCCACAACACTGAAAAACCCTTTGAATGCGAAGTTTGTAGTAAAGCCTTCAAACTGAAGCAGCATCTTTTGAGGCATATGAAAGTACATGAAAATGAAAAGTTGTTTTCTTGCAAAGATTGTGATAAAAAATTTCTTCTAAAACAACATCTAGATAGACATAGAGTAATTCATGAACGTCAAACATCTTTTGAATGTAATGAATGTGGAAAAGTTTTTAATAGAAAGGATAATTTAAGACATCATCTAACAATTCATCAAAAGTCCCTTCCACATTCATGTAGTAATTGCAATTTAAAATTTATCACAAAATTTAATTTGTTGCAACACGTGAGAACAGTCCATGGAAGCGTGGCTGGTAGTAGCGATCAAGCATCAAAGAAAATGAAAATTACGCAAAATAATAGAATTAGAAAAATAAATCAAGCCCTCAACGTTTTTAAAAATTACTATCTATATCCTGAACCAGAGGAGGAAAGCAACATAAATATTTTTGCGAATAATAGCCATACAGAGATAAATAATATATTAACTAGTGAAATTCATGATAAAAAATCAATAAAATGGCACGGGGTGATGAAGGCAGAATTTATTAAGGTGGATGGAGATGAAATTAAAGAGAGAGCTTCATTTTACTTCTCATCCAAATGCATAATAGAATTAACCTCAGACAACTTAAATAATAATATAAATACAATGTTTACAAAAATAGAAAATAATATTGAAGATTTCCAAAATCAGGGATCCGACTGGATCTTCAACAAAATAGAGTGCCTTGAATTAAAAGTGGCAAAATACATTCCCCTTCGCGGCGGCTCTTTCATAAATACTCCTCAGAAATTAAAAGCTAAGAAGGCCTTAATTAATATACAAAATTTCTCAGATAACAAATGTCTCATATGGTGTCTTCTGGCCCATAAATATAAATTTGAACATCTTCCACACAGAGTTAATAAATATTACCCATATGAGCATGAAATAATTTTAAATGACATTCCCTGCCCAGTTCCATACAATAAAATACCAGAAATTGAAAAACTAAATAATCTCAGAATAAATATTTTTATATACGATGCTGATGAAGACATCTGTCCTCTCTACATTTCTCCTAGAGAGGATGAAGATGTCATAAATTTATTATTATTAGAAGATTCTGAGGGGAATCAACATTATATATATATTAAAAATTTCTCAAGATTAATGGGCCACTTAACCAGACATGAACATCAAACTTTCTACTGTTATAGATGCCTCCATAGATTTTCAAACCCTGATTTATTAAAAGAGCACCTACAATATTGTAAAAATCACTCCGTTCAACAAATTAAAATGCCATCCAATAATAATAATATTCTCTCTTTCATCTCCATCCACATGCAACATCTAAAATCCTATGTTATTTATGCAGATTTTGAATCTATTTTAAAACCCGTCTCCACTGTCGCACCTAATAACAACACCTCATACACCATAAAAACATCTGAACATATACCTTGTGGCTATGCCTATCTTATCGTAGGGCCCGACGGCAAATCTTACAAACCTATTCAAGTTTACAGGGGTGACGACGCCGTTGGGCACTTCTTAGAAGCCATCCTGTACGAAAAAGAAGACATAGCCAGAAAATTAACTTCAATAGTTCCCATGCAATTAACCCCAGATGAGGAGAGAGCCTTTCAACAAGCAACTAGATGCTCCATATGTAACAACAGGCTCTATAAAAACAGAGTTCGCGACCACGATCATCTTTCCGGAGCTTTTCGTGGCGCGGCTCACAATAGCTGTAATCTCAATTACAAACAGCCCAAATCCATACCCATCATTTTTCATAACAGCAAACACTACGACACCCACCACATTATGACCCAACTTGGAAGAGTACAAGATCACACCATAGAAGTCATCCCCAATACTTTAGAAAAATACATAGCCTTCAAATTAATTAAGAAGAATTGTCCCATCCAGCTCATCTTCCTGGACTCTCTACAGTTCCTCCCCTCATCCTTAGATAAACTCGTCCAGAACCAAGATCCTGATCAATTCCATCTTCTTAAAGAAAACTTTCCTCCTACAATAGATTGCTCTCTCCTCTTAAGAAAAGGGGTCTATCCCTATAGTCATATCACCGACTTCAACACCTTCGGTGAAAATCAGCTACCACCCCCAAGGGCCTTCCACAACGATTTGACTGGCGAAGACATTTCTTCACAAGATTATGAACATGCTGTTAAAGTGTGGGAGGCCTTTAACATCCAAGATCTTGGGGAGTACCATGACCTGTACGTGAAGACCGACGTGCTGCTGTTAGCAGATGTCTTCGAAAATTTTCGAAGACTTTGTCTTAAATATTATGGATTAGATCCCACTCACTGCTTCACAGCACCCGGTCTGTCATGGCAGGCATGTTTAAAAATGACAGGGGTAGACCTCGAACTACTCACCGATATCAATATGCTTCTCTTCATAGAAAAAGGTGTAAGAGGTGGGGTTTCCATGATAAGTCACCGCCACGCAAGATCCAATATCCCAAGAACTGAAGATTACAACCCCTCTGCTTTATCCCAATACATTATGTATTGGGACTCAAATAACCTTTACGGGCATTCAGGGTCAGAGCCCCTGCCTTACGGGGGCTTCCAGTGGGCTGACCCTGAAGACTTCAACACAGAAAAAATCCTGAACCTACAACCCGACGCAGCAGAAGGTTTCATCTTTGAGGTGGACTTGGAATATCCACAACATCTCCACGACAACCACAACGATTATCCACTAGCACCAGAACCTCTACACATCACAGAACACATGCTATCACCTTTTGCCAAACACATGCTTCAAGATAGAAAATTTCATCCTTCCAAGAAACTCACACCTAATCTCAACAATAAAATTCAATATGTCACCCACTACAGAAACCTACAATATTATCTCCAACAAGGGTTAAAGGTCACCAAGATACACAAAGTTTTACAATTTAAACAAGCACCCTGGCTGAAACCCTACATCGCCTTCAATACAGAAAAAAGAAAAGAATCCAAGTCCACCTTTGAGAAGAATTTCTTCAAACTCTTGAATAATGCTGTGTTCGGGAAAACAATAGAAAATGTAAGAAAACGAAGATCCATAGAACTTACAAACTCCTCCATAAGAGCTGAAAAGATTGTTGCCTCACCTCTTTACACCAATTTTAAAATATTTGACGAAAATTTAGCGGCAGTGGAGCGGGTTAAAAAATCCATCTTGATGAACCGTCCCGTTTACATCGGCTTCACCATCCTGGAACTTTCCAAACTACACATGTACAGATTTCACTACGATTTCATAAAACCTACATTCCAAGATCAAGCTAAACTCCTCTTCACCGACACGGATTCCCTCACCTATCACATCACCACACCTGACATCTATCAAGACATGCTACAACATCAAGACATCTTCGACACATCCGATTACCCCACAGACCATCCACTTCATTCACAGCACAACAAGAAAGTTTTGGGAAAATTCAAAGACGAATTAAACGGGCGGTTCATCGATGAATTTGTAGGCCTCAAAGCCAAAATGTATAGTCTTAAATCAGAAGATGGAGAAAAGAAAACCGCGAAGGGGATTTCTACAATAACAGTTAAGAAAAAAATTAAACATCAAGATTACCTTAATTGCCTCAATAATTTAAAATATAATATATCAGAGCAAACGAGAATTGGGCAGGAATGTCATACAATATATACATTCAAACAAAATAAAATTTCTTTAACTCCTTTTGATGACAAAAGATACATTTTGGATGATGGGATTTCTTCTTTGGCTTATGGGCATTACAAAATAACTTAAAAAAAAAAAAAAAAAAAAAAAAAAAATTATAAAATATGAAAAAAATGAAAAAAATTGAAAAATGAGAAAAATGAAGAAAAATTGAAAAATAAGAAAAATGAAGAAAAATTGAAAAATAAGAAAAATGAAAAAAATTGTAAAATAAGAAAAATGAAAAAAATCTGAAAAATGCAAGATTTCAGAAAAGTTAGAAGATCATAAAAAATTGGGGCGTCGCACACATGCGGCGGGTGGATGGTGGGACCCCTTTAAAACATTAAAGAAAAAACTGAAGATTTGAAAATAAGAAGATCTCAAACTTACAAGAAAGAAAATTAGAAGAATGAAAATGAAGTTGCAAGATCATAGAAAAATTAGAAGATCAGAATGAAAAATTAGAAGATTGAAAAAATGAAAATTAGAAGATCTGAAACATGCTAGAGTGAAAATTAAAAAACCTAAAAATTTGAAGATCTGGAACATAGAAGATTAAAAATAAACAGAAAAAATTGGGGCGTCGCACACATGCGGCGGGTGGAGGGTGGGACCCCTTTAAAACATCAAAGAAAAAACTGAAGATCTCAAACTTACAAGAAAGAAAATTAGAAGAATGAAAATGAAGTTGCAAGATCACAGAAAAATTGGAAGATCAGAATGAAAAATTAGAAGATTGAAAATTGAAAGAATGAAAATTAGAAGATCTGAAACATGCTAGAGTGAAAATTATAAAACCTAAAAATTTGAAGACCTGGAACATAGAAGATTAAAAATGAAGTTGCAAGATCCTAGAAAAGTTAGAAGATTGAAAATAAAGTTGTAAGACCCCGGAAAAGTTAGAAGATCAGAAAATGATGATTCAAGTTCATAAAAAATTGGGGCGTCGCACACGTGCGGCGGGTGGATGGTGGGACCCCTAAAAAAATAAATAAATAAATAAATAAATAAAAATAAATAAATAAATAAATAAAATAAAAAAAGAAGAAATCCTCTTTTGATGGGTTTCATAGAAAAAAGGAACTCATCAAATGAGTTTCCAAAAATATATGTTTGAACAGTTTAAAAAGAACTGTGCAGACATATAATAGAAAAATCACACACATTCATACCTAAAATAGAACCATCAGGCTATATTTCCATAGGTCCGTGGTTTCGCGCACGAAAACTACTGTCTTATGGAAATATTTTTACTGCCAGGTGTCGGGTTCGAACCCCAGTCAAACCTCTCTATTTCTTTCATAGTACATACACATACACATTCGTATATTTTATTCATTCCTTTTTTATTTCTCATTTTTTAAATTTTTAATTAATTTCTTAATTAACCTCCTAATTAACCTCTTAATTAACCTCCTAATTAATTTCCTAATGACTCACAAACAATATCCTACTTTTTACCTTATACCGAAAACGTCTCTTTAAAACCATCGTCACCTTTTACAAAAAATCACTCATTAATTTTTTAATTAAATTTCCTCATTAATACCCTCGTCACGTTTCACGATTAAGTTAGAGGACGTCTCAAGGTCAATGTCAACCCATCTAGACCCCTCAGGGGGTGGTGCGACACCCGCACGGCTTTATCGCAATAAATGAAAAGAAATAAATGGAAGAAATTTGAATTTAGAATGCTAAAGATTATCTGGGAATGTTACTTGAAATTTTTTTCTAACATCAGTAAGTTACTGACACAAGTTCTCTAAATAATTTGAAATGCATATTTTAAAATTTCGTTACAACTTTAACTTATTTTATGAATATGTAAAAATTGAACGGGGCATTGGAAGGGGAGGGGGAATCCCGTCACTCAGAAATATAATATATATATATAAAATAATTTAAGCAAATTCAGATTTCTATTTTTGATTTCATTAAAATTATATACTAAAGAAAGTATTGCCTGCTATTTGCTGAATTTTCGAAAATAAGATTTCACGATTTTTACAAGTTTTGAGTCATAAATTACGTTTTGTAAAACTGGGTTGACCTCTGAGATCATTTGTTCTTGAGATAATTTGTACGCAAACTAACAAGTTGACACGCATGCTTATTCCTTTATAGTAAGCAAAATAGCAAGCGAAATTTTCTAATGATTTACCCAAGAACTCAACGCCGACATTGACTGTAGCGCAATCAAATAAAGGTTAATTAATTCAAACCATTACACTATTTTAAAAATAGTATTATACTTTTAAAAAAAAACGGAACCTGACAATCCAAATGATGGAATTTATCTGTCTCCAATTAATAAGTTTTCTCGCGTGCATAATCAAACGTATTGCAAATTTGGGAATAAAAAACCAAAAACAGTGGGTCCACAATTCAGAAGTGTCCGCTAAGTAAATTTTTACTACAATTAAGTTAATAAGTTATAATTAAGAATTATAAGTTTATAAGTTTAATTAAGCATTAAATTAAAAATAATCTTCATGGTAAATGGTAATTTAAAAAAATGTAAATTACCAATGAAAGTGTTCACTGAGGAGATCTATTTAGAAAAGTAAAGACAAAAGAAAAAACTTAAAAATGAATTTTTAACGAGTTTCTCTCCTTTTTAAAAATAGACTTGAGTTGAGCGCGTTCATTTTTTTTCAGACATGAGTCTGAGCGCGAACTAACTCATTTTTTGCACGATGAACTTGAGTTTGAACTAGTTCGTTTTTTTTCGTGAACTTGCACAACACTAAATAATGCTACGAATCTCGCCGAAAAATGTGATAAATTTGAAGCAGTTAGACGAGATCATAAAAAATTCGAGCGTAAAAGTTCATTCAGGAAAGAGAGAACAAATTTCGGGCATTCTAAAAATAGTTATGACGCGGAAGAAATAATGATAAACATGGGGGGAAAGAGTGGAGTGAGAAAAATTTTGAAAAACCGGGAAAAATAGTTTGTTATCACAGGGCACATCGCTGGGCACATAAAACCGCGGTGTCCTTTGAACAATAAATCAGAAGCACTTGTAAATAATTTATGTACGGAAGGTAAACTCAGTGAATGTTTCAAGCCCTACGTTAAAAATTCTATTATTAATAGGGTAGAGCAGAATTATTTGCGTGACAGCGGCTCGGAAATTGATTTGTGTGACAGTACATGGGTTAACTCGCCAGATTTATTATGAGAATCAGTGTTAATTAGGCAGCCTCTCGATCTTGTCTGTAAAAATCATCTTTAGGCGAAAGTCGTTATAGAAGGGGATTTTGGTAAGATCATTGCGAAAGCCGCAGTAAAACCTGCGGAATTAAGTCAAGGTTATTATTTAATGGGGAATAAAGCCGCTAGTTTGATTGAAGCGCAGACAAAACGCTCTTCACGTAATAGTGTGGAAACACGTAATAAAGGAAAATCTCAAAACGAATCTCATGTACAAACTCTCCATAGAAATAACTATCGTTCGCCCATACAATCCAGATTTTCTTACACGACAAAAGAAAAAAAGAATTTTGAATTAAATTTTGAAACCTTTGGTTAGACAAGTACATTGCCGCAATTTATTAAACAACCCAGGATTTGAAAAAGATGTTAAATGGGAGCCGAAGCTTCTTGGAGAGATGCTTCAACTCTGATACAAAAACACTTATAAAATAAATAATAATAATAAATAAATTGCCATGATGACTTCTGGCAGTTTCTGTTAGGAGCCAAAACATTTTCATTAAGTTTATCAAATTTTTACCAATTAAAAGTTACACCAGAAACTACCATAAGTTGGTTTTCTCAAAATTATATTCACATAACATCTATAAACTGCCTAACGAAAAGGATTCTGAATATTTGTTAACTTCAAATAAATAACAAAAAAAAAAAAAAAAAGAAAAAGAAAGAAAGAAAAAGAGCCATTACCTACCCCTAAAAAAAAGTAATAATATCGATAAAATTCAGAACTTGTTTCCTGCTGGATGTTACAGAATTTTAATAAACAATTTCTAATTTTTGCCCATACATTTTAAACCTTTACCTAAAATTTTATCCCTTTCATAACTATTCTAATTTTTCTGTTTACATTAAATCTTATTAAAAACTTCCAGTAGAATACTAAATGGCTCTCAAAAATCAACAAAAGGAGAAAAATTCATAAAAATGAACCTAATTCCTAAGTACATATTAAATCTAAATACTATAAACTCTTAAAAATAAAGCACACAAGACAGTTTTTTAAAGCTTTCAAAAATTTTATGTTTCAATTTCATAAATAAAAGGGAGGCGCCTCTAACACTTTAGAACATAAAAACACAATTTGGTAAGAAATTCATAAGGTTCATTAACTGACTACCACAAAATGAAAACTCAAAAATGCATAAATTAAAAAAGACAAAATTAGCTCAACACACTCAAAATTATTTTTGTAGTATTGATACTGCATCTGGAAATATCATTCTTATATTTGCATAAATTTTATTTTTTAGCATCTCTTTTCTTTAATAACAAAAAGAAAAGAAATAAGTATAAAGTCTTGCTCTTGATAATGTCCGAAAGAGCATGTTCAGTCGTCAGATAAACTTGGTCCTTCATTCATTTTGGTCACCCCAACACATAGTAAGAGTAATAAATAAAAACTAGTGATTTAAAAAATATATATATATATATATATATAACACAATTTTTACCCAAACTTTAAAATGCTGAATGAAGTAAATAATTGATAGAAATTAAACTAAATAAAATATAGTTTACTGACTTCATGCAATGGAGGAGGATCAAGGACTTCAAGCGGTGGAAGGGATACTTTTAGGCTTTCACAGGTGCAATCAACTGGAAATATTACTCCTGGAATCATTTTGCTATTGATTTCTGGAGCCTCACTCTCTTCTCAAATAATCATCATCCAGACTCCTTCACATATCCCATGGGTTTTGACTAACAGCTTCACTTCAAATACACCTCCACTGTTTATCTTCCTGGTTTCACAACAATCAGAAAAATCTTAACTGGCCCATTACAGAACTACATTCCTCCAGCCTGGTATATCCAAAAGAGAACACAGTAAATCGGCAGAACATCACCAATGACAAAACTATTAGGACGGCATGACCAAAACTCTAGATTCAAGAATTCCATCATCAGACCAGTAGCTATTTTACTGTTTACGAAGTTAGATCCTAATATCACGCTCAGTAAGTCTTCGGTAACCCTTCCGAAGTACAATATACTCCCATTAAGGGCTCAACAAGGCCCAAATTCCGGGACCAAGGCCCTTTTTCACACAAACTATTCTACATCATCCGTCGGCTGTCCATCCCAACGCCTCAATCGATTCTTTTCGCGCCTTCACGACCCCATGACGATAATTGTTGCCACTACGAGGGGAGAAAAACTCACAGATGCCAAAACTGGCCAATCAGCGCCTAGAACTCCCTTGCCGATCAAGTCACTGGACGTGACAATTGGCAAAATAGCTGCATCCGCTAATTAGCCAGGCCAACCCCACATGCACAACACTGACCTACCGTGTGACCTTACGAATCCTGAAGGACGAGATATCACTCGAAGGTCACAATCTTTTTGAAAGGAGACTCGTCCTCAAACTTGATGTTAAGCGTTGAAAGTTTTATCACAAACATTAGGGGAGACAAATTTTAAATGCAAGTAAAAGAAAGAGAGAATCTAAGTAGATAAAAATATAAAAAAAAACCTGAATTAAAATTTAAAGTAGAAACTGCACCTAACTTAAATTACAATATTTTTTACTTTTAAAGAGGTGAAAGAATATAGTTACAAAAAATACTTGTTATGATTTTAATCATAACAATTTAGTTCAAATTTTTGGAAAAATAAAGAGCCGCGTTTTGGAAATTAGAGGATGAAAAATGGGGAAGTAACGAAAGTTTGTTTCATCTGTCATTTACCAGAGCATTTGCGTCGAAATTGTGACAAAGTGAAGGGACATTTAAAGGGTTTTCAGTAGCCGAAATCAAAATTTAAAATCACCGATCATTTTGGAAAAGATAAGCGCTTAACCAACACCGGCTCGACAAGTGAAAGCCTCCGCGCGGATTTTTACTGTTATGATATGTAGGCCGATTTTTCTCCTTGAAGAAACATCCAATATAGAATTTAAAAAATATAGGCTTTTTTAATTGTCGAAATATTTTCTTGTTTTGACAATCGTATGGAAATTTCCTTTTCTGTAATGTATTAAATGTGTATGTGTATACGAAGAGGGGGAAAGAAATATTTATGCATTTAAAAAATATATATCAATTAACTTAATTTTATTTTTAATCATTTATTTCTGGCAAAGTTTAAATTAAGCGAACTAATGAATAATCCATTAAGAATAAAAATTATAAAATCTCTAATGAATTTCAATGATAATTTGTTTACAAAAGGTTTTTTTTTTAAACTTTTTTTTCCATTATGAATTATATTATTCATATTTGAGCATGATAGAGGAAATGAAATATTTATGCATTTAAAAGAAATTTACATCAATTCACTTAAACTTTTTTTTTTTTTTTTTTTTTTTTAATCATTTATTTCTGGCAAAGTTTAAGTGAACTAGTGAATTATCTATTAGGAATAA
Source organism: Salticus scenicus (assembly GCA_963930645.1). NCBI lineage: Eukaryota > Metazoa > Arthropoda > Arachnida > Araneae > Salticidae > Salticus > Salticus scenicus. The sequence continues at coordinate 30,948,977 of OZ005651.1, read as the reverse complement.
AAATAATAAAATCTCTGATGAATTTCAATGATAATTTGTTTTTTAACATATTTTATCCATCAGGAATTATATTATTAACATTTGTACTTGTATATTCTACATAGTATATTAATCATATTTAAAATATATATATATAATATTTCGCCAACCAATATCAGTTGAAATGTGCAAAAAATGTACTGTTTATTATTTCAATTTGATCAGTCATCTTATGGATCCTTTCAATAAGTATAATTTATTTTTTGTTATATCAAAGGCTTATGAAATTTCACATTTTTTCTTAATATAATGTTAACATTTCAATAAAGTTTTACTTGATTTTGATAATAATAAAAAAGTTAGAATTTAGCAAATGTTTAGTAACTTAAAACGAGTATATAATTTAACTGAAATTCTAAAATAAAAATTAAATAGTTCTAAATTCGATAAAATTGATAATTAATTTTCGTTAAATATAAATACAATATTTAGAATGTTGAAAACTGAGTATGGTTGTTGCAATAAATAAAAAATAAAGAATGAGAAATCAGATTTATAATTTCTTTTTTTCTCCATTTACAAATAATTTCTTAATATTAAAATTTTTAACTAAAATTAATATCCAAAAATAAAAAACATTTTTATAGTAAAATAAATTTAAAGCGTTAACTAACTTTTTTTCCCCCTCCGTCTTCAAGTAATGATAATTCATTTTTAAATTTTCAGTAGAAGTTACACTACTTTAAAGAAGCAATAAATTATTCAAAGTCATACGTTATTTAGAACAATTAAAATTCCATTATGATAGTTCAAGAGAAAATTATGAGGGAAAAAAAATTATAAATAGCTCAAAATTTTGGTTTCTTAGGTTTCAAAATAATAATAATAATAATTTTATTTAAAAACATGTAAATCCACAGAAGGATTTTCTTTCTTTCTTTCTTTCTTTTTTTTCTTACACACACACAGTTAGCATATTTCAAAACTTAATATTTTTGAGATTCTAATTTTTAAGGGAAAAAAGTTAGTAATTGAATATTAATATTTCAAAAAATCCTTTGAAACTTTTTTTTAAAAAACTAATCCATGCTTTCAGTTGCAATTTTACGGACAATCAGTTATAGAAATAAAATAAACTTTAAGCATTTATTTTAACTTACCTGATGTACACACCATCATTTTGATGATGTTGTTGTATATTACCAAGAAAAGAGAAGAGAAAAAATGCTCATAAAAACTTTATGTGGAGAATATCAATGAAAATTTAATATGACTAATTAAAGATTTGTTTAAGATATTTACGCATATTTGAATTTTATTAATTTACATTTACATATATCAGCACGTAAGTTAAATACTAAAAAAGAAAACTTCTTTAAAAAGTTAAATATTTTTTTATTAAAAAAAAAAAAAAAAAAGTATCAAAGAAACATGATACACAAAACTTCATTTATAAAATTAGATTTTAAAGTCATCTGAATAATATGAGGTATTATTAAAATTATATTAGAAAAAAATATGCGTTTAAAAAAATAAAGACACATACAATTAATTAAAAAAATATATTTATTTGTTGAATAATACATGTATTTTACAAATACAGGAATTTCAAATAATTCAGTTTTCCCTAATTTTTACAATAAAAGTGCAATTGACTTGAACCTGCCCTAGCCATTCACAGTCCACACAATTCATTATTTATAATTATATGTGTAAATGCATTAAGTAATAATAATATAAAATAATGGACTGTAATAATGAAGTTTTCTATTGAATAAATAAATGTACGCTGAAAAACATACATTAAATAGGATATAGTGGGAAGATAGAAGGGATAGCTGATTCCTTTAATCTCTTTTTTTGCAGAGGAACTGAAATAATGTTGCCAGTAACATCATCGTAAGCAACTGCATTTTTTTCATAATCATCTTCTGTGAAATGCAACTCACAAACCTAAAAAAGGGTTATAAGATATCTTATAGTAAAAAGTAGATGATAAAAAAAAAAAAAAAAAAAAAAAAAATGTAAAAAATATTGGGAATAAGAAAAAAAAGGTAGGATTTCAGTTTTTGATAATTTGATTTAGTTCAGGGTTGTATTTTGGACAGAAAAAGCTGTTTTCCTCCCAAAACTATATGAAATTTTCCAGAAATGTGAACAGCTACTCCAAACAAAAAATAAAATAATAATGATATAGCTAACTTGATTTTTTCTTTAAATAGATAAACTCAGAGAAAGTAATGCTTATATTATAGTAATAATATTAAACAACATAACATGAATTGCTTCAAAGTTGGGCTTTTAAAATTATCTTATTAATTTAGTTTATAATTTAACTTTTAATAGAAATCAATTTTTTAATGATCCCCCCCCCCCTTCCCTTGAACAGGCTCTACCAGGAACAAAATGAATGCGAATAGAGTTTTTCTACTGAATTTATCATATTTAATAGAAAAATTATAACAGAAAACTATTTAAATATAAAGTGAATGTCAAGGAGATTTTAAAAGACATATACTAATAGCCTGTTAGAAATTAGGTTGTTAATGTTGATCTCTCGACTGTATTTGTTAAGCCCTGTATATATAAATAGGATAATAAAAAATGAAAAAGTTTTTTGTTCGATTTATTTATTTATTTTTGTGAGTAGGGTTATTAATTAAAACTAATACTTAAGAAATTATAGATATTTAATATTAATATATTATCACACTCATCAAAATATAATTTATCCTATGAAAAAACTAAAGCCGTTTCTGAAATTCAACTCATTGAAGTATATAGAAACTTACTTTTGAAAATTTGGAAGGCTTGAAATCGGCTCTCTGAATAACTTGTAGCCACTTTCGTTTAATATCTGGATTTTTTGGAAATGAAAACACAGAAACTTTTCGGCCTGTTGCATAACTTCCTTTGCAAAGAGGCACACAGCATTTGTAGACCATATCTTAAGATTCTTGGCATAAATTCTGTTTTAAAATAAACAAGATATTTATATTTATTAATTCTAAAACCAAGGAATATACGCAAAGTTTTCTTTTTTGTCAAGTGGGTGTTGGCTTAAGGGGAAATATTCACATGCTAGTAAGTTAACTTATCCGAGAGCGCCCTCTGGATTCTTTCTGCTGTGGGCGGGGATGTTATAGTGACAAATTGTTGTTCCCCTAGGGGTACACGTTCAGGGGTACACGCACACTGTCAGGGAAAGAAAAACACGTTAGGGGACTGTACGATATGTACAAAAAGATAAAATTGCAGATTTGTAGAAATTCACGAAAGTCTGTGAGTTCAGTTTTACAGGGAAAATGCTCAATTTCCTACATTTAATAAACAGAGAATCAAACAAACACGAATATTTTTTGGAAAAATCGCTTCCAAAGTAGTAATTATAAAATAACAATAAAATGAATGCTGATTTCATTTTTTTTAAGTTCTTCTCCTGATTTTTAAAAATTAGTTTATTTATTTATTATTACTACTATTGCGATTTTATTAATACTGTTAAATTAATCAGATCCATTTAAAATTACACTTCGATTTGAAAACATATCGTGTAATACATAATTTATTTGAGGTTGAAGGATTATACATATATATAAATTGATTGATTACCCTCTCATATTCACCATAATGAGAAATACAGGTCTGCAACCAAAAAATTGTTAAGGAATTTTTGTTGTTGTTTTTTATAGATTTTTACCCACTAAAACCAAATCAGCAGGGAAAAAAAAAAAATGCATTGCATGTATTTTTTTTTTTAAATATATAAATAAACAGAACTTTCTTCTATATTCCACAGAAGAAATTATTGAATTCGTAAAAAATTTTGACTTCTAGCTTTGATGGACTAATACGTTCTGAGAGATCCAGAACACGATTTGAACATTTTTAGAAAATGTCCGTTTATGTGAGTGGGATAAAAAAAAAAATGTGACGACTGTGTCTCAAGAAGTGCAGCACTGAATTACATATAAATTTATATGTAGATGAACTTTGATATACACTAGTGCCTATTAACTTTTGGTATGAATATCTAAACAGGTAGTTCTGATATACAGCGATTTCTGCAATTTAAGGGAAGGCTATGACTCAGATTTTATAGCGTATAATCAAATAAAACTTGATATATGAGAAGACCATTATCATGATTCAATTTTATTCATTTCGACCAGTAGGTGGCTCTGCTACATTACAATTTTCTCGGAGAACGGAAAGGCTATATCATAACTTCTATGATATATAATTATGCGAAACTTGACATATAAGGTAACCGTTATAAAAACACATTTTTTAAGATGCTATTTATAGAGAATAAAACTGTCTTTTTTTTTTTTTTTTTTTTTTTTTTGTATATTTAGTGTTAGTTTTATCTAAGATGAAAATCGTCTGCATTCATCATGGTAGATAATTTTAATAAATAATAGTTGTAATTAATTACACTGCTCGGCATGAAAATTGCCTCTGACACCACTTAAACCTATTCTTGTGTAAAATTACCTCCTGAATCCGAATAGGACGCCCATTTTGCCATATAACTCACTGATTTTTTAAGAATGGCTCCTATTTTTATCATTTTTCGATGATTTTACGGATATAAATTTTATTTTTAGGAGAGGGAGGATTATTTAAAAATCCTCTGAGGGACTACAGAGTTGGAAAATTCTAAAGCATGGACATTTGCGGCAAGGGATTTTTTTTTTTTTTTTTTTTTTTTTTTTTTTTTTTTGGGGGGGGGGGGGGGATTTGCCACTGAAATTATGCATTACATATCTTATACATTTTTAATCTGTTATTAATGTTATTTTTTAAACTTTATATATTTTTTATTTTTGGGTGTTGAATTAATTATTTTTCATTTCTTCAAATCAAATTCATGGTCATAAAATTGTCGAACAGGGAAAGAAATTGAGGGAGAGGGTGGTGTATCTAGAAAACGGTAGGTGATTGGGCAAAATGGGAGTCCTATTTGGATTCAGCAGGTCATTTTACATGAGAATCAGCAAGAATAGTGTCAGCTCGGTTTTTTTTTTTTTTTTTTTGCAGAGCAGTGTTATTTGCAATAGGGAATTTGTAAAGAAATATAAAAGAAAGTCTTGTGATGGGCTTAACATACTAGTTACTACTCACATGCATACACACGCACATGCATCACCGTAAAAATACTAAAAATTGACTCAGGTCAATTTAATATACTTAATTTATCCTACTGCATTACCATTTTATTTTCAATTAAAATAAATAAATATATAATAATAATAATACGAAGAAATTAAGTAAATAAAAATCTGGTGTGAAGCAACCACTCGACTTTCATTACCCACTGTTTCACATATTATATGCATTTTTTACTTCCATTATTCAACTACCGTAGATAATGGAAGTATTATATTCGGTCCAAAAATTCGATGTCGTGTTTTCACCTGATTTACACGTTTTAAAGCCTCCTGAATCCAAAAAAGTAGTTTTCAGCAATTGGCTAGTGTGTATGTATGTGTGTATGTATGGAATCTTCTGACTATCATATCTCCGAAACTAATAAAAATAGAACTACGAAACTTCCCACCTGATACAGGTCTGGTGTACAAATGAATTTTCCAAATTTTGGTGAAAATTGGAAAAGCGGAAGTGGGTCATTGGAAACCTGAAATGGGACCGTAAGTCCGTATCTCAAAACGGCTCTAACGATTTTCTTCAAAGTTGTTGCATAAATATGCACTCTATTGGATGCCCTTCCGAATGATATAGTTGGTTAGTTCTGGAAAATTGATAGGCGTCCTATATGTATAAATAGCTCAATTTCAGGTCTCGCAAGTGTGTTCCTTTAAAACTTTTTTTCAAATTCGCCATATTAACTCCCTTTTAAATATCCTTTTGTATGTAATTATTGTCTTGAGGTAAATAATTGAGTATACTAAGTTTTAGTAAAAGTTAGTATCTCAAAAATGGCTCTAACGATTTTCTTGAAATTTGTTTCATTAATCCATTTTAGATACCCTTTCTCATTTCTTTATTTGTCTTTATACGTGTATCAAGTTATTGACAGAAAAAAAATAATTACATACAAAAGGATATTTAAAAGAGAGTTAATGTGGTGAATTGAAAAAAAAAAAAAAAAAAAAAATCCGTACAGCCGTTTTTAATAAAACGCACTTGCAAGACCAGAAATTGAGCTATTTATATAAAGCGCCTATCAATTTTCGTAAGATAACCAAATATATCATTCGAAAAGACATCTAATAGAATGTATGTAAAAAATTTGTAGAAAATCGTTACAGCCGTTTTTTGAGATACGGACTTATGGTCCCACTTCCGGCTTCCGTTGTTCCACTTCCGCTTTTCCAGTTTTCTCTGAAATTTGGAAAATTCATCTGTACACCAGTTCTGTCTTAATTCTGAAGTTTCATAGTTCTATCTTTATTAGTTTCAGAGAAATGATAGTCAGAAGATTCCCCATGCACACACACACACTAACCAATTGCCGAAAACTGCTTTTTTGGACTCAGGAGACCTTAAAACTTGCAAATCAGGTAAAAACTCGACTTCAAGGTTTTGGACCGAGTACAGTACTTCCTTTACCTACTGTAGTCAGGTAATGGAAGTAAAAAATAAGTAGCGTATTACTCGTTTCTAAGATCAGCAGATAATTGAAATAAAAGATTAAATTTTAGAAAAATGAAACATAAAAGGTAATATTTAAAATTGAAAACAAAATAAAATTAAATAAAGAAAAAAAAGAAAAAAAAATCAAATTCGAAATTCGAAAATATTTTAATGAAGTGCGCATCTTCAGGTTCCCAACTACTTCTCTGCCAAGTTTTGTAGCTCTGCGATTAATAATCTGAGAATCAGAGCGCAGACAGACACTCAGATACTTTCTCTAGTGTCAGTGTGTCTATTGTCAGCATATCTCTAGAACAAATAGTAGCAGGAAGTGCAATCTCGGTATTCTACACTAAAATTTTCGTTGTGATCAAGGAAATGGTTCATGTACAAGGACATGAAAAAGAATTCAAATACATTACGTCTATAGTCGAAATTTTTGTTAGGTGCAGTTTAACATCTAAAGGTAACAACTAAGGTATTAATTTTTATACGCATAAAAGAATGTTTGGTGTAGAATATGGTATGAAATCAGTCACCATTGGCTTACAGTAGAGTGACGAAATGATGTCCTCGAAATTCGAGGACGTCATTAAAAAATTTTTACAATTACAGGGGTTGAGGACATGGTAACTCTCTACAGAATTACATCTCAAATAAAACTGCTCCTAAATTTTTAAAAGTATATCCATATACACTACTTGTTGCTTGTTGTCTTACCTCTTCTTCTGCAATCTATGTCTATTGTATTAAAAAGCGGGATAAGAAAAAGTCGTGTGAGTGACACACCAGATTATCATTATTATGTTTATGCGTTATCCTTAATTCATTTCCAGATTTTTCTTACCTATCGTTAACGGTATAATTAAACATATCGATTTTTTTGTTTTGCAGTTGATTCAAAGTTTAAATTTTAATTTTTAGATATCTGTTTGTTAAAAGAAAGTGCAAATGACCTTCAATTCAAACTATATTAGAAATATTTATTTTTCAATGTTTACAGCTTACTATGCTGTTAAATACAAACGGCTAATTATTAAAATGTATGATTACTCCTTATTAATTATTACTTATATGTATTTGTGCGTGTGTATGTGTATATATATATATATATATATTGGTTTTAATTTATACTACTTATCTGTGTGAACTGATTTTAATCAGAGTCCCCCCTTTAACTTCTGTTGTCATAGCCATGCGTAAAATAGGTACGACTGCAAGTTTTAAAATAAAAACAGTCTTTTAACTTAATAAATTAATTAATTATAATTTTGAAACTTATAATTTCTTACTTCATCTTTTCTTTTAATTGGTTTAGCAAATTTTAGTTTATTGTTTTACGAAAATTTTACATATTATGAAGTTTTAGTTTATTGTGACTTTTTTTTTACCTTTTTAACACTTTCCAACAATTCTGTCTGTCAGTCTGTCTGTCCGCGCTCTAACTACCGTAAATATTTATGGAATTTTTTGAAACTGATATATGTTATTCAAGTTCACTATCGGATGTTTCCTATTGAAAATGGAGTTTATACATCTACTGGTTTGTGTACAGAGACAACCGAAAGTATTTCAAAGCATTGTGTTCTATTAGAGGTATTTCTATAAACCATATTTTCATACTTTTACTGTATATATGTTTTAATGAAATTGAAATGTGTTATTCAAGTTCACTATTGGATGTTTCCTGTTTAAAATGGAGTAAATACCACCATTGGTTTATGTACAGGAACACACAAAAGTATTCCAAAGCATTGCGCTCTATGAGACATATTTCTATAAATCAAATTTTAATAGCTTTATTTCTCACGAAATTTTAGGGAATTGAAACATGTTATTCATATGCACAAAAGAATGCTTCGCATAGAATATAGCATGATTAGCATTAGATTTACAGGGTGACAGAAAAATATTAAGTTATATTAAGAGCTATTAATAAAAATTCAGTGAAATTGCACTTTCATTTACATTAATTTTAACACTTTCTTATAATTTTAGTGGGAATATGATTTCAATTTGTGTATCGGTCTGTCCGATTGTCTACCTTTCTATCTGTTTGTCTCCGGCTCCTAGCGTCCGTAAATATTTTGGGAATTTTTAAAACATGATACAATCAAGTTCACTATGGAATGTTCCCTAAATAAGATTACATTGTTTACAGGGACAACAATAACAAAAAAGAAAAAAATCCAATGCATTAAGTTTTAGGACAGAATCTTTTAAAAGTTATATTTAAAGAACCATAAAAACATTGATATGTATTGTTAATATTCTAAAATAATGTTTTGAATAGAATATGATGTGATTAACTTTCAGATTTACAGGGATACACTAAAATATTCAGAGAGATTAAAAGCTGTAATTATTACCTAACGGCTGCATTTTCTTTTGCATTAAGCCTTTTTTTAACACTTTCCAAAATGCCTAAGAATAATTTTAAAATCAATCACTCTCTCTGTGTATTTTCAGTGCTTCTGTCTGTTGTGTGATAACCTAGGCAAAGAATATTAAAAGTTATTCGATACATACAGAATGAAATTTATTAATCAATGCGTACTGCATGCTTTTTCTTTCTTGTTTTTTCTATTGTTTTATCACCATTTTTTAAAAATATTTTATTATAAGTAAATATGTTAACAAATTACTATTTTATTTTTATTTTATTTTATAGAGCTGCAAGGCCAAAAAAAAAAAAAAGCAAAATTATATAGTTATAAATCTGCTACTATAAAATATGTTTCTCTGGTGTAAAATATAAAATAATATTTATATAAAATAAAAATTAATTTTTAATATCTAAATAGTTGAAATTTAAAGTAAATCAAATATATTAAACAGATCTATACACAAACAGGTTTTACTACAATACCTTCAGAGAGTTATTTTAAAAAATATTTTAGTTGAACACAAAAAATATTCCTCTTTTTCTCTGCGACATCTGGGCCCACCAGCGGCCGAGCAGTTCTGCGCTCAAAGCTGGTAGATGGGAGGTGCCGGGTTTGATCCCAGGTCGCGCTCATCGACCTAGCCGTTCGGAGTTTTCCGTGGTTTCCTCCGAAACTCGCGTAAATACGGGCTAGGACCCCTTAGAAAGACCCCCCACGGAGGGCATTCCCCCTCTAGGCCTAGGACACATCAGGAGTCAATCGGCCTTAAATCCTACAACAACTCTGCGACATCTGTATGTTTTCAAATTACTAATTTGACCATAGTCCCCTACCAAACGACTTCCGCAGCGTGAAGGGAAACCATTATCTCACTCCTCTCGTAGTGTGAAGTGATTTATCAAGCTGTCAGATTAGGAGCTTCGTTTTGCTGTGAATATTTCTTTTCCAGTTTTGATACAATTTTAATTTGTACCGATAATCAATTTAATTTCCATTAAAGAAAATTACTGTTTATTTTAATCAAAACTACATACATTAGAGAAAAGGTCCATGTTCTAAAAATTTCTCTATGATAATTTAAACAATATTTACTATACGATTAAAATGGCATATGTTATCAGATAGGCTTTTTTCGACCATTGATTAATAATTAAAAAATTACAATTAACTCTATAAAAATTTTAATAAAAGAAACATCTGAGCCTTGAGTTTACCCATACAATGCAAAAAAAACGAAGCCAAAATATAAATAATTGTACTTGCTAGAAGGTGAAATTTATTCCCTATAGAATAACATGGGGACGAATAGTTTCGTTTTCAGGTGATAATGTCGCCTTAACCCAAGGGACCAGGATGTCAAATCCTTTCCCCTCTAGATATCTAACAAAAGAATATCCCAGAGTCAAATTGAACAATACAGCAAACGAATGTGAAACTGGCTAATAGGTGTGCTACTGTGAGGAGAGGGAAATTTCTTGCAAGATTTGTTTGTTTGTTTATTTATTTTTTCTTAATCTTTCCGAGTTCTTAAGAGTGATTTTTTTTTAAATCTAATTTTCTGTGTAGAAGTGTTTGGAATATTATGCAAAAATTAGATTATTGATTTCTATGTTTTTAATTTTTTAAAATTTTTCATATATATCAATTTTGGTTAAAATGTGCTATTAGTTAGAAAGTATTATGTAGAGAAGTGTTAACTTCAACTTAACAAAATTGTTTTGGATGAAAAGAAAAGAAATCGCTGCGAGGAAGTGTTTAGGAAAAAGCTGTAAAAAAGAAAAAAAAAATTTCTTTTTTTTATTGTTGACATGTCATTGTTAGTTACGGATATTGAGTGATACATGTTAGCTAAGATGATGCTTATTATAGGTTTGCTTTTCGATTGCATAATTTTCCTTCTGAAATTTATTGAGATTTCTTTCTTTTACTTTTTTTATTTGGGTATTTTATTTATCCTTACTGTGTGGTTGCATATTTTTTCATCTCTTGTAGATAATTGCCTAGCTGATTAGTTGAATGCCATGTCAATTAATTTTTTTATGTATATAGCTTTGTGTAGGAATGTTGAAATTTTAATTCTTAAACGTATTAATTTTCAGCATTTTACCTTTAAAATTTATTTATTTAATTTTTTTTAACTTGAGTGGTTTATTTATTTATTTATTATTTATTTTTCTTAGACTATGATTTATTTAATCTTTTAAAATTTTTGTGTCGTCTTTTTGAAAAAAAAAAAAAATTGTGTGAAATCTTTTAAAAATATTTGAATTCTTGTTAACAATGTTACGTAAAGAAATTTTGATTTTTTTTTTGTGTGTTTATTAAGTGAATAAAGCATTTTACTGATGTTAATAAAACTCCAATTGAGTGGATTGTTTTCAATTTATTATTATTATTATTATTATTATTCATTTTAATTTAAGTTAACTCACTTTAAAGGTGTAAAATGGGAAATGTGTTTTAATTTTATCTGGGGAGAGACCTCTCTGGTGCTTAATTGAAAAATGGGGGTCGCCTACTGGAGTAACAACCTGTGTTATGCTGAAATTGTGTCAAGAGCTGGATTTTGCTCTCCATAGTCTTGCAAAATCTTTTTATGGGGAGAGGAGCTGTGACATCGTCAAGGTTTACTTTTTTTGTACTCTACTGCCAGTGTGAGGTCCGAGGTGCCTCTCTGACTGCGAAATCTTGAAAACGGACATTCCGTGCATCCTTTCACACTCTCAGATACAAAGTCGCCGCAATTTCACCCTCGACTTTGATAATGCCGTCTTACGCTCCCAGACGAAGTTAGTACCCAGACATTTTGACGCCTAGCAAAAATCAATGAACTATTAAACTAGGTGTGAACTTATGTATCTCACGTGACCAAGAACTTTCTGATTTGTTGTCATCTTGTGGGAAAATAGTCCCCCCCCTTTCCCTCTCATCAAAATTTTGGAGAACTGAAAAATCAGAAAAAACTCTAGAGACTTGGATTATGTACTGTGTAGAGAAAAGTCGTTCTCTTGAACTTCTCTGTAATTTTTACACATGCTAGGAATCACATATATATGTGATGCATGTTTTTATGATTGTCCTGTATGAACAGGAGGTTAAATAGAATGGTTATGTACTATTTCGTCTTATTATTAAAACTTTGTTATGTTATTTCACTAAGAGTATTTATTTTTTAGTTTCACTAAAATAATAAGTTCGAATTATAACAAAAGTTGCAATTAAAGTGATGCCTTCTGAACATGTTACTAAATGTATCACAATGTTTATATTGAATCTAAATCTGAAAAAATGTAATTTGCTCTTTGAAACGCCGCTAATTTTTCATTTTGGATTATTCCGGAAATATTCGTCGAAAATCCATTTATAGATTAATTTAAGGATATAAATTCACATTCCAGTGTCAAATTTAGGTACTAGCATTCGAAATTTCAAATATGTCTCTTTTCTTTTTTTTTTTTTTTTTTTCAATATGGAGATGGTTTCTATAATTAATATATATTTAGATATAAATTTAATAGAAAACATAATTTCCAATTGATTTATTTACACTGGTTCTCATAATTATAAGGACACCCGTTTTTCTATATTAACTAAACACTGAAAACTATTATTCAAACAAATATATTTTTTATTAATTTCAATTTCCTTAATAGACTATATTTAAAAAGTTTTATCGTTTTTCTATCTTAAAAAACTTTAAATATGGTCAAAAAGATGATTTTCCAGGTGTTCACAATTATAAGGACAGCTTGAATCTTCGTAATCTTTTTTTTTTTTCCGTTATTCATTAAATTAATATTTTGTGGGGTCTCTTTTTAGGGTGAAACAGTCAGACGTTCTCTCTGATATATATATATATATATATATATATAAATTTTTTTTTTAATATTCAGTTTCAATACCATTTCCTATAGCATAGATGATATTCTGAATACATTTAAACTATTTAAAATATCTTTACACTTGCATGCACATTTCTAATATCATAAGTTAAGGGTTTTTCAACTTTTAGGCCACGGGAAAGGCAATAATACAGAAGTTTTTTTCTTAAAACTATTTTCTATTACTCTAGAAGTAGAGCAAAAATGTAAACATTGTTGAAAAAAAAATTATTACCCCCCTCACCCCTCTCTAAAATCTAACAAAAATCCGAGAATTCCACAGTTAAAATTTGCGAATATTCTCTTGATGTTCATAATAATAGAAAAAAAATACTAAATTCATTCTGCCTTCAGCAGAAACAGCTCCACAGAGCACCATAGATTCACTTTTAAAATGCTCGATTCATGCCTTTAAAAAAATCTGCTCTGACTTTCGCTATCTTCAGATCGTGCCAGTAACTGTTAAAACCATTTGGTTAATCAAGAAGAAAATGTTTTTCATCCGAAAGTGCAACATTTTACCATTTCATATTGTCTTTATTCAACTTTAACACAGACGTTCTTTCCTCCATTAAATGCTTATTGATTATTACAGGTTTTTTATTCATTTTGACATATTATTAATTATTTTAAACATGTATAAATGTGGATCCCATCCTTTCGTTAAAAATTACGATCAAATTCAGCAGCAGTCATTTTGAGTAGAACAGTAAGAGGAATTATAAATCTTCGATCTCTGTAAAACAACTCTGATTTTGCATCAGATCTCTCTCCTATCGAACCAGCAGTTCAACGTTTTATCACATTTCCTTCAGCAATTTTAGATCTTCGAATGAACGTTTTTTTTTTTTTTTTTTTTTTTTCCGAAGAATTATTAGTAATTTCCGCCCAAGAGAAAAATTGAAGGCTTATATATGAATTAATCTAGCTCAGTAGTTAACTAATTCGCTTCTCAACTATAATTTATCCGCTAGTAAGTTAAATAAAATGAAAAAATCTTGATTGTCCCTATAATTATGAACATATAAAAACATGGAGAAAAAAAATATTTTGCATTATTTTTATTAATTTTGTTTCATATTAAAAAAATTACAGCAGTTTTGTTTTTTGGAATATTAGATATATTAAGTGCACTTATAATCTTATTCACAATTGTTTTTACATTAGTTATTTCAAAACATAAAGTGTCCTTATAAATATGAGAAGGAGTGTATATCTGCGTCTCAATACTTTGTGACTATATTTCTTTAACATGAAATAATAAAATATGGGTTTCTCTTTTTTCTTTCTTTTTTTATCCAACTCTATTAATCCTTTAACGCGTTGCTATTACCAAATCCCAACTGCAGAAATTCCTCTCAGAAATTCAAAAAAAAGAGTACTTTGATAACTTAGCAGAAAAAAATTTTTTCTTTTAAATCTGTTTGTAAAATCTGGGTTCGTAAAAACAAACTTGACGAGAGGCGAGACGAACGCAATCTCGGAGTAGGCTACGAAAATCATCTCGGATAGACATGATACCAATGATTTATTTTGAATGTAAACTCGTATTTATATAGTCGGGTTTTTTTTTTTCAAGTCTTAAATAAGTTAAGCCATGCTCACTCGGAAAAAAAAAAAAAAAAACTGCAATTTAAATAAATTGATTGGAAACGACATTTTGAATAAAGACAAAAAATTTAAGAAGTAGGCAAAATTTGTCTAGAAAGGATTAATTAATAATTAATTAATTAATTAATTTTCAAAAATGATGAAATTTATAAAATCTAAAAATTATGAAATGTCAATTGTAAATTGTATTTCAAATTTTAAATTGTTTTAAAAAACATCATTAGAATTTCAATACTTATATTTAGAGATCAATTTATTTTAAAAGACGACAATTTATATACAATTAATTAAAAAAATAAAATAACTGATAAGTTTTGAATTTCAACTCTGTGTGATTTGATAAATATAAATCATGATAATTTTTGATCTGATACATTTTAAAAAAGTAAATTGCATTTCAATTTTAACAAAATTATTTCAATAAAATGATTTAAAGTAAAAAAAAAAAAAAAGATTTTTTAAGGTTTTTTTTAATATTGACTCATTCTTTGGCATTCTGAGAAAGGTTTCATGTACAGTTAATTATTTGACTGACTGTACGCACTTACCTGTGATATCGAAAATCACATATTCTAAATTATGTACTACATTTCTGATAAATTTATTTCTTTCCCAATTCATTTTCTATCTTTATAAAAAGCGAGTTAATATATGCGGTTTCATTCTTTATTCCAAAAGAGCAAGCCATTATATCTCTATTTCTTTTAATAAAAAATAAATAAATAAATAAATAAAAGCAAGAGATGAGGTTTCAATCGCTTAATTCTGTGGAGGACAATTCGTTTCATCTCAATTAAATAAAACAGAATAAAATGTTTCCTGATGTCATTTTTGAACATTGAGCAGATTGCACATGTGCTGCTTAAAAATAGAAATAACGTATTCTTTTTCGACTAAAGTCTATGAGTAAAAATTTAACGATAAAATTCTTGTGGTCAAGAGTTAAGGTTGGTTTGCCAGATTCTCACGAATTGATAACGGATTTTTGGCTAAGAAATCAATCGCCAATATATTTTTTAAAAATGTACTAGGTAATACGTAACTGAAAAAGGGAGAGTGTTGTTCTTCGCTTCATTTTTTCTGTGGTTTTGTGTAATGTATCCAGCCAACCAATTTGATCACTTCTGCCTCTTCTCTTGTGCTGTCTTTTTGATTGCTTCTCTCCCCGTGTCCATCCCGTTCCATTTGTGCATTAAATCATTTTATTAAAAAAGGAACATTGTCTTGATGTTTTCAAAAGGATATTTATGCTGTAACTCTATAGTGCTGAATTATTTGATTATAAGCGTTATTGTTACAAAGTGAAGATAAATAAAGCATTTTAATGTCAGCATCGGATTATGGGTGAACTGCATTCACAGTGCAATGTCCTCGGCCAACAACTTCAACGAGTTTGATCTTCTTTCACGATTTTATCAATGCATTGCTTCATTATTATATAAGAAATTTAAACATCGACAGAAAAGTACATCCATGACAAATCCTTTCAACAAAATAAGTGCAACAAACTTCATAACATTACCTTTCTGTTTAAAGTGTTAATATCGAATGAAGGCATAATGTGCAAAATATATATTTGAAAAAGACATATCATACTGATCCAAAATTACAAGAATGTGATATACAAATTACATATTATATTTTCTCATTTCAATAATACTCATTTTATTCATTTCCTTTTAAGAATGTAAAATTAGATCTATCTCTTTCCACTTGTTATTTAACACGTAAATTGTCCCATCTACCTCTGTTATCTACTTCTTACGTTTTTTAAACTCTAGTTTTCTTCAAATTATAATTATGTACATGTGAAATCAATTACTTATGTTTTTGTTTAATTACACGTTTTAAAATTATATGAAAATCAATGAGATGGAAACTTCGACCATATATTCTATAGATTTTGGATAAAATAAACAATTTTTTTTTTTTTTTTTTTTTTTTTATATATGAAAGTGAAAAATGACCAGACTAGGTTTCAAATCTACGAACTGAGTTTATCTGGCCTGTTAAGTGAATATTGACGTGAGATATCGACCGGGTTAGCTTCGTTGGTAGAGCATTGATACATGAAATGAAAATAATCGCCATAGCTTTCAACTTATACTTTTTTTCACACCGAAATTTTTTT
Source organism: Salticus scenicus (assembly GCA_963930645.1). Classification (NCBI taxonomy): domain Eukaryota; kingdom Metazoa; phylum Arthropoda; class Arachnida; order Araneae; family Salticidae; genus Salticus; species Salticus scenicus. The sequence continues at coordinate 30,932,388 of OZ005651.1, read as the reverse complement.
TGAAATTTTTAACAGTTTTCTAAGTTTAAATAAGATGAGTTTTTTACTTAGAAAAAGTGGTGTCAAAAAGCCGTACAATTTGGCACCAATAGCCGTTTTTCGCTTTTGTAAAAATTAATTCAGCCTCTCCATCAAAAATGTATAGCATACGGTATTAGCTGTATATATATTTTTTTAATTCACAATATGCTTACGGATTTAAAATTGGGTAAGTCTAAGCTGCCTTGATGACTTTAAACACTGTCACATGTTATTTAAATTTTTTGCTTAGGAGATATTTAAGGATAAATGGTTATACGCAAAGCAACCTTGACTACTACCAATTTATCATTTCAATGTTTGATTTTTCTGGTACATCGTACAAACTAATAATAATAATGAAACAAGAATATATATACAGATATATGGAAGCAATAACTTTTAAAAACATAATATTCAATTTAAGATTATGGACTTCATTTCTCCGAGCTTCGAATTATGATAACCGCATGACTAAAACTGGTGTGATAATATTGGCAAATTATAGGAAAACTTATGCGCGTTGTACAAATTAAAATACACATGTAATGTACACAATGAAAATGTTATAAATATATGTATATCATTATAAATAATATACGTAACTCAAGAATATAGATAATGTTTTGTCAAAAGTATAGAAAGAATCCGGAGTTCTTTATTTCTTTATATAATTATCATGTTCTGAGAAATTTACTGGTTTTTCATTCAATTATGTGGACAATCTTTAAATAAGAAAGCTCCATAATTTATATACATATAAATTAAAGTTTTCTCCGAGAACTGGTTGTTTAGACTTTAAATCTGTAGTGATAAGTATAAAGGATTTAAGTCCATATTCTTGATTTTTCAGGAGACGAAAAATAAAGTTTAACTAGCTAAAAACAAATCAGAAGAATGGATTAGGGAAAAGGTATTTCGTTGATTTTTACCCTTTATACCATTCAGTGGTTGTCAACCTTCATTTAATAACGGGAAAAATTGAATTAAATATTTTATACCATACATGAATGGTAAATTTCTAAATTGGTCCTTTTTTTACCAATGGATTTTCTCAAAGACTAAATGACATAGAATTAAATCCTTTATACCAATCGATAGAGAATTTTTTTCTGAGTCTGACTATGTACTTAACTCAAAATCGACATTTTTGGACTTAAGTCCTTTATACTTATCAGTACAGAAATATCCAAATCTTTCATCACTTAGCATCTGCGGAATAATACATTTTCAGATTCATGCTCCTTTTAGAACAGGATTTTGTTTTCTGAAAAATTAAGACTTTTTAATATGAAGTTAGATAAGCCCATTTATCCGGAAAGAATTGTTGAAGCGTAAACAATTGGAACAGGTGTGCTTTATATAAAATAAATATGGTTATAATGAGGTACATAAAAATATTTTTGCTGGTGAAGTAATATTTTTAGAAAATGAACCATTGTTTTTTTATTCACCAGTTTTTTTTTTTTTTTTTTTTTTAAGTATATTTGGAGTTATGAAGTAAAAAAATTATTATTAAATAGGAAAACGTTAAGATATTTCAGTTTATAATATATACTTTTTTCCCCCCATGATTCATTGTACATATTCATAGTGACTGATGTTTGCGTGTAAATTTTTTTTTTCTTTTTTTTTTTTTTTTTTTTTTTTGCTTTATTGTTGTTATTATTATTATTATACAAGTAATTTCATCGCGAATTTCAATCGCTGCTTTCTATAAAGTTAATAAAAAAAAAAATAAAAAAAAAAGAAAGAAAAAGAAAAGAAAAGAAAGAAAAAGAACGCGTTTAAACGTATTTTGTTTGAAATTATGCCTAATTAAAGATCCAGTGCTAAGAGGTGAAACATAAATGTGTAAAATTACTATAAAAACCAAACCAAGCTTAAATTGAACAATATGGTCGAATACATAGGATTGAATAAAAGTTTTGCGCAACTGGGCACCTACAGGCACAAAATATAGTTTTTTTTTTTTCCCTAGTACCTGCTTTTTCTTTTTGTTGTTGTTGTTGTTCAAGATGTTTTCTACTAGTTGCGGGAAAAAAAAAAAAAAATAAATAAATAATAATAATAATAATGATGATGAACGGGTGTTACGACCTCTAATTTCAACAAACCAAATAAAAACCGGCATTGGAAGCAAAGAAGTGTGATTGTGAAGCTGTCGTAAGGTGTTTGACTCTTAATTCGTAGATCTCTTGTTCAAACTCAGGCAAAGTTTCTTTTAAAAAAATTATTTGACATATGGATGTTTAATTACTAATTACATCTTTATAATTAAAATCAGTATATAGTTAAAGAGAAAATAATTATTAAATTTAACTAAAAATTTTTTAAATATCTATAAATATCTGGATATAAAGGATATAAACAAAGAATATAATGAAAAATTATTAACATATATATAAAAGAAATTGATGATTAAAATTACAAATTTAGTTTCAGTTAATAATGGCTGTGTATGCATGTATAAGGAAACAACGTATAAAAAACTGATTACAATCCATTCCATTGCAATCTAGTTCATCATCGAAACATACATCATGAACAGTTAGAAAATAATTTGTTTAATTTTCAAGCACCTGTCTGGATTTGAATGCAAGACCTAGCAATCACGAGCCGAAGACCTTATCGCAGCTCGCCACGTTTCCAGTTATGGGGACAGGCACCCTGTCAGCGGCCGAGACCGAGAGTATCTTTTCTTAAAGCTGGTAGACTAACTTATTAGAATACGCAATACGGGCTAAAACAACAAAGAAAGACTTTTATGATTGGCCTAGTTCCCTAGCGTAGTCGGATTGCTCCCGTAATCTCCAGTCTCCACCTTTAATAACAATAACCAGTATGGTTTTTGTTTGTTTTTCTAGAATCAGGTAAATCATTTCGAGTCCTTTCTTGATTCAGGTGAGGCAGTTGCGCAAAAGTTTTGCTACATTCAGTTTCGACCATTTGGTTTTCAATGGAAATTTCATATATTCATATTTAACCTCTAAGGCTTTAATATTTTTTGATTTGTTCTCTCTTTATAGGAGAATTTACATTTTTATCCATTATGTTATAGGGTAGGTGCTTCGGTGATTGGCATGCTCCAGTAATATACATCTATCCCGAAATAATTAATAAATAAGAAAAATAATAAAATCATATATTTTACATATAAGAATTTTAACATTTTATATCAAACACTGGAGCATGTTAAACACTGGAACATAGGGGGCCAATTACTGATAAAATGAAAAACTGGCAGTGTCAATTACTGGCACATTGAGTGGGGGTCAAATAAGAATTCATAAAAAATAATAATAATTGTTATCAAATGTATATATTTTAACATATATGTGGTTCTGAATATCTTTCATACCATATGTACTAACTTAAGATTTCTAAAAATGTTTTCTGATGACTAGAACATTAAAAACATCAGAGATCACTGGTGCACTTACCCTATAATGTTTCTCAGATAATAACATGAATCGATATCTGAGAAGTTTTCGAGCTAAGTCATTTTCTGAAAGGAAATCAACTATTAACCTCTTGCTAGTGTCGCTCGAATCCAGTTCGGGCAGTGACCACGCCACCGCCATGTATTATATATATAATATATATATATATATATATATATATGTGTGTGTGTGTGTGTGTGTGTGTGTGTGTGTGTGTTACCGTGAAAGACCGAAGTCTAGAGAATGTCGACATTCACCGGTGAATGTCAACATTCACATAGTCCCTTTGTGTATGTCCGAAATATTTAATCATCTCCTTATATATTCGGACAATCACCGGCGTATGTCGAGAATCACAGACATATCTAGTGGAGGTCGGAACGAGAAACCGAAAGGCGACAGTACGTCCTAACTGAGTACAGAAAATAAAGTTTTTAAATCATACTTTATTATGAAAACATATTATAATATATATCAAAATAGGAGAAAGTTATTGTAATCGAGTTACGTGCTTTCTCAGATTCATGCACAATGAGGCAGGGGTATCTAGTGTTTTTTGGTTTTAACATGCGTGTTAGTGATTGCCGTGGAACCGAGTTACGTACGTTTTCTGATTCATGCAGAGCGAGGTGGGGGTATCCAGTGATTTTTTTTTTTTTTTTTTTTTTTTTTTAACATGCATGATTGGGATTGCCGCGGAAAAGAGTTACGTGCGTTTTCAGATTCGTGCAGAGTGAGTCTTATATATCGCCATTCTTCTGAAAGGCTTCCAACGAGTCTTCTCGACCCTTTGTAAAATATGGATTGCAGGATCTTTCATTTAATCAGAATAATTATTTAATATTTTCAAATCATTTTTATTTTCAGGTAATAATCTTCAAAATGATATATTAATATTCTTCTTACAGTGCTTTGCATGAATATAAACGCACCTTAGCTTTAAGAATTAGAATGGTATAGAAGTGTAATACAAAAATATGAATGTGTGACACTTGATGCAAATTGTATGTGTTTGATTCAAGAAATGAAAATACGAGTCAAAATAATGAAAGACCAATATGATTTTTTAGAAAATAATTTTATTGAATTTATGACAAAAATACATGTTGCATGAGATTAAACGCACATGTAAAAAATAAATAACTGAGTAACAAATATTGTATCTAATACTTTGTAAAGCCACCATGGGCTTCTAGAACAGGTGGTGGCTCTGTCAAATTTTGAGCGCAAATACATAGTGCGTTTAATTTCGTGCAACAACTGAAAAATAGTGAAAAATAAGAAAATGCTCAAACACTCATTTACATAAGCTTGCATGAGATTAAACATACGTGCTCAAAGCACCTTATTCAGTTGTTAGTCATATGTAATAACTGTAAGTCATATTCCTTCTTTTAAAAATCTAAAAATTCTATTTCTGGTTATTGGAAAAGGTGCGTTTAAATTCGTGCAACGCACTGTACCTGTAAAATTCTTCGACGATAAATTTGAAGACTAATAATATGCACTTATTTCTCTAGAAAAAACAGCTTCTTCTTTAAGACGAGAAAACAAACAGTTTATTAAATAAAATATTTACATGAAGAAAAAAAAATATTTACAAAAAATATTCATTTCGTGGTCATAGAACATCCATTTCTTTCTACATCTTCGCAATACTATTTCTAATATTATGCTTCAAGAAAAAAATGGATTTAAAATAAAACTAATCTAATCTATGAACTATCTTTTCTAATTCTTAAACTGTAGCTCCATGAATAATAAAATCAGGCCAAAACGAGTATAAATAAACTGTATAAAATGGAGTAAATACCACCACTGATGTGTGTACAGGGACACACAAAAGTATTCCAAATCATTGCGTTTTATGAGAGATATTTCTATAAACTAAATTTTAATAACTTTACTTTGCACGAAGATTTATGAAATGGAAATGTGTTATTTATAAGCACAAAAGAAAATGCTTTGCATAGAATATAGCATGATTAGTATTAGATTCACAGGGTGATACAAAAATATTCAGCTATGTCAAGAGTTATTAATAAATATTTGCTGAAATTGTACTTTCGTTTACATTAAGCGTTTTTAATACTTTCTAGCATTTTTAACACTTCCCAACAAGGTTGAAAAGTGTTAATGACTTCGGTTTGTCTGTCTGTCTGCCTGTCTGTCCGCGCTCTAACTCCCGTAAATATTTGTGGAATTTCTTGAAACTGATATATGTTATTCAAGTTCACTATCGGATGTTCCCTATTGAAATTGGAGTTTATACCTTTGCTGGTTTGTATACAGGGACACCCGAAAGAATTTCAAAGCCTTGTGTTCTATGAGAGGTATTTCTATAAATCATATTTTCATACCTTTACTGAACACCTATCTTAATGAAATTGAAATATATTATTCCAGTTCACTATTGGATGTTTCCTGTATAAAATGGATTAAATATCACCACTGATTTATAAACAGGGGCACCTGAAAATATTTCAAAGCATTGTGTTCTATGAGAGGTATTTCTATAAATCATATTTTCATACCTTTACTGTACACATATCTTAATGAAATTGGAAAATGCTATTTCAGTTCACTATTGATGTTTTCTGTATAAAATGGATTAAATACCGTCACTGTTTTATATACAAGGACACTCAAAAGTATTCTAAAGCATTGCGTTCTATGAGAGATTTTTCTATAAATGAAATTTTAAAAACTTTACTTTCCACTAAGTTTTAGGAATTTGAAATATGTTATTTATATGCACAAAAGAATGCTTTACATAGAATAAAGAAAGATTAGCATTAGATTTACAGGGTGATACAAAAATATTCTGTTATATTAAGAGCTGTTAATAAAAATTTGTTACAATTCTATTCTCGTTTACATTAAGCGTTTTTAACACTTTCTAACATTTTTTAAGTGTGAATATGATATCAATTTGTGCATCTGTCCGTCTGTCTGTCTGCCCGTGCTCTAAATCCCGTAAATATTTATGGAATTTTTTTAAACTGATATATGTTATTCAAGTTCACTATCGGATGTTCCCTATTGAAAATGGATTTTATACCTCTACTGGTTTGTGTACAGGGACACCCGAAATTATTTCAAAGAATTGTGTTCTATAAGAGGTATTTCTATAAACCATATTTTCATACCTTTACTGTACAATATCTTCATGAAATTGAAATATGTTAATCAAGTTCACTATTGGATCTTTCCTATATAAAATATATTACATACCACCACTAGTTTATGTACAAGGACACTCAAAAGTACTCCAATGCATTGCGTTCTGTGTGAGATATTTTTATAAATCAAATTTTAATAACTTTACTTTCCACACATTTTTACGAAATTTAAATATGTTTTTTATATGCACAAAAGAATGCTTTGCATAGAATATAGCATGGTTACTATTAGATTTACAGGGTGACACAAAAATATTCAGTTATATTAAGAGCTATTAATAAAAAATTGCTAGAATTGTGCTTTCGTTTACATTAAGCGTTTTTGACACTTTCTATCATTTTTTTGTGTGAATATAATTTCAATTTGTGTATCTGTCTGACTGTTCTTCTGTCCGTCTGTCTGTCTCTCTGTCAGTTTTTCTGCGCTCTAATTTACGTAAATATTCTCGGAATTTCTGTAAGTCGATATGTTTTATTCAAGTTCACTATCGGATGTTTCCTATTGAAAATGGAATGAATACTATTATATTTGCTGGGCAGGGAGAAGATTCATAACTAATCCATAACTATGATATGACGAGGCGCCTACATTTTAAACACATAGAATTTAATAAATGATTAAGACAATTACAGTTGACATACACATGTTGCACAAACGACTACATATTGAAGACTGATCTGTTTTAGCATTAATGCAAGTAAAGGGGAATTAACAGATTATTGATTGGACAATACAGTTTACAGGTACATGTACATTTACGTGACGTCACTTACCACAAGACCAATACATTGAAACAGGAATACAATGGCGAAATACACCACAACTCTCCTCCCCTTAATTCCGTATACCATACCTGATGGGAGGTTTTCTTTCTCTAGAGGATCTTCTTACAACCAGTTCAGAAAAAGATAAGTTAGTATTTTTAAAGTTTGAATGTTCAGATTTTAGTTCTTTATTGTTTACAGTACTATTGCGATTTTTATCACAGTCGATTTCTCCAGGCTTTGTAGACACAGATCTACTGTCGGTTGGCACTGGATCTGGTGTAATGGAAGGATCGGTTGGCACTGGATCTGGTGTAATGGCAAGATCGGTTGGCACTGGATCTGGTGTAATGGCAAGATCGGTTGGCACTGGATCTGGTGTAATGGCAAGATCGGTTGGCACTGGATCTGGTGTAATGGCAGGCCTCCTACCAGACTTAGATTCTCCATCGCTTTGCAGATGCGGATTCTTGCTATCGGGAACCATGGAAATGTTTGTATCAAGGGTTTTCTCCACAATTTCACCAGGACTTGTAATTTCCTCCAGTTGTACTCTGGAACCTACACTTTTCAGTTGATCCACGTGTCTTTTCCATACACATGAATCTACTTGAATTTTATAATGTAATTTGCCTAATCTGGCAATTACTTTACCTATTTTCCATTTATCTCCTGGTGTGTAATTGCGTACTGCAACTTTTTCATTTACTTGGAATCCTCTTATCTTTTTCTTGTTAAAAACATTTTTATGTTGTTTGTTTTCAACATAATTTTCAACATTTGGTACAAGTAAATCTAATTTGGATCTTATATTTCTTTTCAGAAATAATGATGCGGGACTCTCCCCTGTTGTAATATGAGGCATTATTCGGTATTGGAATAGAAATTCGTTTAACTTAAATTGGAGATTTCCGGGTGGATTTCAATCCTTTTTTAATTATTTGGACATATCTTTCAGCCTGACCATTTGTAGAGGGATGATATGGTGCAGTTACGATATGTTTTATGCCTTTACTTTGTAGAAAATGTTCGAACTGTTCTGCAGTAAATTGTGGCCCATTATCAGACACAAGGGACACAGGATAGCCATATCTGGGAAAAAGAGAAGAAAGTGTTTATAGTGTTCTCAGTAGTAGTATTAGGAACAATGAACACTTCTGTCCATTTACTGTGGGCATCTACTACGATTAAAAACATTTTTCCCGTAATTGGACCAAAAAAGTCTACATGTATTCTGTTCCAAGGTGTTGTAGGCCATTCCCAGTGATGATTGTTCATTTTAGGAGGATTGTGTTTTAATTTAACACAAACAGAACAGTTATTTGCTAAATCCTCAATGTCTTTATCAATACCTGGCCACCATACAAAACTACGTGCCAGTGCTTTCATTTTAACTATGCCAAAATGGCCAAAATGTAAATCTTGTAAAACTTTTTGTCTATGAACAGTCGGAATTACAACACGATTTCCTTGTAATATGCAGTTATTTAGTAATGAAAAATCTTCTTGTTTATGTCCGAAAAGTAAGTAATTTGGTATCTGTGTGCCTGATATTAAGTGTTGGTACATTTCTTTCAATACTGGATCCTTTTTAGAACTTGCACACAACATTTTTATAGTTAAAGGTAAAGTAGTAATTTGATGAATAAATAAACAATCGGTTTCACCAGTGTTGCCAAATAAATTTGGTGACAATGTTGGTGACACACTTTCTGGTTGTAGCGAATCGGACGACGGCAGCAGTAAGTCTTCACTACGTAATGGAAGACGTCATAGAGCATCGGCATTTCCGTGCTCTACAGATTTTTTATATTTAATATCATAATTAAAGGTTTGTAAGTATAATGCATATGTTTGCATTCTAGCTGCCGAAAGTACCGGAATACTTTTTACTGGTGAAAATATGGAAACTAAGGGTTTACTATCAGTATACAGGGTAAATCTCCTACCATATAAAAATTGAAAAAATTTCTTTACTCCAAAAATTATTGATAACGCTTATTTATCTATCTGACTATACCGCTTTTCTGCAGAAGACAAAGTACTAGAAGCAAAAGCCATGGGTTTTTCGGAGTTATCTGGCATTGTATGCGAAAGTACTGCCGAAATTCCATAAGGAGAAGCATCACTGGCGAAAATCAAGGGTAATTTAGGATTAAAGTGGGTGAGAATCCTTTCGGAAGTAATTTCCTGTTTAATTGCATTAAATGAATTTTCACATTTTTTAGTCCACTGAAAATTTACATTTTTACGTAATAATTCATTTAGAGGATAAGCAATCGTAGATAATTTAGGAACAAATCTAGAATAGTAAGATACTAAGCCTAGGAACGCTTTTACTTGAGTTACGTTTTTAGGTGTTGGAGCATTTAAAATAGCAGAAATTTTTACTATTAATACAGATTGCACATTAAAATGTAAGATAACGAGTTCTGTTATGTAAACCTGTGTTAAACAATTCATATTAGGCTTCTGAAGAGTTTTATATAATAATTAGTTCTATGTGAGGGGGGGGGGGCTACCGCCCCCCTTCAACCCCCCGTTTCATTAATGCACCTACATTTACATAGAATTTAATTCGGTTAATAAAAAATAATTCAATTTTTAAAAAATAATTTATTAAAATTATTATTTAAAAAAATTATCTTTTATGATAATGCAGACGATTTCCGTATTAGAGTAGTAGTATAACACCAAATATCCCCAAAAAAGTCCATTTTATTCTCAATATTAAAAAAAAAAAAAAAAAGAAAAAGAAAAAAGATTTTTTTTTTCCAAGTTTTTTTTTTTTTTTTTTTTTTTTTTTTTTTTTTTTTTGCTTTTGTTTAAAGTAAAAAAAAATCGATAACTTTGTTTTAAATTATCGCTGATCGATGGTTCAACCATTTGTTTTAAAGGTATTGGCGAGCTCTTTTGAAAGATACCCATCATGAAAATTTACTCCCCCGGGGGGGGGGGGGGAGGCGAGGCTCCTACATACACAATTTTTTTTTCCCAGTAAACTATCTCTATTACAAAAAATATATATTCGTTTCATTTCTTTTAGTGCAGTCTATAGACGTTAAACTCTACTTACCTGCAATTTCCCCCATAGACGTAATGTATTAGAATTCTCTTGATTGTCCCTGTACACGAAACGAACCATTTGCTTGATCTTAACGAAAAGCTTACTGTAGCATCCCTATATGATACACATTTAGAATACCAAGTTTGAACTTTCTGCCATAATTTGTTTTTGAGATATGCTGATAACAGACAGACACACAGACACACAGACCATTTGCTAAAAACATGATTTGCGTATTCAGGGGACCTCAAAACGTGTAAATATAACAAAATCTCGCGTTCGAAAATTTGACCCAAAAACAATACTTTAATAACCTTATGGGTAAGAGAAAGTAAAAACTATTTTATAGAACCTAAAGTAAATAATTGTTTAATTTTCAAGGCAAGTTTTCAACGTCATTCACTGATGTTAGCATAATTACTTTTCCTATTTTATATACCAAATATTATAACTTTTATAAATTAATAGCTAAATTAAATCTAAAAGTAGCTTGTGTCTAATAATAATTTTTTTTTTTTTTTTTTTTTTTTAATAATGAAAAGAGGGGGGGGGGGATGGAACAGAGCAGTTCAGGGAGGGATGGGACACGTAAGAAAGGAAAAAGAATGAAGATTCTGATATTCCTTAAACAGAGAATATCAAGAAGCACATGATTGAATAATAGAAAGAGAAAATGCACGAAACAAACTCAAAATCATGAAAAATAATTGGTGTCGCACTCACACGAGTTTTGTTTACCCTTTTATATTTTAAAAATACTTTATTTACCATATATCTATGAGAATTAATTTTCGTTCCTGGGCAGTTTTCCTGGACATGGTGAAATATACAAAAGAAATTACATTCACCAATTACAGTTAGAATTTCTTGGTGATATTTGTTTTTGATGAATATTTGAACTAAAAAACAATACTTTCTCTGCTAGAAGTAAAAAAAAAAGATGAACTAATCGAGCATTTGAAAATTTTTATTTACGTGGTACATTATACTCTAATGGTGGATAAAATAGAAGTTACTAGTAATTAATTAACCTTACATATATAGTGACCCACTGTTTTCCTCATTTTTTATAGTATGTCTGTATATTATGTACTTATTTTAACTTTATAAACATGCCCCATCCGTCCCTCGTATAAGGGAGGGGCGGGACATTTTTATGACTATGTTAATTGGCTTATAAAATTAATATTTTAATAATTACCATCAAATTTATATTTTTAAAAGGTGTTAAAATGTTTCAATTTGTTTCTCTGAAACTTACAGTGTTGTACCAGTAAAAGTAAATTTGTAAAAAATATTTTTGTTAAAACTGTCCCATCCCTCCTTACTCTCCCCTTCTGGTTTTAATGGGTAAAAATCTACAAAAAAAAAAAAAAAAAAAAAAAAAAAAAAAAAATCCTTAACACTTTTTCCAAAAAATTGTTAAGGATTTTTATTTATTTATTTATTTTTATTATTATGAGAAATACATTTCTCATTATATCTTTGAACGTCAAACAAATTATTTATTACACGCTATGTTTTCAAATTGAAGTATAATTTTAAATAGACCTGATTAATTTAACCATATTAATGAAACCGCAATAGTAATAATAATAATAAAACATAAATAAATGAATTTTAAAAAGTCAGGTGAAGAACTTTAAAAAGTGAAATCAATTAAAAGTGAATCAATCTCTTTTCTCTTTTTATTGTTATTTTATAATTAACTTTGGAAGCGATATTTCCCAAAAGTATTCGTGTTTGAACTATGTGTTTATTAAATGTAGGAGCCCGTAAAACTGAACTCACAGACTTTCGTGAATACGTGAATTTTTACACATCTGCAATCTTATCTTTCATTTGGTCAGTCCCCTGAGATATTTTTTGTATTTTTCTTTCCCTGACATGACACCCCGAGGGGAAACTACAATTTTTCACTCTGCCATCCCCGCCCACAGCAGAATATTTACGACTGAATCCAGAGGGCGCTGTCGGGACATTCGAGTTAGGGACCCTATATAGAGAGAGACTGGACATTGACCAAAAGTCGGCCATCTTAGTGCCAATTCGGAGCGATCACCGTAGAACGTAATGCTTTTCTCTTCGCGATTGACGCTTTACTATACAACATAAATGAAAGAAAATTGTACAATATTTGTGCAGAAAGTAATGCAGAATATAAATATGTAATTTTTTTCGTGTTAGAGAAAAAGAATTTGAAGAAAAACGAATTTTCCTTCGACATGGTTACTTTTTCAATTCCGATCGGAAAACAGAGGAATTTTTTGTTGTATATTTCTATATTAAGCAAAATACGTTGATTGTGAAATCAATTCTACCTTGTTGAAAGTAATTCTACCTTATTTTTTCTGAAGACATACATTCTATATCTAAAAAGTTAGAAAGTTTTAAACAAAAATATGGTAATCTCAGTTTTTGTCAAGTAATTTATGAATAAATGCAAAACTACGGCAGAAAAAAACAAATATTTTTTATTATATTATAAAAATATTTACGTAATATATTTACAAGCTAAAAATACATATTTTATTTATTTCAATTACGCATTATTAATAATAATGACTTAGTTAAATATTAAAAATTAAAATTTTATTAATAATAATTTGTAAAAATATTAACTAATATCTTTAGAAATAAAAAAAAATGTTTTTATTTATTTTATTTGCATTTGCTAATTTTATTGATTTTTTTAGTTTTTTAAATATTATGTAAATAAAAATAATTACTTATTTAAATATTATTTATAAAATTTATTATGGCAATTATAATTTAAAAGAAATTTATATTTCATATGTTGGCAAATAATATACACCTTATTTTCTTTATTTTTACTAATTTATTTTAAGAAATCTGATACATTTTGCGTACTAGATAAAAATCAAAAAATATATTTTTATATAGTTATTTTAAATATGTATTTTAAAATATATCAGAGAAATACATTGAGATCTAACATATTAAATATATTGCACAACAGAACTTAAAAACTGATAGCTATCAAATAAATAATGTAAATATTTCATATGATAGGAAATAAATACGTAAAACAGCATGCAATAAGAAAATTCAAAGTATTTAAAGCATGATATAAAATAAATAATTATGCATTTTTATCTTTTAAAAGTATTCCAAAATTAAAGCAATTTATCTCCCAACAAAGTAAAAATGTAATAAATAAGTTCTTGTTCGATTATGACGTAAAATAATCAAAATTCCTTTTCAGCGTAATGATAAGCAATGGAGCAACTGGCACTAAAATGGAGAATTTCGTCAAAAAGTCGGCGCGCCAATGTCCAGTCTCTGTCTATCAAGGGTCCCTAATTCGAGTTAGAAACCCTGGATAATCTCAGAGATACGACAGGTACTTAGTACGCATGCTCAGTGGACAAACGCTTGTCCAGATTCCCTCTTGCTACAGTAACCTTTTACAATGCTTGGCGCTGATCGCGCATTTTGGTGATTTATCGGTGTAAGTTTTTAAAGATATTCTCTAAAGTAAAGCAAAAAAAAAAAAATTTCTTTGCAATCAAACTAAGATACATTATGCTTTACGTTACATTCGTTTTATTATTATTATAATTATTATTTAAATTTATATTACATTTCTATATTCATAGAAATAATTTACACCATCTTATCATACTGCATATCAAAAATTCTGAATTTTAATACTCTTTAGTTTTTAATAATATACTATGCAACTGTAGTCTAAAAATATATATTTATACAAACTGATAATAAAAGAATAATAATAATAAAATTATTTTTATTTATTTAAAAAATAATTTATTTTATCAAATTTGTCCTTGTAGTTACTGGTAAGAAAGCTCATCGATATTAAGATTAATTTGTAAAAATTTGATGATTTAACAGTTAACTTGATTTGATATATTCATTTGAGAGTTTAGCTCCGTTTAGCTTTATGATTAATTTTATTTATTGCAATAACTTACAATATATACATTCTCAGCACATTAAATGTTTAAAAATTGTTTTAGTTGGTTTATAAAAGGTTTCTCAGGGAGTCAAATGTTTTTGAGACTGTAAAATTAACTTTGCTCTCAAAGCTGGTAGACGGGAGATATCAGGTTCGATACCAGGTAGCGCTCATCGGGCTAACTTTTCGAAATTATCTGCAGTTTTCTCCGAAACGAGCGTAAATATGGGCTAGAACACCTTAAAAAGACTACCCCTTACTTAAGTTATTCAACCCATACCTCGGCCTTTCTTTTGTAGGCAACTGGCACATTAACACCAACATGTTTTTCTTAAAATAATTCAGTTTAGGAAAATTGAATTAGTTTAATGCTTAAAAACATACCAATATTTTATAGTTAAATGCATAATCATTGATAATATTAATATTTGTAAAAATATTTATTAACTTTAAAAGTTTTATACATCCTTATTGTTCATGTCAAAAGTTTATTTTTCTTCAAATGTAATACAAATATATATATATATATATATATATATATTTTTTTTTTTTCGTATTTTGTAAAAAAAAAAAAAAAAGAAAAAAAAATAGAGAGAGAGAGAAAAAAATAACGTATGTGATAAAAAGAAATATGACACTAAAAAAATAAATAAATAAAGAAAGAAATTAATTAATTAATTAATTAATAAACAAATAAAGAAAATAAAGAAATTAGCACTTATAATTTTACAACATAAAATGCTGACATATGTTGATCTCATAAAGAATGGTTGATTGGTTGTATGGCTTAAGACTGATTGACTACTCTAGGGGCCTAGGCCTACAGGAGAAATGCCCTCCGTGTGGGGGGGGGGGATTCTAAGTGAATCTAGTTCGTATTTACGCGAGTTTTAGAGAGAACTACGGAAAACTCCGAACGGCTAGATCGATGAACGCGTTTTTTGATCGAACCCGGCACTTCCCATCTACCAACTTTGACCGCATTTCCGCTTGGCCACCATAGAGGTATTTACTTCTATTAATGCCTTGATTTCTCCATAAAAAAAAAATAAAAAAAAAATAAAATAGATAAACAAATAAAAAAAAATTATGTTTTTAAATTAATAAATAAGAGAACAATAAGCATTTTAATACTTTTAACCTTATTCTTTTCCCCCTCATATTCCGTATTTTTGAATAAATATAAGAAAAATATAAGGCACCTATTGAGTTTAAGCTTTATGCATTAAATGAATGTACTAGCGTTTATTTATATACTCCTGAAGAAAAAAAAAAAAAAAAAAAACTAAATAATTAAAAGGCTTTTTTATTTATTAGTTATGTATTTTTAACACTAAAATTTCCAAAAATATGCTTTACTCCATTAATTGTATTTATATCTAAATGTTTGTTATATTAATCAAAATAATTTTTAATAAGATCAGGTAAAACAAAAATAAATAGATAAATAAATAAAATAATAATAAGTGTATATTAGTTAATGTTAACTTGCATAATTTATTTTCAAAGTTGTTCTAAAAAGAAGAGGGAAAAAGCCGAACGCCGCACGTTAAAAGTGCGATTTTTTCCGAAAGAGGTTGGCTGTGTAATTATTGAAGTTATCGCCAAATACGAAACTGTTTTAAGAAAAGTACTTATTTAGAAAAGAATTGACGAAAATCAATGAAAATTTTTATTTCTATCAATAGGAAAAACATTTAGGAACGTGAAAATTTGCTTCAAATTTTTTTTAATTACATTTAATTAATATGAATTATAAGCATTTTTGAAAGTCACAATTTCTCCCTGCCTTATGTCTATGGTAGCGATGCGCGAAATCGCCTCGGGCGGTCAAAGGGAGCTTTCCACCAATCAAAAAGTATGAACACCTTGTCGTATCTCTCAGTAAAGGGTCGCTAATTCGAGTTAGGGACCCTATATAGAGAGAGACAGGACATTGACCGAAAGTCGGCCATCTTAGTGCCAATTCAGAACGATCCCCGTAGAACGTAATGCTTTTATCTTCGCGATTGACGCTTTACTATACGACATAAATGAAAGGAAATTGTGCTAAATTTGTGCAGAAAGTAATGCAGAATATAAATATGTAATTTTTTTCGTCTTAGAGAAAAAGAATTTGAAGAAAAACGAATTTTGTTTTAACCTTCGACATGGTTACTTTTTCAATTCCTATCGGAAAACAGAGGAATTTTTTGTTGTATATTTCTATATTAAGCAAAATACGTTGATTGTGAAAGCAATTCTACCTTAGTGAAAGTAATTCTACCTTATTTTTTCTGAGGACATACATTCTATATATAAAAAGTTAGGAAATTTTTAACAAAAATATGGTAATCTTTGTTTTTGTAAGTAATTCACGAATAAATAAAACTACGGCAGAAGAACAGAAATTATTTCTTATTATTTTATAAAAATATTTACGTAATATTTTAACAAGCTAAAAATACATATTTTATTTATTTCAATTACGCATTATTAATAGCAATGACTTAGTAAATTATTAAAAATAAAAATTTTATTAATAATAATTTGTAAAAATATTAACTAATATCTTTAGAAATTAAAAAAAAAATTTTATTTATTTTATTTACATTTGCTTATTTCATTGATTTTTTTTTTTTTTTTTAATGTAAATAAAAATAATTACTTATTTAAATATTATTTATAAAATTTATTATGGCAATTATTATTTAAAAGAAATTTCTATTTCATATGTTAGCAAATAATATACATCTTATTTTCTTTATTTTTATTAACTTACTTTAAGAAATCTGATACATTTTGCGTACTAGCAAAAAAACAAAAAATGTATTTTTATATAGTTATTTTAAATATGCATTTTAAAATATATCAGAAAAATACATTGAGATCTAACATATTAAATATATTGCACAACAGAACGTAAAAACTAATAGCTAGCAAATAAATAATGTAATTATCTCATATGTTAGCAAATAAATACGTAAAACAGCCTGCAATAAGAGAATTCAGAATTTTTAAAGCATGGTATAAAATAAATAATTATGCATTTTATCTTTTAAAAGTATTCCAAAATTAAAGCAATTTATCTCCCAACAAAGTAAAAGTGTAATAAATAAGTTCTTTTTCGATTATGACGTAAAATAATCAAAATTTCTTCTCAGCGTAATGATAAGCAATGGAGCAACTGGCACTAAAATGGAGAATTTCGTCAAAAAGCCGGCGCGCCAATGTCCAGTCTCTCTCTATCCAGGGTCCCTAATTCGAGTTAAAAGCAAATGAATATTTCCCCTTAAGGGCCCTCTTCACTTAAAAAAAATTCCCATGCCGGCTGAAAACAGATAAAAAGTGTCCCACGTGGTTTTGACAGGAGGTGGAGAAGATTGACAGATTCACTGACGAATCATTGACTTTTTGGAAGAATAAATCAAAAATCAGCCACGTCCTTATTGCGGTTTCATCGAAGCTTTGTTTTGTTTTGATTCTTTCTTTCTTTTTTTTATTTTTGTGTTCCTTTTTTTCTTTCTTTCTTTTTTATTTTCCATTTTCAAATGACATCAAATAACTTTCCTCATTTATTCTAATCTATTTATATGCATTTTAATTGACTTTTTTAATTGACTTTGGATCCGACCAAGTACTTTATACTATTTTCAGCCCGGTTCAGGCTTTCTTTAGTTATACCGGCGAATTACGTAACAGTGAAATTTTTTAAAAGAAAATATACTTTATAATTAATTATACTTGAAGTCTGATATAATTAATTTAACTAAACTAGTATATTGTGGCCACCACATGAGTTTCTTCTATATTTTCCTATACAAATTCCCTCAGTAAAAATAATTTATTAAAATTATTATTAAAAAAATTTTCTTCCATGATAATGCAGACGATTTCCATATTAGAGAAGTAGTTCCATTTAATACTCAATAAAAAAAAAAAAAAAAAAAAAAAAAAAAAAAAAATACGATTTTTTTTTTTTTTTTCAAAAGTTTTTTTTTTTTTTTTTTTTTTTTTTTTCCGTTAAAAGTAACAAAAAAAAAAAAAAAAAAAAAGAATGATAACTTTGTTTTGAATTATCATAGATCTACAATTCAACCATTCGTTTTAAAGGTATTGACGAGACCTTTCGAAAGATACCCATCTTGAAAATTTATCCCTCCCGGGGGGGGGACTTTCTTCTATATGTAATATAGAGAAAGTATTGGATTCGTGAAAATTTTCGAACTCCGGTTTTCGATGGATTTACACGTTTTGGGATGTGCTGAACACGATTTGATAGTTTTTAGAAAATGTCTGTCGCTCTCTCTCTGTGTGTGTGTGTATCACGAATTTTTGGAGGCTGTATCTCACGAACCAATGAACGAAATTTAACCAAACTTGGTATTTAGTTGGACCCTGACATAAACTGGTGCTGATTAGATTTAGGGATCAATCGCCCAATAGGTGGCGCTGTGATAGCATTTTTTCTAAATTTTTAACATGGCAGTATAGGACAAAATTTCGTATTAATGTACATAATGAGAGTTATTATTTTTAACTTTTGATTGTATAATTAATATGAATTATTGATAAAAGTAGTTGTTAACTAGGGGAAAAAAATTGTGCATGTGGGGGCGTCGCCCTCCCCCGGGCGGAGTAAATTTTCAAGATGGGTATCTTTCGGAAGGTCTCGTCAATTCCTTTAAAACGAATGGTTGAACTATAGATCTGTGATAATGTAAAACAAAGTTATCGATTTTTTTTTTTTTACTTTTAAAGAAAAAAAACTTTGAAAAGAAAATCGTAATTATTATTATTATTGTTATTGAGAATAAAATAGACTTTTTTTTTGGATATTTACTGTTATACTACTTTTCTGATATAGAAATTGTCTGCATTATCATGGAAGATAATTTTTTTTAAATAATAATTTTAATAAATCATTTTTACTCAGTGAATTTGTATGGGAAAATATAGAAGAAAGTCTTGTGGTGGCCACAACATACTAGTTATATTATTAATCATATGGTAATATAGTAGACAGTGCGAGTGCTATAAATTACATGGTGCCATAACTAAAATGTTCAATGGATGCTGAGATAAAGCCATTTTTAAATTGTAATAGCAGATCAACTTGTAAACCGATAAATATCCAAATTGAAGTGTCCAGAAAAGACGATTCTGCATGCGCAGTGGAAATCTGGATCCGATACAACGCGAAAGGGGGGGGGGGGAGTAACGATGCCGTTGGTAGAGGTTACCCGAAACGAGGTTCAGGGTGATTTCAATGGAATTTTCTCTTTAGTTTTTATTTATAAAGTGATATATATACATATGTATAAAAAAAAAAAATGTGATTCATTAAAAAATAAATAAATTCATTTAAATATAGCTAGCTATTACCGAAGCTTGCTATTATAGTTATATCGAAAAAATTCATATATATTTATTGTTATATCATCTAATATATCTCAGAAAATCTATAAATATATATCCACAATCAGAAATATTGTATTCAGCCAAAAATTTAGTTTTGATATCCAGTTTTGATCTGATGACATGTACCTCGAGTCCAGAAAAGTGAGGCAATTGGTTAGTGTATATTCAAAGTGAATCAGCAATGTTTTATTTAATATATTTTACTAAGTTTGGTATGCTGTAGCTGTAAATGCTGAGCTTTTTCTGAAATGAGAGGTAATCGCAATGTGGAAGCACCCCGTGTTCGGTGATATAACCCAAAAGCTGATCGGCACTAACTCAAACCAAGGTCCAACCAAATATCAAGTTCGGTTTAAATTAAGTTCAATCGTTCAATGGTTCACAAAGTACAGTGTTCGAACGCAAAAAGACAGGTATTTTCTAAACAAGATCGAATTATGTTTAGGAAATCTCAAAACGTGTAACTTCATCGAAAACCGAAAATCTAAACTTTTTCTGCATCTTATACTTTCTCCTTATATATATACAGAAGACAGAATAATAAATCCACTTTTAAACTAGTATGCTGTGGCCACCACAAGACTTTCTTCTATATTTTCCTATACAAATTCACGCAGTAACAATATTAAAAAAATATATATATATATATATATATATACGATTTTTTTTCAAAGTTTTTTTTCGTTAAAAAAAAAACAATCGATAACTTTGTTTTAAATTATCACATATTTATAGTTCAACCATTCGTCTTAAAGATATTGACGAAACCTTTCGAAAGATACCCATCTTGAAAATTTACCCCCCCCCCGGGGGGGCGTACTTTCTCCTGGGGGGAAAGCGATGACCGAGATTTTTTTCCTAATTAACTACTACTATTATCAATTATTCATATTAATTTCACAATCACAGGTTAAGAATAACTCCCATTATGTACATTTATACGAAATTTTGTCCTATACTGCCATGTTAAAAATTCAGAAAAAATACGATGACAGCACCACCTGTTGAGTGATTGATCCCCAAATCTAATCAGCCCCAGTTTATGTCAGGGGCCAACTAAATACCAAGTCTGGTTGAATTTCGTTTAAAGAAGAAGAAGAAAAAAAAAAAAAAAAAAAAAAAAAAAAAAGATTTTTTTTTCTAAGTTACTTTTTGTTAAAAGTAAAAAAAATCGGTAACTTTGTTTTAAATTATCACAGATTTATAGTTCAACCATTCGTTTTAAAGGTATTGACGAGACCTTTCGAAAGATACCCATCTTGAAAATTTACTCCCCTCGAGGGGGGACTTCCCCCCCAGGGGGGTTCACGAGGCTCCTACGCATACAAAATTTTTTCCCCGGTTGACTACCTCTGTTATAAATAATTCTTGTAAATTTCATAATGAATACTAAAAAATAATTCTCGTTATGCACATTTATACAAAATTTTGTCCTATATCACCATGTTAAAAATTTAGAAAAAGCGGGATGGCAACGCAACCTGTAAGACAATTTTTACCAAAAGTTGATAGGCACTAATTTATGTCAAGGTGCAACTACATACTAATTTGTATGAAATTCTGTGCAGTAGTTCCTGAGATACAGTTGCACAAAATTTTGTCACACACACACACACAGACAGACTGACAGACAGACAGACAGACAGACAGACAGACAGACAGACATTTTCTAAAAAGGGTCAAATCGTGTTCTACAGCTCTCAAAACGTGTAAATCCATCAAAAACCCGAGGTCGAAAATTTTTACGAATCCAATACTTTCTCTATATTACATATAGAAGAAAGTAAAAAATAAGTACTCAATTTCAGTTAATAAAAATGCAAGGAAATCTCAAAACGTGTAAATTGATCGAAAACCGAAAATTTAAAATTTTTCTGAATCTTATGCTTTTTTCTTATATATGCAGAGGATAGAATAATAAACCAACCTTTTAAAAAATAAGTAGTCAGTTTCAGTTAATAAAAATGACAGGGATTCTCAAAACGTGTAAATTCATTGAAAACCGGAAATCGAAATTTTTCCGTATCTTCTACTTTCTTCATATACATGTAGAAGCTAGTAATAAATTCCCTTTTTTCAAAATAAGTAGTCAATTTCAGTTAATTGAAACGCAGGGAAATCTCAAAACACGTAAATTCAGCGAAAACAGAAAATCGCAATTTTTGCTTTGATAGATGCAGAAGATAGTAATAGCTCCACTTTTTAAAAATAAATAGTCAATTTCAGTTAATTCAAATGCAAGGAAATCTCAAAGTCTGTAAATTCATCGAAAACCGAAAACCAAAAGTTTTTTCAAATCTTATGCTTTCTTCTTATATATACAGAAGGTATACGCAAGCGAAGTGTGATGTCACTGACCGTCATTGTGGCTAATTAAAAAAATTTCTTAATCGTCCATAGTATTTCTCTGTATATTAAAAAAAAGTAACTGTCACTGGCGCCAAATTTTTTTTGTCTGCGACAGCATCTTCTAGCGGAGGGCAGGGTTCTTCGCGTCATGAGATGTATCAATATGTTCCAAATACTCCAAGGAAGACATTTCAGCTGCTTAGAAATTTCTATCATTTTAATTAAAAGCGTTATTAATTAAAAACGACAAGTTTATGAAGGTACTCTATTTGCCATTTTGAAAAAAGTTTCTTCCAGTGACGTTGTTCTTCTGTCATGAAGTCATTTTACACAGGAAAATATATTATCCATGGCTGTACGTATGTAGGTAGGTAGGTTGGATTTAACGTCGTACGAGTACTACGCTATGGGTAATTAGCGTCGGTCTGGGACGCAACCCTAGAGATGTTCCGGAGGCATGTCATCACAAGTTTGATCCTTCACGGAGGGGATCCTCCCCCCGCTTTGGTGATTCCCAGAGGTATAGTGTGGATAAGAATACGGAGGACTTTGCGGCCACGACAGATTTTATGTACACCAGCCACCATTAGTGTACCCGACGGTCTTTGGCCGGCTCAAGTATCGAATCGGCAATATTCCAATTACGTGCTCGGTGCTTTACCGACTAGAGTATCGCGGCCCGAAACCATGGATGTAAAAAAGGAAGAAAATAAATATCAACTTTTTTTCTAAGAAAATTAATTTTCTTATCCGGGAAAATTAAAATAGGATTCGTGGTTGTAGGTAGGTAGATAATTAGGTAGGTTGTGTTTGACGTCGCACCATTCCTGCTCTATGGATAATTGGCGACGGTCTTGGACTCACCCGTACGGTTGTTCCGGAGACATGCCACCACAGTTTTGGTACTATACGAAGGGGATGGCTACCCCGCTTCGGTGGCCCCCAGAGGCATAATTTTGATGGGAACATGGAGGATATTGCGGCCACGACATATTTTACGTGCACCAGCCACCATTAGTATACACGACGGTCTTTGGCAACACCCGGTAGGGGGGTGTTGTCTTTGGCCGGCTTGAGAACCGAGCCCGAAATCTTCCAATAACGAGCTCGGTGATTTACCGACTGGAGTACCGCGGTCCGGATCTAAGGTTGTAAAAAATAAATAAAAAGTATCATATTCTAAAGTTGTAATGCAAAATGGTCTAGATATTATGAATTTCTTTCTATAAAAATATTATATATATATATATAAATATTATATATATAAATTTGACATTGAATATGAGGATTTCCATAATTTTCTGCTTTTGACTTGTAGTATGCACTATTAATATTCCTTTATAGTGAAAGAAAGCCGAGAATAAGCGGGCAGAGCTCTGCATGTGTTAAAAAGTAAAGTAAATCGGGGGGAGGCGAAGCCTCCCTCGGGGGTTGGTGAGTGAAGCGAGCAGGGGGCAGAGCCCCCAAGTTTTGTAAAAAATTATTAAAAATCGAGGAAAATTATTTCCCGATTTTAATCTCCATATTTGGGTATAATTACAAATTAGTTATCGTGCACATGTGTCAGATTAAGTTATTTTGCTGTCAAATTGACAAAATTTTAATTTCAAATTTCAAAACTCTGGAAACGAAATGGGCATATATTTGATATCCGTTCGTCCTCCGCATTTTGTGTATTTGGCGATTAAAACATAATGCGGAAACATACATGCCAGATGAATATTTTCATAATGCATATATATTGTACGAAATATTGTTTCATATATTACTGATTGCTCTCTTAATATACTTTATTAAAATAACCATGATTTTTGAAAGGAATTAAATATGTTCGTGAGACAATTTGGCCATCTTTTATTATTATTATTTTTTGCCATGGACGACAGATATCAAATCTGTTCCTTTGAAATGAGATGTTTATATTTATAGTCGAAAATGGAAGTCTGTTATTTTATTTTTCTAGAGTTTTGAAATTAAAAATTAAAATTTTATGAATTTTACAGAAAAAATGACTCAATCTAGCGCAAAAAAATCAATACGCAGGACTCTAGTTTACATCAATTATAGTTATGATTATGTCAAACAATTTTTCTTATTATTAGTTATTTTCCATATGGTTAAAATCGCACCAAATTACATATATAGTCGAAATTTTCCTTGTGAGAAACTATTATATAACATTTGGGCGCTCGTTAGACAGTAAATGACGCTGTTATATAGATGATATAGAAGAAAGTTTTGTTATGGTTTTTTACTTCCATTACCCGACTACCGTAATTAATAATTGTAAGAAATATTGTATTCGGTCCGAAAATTCGATATCGAGTTTTCACCTGATTTACATGTTTTAAGGTCACCTAAGTCCAAAAATGTAATTTTTGGCAATTGGTCAGTGTGTGCGTGTGTATGTATATATATTTTTTTGGGGAATCTTCCGACTATCATATCTCCGAAACTAATAAAGATAGAACTACGAAACTTCAGAATTGAGACTGGCCTGGTGTACAGATGAATTTTCCAATTTTTGGTGAAAATTGGAAAACCGGAAGAGGTACCGTAAGTCTGTATCACAAAAACGACTCTAAACATTTTCTTCCAAGTTGCTATACAAACACTCTATTCAATGTCCTTTCGAATGATATAGTTGGCTAGTATGAAGGAAAATTGATAAGAGTCCTGTATAATTAGCTCAATTTCAGGTCTCTCAACTGGGAACAGTCAGGAACACAAGTGTTTTCCTCTAAAAACGACTGTAAGAATGTTTTTCATACTCGCCATATTAACTCCCTTTTAAATATCCTTTTGTATGTAATTATTGTTTTCAAGTCAATAATTGAGTATGCCAACTTTTGGCAAAAGTCGGTATCTTAAAAACGGCTCTAATGATTTTCTTGAAAACTGTTACATAAATCCACTTTAGATATCCGTTCTTATGTATAACGCGGTTATTAAAGGTAAATTAGCAGTCATCCTGATTAGGTAGATTAGTTTTAGATATCGGAAATTAATGTTTCGTAAAACGGCTAAACCGATTTTTTTCTTCTTACTATTTTTAAATTCGTTATGTAAATCTATTTTATATATCTTTACATGTATATAAGCTTTATCTTACCAGAAAAATTTTAGGTGTCTAATTTTTTAGGTTAATTTTATGTCTTCTGATTATATTATCTCCAAAAAATGCATATAATACATGCAACAGTAAGTAATGAAAGTCGTGTAGTTGTTTCACTCCAGATTTTTTTTTTTTTTTTAATCTAGAACTTATTTCTGAAAATTGCATATTCATATCTTATAATAAGCGAAAACCTTTAATATTTTAAAATATTATATATGACTTTAAAATAAGTTTGTATTATATACAAATACATCTGCGTGATTTCTCTTTATCGTAATTCTAAAAAACGCTTATAAATTATAATCAGTGTCCATGTATCATTCTTGAAAAGGTCAGCTGCACCTTTACGCCATTAGGCGCGAAATCTTCGAGTGTAAAGTGTAACTAATAATGTGGTTTCTTCGCTTGGAAATAATTTTATAAACAATTGCTCCCATTTCCTGCAAGCTTTGTATTAGAAATTACTCACATTTGATCTCCTTTGTCCTTTTTCTTTCTCCCCCCCCCTCCCCCCCCCTTTCGAAAAGAAATGCGAAAAGTACAACCACAAACTGAAGTTATTGATATAGTGAACCTTGTTCTGTATTTATAAGAAAAAAAAAATACTGGATTCGTAAAAATTTTCGAAGCCTTTATGATTGGTAGAAATATCCTCCTATTTACTTTTTCTTTGTACAAGATGAAATAAAATATTGGATTCAAAACATTTCACCTTCTAGCGTTCAGTATATTTACACAATTTCAAGTGTCCTGAACATATTTTGATCATTTAAAAAAATTATCTATCCATAAATCTAAGACAAAAAATAAATAAATAAATAAATAAAATAAATAAATAAAAAAAATAGTATGAAGCAACCACACTACTTCCATTATCCACTATTTCACATATTAGAATATACAATTTTTTAAAAATGTGATCAGAAAACATAAAATTGACCTAACGAAGTAGACGCCTGACAAACTGATATATAGACGTGTAAAACAGTTTGCATAGCGAGTTAAGAAATAATAAGGGGGAAAAAATGGTAGAGTTATTTTTTGAAACACCAATTTCCGAGATCTGAAAGTGACCTACCTGAGCATGATGACTGTGAATTTTCTTGTAATAGCCACGTATTATACGAGAAAGGATATCTGTAATGGATTTATGCCACAATTTTTCAGAAAATCGTTAGAGCCGTTTTTGAGATACCATCTTTTACCAAAACTTGGCATACTCAATTATTGATCGGAAAATTACATACAAAAGGATGTTTAAAAGGGAGTTAATATGGCGAGTTTGAAAAAAAAATCCGTACAGCCTTAAAAAAAAAAAAAAAAAAAAAAAAAAACGCATTTGCGAGACTTGAAATTCAGCTATTTATACCGGGAGCCTACCAATTTCCCTGAACTAACCAACTATATAATTCGAAAGGACATCTAATACAGTGTTTATGTAGTAAATTTTAAGAAAATCTTTAGAGCTGTTTTTGGATACGGACTTACGGTCCCACTTCCACTTTTCCAATTTTCACCAAATTCATCTGTACACCAGTTCTGTCTTAAATCGGAAGTTTCATAGCTCTATCTTTATTAGATTCGGAGGGGTTGGCAGCCCCCCCCCCCCCCCAGGAACGTATCTGTTTATGTAGCAAGTCAATCGAATCAATACATACGCATATATGAAAAAATGAGAAATAAATAAAAATGACCTGTTCAATAATGTGTGATGCAAATAGGATATTGGGGCTCCTGATCTGCAGATCCACTAGTTCATTGTCGAAACGTGAGTGGAAGCTTCCCTGTGGCGACTCAAAAAGATTTTGGGTTCCGTCTGTGTGTATATTTTGTTTGTCTGTGTGTCTGTTTCAACGACCGCAAAAATCATGCTATTGATTTGCAATTTTGTACACATGTTTTCGAGCCGCATGGGATTAGCTGTATTGTATTTGGCGTCTGTTCTATCTGGAATTCGTGTACGGGAACACACCAAATTTTTCTTTATCACTATGGCCTATGGACAGAATGTACATGTACTGCAATAACGGCTGCAAAAATTCTCCAAGTAACTTGCAAATTGGTAGGCACTTTCAAGCTCTGTATAGAAATAGCTGTATAATTTTTTATGTGTATATTTTTCATGCTCTATGTACAGGGACACTCCAAAGTGTCCAAAGTGTAAGTTTCTTATCATTAAGGCCTACGGGGTGAATTTTGTTTAAACAAATTTTAATGTCGTTACTCTGCATTCAACAAAGTGAAATTACAGTAAAAAAAAAAAGCGCATTTTAAAACGTTTATGCTGCATTCAACACAGTGGAATTAACATATACATTGTAAAGATATATAAAAACATGTTTAATCTAATAAAAGGGATATGTATGGACTACATGATTTATTTACGGGATCACACAAATGAATTCGGATGACATCCTGTTATCAATCCAAATGATTCAAATTACATTGAAATATTCATGAGTTACAATTAATTAAATAGGTGTACTCTAATTTTTTTAGTGTATATAATTACTGTGGCTGCTTTTCCGAGTTACATAAAAGAATTTCGTTCTATTACGCACTATAGTTCATATTTCAACACTGGTATTGAATTTTAACATGGTTACACCCCACGAAATATGCTGAAATTTTATTAGAATTTTAAAAGTATATATATATATATATATATATATATTTGTGGGAAAATGTGGCCATAGAATTGGTATTTAATTTACAGGGTTGCACAAAATAATTCTAGTATGTTATGTAATCAATTTGCAGGAATTTTGGTAGAAGTACTTATGAATTACAGGGAATTAGTGCAAGTACAAGATAGTCAGTTATTAGGAATACATACATACAGAGATAGTTATAGAAAGAGAAAAGCAGAGGGGGTTGAGGGGGGCTGCAACCCGCCTCAGAAACGTTTCTGTTTATATAAAAAGTCAATAGAATCAATATATATATATTATATATAATAAGGAATAAGTAAAAATAATCTGTTGAATAATGCGTGATGCAAATAGGACGGTGAGGTTCCTGATCTGCATATCCACTAGTTATATATAGAACTTGTTATCTTACTCGTCAATCTGCAATCTATCTTATTTTAATTTTATGTAAGAGAAAGTCGTATGGGTGCCATACCAGATTATTTACTTTGAATTCTATTATTGAAATTCTGTTTAATTCAACAAAATATTTTTTACGAATCGCTAAAATAGATGTTTGTATATTGCCACTCATTGCTTTATGAGTGAAATATCAGATTTATTGTGCAAACAGTATATTTAAAATGAAATGCGATCATATATTTCGCAAATTCTTTGAACGATTGTCTTCTAAATCTATGTGTTACTCAGACTCACATCCCTAATACAAAAAGAAAAAAAAATCTATAATAATAAAATTAGTAAAGAAATAAAAACCACGACGATGTTTCTTCACCACAAAAATATAAACATTTGGCTCGTCGAAAAGCAAAAACATCTGTCTGAGAGGTGGAGCCGGATAAAGGGTGTGTCAAAGAGGAAAATCGGCACAAATTTGTAAAATTTTTGGACTTTCTTTACAAATTTAATTGATTTAAAATTTTATTAAAATACAAGATTTTTTTCCGCATTGAATTAAACTCTTTGAGATTGACGCAGCTTTTTAAATTCTGTTTTTAAAAAATTGAAAGAGTTTTTATAAGCCATTTAATGCATCAACCCAAATATTGCAATAAAACAGCTTTTTTAAAAAACAACTGTTATTCTTTCATAAAATCTACAAAAGCTGCGTCAGTTTACGAAATGAGAGTAATCCAATAAAAAAAAAACCGCGTCTCAATCAATTAATATGTCACTGTTTTAAGTGCAAAGAAAGTTTTCCATAGATTAACATTGTCTTTTAGAAAAGCAAATGGTAAGTGAAGAGGGCCCTTAATTGAGCCAGAAGAAATGATTTGGCGTCAGACTGTAGCATTTCCGTCGACATCGGCTTCTGGTTTCGACCTCCACCAGAGTATGTCTGTGATTCTCGACATACACCGGTGATAGTCCGAATATATAAGAAGATAATTGAATATTTCGGACATACACAAAACGACTATGTGAATGTTGACATTCTCCGATTTCGGACATTTACAGCAACATATATATATACGTTATATATTTACAGCAACATATATATATTACGATACAAGAAAGCACCAACTATCACCAAACTATATATAACGTATTTGGAAATATATACTGAATGAATATGCATATTATTCATATACTTATTTTCAATCCTTTTATTATTATTATTATTATTATTATTATTAAATAAATGTGGGGATCCAATGGGCTTGCCTTTGAAAAATATGCAAGAGTTAAGAGGTTGAAAATAAATCCAAGTCGAAAAATTTCAAAGCAGATTTTACATAGAAAATATGGGATCCATATGCCCGGTATTGATAAAATCGGATTTAGAGAAAAGTGATTAACAGTGGTAAATAATATTTATTTATTAATTCATTTAACTATTTCTTTAAATTGTTTCCATATTTTTAATTCCTCAAAAGAAGCATTTATACCGAAGAAAATGTTATTAATTCAATAATAAACTCTAAAATGTTTTACCATAATTCAAACTTTATTTATACTTCATTTGTTAGTGTAAACTCAGTTTCTGTTTCTAGACATCAAAACACGTGTATAAAATCTCTCCTACAAAATATTATTCCTAAGAGTTTAAAGGAAATAAATTATCTATTATAGGTATTAATCGATTACATTTAATAATAACATTTAATAATATAATAATAACGATGAATCTTTTTTAGGACAAAGTAACTTTGAATACTTTAATTTGACCTTGTCCTTAAAAAGATATTTTCTTTAATAAGTAAATAAAGTTAACACTGAGAAATTTTCACGATTTAAGAATAGAAAACAAAAACGTAAATATCTATTAGCTTAATTTAGCGAGACTAGAAGCACGTGCTACTTTCTGGAAAGCTGATTTTTTTTTTTTTTTTTTTTAATTCTTGCTCTTACTACCTTGTTGATAACGGATAAGCACGAGGGAATGTCAAAATAACAAACGTCTGGCCTTCAGATATGCGAACCCACCTCTAGACGCACCCGAATCGGAGTAACAACAAAAGCTTCTGTACACTGTCAGGTAAAAACAATCCGTTTCTGGTAGACATAGGAATCGATAGTCATGTCTAGCGCCCAGACGACCCAAGTCATTGGCTAAGAATACCCGATGACGTAACTCAACAAAAGTATTCGAACTTCAAACCTTGGCTGTTTATCGCACTTATTGGCTTTATCCGAAAATATTTTGAAGCTTTTCCGTTCAAGTTTAGCAATTTCACCTTCATACTAGAAACAAAATAAGGAAGAATCGATCTCAAACGCATATGGATAGTGAGTAAGAGCGAAGTTCAACGCCATCAATTCTTGATTCGAATTATTATTGTCTAGTAAAAAATCGATATTACTCTAAAATAATAATGTTATAATAATAATAAAAAGCTCTCTTTCTCACTGTATTATAATAATAATAATATGTCATTTTCTCTGGATTAATGAAACAGTCTAGCAAATTTTTTGACACTCCAACTATTTTTAGGATTTCTACGTTATGTTAAACATACTGAGTTACAACATTTGTAGCTCTGATTTTACTATATATATACATTGATTTTACTATTACTATATACATTGCGCCGTCTGTTTGATATCCGTTTAGTCTCAATAAACATAAGTATCGGTTTTATTTGAATTTTTTTTTTTTTTTTTTTCTAATTTTAATAACTTTTCATCCCGTGAAAATATGATGTGTAGGCAAAAAAATTGACTGAGTCTGTGAGAAAAGTGAGTTGTATATAGGTATAAATTTAAAAGGTTATATACTTAAATAACTAGATAGTTTATTTATATGTATGTATATACATATGTGTGTGCGTTTGAAAAGGTTTTATATATATATATATATATATATATATAATAATAAATTGCCTTATTAATAAAAAGAGTTTACACGTGAGTTTGGCTAAGATTAATAAATATTTTTTTTACTTTAAATAAACTCTGTGCGGCAAACAGTTTAATACATTTACATGCTACCTTACTTGCATATTTACATAAATTGTTCGAAAAACCTTGACCTCGACTTTAGTTTCTTAAATATTGATATTTTATACAAAGATAGAAAGATAGAGAATAAATTGTAAAGTTGCGTATAAAGGTACAGAATTTTGTAAAATAAATTAATAGTTACAAGAAATTCAATTTAAAAAATTACAAAGTTTAAATTTTATGCAGTCCCCATGATCAAAACAGTTCCCCATACGCTATAAAACTTGTTGTATAAAATTTCAACATTGTATCATAAAAGTCTCCAGAGAAGACAAAAAAAAAAAAAAAATGAATTACATCACTTTCCAATGCTTCTGTATACATTGCGTGAAAGATAAACACACATAAATGGAAAATCGAAACTTGTCAAGAGATTTACCATCTTTGTGATTCTAAACATTTGCCAAGTACATTGACAAATTTGCACAAAATTATGCAAAATTTTAAACAATCAAAAAACACTACATGGCAATCCTAGTTAATCAACAGGCACTTTTTTTTTTTTTTTTTTTTTACTATATATCTTTAATGATGTTTATTCTGATGATCAGTTTTGGCTCGAAAACTTGTCAGACGACTAGTTTCCCTGGTGCAGTTTTCATTTTCCTAAAATTTGACTGGTTTGTCAAATGAGAGGATATAAATAAATTGTTCCAATCTTGTCATTGCCAATCGACTAAGTAGAATTTGTTTGGCTAGCCAAGTGGCTGAACCTTGTTATTATTATTATTATTATTATTATTATTATTTATTTATTTGTTTGTTTATTTATTTTTTGTCTCCTACTGACAAGTTAGGTTAGTCAACCGAAACCGAACAATAAACCCGTCGAATTTGGCGGGATAGTGTTAGTTTCATTAATTCCGGAACAAAAAAAAAAAAAAAAGTTATTTGGGAAACGCATATTTTTTATAAGAGCCAATTACTTTGACAATTACGCTGATCCCAATTTTTTACGTATTTTCATGTCTAATAAATCATTTTTTAAATATGACATGAAACTGTATAGTAAAGAAGCACGGCAAATTTTAATAGCATAAAGGAAAAGAAGTTTTGCTTATAATTTTATAAATAAAACTAACTGACTTTTAATTTTGGAACCTAACTAACAAGGGAAATATAAATCAGTAAAATTGCTATTGAAACCAAACTAAACTTAAATTAAAGAGTATGGTCGAAAACATAGGGTAGAGTACAAATTTGCTGCAATAACTACTATGGGGCAAGATATGCCCCCCCCCCCCTAATAGTTTTAGTTGCTTCTATAAAAACCAATTAAACACGCGTCGTAGTACGAACGGGTGGTGCTGTGGTAGCGTGCTTGACTTGTGATACTGAGACTGAGTCTCCGCAAAGGCGTTTTGTATTTTAATTTTTTCAAGTGTAGATTCTGACTAACTTGCTTTGTCTGGTAACTGTGGTTGTTGACTAACCTTCCTGGGCAGATAATTACGATTGTCGACTATCCTTCTTTGTCTGATAATATTAACCTTCCTAGTCTGGGATATTGTTTTGGAGAAAAAACAACTAAACACGCGTCGTAGTAAGAACGGGTGGTGTTGTGGTAGCGGACTCTATTGTGATACGGAGTTCCTGAGACCGAGTCCCCACAAGGACGTTTTGTATTTTAATTTTTTCAAGTTTAGATTCTGACTAACTTTCTTTGTCTGGTAACTGTGATTGTTGACTAACCTTCCTGGTCATATAATTACGATTGCCGACTAGCTCTCTTTGTCTGGTGATATTAACCTTCCTAGTCTGTGGTATCGTTTTGGAGACTAGTTCAGCTAGTACACTTTTTAACTGAAGTTTCCTAGTCAGCTATTTGGGTTAGTCAATTCTGCATTGTGAACTGAGCACTTTGCCTGGTCACTGTGACCAACTTATTTTTCTGTGTGCATGTTAGAAATAATTGCAAGATAAAAAGAACTTTTTATATACCATATTTTTAAATTTTCTGTTGAATCATATAAACGCTACCGAAAGCAGCAGGAACCCGGAGCAATTGGATAAAAGTATTAAAAAATTTCATTGCTATCGTGTTCTAAGCTATTATAAAAGTTTCAAATGTCTAGCTAATCGGGAAGTTAGTGAAAAATCGATTACAAACTTTGTGCTGGTAACGCTGCCGAAGGCTTGAGGGTGCAGTTGGTTAAAAATACTTTAAAAATACATTTTCACCGTGTTCTGAACTATTCTGAAAATTTCAAATGTCTAGCTTGTCGGGAAGTTAGTTAAATAAATTTTCTGTTGAATCATAAAAACGCAGCCGAATGCAGTAGGAGCCTAAAACAGTTCACTAAAAGTATTAAAAAAATGTACAGTCACCGTGTTCTGAGCTATCCTAAAAGTTTCAAATGTCTAGCTAGTCAGGAAGTTAGTGAAAAATCGATTGCAAGCTTTGTACTGGTAACGCTGCCGAAGGCAGCAGGAACAGAAAACAGTTGGCTAAAGGTATTTAAAAAATGCATTTTCACCGTGTTCTGAACTATTCTGAAAGTTTCAAAAGTCTAGTTAGTCGGAAAGTTAGTTGAATAAATTTTCTGTAGAATCATATAAACGCTGCCGAAGGCAGCGGGGTCTTAAACAGTTGACTAAAAGTATTAAAACAATGTATTTTCAACGTGTTCTGAGCTGTCCTGAAAGTTTCAAATATCTAGCTAGTCGGAAAGTTAGTTAAAAATCGATTGCAACATTTGTAATGGACAAACAAACAAGAATCGAAGCTAATAAAAACATGGTAAAATGGGTTTGAAGAATCGTACACAAATTGTAACGGAAATCAGTAACAAAGTAAATAAGTTTTACATTACTATGTGCCACATTTTAGTCACTGAAAATTTTTTGTAAGGGGGTATACAAATTTAAATTTTGTAATTCTTGAAACTAAAGGCCCAGAATTTTTTAATCTACATTATAAAATTCTGTACCTTCTGTATGCATCTTTGTCTTTCCTAATAATTCATAACATATGTTTATGATCAATATTTCAGGAAATAAAGCTGAGGTTAAAGCTGAGGTTAATGAATTTCGAACACACACTAAACATTCGCATTTTTGAGTAGGTATGATTATTCAAAATTAATTTTTTTATTTAATTTTAGTTTTTTTTTTTTTTTTTTTCTCTGTTTGGATCACGAGTGATAACTTAGAAAACCGTCTATATTATCTCTAATACAGGTCGTAATGTAAAAAAAAAAAAAAAAAAAAAGGAAAGGAAATGCGTACAGTCGGTTTAATTTTACTAGATAATTCCGAGCTTTTGTACATGAGTCAGTTCTGCTATGATTTCATCTAAATAAGTGTGGCAGATGAGAGGATGTTCACATTTTGAGCACAACAGAAAAATCGCTTCCACGGGAAGCACCTATCTTAGGGTTTCACCCCTTTCCGGAGTAGAATCATACCACAGGGGTAGTCCTGGGTTGGCTTTCAAAAACTAATTGTACTAAAATTATTGATGACCAAACGAAAACAAATTTGTAAAAATTTAATAATTTCTCCTTCATTTCAGAACGAATTTCCGTAAATTGGGAGCTATCAGTTTTCAGTAGTTTATTCGGAAAATTAACCCATTAAGCAATGGTAGAAGAAAATTAACTTTTAAAAGGAAAGTTATTCTCAACTACACCAGGAAAATGAAAATGAAGGGAAACTGCACGGTTTGAAGAAACCAGTCCTTGTATTTAAAATAGTATCGCAAGGTATTTAAGCACTAACAATGACAGAAACAAATCCCCGTTCCTGTCTCTGATTTTGTAACATATCTGTTCCATTAGTTTTTAATACGCTTAGTCGCATTCATGTATATAAAGTAGGATTAAAATTTCCGAGTTCTGTCCCATTCATTAAGACTTTTCAATTCCAGAAATCCAGTGCATTTTTTGCTATTTACATGCTAAATGTCTTAAAATCTTGCAGCCATTTTTATACAACTATTCCGAAATCGGATAAAGTTTTTCATAAATCTGTAAATACAAAATATCTTTCACAAATATTGAATTTAACATTTTAAAACAATTTTCTGGGCATTGTAACAACGCACGTAATGTCAGAGCGAGTAGTCAATCCTAATTTGAGAAGCAATCATTTTAAGAAAAAGAATAGAAAATGAAGTTTGGGTCTTCTTTCCTGATTTTTTTTTTTTCTGAAAATTGTATACCTTTATGAATAGGAATAAACTCAAGATGGTGTGAAAAAGATTCTTACTGTTAATCCGGAAAAAAAAAAAAAAAAAAAAAAAAAAAATGTGACCATAGTTTATTATGTATTCGGATGTCTATTCTTACTTTTAAAACCTTAAAGGTTTTAATATAAGACCTTTTTACAATTATTTTTGTTAATGTTTACAATATTATTATAAGAGTGAAGGGAGGTCGTACAGTGGATATTTTCACTTCAAATCGTTTCGTTGAAAATTTATATTTGATTAAAAACCAAACAACACTTTTTATATTTCATGCATTTTATGTCTGTTGTACAAAGTTATTAAATAAAAAACTACGCTGTGTATCGTAGTGATAGGTCACCAATAAAACGAAAATTGTTTTGAAAAAGATATTTTATTGTGCACAAAATATTATTTTATAAACTACATAAGTTCATACAATGTTAAAAATAATGCATAAATAGTACACAAAACATAGACATTATAAGAGAAATAAAAATTATGAGAAGCAGCTGCTTCAGAAATATATAGGTCCATTGAACCAAATACCAAATTAGTGCTCAATTAATAAGAAATTTTTCCACCGTTTTACAGAATGAGCTCATAAATCTTATCCTGCTTGCTTTCTACTAGTTTTTGTAAACAGTTTGCCTGACTTTTGTCCCTGTCGTACAGTTGTACTTGTTTGTAATACAGTTATACTGCTTACGCTTGCACTGCTCTTGCGAGTACGATCCGCATGCTTTCTACCGAATTTAACAAAAAAATTATCATCATTCTGTTCTGTTCAATCATCCTGTCAACATGTGAAATCTTATTAGTGTACTGTAATAAGGCACCGTCCCTTTCTCCTTATTTTTCTTCCGTTACCTATTTGATAAATTTATTAAAATCCAGCCCTGATTTTTAATGCCTACTCATTACTATGCTGCTAAATTTTTCTTTCAGTCCTTTAGGTATTATCTCCGAACCTTACTTTTCGTCAAGTTTGAAAATGGATTCAACCCAAATTCCCACGGCTCAAAAGCAAAAAGAAAAAAAATATATATATTAATGACTGGTTTTTTTTAACAAACTTTATAAGACCACTCTATAAAGAATAGATTTTTATACTGGAGAATTTTGCTGCCTGTCCAAATCGGATAAGATCGTATTTCCAGTATTTAACTCCTTTACGATAGTTTTTGATTGTCGGGATGACACTTTTGATAGCCGTCCAGATTATTTTTCAGTGCTATGCGTACTTTTAAGTGGCAAAACATTGTTTACAATATTATGTGATCTGTTTAAAAGTTTTGTTATTTCTATACCCGATTTTTTGCACTTTTTATTCAATTGCCGTAATTTTTCATCTCATTCAATTGCATTTTCCACACTTCTTATTCGTACATCAATTTTTCTCTGCTCAACTAATGAATGATGCAATGACAATTTAGTTTGTTTACAACATAATGTACAAATTTATTTAAATACTT
Source organism: Salticus scenicus (assembly GCA_963930645.1). Classification (NCBI taxonomy): domain Eukaryota; kingdom Metazoa; phylum Arthropoda; class Arachnida; order Araneae; family Salticidae; genus Salticus; species Salticus scenicus. The sequence goes on along the minus strand of OZ005651.1, from coordinate 30,895,368 downwards.
CAACAGCAGCCAGCGTGATCTCACAATAAGACTGAACTATGATATTTATGCTAATTTTATGGAAATAAACATTTTAGTGCAATGATTCATAAAAGAGGGTCTTTTTGAAATGGTCTGAACTTGAAAATTTGCATAAAATAATAGTGAATTATTCATTTTAAATCGCTTACTTTCTAACTTTTAATGTATAAATAATTATATCTACCAAAAAAGTTATTCTTATTCTAAATTAGGAGTCGAAACTTCAAAAAATGCGGATGGAGCTATCATTTGAATACACACTGTAAATGCAACAAATCTCACGCAAATTTTTAAAGAATGATAGAATTATGTAAATTCAGAGTTTTGCCCAATTTATTTTTCTTCTTCACTAGAAATTCAGTTTTAATTATAAGTCACAGTTTTCCTTTTATTTTTCCCAGAAAATTTACTTTATTTAATATTAATAATTATATTTGGAATTAGAACATTAGTTCATCCATGACACAAATTGTAGTTCAATATGTTTTGACGTATTTTACTTAAAAGGTGGCACTTCAGTTTTTTCAGTATTCATGGTGGTTATATCTTAGCATTTGTATTAAATTTAATCTCCGAAGCTCTTATTATGAGAAGCTATAGTTCCTCAATTTTAGTGCATTATCGTTCAATAAATGCTGTTATTTCACACTTTTCCTCCCAATGCGCTACCTATACTTCGCGTCAATGGATTGTATTCATACCGAATTTGGTTTATAAAATGCTTTATATATATATATATATATATATATATATATATATATATATATATATAACACATTGTTCTCACTCAAATCTGAACTAATATTAATTTATAGTATTTTTCTAAACAGAATCACATATAAGAAGCTATTATACTAATTTTTTTTTTTTTTTATGAAAGTTCTCAAGAATAACTTTTCTGTTTATTTCAGTTTTATGAAACAAACAGTAATATTTTCTAACATGCGTTATCGGTTTGCAAGTCTAGACTTTTAAATTATTCTAATACCGCAAGCCCGAATGAAAAAGCATAATATCGCTAAATCTCCTCTTATACTCTGTGTAAGAAAAATAGACCTGTCAAGGCCACCTCTCAGGGTTCTTCATTTCCCCGTTACCATGGTTTTAAGGGACGCTAACTTCTCCGCGTCTTTTTTCCCACGCAACTTCGTTATCTTAGTAAAAGCAATTGGAGAGCAGATTAGTTTTTTTTTATTGCTAGTATACATGTATGTAATAACGTGTTGAATACCTGTAGTATAAATCCACTATATTTATTCCATATTTGTCTATACGTAAGGTTATCTTTTATGTGTATTATTTAAAAATGAAGGTAATATATAATTATCAATTTTTCGTTTATTAACTTAACAAAGTTAATTTTCTAATATACTTGGAAAATTATTTTTATTTGTTTCTGAGTAAAATTTTCAAACTTTCTGATCTAGGGAGAAAGAAATCGTAAAAAGTTCTTTATTTTCTTACTTAGAGATCTAGAAAATGTTAGAAATATGGTTATTTAATAAGCAAAATTGCATTCTGATAGCTGCACATTGAACACAGTAATACAAAATACATACTTATACACACTCATATCTATCTATATAATATTCCAATTTTCAGACCACCTATTCTAATATGTTACATATAAGAATATTAAATATACTTTCATTTTTTACTTCATGTACAAGAACAATAAAAAGTATAAAATAATAAAAATGTTTCAAGATTAAAAACAGGAAAGTGTCTTAATTTTAGCTGAGATACTTAAAAAGGTTATAGAAGTTAAACACATTCTCAATTTTCATGACTAGTTCCTCCTGTACTTATACTTAGAGTTAACATATTTATTAATTAACGAATTTCTAAATTTCATTTACCATTGGCACATATAGAAAAAATTACGGTATCAGTTACTCATCTCACACTGTTATTGTTTTCGAGAGGAGTTAAAAAAAGAAGAAATCAAGAATGAAAAATCCTGCAATTCACTTAGATTATTAATGGCAAGAGGTACCAATGGCCAATAGATTCTGCACTCGAAGCTGGTAGACAGGAGGTGCCGGGTTCGAACACAAGTCGCTCTCGTCGTCTTATTCGTTGGGAATTTTCTGTGATACTGGCTAAGTATCGGAGGAAATAAGTAACAATTTAGTCTCAACCGATGCACCGCCAATCCACTGCACTTTTAAAGGTCTGAGAAAAGCCTGTAGCTGAGGAATTTTAATATAATTTTATGATCTATGACTTATTTAATACCTAAAACTATATGATTAACGCCAACAATTAGTTTACAGAGCAGAATAAAGTAATTTTTGTTTTCTTAATAATAATTTTTAAATGCTCTTTAGCTATGAATTATTTATTCTTATTATAAAATAGCTTTGCAGTTAAAGTGGTCGTTTCTCTTTTTCTAGTCTTAAAACGATATTAATTGTTAACAGCGAATAATATAGACGAATTAATTTATCAGATTTATTCTTCCGGTACATTATGGACTATAAGAATCTGAATTCTAATATATATACATATATATACACTAAGTGAAAAAAAAAAAAAAAAAAAAAAGCCTCACAACAGAAAAATTGATTTAAGGTCATTGTGCCTAAATGCGATAACCCATAAATGCAACAAAGTTCTTCTACTGAAAATCTAAATGCTTAAATCACAAACTTATAAATCATAATGGAACATACACATTTCAAGAACGGTTCGCGAAACTTTTCATTAAATTTTAAAGGTTTTTTCTAGTAGAATTTTCTTTTGCAGTAAACATTGTCCATTATGGCTTTCCGACGTCTTTTCCTAATTGCGATAAAATATTTTCAAATAGTAACTGTAATTTTATCCTTTCATCTTTCAAGATCAAATAACCACTGTTACGTCATGTGCTTGAATACCCTTCATACCTACCAGAAGAAAATAAAAAAAAAATACTACATTTTTTTAAAAAGAGGGGTCTAAATTTTTATCGCATTTAAGGGTCTGTTTACACCATTTTCCTAAATGCGACAAATTTTATCCCTTAAATGCGGCGAATTTTACAGTTGATATATTAAGGGAAGTTTAAGCATTTTTTCCTTTTCAACACTTTCCAACAAGGTTTAAAAGTGACTTAGACTTGTCTGTCCCTCTGTCCGTCTGTCTGTCTGTCTGTCCGCGCTTTAATTCCTGTAGGGACACCCGAAAGTATTCCAAAGCACTGTATTCTATGAGAGGTATTGCTGTAAACCATATTTAATAACTTAACTGTATACAGATCTTAGTGAAATTGAATCATGTTATTCAAGTTCACTATCGGATGTTTCATATATAAAATGGAATAAATACCACCACTAGTTTGTACACAGGGACACTCGAAAGTACTCCAAAGCATTGCGTTCTATGAGAGGTATTTCTATAAACCAAATTTTAATAACTTTACTTTCCACGAAGATTAATGAAATTGAAATATGTTATTCATATGCACAAAAGAATGCTTTGCATAGAATATAGCATGATTAGCATTAGATTTACAGGGCCACACAAAAATATTCAGTTACATTAAGAGCTGTTCATAAAAATTTGCTATAATTTCAATTTCGTTTACATTAAGCGTTTTTAACTTTAACATTGTCTAAAAATTTTCATCTGTGAATATAATTTCAATTTAAGTATCTGTCTGTTAGTCTGTCAGCGCTCTAGCTCCAGTAAATATTTATGTAATTTCTTGAAACTGATATATGTTATTTAAGTTCACTATCGGATGTTCCCTATTGAAAAATGAGTTAATATCTCTACTGGTTTGTGCACAGAAGCATCCAAACCTTTTACAAAGCATTGTGTTCTATGAGAGATATTTCTATAAACCATATTTTAATACCTTTACTGTACAGAAACCTTAATGAAATTGAGAAATGTCATTCAAGTTCACTATCGTATGTTTTATATATTAAATGGAGTAAATACCACCACTGGTTTGGGCACAGAGACACTTGAAAGCATACCAAAGCATTGCGTTACATGAGAAGTATTTCTATAAACCAAATTTTGATAACTTTTCTTTCCACAAAGCTTAATGAAACTGAAATGTGTTATTCATATTCACAAAAGACTGCTTTCTATAGAATATAGTATGTTTAGTATTAGTTTTACAGAGCAAAAAAAAAATATTCAGATACATAAAGAGCTATTAAGAAAAGTTTGCTGGAATTGCACTTTCGTTTACATTAAGCGTTTTTAACATTTTCTAACAATTTTTATTAAGTGTGAATATAATTTCAATTTGTGTATCTGTGTATCTGTTTGTCAGCCCATCTCTCTGTCTTTCGGCGCTCTAACTCCAGTAAATATTTATGGAATATCTTGAAACTAATATATGTTTTTCAAGTTCACTATCGGATGTCCCCTATTAAAAATGGAGTGAATACCTCTACTGGTTTGTGTACAGGGGCATCGGAAAGTACTGCAAACTATTTTTTTTTTTCTATGAGAGGCATTTCTAAAAACCATATTTTAATACCGTTACTTTACTCAAATCTTAATGAAATTGAAATATGTTATTCAAGTTCGCTATCGGATGTTTCCTATGTGAAATGTAGAAAATATTACCACTGTTTTGTGTACAGGGAGACTTGCAAGTATTGCGTTGTATGAGAGGTATTTCTGCAAACCAAATTTTAATAACTTTACTTTGCACAAATCTTAATGAAATTGAAAAATGTTATTCATATGCAAAAAGGAATGCTTTTTATAAATACAGTATGATTAGTATTAATCTTACAGGGCCACATAAAAATATTAAGTTACATTATAAGCTATTAATAAAAATTTGCTGTAATTACATTTTCTTTTACAATAAGCATTTTTAACACTTTCTAACAATTTTTAAGCGCGAATATGATTTTAATTTGGTTATCTTTCTGTCCGATTGTCTGTCTTTCTATCTGGCTCTCGTCCCAAGAGTTCTTAAATATTTTCAGAATTTTGAAAAATTGATATATGTTATTAAAGTTCACTATGGAATGTTTCCTATTTAAAATGCCATTAATATGTCCTACACAACGTGTTTGTGTACAGGGAACTTCCAATGCTTTGCGTTTTAGGACAGACATTTTTATAAATCACATCTAAATAACTTTCTACTGTAAAAATTATAAATAAATTGAAATGTATTTCAATATTCTAAAATAATGTTTTGTATAGAATATGATATGATCAACTTTCAGATTTACAGGACTACACTAAAATATTCAAATACATTAAGGGATCAATTATAATCTGACGTCTGGATTTTCTTTTGCATTAAGCCTTTTTAACGTTCTTCAACGATGTCTGAGAGCGGTTTTAAATTGAATTAGTCAATCTGTATATTTTACTGTGCTTCTCTCCTTTTTTTGATAATGCAGGCAAAGAATATTGAAAGTTATACGATACAACAAGCACGTACAATTGGAGAGTATTAATAACCAGTGCGTACTGCATGATTTTTCGTTCTTTTTTTAACACTTTCCAGCAAGGTTGAAAAGTGTCAATGACTTCGGTTTGTCTGTCTGTCGGCAGTCGAACTCCTGTAAATTTTCATGGAAATTCTTGAAGCTGATATATCGTATTCAAGTTCACTATCGGATGTTCCCTATTGAAAATGGAGGGAATTCCTCTTCTGATTTGTCTACAGGGACACCCAAAATTTTCTAAAGCACTGTGTTCCATGATAGCACTGTGTTCTATAAACCGTATTTTGATACGTTTACTTTAAACAAATTTTAATGAAATTGAAATATATCATTTAAGTCCACTGCCGGATATTCCCCATGTAAATTGAAGTAAATACCATCACTGGTTTGTATACAGGGACATCCGAAAGTATTTAAAAGCATTGCGTTCTATGGAAGGTATTTCTAAGCACCAAATTTAAATGATTTTACTTTGCACAAGTCGTAAATATACATATATTAAATTATAACTACAGCTTTTGATCTCTCTGAATATTTTAGTGTAGCCCTTTAAATCAGAAAGTTAATCATACCATATTCTATACAAAACATTATTTTAGAATATTAACAATACATTTCAATATTTTTATGATTTTTGCAGTAGAAAGACTTAACTTTCAAAAATTCTGTCCTAAACCGTAATGCATTGGCATTTTTTTTTTTTTTTTGTTGTTGTTGTTGTCCCTGTAAACAAACTAGTTGTACAGGACCTATTAATGTCGTTTTGAATGGGGAACATTCTATAGGGATAATATTTATAAAAATAACACTCATAAAACACAATGCTTTCGAATGCTTTTGGGTGTCCCTGTACACAAACCAAAAGAGATATTCACTCCATTTTCAATATGGAACATCCGATAGTGAACATCAATAAAATATATCAGTTTCGAGAAATTCCATAAATATTTACAGGAGTTAGAGCGCGGGCAGACAGACGGACAGACAGATGGACAGATACACAAACTGAAATCATATTCACACTTAAAAATGTTAGAAAGTGTTAAAAACGCTTAATGTAAACGAAAGTGCAATTCTAGAATTGTTTTATCAGTAGCTCTTAATATAAATGGATATTTTTGTGTCACCCTGTAAACCTAATGCTAATCATGCTGTATTCTATGCAAAGCATTTTTTTCTGCATATAAATAACATATTTCAATTTCCTAAAACATCGTGGAAAGTAAAGTTATTAAAATTCGAATTATAGAAATATCTCTCATAGAACGCAATGCTTTGGAATACTTTTAACTGTCCCTGTACATAAATCGGTGGTGGTATTTCCGCCATTTTATACAGGAAACATCCAGTAGTGAACTTGAGTAACATATTTCAATTTAATTGAGATATGTCTACACACAGAAAAATAAGTTGGTCACAGTGACCTGACAAAATGCTCAACTGACAATACAGAATTGACTAACCAAAATTGCTGACTAGCCAAAAAGTGTACTTGCTGAACTAGTCACCAAATCTGAAAAGTGTACCTGTTGAACTAGTCTCAAAAACTAAAAAGTGTACTTGCTGAACTAGTCAACAAAACTGAAAAGTGTACTTGCTGAACTAGTCACCAAAACTGAAAAGTGTACTGGCTGAACTAGTCACCAAAACTGAAAAGTGTACTGGCTGAACTAGTCACCAAAACTGAAAAGTGTACTAGCTGAACTAGTCTCCAAAACTGAAAAGTGCACTTGCTGAACTAGTCAAAAAACTGAAAAGTGTACTTGCTGAACTAGTCACCAAAACACTATTCCAGACTAGGAAGGTTAATATTATCAGACAAAGAAGGCTAGTCGACAATCATAATTATCTGACCAGGAAGGTTAGTCAACAACCGCAGTTGCCAGACAAGGCAAGTTAGTCATATTTTACACTTGATTAAGAAAGTTAGTCAACAGATCCCAGGTATACTTCTATTACCAGACTACCGTAGGTAATGGAAATATTGTATTCGATCTAAAAATTCAAATTCGAGTTTTCACTTGATTTACACGTTTTAAGGTCTCCTGAGTCCAAAACAGTAGTTTTTGGCAATTGGTCAGTGGTGTATGTATGTGTGAAATTTTCTGGTTATCATATCTCTTAAACTAATAAAGATAGAACTACGAAACTTCAGAATTGAGGCAGGTTTGGTGTACAGATGAATTTTCTAAATTTTGGTGAAAATTCGAAATCCGGAAGTGAGACATCGGAAACCGGAATTGGGAACGTAAGTCAGTATCTGAAAAATGCCTCCAACGATTTTCTTCAAAGTTGCCATATAAACACTCTATTAGATGTCCTTCCGAATGATATAGTTGGTTAGTTCAGGAAAATTGATAGGCGCCCTATATAAATAGCTTAATTTCAGGTCTCCTTTAAAAACGGCTGTACTGAATATCTTCAAACTCGCCATATTCAATCTCTTTTATATATGCTTGTGTATGTAATTATTGTTTTGCAGTCAACAACTGAGTATGCTAAGTTTTGGTAAAAGTTGGTATCTCAAAAACGGCTCTAACGATTTTCTTTGAAATTGTTACATAAATCCATTTTAGATATTCTTTCTCATGTATTACATGGTTATTACAGGAAAAATGACAGTCATCCTGATTAGGTAGGTCAGTTTTAGATCTCGGAAATTGGTGTTTGAAAAAATAACTCTATTACTTTTTAACTCGCTATGTAAATTCTGTTTTACACACACACACATACATATATATATTAGCTTTCTCCTACAGGAAATTTGTTTTGTGTATACTTCGCTAGGTCAATTTTATGTCTTCGCTGACCACATTATTTCTAAAACATGCATATAATACGTGTAATAGTGTGTAGTGGAAGTCGTGTGGTTGTTTCACACCAGATTTTTTTTTTTAGATAAAGTGATCACAAGATATAAAAGTGACTTAAAGAAGTAGAAACCTAAAATTTTTCCAGTAAGAAAAATTTTATACACTTGTAAAGACATATGAAACGAAGCTTACATATAGCGAGGTTAAAATATATATATATATATATATATATATATATATATATATAGTAGTATATATATATAGGTAGTTATTTTTTTGAAACACCAATTTCCGAGATCTAAAACTGGCCTACCTAAGCAAGATGACTGTTAATTTTCCTGTAATAACCACGTAATGCATGAGAAAGGATATCTAAAATTGATTTATATGTAACAATTTTCAAGAAAATCGTTAGAGCCGTTTTTTAGATAACAACTTTTATCAAAACGCAATATTGACTGGCAAACAATAATTACATACAAAAGGATATTTAAAAGGGAGTTAATATGGCGAGTTTCAAAAAATTCCGTGCAGCCGTTTTTAAAGGAATGCGCTTGCGAGACCTGAAATTGAGCTATTTATACTCCTTTCAATTATCCTAAACCAACTATATCATTCGAAAGGACATCTAATAGAATGTTTATATAGCAAATTTGAAGAAAATCGATAGAGCCGTTTTTGAAATACGGATTTACGGTCCCACTTCTAGTTTCCGATGTCCCACTTCCGGTTTTTCAATTTTTACCAACATTTGGAAAATTCATCTGTACACCAGACCTGTCTCGATTCTGAAGTTTTGTAGATTTATCTTTATTAGTTTCGGAGATATGATAGCCAGAAGATTCCACACATATACACACACACTGACCAATTGCCAAAAACCACATTTTTGGACTCAGGGGACCGTAAAACGTGTAAATCAGGTGAAATATCGATATCGAATTTTTGGACCGAATACAATACTTCCATTACCAATGGTAGTAGGGTGATTAAAGTAAAACCCCCCTAAAATTTAGGTATATTTTGAGATAATTAAAATCAGTATTGTAATTTTTACACATACATTTAATAAATCTCATTTTATTATTATATTTATTCTCTGCTTATTTTCCGTCTATATATTTTACAAGAAAATTGTTCAATTTTACATTTTTCTTGTAAGTTCCAAAAAATAGTAAATTTTTAACAAAAAACAGTATGCCAGTAGAAATAACCAAAAAACAGTAGTCTACTGGTAAACACAGTAGAGTTGGCAAGTATGCAGATTAATAAAAAATTTAATTGGTTAAAATCCTTCATATTTTATGAGGAATAAGAGGTTCATATTTGTCTGCAGAGGTTTTTGCAAAAGCATTGTTATTAGTCTTAACCTCTTTACTTTTGTAATTGTTTAATTCCCCCCCCCCCCCCCTTTTAAGGAGTTCAACCTTGAAAAAACATTTAAAAACTTTTCTGAAAAATACTACTTGTCCATCAACTGGAATAGAATACTCCTAGCTGCCAACTTTTTCAATTTATTCCGGAATGTTGTTAACATTTGCCCTTTTCTTCATACCACATTCTTAATAGAATAATTTTCTTTAGCATGTAATTACAATTAAATATGAAGACAATTACTCCTCAAAGAATATGGGCGAATATAGGGCGATATACTAACAACATTCCAGAATCAATTAAAAAAGTTAGCAGTTATGAATACTGGAAATTTAACAAACTACTGAAACAAAGAATTTGCTAGTTTAATCATTCTTCCCTATATTTATTTATCATTAACGCACGCATTTATCCAACACTTTTTTATCAAGGCATTCCAAGAGGATTGTGGCGCCACATGATTTAGTCCACTTTTTATGCACATCCTCATATATGGATTTAGAAATATATATATTTTATCTCATCGGTGCTTTCGGTTTATACGCTGTGGTTACAAAAATAAATGTAAACTTTTTTTTTTAAAGTTCCTTTTTTTAAATATTTAAGCCACCTGAATATATGTATATATTTTTTTAAATAATGGATTTTTTCCACCTGATTAAAATTACAGATAAGTACGACGATACAATGTGCTTTAACAATTGATACAGGCAATATAAACAATATGTACAGTATAGACGATACAATGTACTAAACTATAAATAACATCGAACTCCAAATTTCAGATTATTTAAAGTTTTAAAATCATAAATATTAATGATATACTTTTTTTTTTCAAGGTGAGGGTGGACATAAAATTTGCATTAAAAACACTTTAACATATATAATAAGAATTTTTATTTTTAATCATCTCTGTAAATTTTATGCCCAGAGAAATTTTAATACATAACAATAATTTATAAGTATTTGATCATCCAAAATAACTCTCACTTACCTGATAACATAATCAAGAATTTATTTAAATAAGATTTCTCCTTCATTGAAACTATGTAATTGAAATAATACATAAAAGACAAAAATCAAGATAAAAATAATTTTATTGAAAATTATAAATGTTTCATATTCATGAAGAAGATTGCTCCATAATTTACATAAAAATTAGTCATAATAATAATATAAAAGCACAAATATAATTAGGTAATAAAACGTAATTTTTTTATGCATAATAGCTCTCCATGATGGCAAGCCACTGAAAATTGTAGGAATAGCACCACCTTTAACAATTGGTTTATTTCTTGGGACTTCATATAACTTTCCTTCTTTTTCATCAAAATATGTTATTGTTTGTATAATTCCACCAGGTTTAAAATAGAGCTCACAAACCTTAAAAAAAAAAAAAAAAAAAAAAAAAAAAAAGACATCAGGACATTACTAAGAAATACGCTATATGAGGTGTAAATTTCACCTCATTGCATAGGTTGCATTCAATTAAGAAGTTGCATATATCATAGATGGCTTCATTGGAAATCAATCAATGAGGAGACGAAATATTCTATCAAAACCTTTCTTAATCTATGCATAAATTATTATATATATACTAGCAGGCAACGCCCGCTTCGCTGGTCCCTATTTTTAAATGAATCACTATAATTACTGAATTCTCAAAATTGCATTAATTTTTATCACGTGAAAAAAAAAAGAGAGAAACAAAATCTGATTAGGAAAAATGTCGCACCGTGTTCTCACTGCCTTCGGAAAAAATTCCCAAAATACTCTAACTCTTATTTCTGTTATTTTCCCCCTTCGCACCCTCTCCCGGCTATCCTAATAATTTTACAATTTCGAAAATATCCGCAATCGATTTGTAAGTATCAAAAACCTATCTGTACCAATTTTGAACGGCCTAGCTGTATTTCTATTTGTTTTTGCCCATAGCCCCCCTTACCTCCCCACCCCTCCTAATAAATTTAAAAATTCGAAAATATCCGCAATCGATTTGTAAGTATCAAAAATCTCTATGCACCAGTTTTGAACGATCTATCTCTATTTTTATTTTTTTGCCCCTTCCAATAACTTTCAAAATTCGAAAATATCCGCAATCGATTTGTAGGTATCGAAAACCTCTATGTACCAATTCTGAATTATCTAACTCTATTTTATTTTTTTTGCCTCTCCGCCCCCCCCCTTCCCGGCCTTCCTAATAACTTTACACTTTCGAAATTATCCCCATTCGACTTTCAGACCTCTAAAACCTATCTGTACCAATTTTTAACGGCCTAACTGTATTTCTATTTGTTTTTGCCCATAGCCCCCCTTACCGCCTCACCCCCCCCTTCCCTCCCCTCCTAATAATTTTACAAATTCAAAAATATCCGCAATTGATTTGTAAGTATCGAAAACCTCTATGTACCAATTTTAAACGATCTATCTCTATTTTTATTTTTTTGCCCCCCCCCCTTTCTCCCCTCCCCCCTTCTCGCCCTTCCTAATAACTTTACATTTTCGAAAATATCCTCATTCGACTTGTAGGCCTTTAAAACCTATCTGTACCAATTTTGAACGGCCTAACTGTATTTCTATTTGTTTTTGCCTCATAGCCCCCCTCCTTACTGCCCCACCTGGGGGCTGAATTTCTAAAATTTCATGTATATCTATTTTTTTGTTTTAGATATATAAGATTATGCGAAATCACGTTTTACGCATGTGAAATCACGTTTTGCCCCCCCCCCCCGCCCCCCTTGGGGACCGAATTTCGAAAATTCCAAAAATTGATTTTTAGACGTTTGTATTAGCTATATCTTAAAGCAAAAATTTTACGGATATCTGTTTTTTTGTTTGAGATATGAAGGATTTTGTGAAATCACGTTTTACCCCCCCTTTCGGGGGGCGAATTTTGTAAAACCACTTCTTAGTGGATGCCTACGTCATAGAAAGAACATTGTCATAAAATTTCATGCTTGTAGGTCCAGGGGTTTGGTCTGGGCGATGATGAATCACCCCCTCACTCACTCAGTCAGGAAGAACGATTTTATATATACAGATATATGTATGTGTGTGCGCGAAAACAGGGCAGTTTGGAATCGCCTAGCAGAGGCCTTCATCCTGCAGTGGATTGATAGAGGCTGAAATTGGTAATGATGATATATATATATTGTCATATAACACCATACCTTATAATTCGTATAGTTACTTTAGAAAAGCAAGCACGAGATTTTTTTAAAAAATCAATCTGGTTTTATTGATTTCTTTTAATTGAATTATTATTTTTTTAATGAATATATCCCTGTTAGAACACTATTGTTAAGCATACTTGAAAGTTGACAACCATATTATAAATGCTATCGCTGCATAGCAGCGCCACCTTTCGAGCGATTGACACCAAAAGTTGATAGGCACTAATTTAGGTCAAGGTGCATCTACATATAAATTTATATGTAATTCTGAACAGTAGTTCCGTAGATACAGTTGCCACAAAATTTTTGTCACACATACATACACACACAGACGGAGACAGACAGACATTTACTAAAAATGGTCAAATCGTGGTCTAACCTTTCAAAACTTGTAAATCCGTCGAAATCCGGAAGCCGAAAATTTTTAGGAATCCAATACTTTCTTCCATTGAACATACAAGAAAAAAAAAAAAAAATGTAATTACTAATTGTATTGCGTTAAAAATCTGAAAAAATAAAAGACTAATAATAATGATTAAACACTTATGTGAGTTGTGAACTTCGAGATTGCAAAAATCTGCTTCAAGGTCAGTGATAGTAGTTCATTGTTTAATGCTTTTATTCTGAAAAAAAAAAAAAAAAAAAAAAAAAAAAAGTATCTTTATTTATTTCATTTTTTCGACGGGAATGTTTATTTACTATAATAATTTGGGTTGCACGGATATATATGATTCGCAATTAAACATCTGCTTTGCTTTTATTTGTTCTAGAGAAGACGATAAAATAAAGAATATTATTATTATCAGCCTTGATGGAATCCGTTTCCTAAATGTGTTTATGTTATATTTTTTCTTTTTACTTTTGCAATCGTAAAAATTTTCAACTTTCGCTTTTCAATGGATTTACACGTTTTGAGGGCTCCAGAACACGATTTGACCATTCTTAGAAAAATATGTGTCTGTGTGTGTGTGTGTGACAAAAATTTTGTGGGAATTATCTCAGGAACTACTGCAGATAACTGCATATAAATTTATATGCAGATGTACCTTGGCCTAAGTTAGTGCCTATCAACTTTTGGTATCATTTGCTCAACAAGTGACGCTGCTAGACTGCGATTTTCACAAATTCAGGAAAGGCTATATCTCAGAAACTACTAATCGAATTTGCATATAAATTTATATGCAGATAAACTTTGACGTAAGTTAGTGCCCACCAATATTTTTTGTCAACTGCTCAACAGGTGGTGCTGCTATACGTCGACTTTCGCGTTTTCAGGGAAGGCTGTATCTAAGGTTCTGTTGTGTATAATCAAACAAAACTTGACACGTATCAACGTAGCCGTTATATGACATTACGCAGATTCAATTTGGATGCATATCAGCCAATAAGTGGCGCTGCTATACTGCAATTTTCTCTGAGAACAGGATATGGCTATATCTCAACTTCTGTGTCATATAACTGTACAAAACCTGATATATGAAGTAACCATTATGAAGAAGCATTTATTAAGACTTTATTTATAGAGAATTAAACTGTCTTTCTTTTCTTATTATTAGTGTTAGTTTTTTCTAAAATGAAATTATCTGCATTCATTATGGTAGATAATTTTAATAAATATTAGTTTTAAGAAAACATTTTTACTGGGCGAATGAATTTTCCTATAGGAAAATATAGAAGAAATTTTTGCGGTGGTCACAACATAATAGCTTTAAATGAAATCACGACAAGTATTTCCTCTATATTTGCTGTATATACAAGTATGCATGGAGGAAAATTCAAAATTTCGTTCACATAAAAGCGAGGATTGAATTTTATTAAAAATAAAGGTATTTAAAACAACAACAACAACAACAAAAAGTATGTTGTAGCCACCACAAGACTTTCTTTTTATATTTTCTAATACAAATTCGCTCAGTACAAATAATTTATTAAAGATCTTATTTATTTAAATTACCTACCATACTGAATGCAGACGATTTTCATCTTAGAGAAAAATTTCATTGAAAATACAAAGAAAGACAGCTTGCATGCGTTTTTATAATGGTTACCTCATATATCAAATTTTGTACAGTTATACACCATAGAAGTTGAGATATAACTTTTCCGTTCTCGGGGAAAATTGCAGTACAGCAGCGCCACCTATTGGCCGATATGCATCCAAATTGAATTAGCATAATGTCTGATAATGTTCTTTTCACATATCATTTATTATTATTATTATTATTATTATACGCAATAGAACTTGAGATATCTCTTTTCATTAAATTATGGAAATCGATATATAGCACCGTCACCTATTGAATTATTGATACCAAAAGTGGATGGACAATAATTTATCTCGAGGTAGATCTACATATAAATTTATGTGTAGTAGTTCCTGAGATATAGCCTTCCTTTGAATTGTGAAAATCACTGTATAGCAGCGCCATCTTTTGAGAAATTGACATAAAAAGCTGATAAGGACTAGGTTATGTCAAGGTGCATCTACATATGAATTTATATGCAATTCTCTGCAGTAGTTTATGAGACATAGCATTCCCTTAAATTGTTGAAATCGCTAGAGATCCTGTATAATATAGTTTCCTAATATATGGTCATGGTCTCTAGAAATCGCTGTATAGCAGCGCCATTTCTTGATGGATGGGAACCAAAAGTTGATAGGCACTAATTTATGTCAAGGTGCATTTACATATAAATTTATATGCAATAATGTGCAGTAGTTACAGAGTTGCAGTCGCCACAAAATTTTTGTCTCTCTCACACACACAGAGGCATATCTAATATTTTCTAAAAATAGTCAAATCGTGTTCTGGAACTTTCAATACGTGCAAATTCATCGAAAAACGGAAGTCGAAAATTTTTACGAATCTAGTACTTTCTTCTATTGAATATAGAATAAAGATTTAAAAAAAAAAAAAAAAAAAAATGTAAATTGCGAAATCTTTTCAATTTCCAGGATGTAAATACGAGGTTATACTGTATTTATTTAATTTAGATATTAATAACAGTCAAAAAAGATTTATAATACTTTTCTAATTTTCATACAATTTCTACAAAAGATACATATTAGTTTCGTTGAAGAAAAGAAAACAGATCCATACAAATACGGATCTATTTTTCTGGATACGAATAGGGAGCTCCGATACATGTCTAGCATGTGTTTAATGTTTAAATTAGTTAGAGTTATAAATATGCCTATAAATTTAGATTTATAATTGTAAAAAATATTTTGAAAGGTGAGCAGTACGATAGCTGTGAATTGCAGTCGTAGATCGAATATGCGCTATCGAAGATAAACAGCTGTACTCGTGCCTACTTTGGGTGCCTGACGAAGGGTCGTGTGCTCTTTCGACCCGAAACAATTGGTGCGAGATATTTTATTTTTATGGTGTTAATTTAAAGTTTTGTAAGTATTATAACATTCATGCCCACTTAAATAAATTATTTTAAATTACTTGTTGTAAATTATAAAAAAAGTTTTCTTGTTAAAATGGAAATGTTTAAGTTATTTATACCATTAATGATAAAGTTTATACACCTTTACCGTGTCTTGATACTATAGTGGGGGAAAAATGTTACGTATTAATGAATTAAAAAAAATTTCTGGGGGAACTATATTTGACAATTTATAAGTAAATCATTCATAATTACCTGTTGCAAATTACTAACATATATTTAACCCACTATATCTAAAATTAGTATATGCTGTAGCCATTATAAAATTTTCTTCTATTATTATTTAATATAATAGCACCATATATCTGTTACAATACACAAAGTAATTAACACAGCTTCTCACAAATAAAGATTTTACAAACTAATTTAACAAATAGATGCTGTGATACTATAACTATCTGGAAATTTACAAAGAGTAATAGTACGTCATCTGATGTACACACAAATTGATTCGGCATAGTTTTTAAAAAGCTAGTTTGGCATAGTTTTTGATGTATAACATACACCTTACATATCAAATTCGGTGCACATACATATCATAGAAGCTGAGGTATGGCTCTCCTATAAACAGAGAAAATTGCACCATGCCAACGTCACCTGTCGGCCGATATGCGTCCAAATTAAATCAGCATAATAGTTCATAATGGCTGTTGCACATATCAAGTTTAGTGCATTTATATATCACAGAATCTCAGTTACAGTATTTTCTTAAACGTGGAAAATTGCAACATACTGGCATTACTGATGACCGATATGCACCTAAGTTGAATAAACATAGTCTTTCACAATCGACTATTTGAACATTAAGTTATGTGAAGTTCTACACAATAGAAGCTCAGATATAGTCTTTCCTTAATTGTGGAAAATTGCAGTATAGTAGCGCCACTTCTTAGATGATATGTACCAAAAGCTATTCAGCACGAATTTATGTGAAAGTGCATCCAAATATAAACTTTTGTACAATTCTGTTCATTATTTTGTGAGATACAGCACCCAAAACATAAAATTTTGATTATACACAGACACACATCTCCTAACAATGGTTTAATCGAGTTTAAGGAAATCTCAAATTTGTAAATGCACCAAAAGCCAGAAAAAGAAAATTTTCAAAAATCCACTACTTCATTCTTATATATGTAGAAGAAAATCAAAATGAATTTTAAGTTATTGTGGAAATAGCGTATACAACTAAATGCAGGGCCCGATTAAGCTTTGAAGCTAGGGGAAGCTTAGTATCATTTCGGGGCTCCCTTTGATTTCGGGAAATCTTGTTTTCCTATTACATATTGTAATATAAAAATGCAATTGATAAAAAAGTTTTCTGTGTTTATGTGTATATATATATATATATATATATATAATATATATATTTTTTCATTCATATATCTAGGTGGTTTCCACCCACAACTTTAAAATCGTATAACTTATTAATTTAGAACATTCAAATTTTTGACGTTAAATAATAGAATTTTCCCAAAATAGTGGTTATTTTACCTTGCTTTAGGTGAACTTTCTCAGAAAAAATTCAATCTCAGTGTGAAAATCTAAAATAGAAAATTCAAGACCCTGTTTTTAGTCATTTTGAGGCCCCCTGTTAAATTTTTGAGGGGAAGCTTGTGCTTCCCGAGCCTTTTGGGTAATCAGGCCCTGACTAAATGTTTGCAATCGACTACTTAATTTATAGAGCATAGTTAAAAGAAAAAAATGTTGTTTAAATTGAAATATCAAATAGTTTTTAAATTTAAATGTATTAAGAATGAAACAAATAACATGAAATTAAGTACATATTTTTAACAAGATATCCTTTGTTTATCACGAATACTTAATATGCTGCGCATGAACAATTTGATTTTGAATCGAGAATACAGTATCTAATAATTTAAACTCATATTATTTTTGATTAAATTTGTATTGAAAAAAAAAATAATAATAATAATAATTAAAAATATCAACCTTTTATTACAATCATCAATCATTTGAATGAAACAAGTAACATGAAGTTGAATATATATATATATATATATATATTTACCAAGATATTTATTATTTATCGCTAATAATTAATATTGTATACAAGAACAATTTGACTTTAAATTGAGAACAGAATATAGTATGCAATATTAAATTCATATTATTTTTGCTAAAAGTTGTTTTGAAAAAAAATTGGTATCAAACATTTAATGATAAAAAGTCTTTTTTTTTTTTTTTTATTACATACTATTATCAACCATTTGCCAAAATTATTTAAATTAAAAAAATTATTTATTACAGGAATTTAAAAAAAAAAAATAAATAAATAAAATAACAGATAAACGAGAAACCTTTAAATTTTTTTAATTTATCTCATTAAAAAGTTTAAATATAAAAAAAAGTATTAATATTATTTTTTATTGTTCTAAGATAGATATAATGTTGCAAACGATAATTTAAAAAACATACCTTAAAATTCGGAGTTCTTTCAAAATCACCATGGATAGCATTTTTCTATATCTTTCTTAAATTGACGTCCTTTGGAAATCCAAATACCTTCTGAACCATCTTTAAGGAAAAATAAATCATTACTATTCTGTGTACAAAAATATTAATATGAGCTTAATGTTAAAAGTGTATGTAAACAACTATAGCTTAGACAAATTAAATATACTTATTTTTTTTATAATACAACGATACGTAAAACTAGATTTAAAATAACGTGTTTTAAATTTTATACATTTTAAACAACTTTATAAATTAGAACAAATTCCAAATACGATTCATATTGTTAGAAGATTGCCGAAGCTTTAGAATTCTACAAATTTACAATTTACTATTCTAACAAAGCTTACAATAAAATAAAGTATTTAGCACTTACTTTTGGCTGTAAACTCGATTCGCTGATTCTGATTACTCAAAAATCTCTTGTTCTCTTTCTAAAATGAAAGTCACTCCAACGGCAATTGCACTATCCCGCCAAATGCGATGAGTTTATTCTTTATTTTTCGATTTCGGTTGACTAACTCAAGTTGTCAGAAGGAGACAAAAAATAAATAAACAAATAAAAAAAAATTAAAGGAAAAAAAAAAATAATAATAATGCTGAGCTTTTGGACTAGCCAAACAAATTTTTCTTAGTCAATTGACAAAATAGGAATATTTTTTTTTTTATTCTCTCATCTGACTAACCTAGTCAAATTTGAGGAAAATGAAAACTGTACCTGGAAAGTTAGTCATCTGACAAGTTTTAGAGCCAAAACGGATCATCAGACGAAACACATTAAAGATACATGGTAAAATAAAACGACTTCTGTGTCTCATGACTAGATGGGATTGTCAGGTAGTGTTTTGATTGTTTAAAATTTTGCGTAATTTTGTGGAAATTTGTCAATGTACTTGTTAAACGTTTATTGTCACAAAGATGGCACGTGTCTTGACAAGTTTCGATTTTTCATTTTTCTGTGTGTACAGTAAAACCAATAGAAATACCTCTTATAGAACGCAATGCTTTGAAATCCTTCCGGGTGTCCGTGTATACAAACCAGTATAGGTATAAACTCCATTTTAAATAGGGAACATCCGATAGTGAACTTGAATAACATATATCACTTTGAAGAAATTCCATAAATATTTATGAGATTTAGAGCTCGGACAGACAGACAGGCAGACAAACAGGCGGACAGGCAGATACACAAAACTACAATCATATTCACCCTTAAAAAATGTTAGAATGTGTTAAAAACGCTTAACGTAAACGAAAGTACAATTCTAGCCATTTTTTTTAAATAGCTCTTAATGTAACTGGATATTTTTGTGCCACCCTGTAAATCTAATGCTAATCATGCTATATTCTGTGCAAAGCATTCTTTTGTGCATACAAATACCATATTTAAATTTCCAAAAACTTCGTGGAAAGTAAAGTTATTAAAATTTGATTTATAGAAATTTCTCTAATAGAACGCAATGCTTTGGAATACTTTTGAGTGTCCCTCTATATAAATCGGTGGTGGTATTTCCTCCATTTTATACAGGAAACATCCAATAGGGAATTTGAATAACATATTTCAATTTCATTAAGATATGTCTACAGTAAAGGTATGAAAATATGGTTTATAGAAATACCTCTCATAGAACACAATGCTTTCGAATGCCTTTGGGTGTCTTGTGCACAAACCAGTAGAGGTATAAACTCCATTTTCAATAGGGAACGCCCGATAGTGATCTTGAATAACATATTTCAATTTCATTGAAATATGTCTACAATAAAGGTATGAAAATATGGTTTAGAGAAATACCTCTCATAGAACACAATGCTTTGAAATACTTTCGGGTGTCCCTGTACACAAACCAGAAGAGGTATCACATTCACCCTTAAAAAATGTTAGAATGTGTTAAAAACGCTTAACGTAAACGAAAGTACAATTCTAGCCATTTTTTTTAATAGCTGTTAATGTAACTGGATATTTTTGTGCCACCCAGTAAATCTAATGCTAATCATGCTATATTCTGTGCAAAGCATTCTTTTGTGCATATAAATACCATATTTAAATTTCCAAAAACTTCGTGGAAAGTAAAGTTATTAAAATTTGATTTATAGAAATATCTCTCATAGAACGCGATGCTTTGGAATACTTTTGAGTGTCCCTGTACATAAACCGATGGTGATATTTCCTCCATTTTATACACAAAACATCCTATAGTAAACTTTAATAACATATTGCAATTTCATTAAGATATGTCTACAGTAAAGGTAAGAAAATATGGTTTGTAAAAATACCTCTCATAGAACACAATGCTTTGAAATATTTTCGGGTGTCCCTGTACACAAACTAGTAGAGGTATGAACTCCATTTTCAATAGGGAACGTCCAATAGTAATCTTGAATAACATATATCAGTTTCAAAAAATTCCATAAATATTTACGGTAGTTAGAGCGCGGACAGACAGACGGACAGACAGACAGACGGACAGACGGGCAGACAGACAGACAAACCGAAGTCATAAACACTTTTCAACCTTGTTGGAATGTGTTAATAACAGTTTTCAACCTTCTTTGGAAAGTGTTAATCTAATAACATTAAAGTAACTCCCATGCATTAAATGCGTTATCGCATTTAGGGAGTTTCAACATCGCATTTAGGATATAGTACCTTAAATGCGACAAAAATTTCCTAAATGCGACGCTGGTATATATTTTCATAAATTACTGATATTTTTTTAATTTCTTGAAAAAAAAATGACTCAAAACACTAGTTTCGAACTATGAGTATAATATTCAACCATTTTTTCTTTTTTTTCATAATTATTTGTTTACTAAAATGTCAAAAGTTTCCTAAATGCGATAAACTTACCAAAAATCACGTCGCATTTAGGCACAATGACCTTATACCTTTTGGGTTTGTAATAATTTAAAAACTAATGATTGCAACAAATAAAATTGTTATGTTTGTATAATACGGAAGTCATAACATGATACCTATGTACTCTTCCATGATACCTTCAGACAACTCCAAAAAAAAAAAAAAATAAAAAAAAAAAAAAAAATAAATAATAAATAAATAAAAATAAAATAACATACATCATTATACTGTTATTGATAAAGACAACTTTTATTAAATATTATTAATTGTTATGATTAATGTATCTAATAATTAACTTTCTTTAATGTTACTTGAAATTAGATAAAACAATTGTTTTCATTTAAATATAATCTATTTCTTTATTATTCTGAAAAATTTTAATTTCATGATAATTAAAAATAGCAGAATATTTTCAAGTGATTAAAAATTTCAAAAATTGAATTTATGTACTTTTGGAAGAGTCTGAAATACCCCCAAAGTAGTCGGTCAGGTATGAATATTTTAATGGCTAAATTTAATTTCGGGTTAATTGATCCCTTGAACATGAAAATTTGCCAGACTCACCGAAAAATTATGCATTTTCGTATCGTAATGTACGGGGAATATGTTATTGTTTTAAAAGTGCGATTTCCATTAAGTCAGTTGCATTTTCGTGATCAGATCTGCTTATTTCCGTCAGTTTGAAATAAGTTAAACTGGATTCTTCAGAGAGAACAACTTCAGCCAAATAATTAATTGATCCTTTTTTAATTTTTTTAACCCTCTAATGTCTTGTTTTTCTAATTCTTTTCGTTAAGAAGGAATTTTTTTCAGATTTTCTGGCAATTAAACCTGCTTTGTTTAATTGTTATTTACCTGTATTTAGATAAATTATGTTACTAAACACCTTTTCTGAATCCCTACTATGTTCTAAATGTAATACAAACTGATTTTTTAAGCGCTGGCTTTTTAACTTGCGGTCATCTCGACTGGATGAATAACGTGGACGCCTAAGGACAAATGAGCAGTTTAAACAGCCAAAAAATATATCTTGCTAAAAACTAGATCACTAATATTTTGTTAACATTTAATCATTTTGATATCCCACGTATTAAAAAAAAATTTTTTTTTGTTCTAAAATTAATATTTTTGTGGTATCGTTAATTGCCTTATTCTTGCCATTTTTGAAACACTTTCTAAAATTACAATTTTTCGAACAATTGCATCTTGTTTTTAACACTTGGCTCAATCCTAAATTGCACGCGGAACACAACGTAATAAAATCTGTTCAAAAATTTACTTTTGAAACAATAAAATTAGCGATTACAGAAAGAAAAATTGAAAATATCGATGTGCGGCTTTTTTTTTTTTTTTTGGCCGCTTAGTGTATATTATATTGTTTTTAACCGAGAGTGAAAAACTGTATCATGAATATAAAAATTAAAATCTAATATAAATGATGCTGATTGCGGGAAATTTAAGCCCGGTTGTCTTTACATTGGTCTGGACGTCCTTGAGGGGTATTTCTTAAGATTCTTAGCTAAAACTCATATAAGTTTCGGGGAAAATCATGGTAAACTTGAGGTAAGTAACGTGAATGTAACTATCATTCGGGTAGTAACATTCACGTTTCTCGAAAATAGTTATTAAAGAGGAAAGTGTTTTTTTTTTTTTTTTTTTTTTTTTTTTTCAAAATGTAATTTAATTATATTAAAAAAAAAAAAAAAAAAAAGACAGATAACTGGCGTTTAAAAGTAATAAGTACAAAGCTTTGAATAAACACCATAAAATGCAATAACTCGCAATAATTGTTTCGGGTCGAAAGAAGACAAGACAATTCGTCAGGCGAACAAAGTAGGAACAAGTGCTACAAACAAAGCAGCACACGCACCAACGAGTGCTGTAATCATGCAACACTCGTTTTTACTACGTTCGCCTGACGAAGGGTCGTGTCTTCTTTAAATCCGATACAATTGTTACAAGTACTTACATTTTATGGTATTTATTCAAAGTTTTGTAACTTGGTAACACCCCACAAGCTTGAGCAGTAGTTTCTTGAGTTTTCATAAAAATATCTCTAATTCTTGCATCAGGTTTCGAAGTAACAAGCTCTTTAAAATAGTTATAAACATGATAAATAATCATTTTAGATTGTTTCCTTATATCAGGATTACCAGCCATAGTAAATGATACGAAAATGAAACGACAAGAAAAAGTAAATGCTAATGGAGCCAAAGAACCAAGCCAAAAGTGAACTATTATATTGTATCTGAACGAAATATTCTCCTAGTCAAACAATTGCTCAAATGGGGTGAGAAAAGAAAGAGCGATAACGGGATCACATGGGTCATTTCTAGGAAAATTGACCGGGGAGTAGTGACTTTCACAGGCCAATTCAGTTTACACGGACTATAGTAGTCGACAAATTGAAATTAATAAATAAATATTTTTAAATATTGCCTACGCCGAAGTCTGAATTCATACGAATTTATGCCCTTTTTCGAAGTAATATCATGTAAAAAACTGTTGTACAAAATTTGGAAGAACAATAACTTCTCTTTTTTATTTTAATACCTTTAACAATTTACCTACATGCGATACCCGTTTACTAGTCTAGACTTTTAAATTATTATTCTAATATCTCAAACCCGAATGAAAAAAAAATATTAAGGCAAGCGTCTAATCTTAGAAGAAGTCGCCAAATCGAAGTCAATAAATAGCATTTTTTTATCACACATTATGCGCACCCAAGTCTGCTCACGATAAGTAGTTTCGGATATAAAAGCAACTGCTATAGGATATCGCTGCAAACACAAAGCTTTCTTTATTTGTAATGTGTTCTCGGGATGAATAATTTTAATAAAGCAGAGGAGGTACAGAACAATGGTTTGGATTAAAATTTACTCATGGAATGACGGTAAGAAAGATTTTTTATTAAAATAGAAATATTTAAATGTTGCATTTATACCTAGTTGTGGCAAAACAATCTAAAACATCAAACAAACGATTACCTTTTCCCCTCCATTTTAATTTAATTTACCGGTATTTGTAATTGTAAATTTACAGATTAATTTCATTCAAATATAAACGTATATTATATATAAATATATTTTAATATATGTTTTATTTACTTCAAATAAATTACTTATATAATGTTATTTTTGTTTTGTAAAAATTAAAAAATTAAATGAAATTAGTTCGACACACGGATATTACATTATATTAAAATTTACAAATACGAATTATTATCTATCTTTCAGTTTTTATTTACAGCCGTTTTAAAATTGTTAGAATAATCTTGAATTCTCAATTCTTAATTTATTTTTAATGCTTGCGATACTTCAAAAAAAAAAAAAAAAAAAAAAAAAAAAAATCACTTGCTGATATAATTTATCTATTATTGTTTAAGAATAATTTGGAGAATATATTGAACAGTTTTCAACAAAGTTTAAGTCTTCCTTTAGTCTGTCAACCTGACAGTGTTTTCATTTCTACAAATATTTTTAGAATTCTGTAAAACTGACATTAGTTGTTCATGTTTTTCATAAAATTAATTCCGATACATTACGGTGTAAGAGACGCATATTTTATAAGCACATTTCAAAATCTTTATACTTCGCTTTTTATACGAAATTAACCTACATATTTCTGTTTTATTAATAAATGCTTATAGAAAACAGTGATTGACATTAATGATTCATTTACAAGGCCACAAAAAAATTTTCGGTAAATTTTTGGACGAGAGTTGTTTACTACTCTTTCGAATAATGGTAAATAAAATGTATACCATCGTATTTATTAAATGACGGATAAATGTAATTAAAAAGCTTTTATTTACTCTTAAAAATATTTATAGAAATTAAAACCGTTATGTAACGAAGTCTTGTCTTGTTTGAAAATGAAAAAATTTTCCAAACTGCTCTTAAACTATGAAAAATAAAGTATACCAATTACAATTTTTTTTCCTTCTGCATGCCGAATTAAAAGAAATAACAAAACAAAAATAAATAAATAAGTAAATAAAAATTCACAATTATTTTAATAATTTTCGTACATCTGCCAATTCCAAAGCCATAAAATACAATTATTATTTCTTTTCAATTAAAAATAAATAAATTTTAAATTTCATTATCTATGTTTTATACCTTATTTGATAGATATCAATGAAACAATTGATGAAATCTTAAATAAATAAAGAATGAATATTCAGAGTAAGTTTTCAGCGTAATCTCAAATAAATTCTTTATGCTACAATTATCTTATAATATTTAGATTATAACATGCAGTCGGCAAAAGCAGTTTCAAAAATATTATGTATCATACAGTAATTTGATCCATTACATTCATATTATGAATAAATTTGTTCATATTATACTATGCACTCTTTTAATGCATAAATGTTTTAATAATATATGTTATACGTGCGAAATGTTTGCCAAACATTGCAATAAAGTACGTTATTCTTGAAGTACGTTAAAAGAGAACAATATTTTATTTAATTATGTCTAGAAATATTATATAATTTATTTAGGAATATAAATATTTTATTCTATATTAAATAGACCCTTTTGTTTACTAATATAACTGTATTACAATTTAGGAATTCTCTCATGTTTATATGTATATGTTGATATTATTATGTGATTACGTTATTATACTAACAAGGAGACGGCAAGGGTGTGGGGTCCTCAAATCGAACGGAGGTTCCGCGTGTGGTAACCGGTAAAAATGGTAACGGGAAAAATGGTACCAGAAAAAATGGTAAAGGGATAAAATGGTAAAGGGAAAAATGGTAAACTGAAAAAATGGTAAACGGAAAAAATGGTAACGGAAAAAATGGTAATGAGGAAATTAGTAAAATCATATTGCAATTATGTCATTATCATATCATGATGAAAGCGATTTTACACAGCTAGTGGGTGGCTCAAAACTGAAGTGGTCAGAAGAGTTTTGGATTGCTATACGTATTCAATGGTAGGAGTGAAGTTTTTTAAGTTAGAATGTCGAGGTTATTTTTTAACTTGTATTATTGAAGCGAGAGTGCTAATCATTCCGGAACATTCTATTTCGGCCTAACTCCTCTCTCTCCCTGGGGGAAGAACAAGTTTGGTCGTGATTATACGGATCCGATTATATCCACTGGAATCGGTCAATTCCTTAACAGTTTTCAAGGTGCTAATTTGTTTTTGTTTAAAAAAAAAAAAAAAAAAAAAAAAAAAATGTGATTTTTCTTTTGGCCCACCAAATGTTTTACGTTTTACAAATCTGCCTTATAAGAAACCAAAAACACTTAGACACAAATTATAATTTTTTCAGATAGTTTTTAAAAACAGACTGAGATGATTAGCATTTTTTAATTCATTTAATAAAAAGATAATATAGGAAATATTATTATTTTTTAAAATGTGTTTTTAAAACATTACATTACTTATATGATTAACATTTATAAGTCTGATTAAAAAAAAGAAAAAGAAAAATGTATTTTTAGTTATTGCTGAAATTAGAAATATTGACATTACACAAATTTGTTTATGTCGATTATAGATCTATTCATCCATTCTAGCTATATGAATACCTAGAGATATGAAAATAAGTTGTGTACAAAAACTGAGAATGGAACTACTGTCACAATTTTGTTGTTAGGGGATCCCTGAAAAAAAGGGCACCGGAGAAAAATTGCACTTTTCCAATTCGCAAATCGCAAAATAATATGAAATAAAGAATTTAAAGAATGATTTTCCGATTATATTTTTAGAAATTTCAATTGATTTGGTACAACATTCAATTAGTGTATACCTGGAGGAAGGGGAGGGTGGGGGAACTAAAAGCAGATCGAAGCAAAGCAATTGTTTTTATATCACATTCCTACCGATTTTAATGAAACTTTGTATGATCGCATACAATTTGTGAAACAATTACAGTATGTGTCAGACATACTTCGGGAGGAGGGGGGGGGGGGGTTAAAGAGAGGGGGATAGAGGAAAATAAAATGATATTTTATATCACCATTTTACCGATTTTAATGATATATTCTATAACAATCACTTCATTAAATTGGCAATAAGATGGTATGAAAATATTTTCCTTCCATGTGGGCCCCAGCTCTCACCAGGTAGTGTAACGCTCTCTTCAATTTTTGATAAACAATAAGAGATATTTATGCGAAATTTCCTATAAATGTAAAGCAAAGTGATTTAAAAACAATATTTTTTTCACTCAGTCCTCCCCTCCTCCTAGATATATGTAACACTCTTTGAAAGTTTTCATTAAATGTAGGAGATAGTTTTTGAAATTTTAATTAAAATTGGTAATATTGTGGTATTTATACAATTATTTTTCTCCTTTTCCCCTTATCCCATTGCCCCCCCCCCCCCCAAGGAATGGCGGAAAAAAAGTCCCTGGAAAAAAGTCACGGAAAAAAAGTCCCCGGAAAAAAAGTTCCCAGGAAAAAAGTCCCCGGAAAAAAAGTCCCCAGGAAAAAAAGTCCCCGAAAAAAAAAAAAAAATCCCCAGAAAAAATCCATTAAAAAAATTAAATAAAAATGCGTTTTAAAGCTTCTAAGAATATCTAATAATCAGTTGGCTTCGTTTTGTCTTTCTGTTTGCCTGTTAACCTCTGTGATCAAGATTTTTTTTTTCCCGATAATATTTATTGAAGGGCTTGGAGCTGGTATACCTAATTCAAGTTTTCTATGGCATATCGATATTCTCTGTTGAAAATTGTATAATTTTCGCATCTAATGTGTCTAGAGGGACTTGCAAAAAAAAAAAAAAAAAAAAAAAAAAAAATTCTGATGCATTAAAGTTTATGATCGGTATTTTGAAAAGAATTTTATTTTATACTGAACATAGGAAGCGCCTTTGCGTTTTCTGCAGGTGGTAAAAAAGAGAGTGTGTCTTTTTCTCTATGAAAACTCGGCACAAAGATGTTTAAATGCATATAAAAAGGTAATATTTAAAAGATTAAGACAAATAAAAATAAAATGAAATATTTTTTACTGATATAGGATATACCTCTTCTATTGGACTGATTTAATTTTCTCTCACAAAGCTTCTAATTGTTTTTTCACAATATATATGAAAGGTTAATTGATGCTTTATTATTATAAATATTTTTTTTTTATATACTGAAAAGAGATTAAATGTTATAGTCATAAAAAATGAAAATTATACATATTTACCTTCTAAAAGGTTGAAACGCACTGTTGCTTTTAGTTTTTCCGTTTGAAACACGGTATTCCCTAATATTAAAGACAATTTTTTCTCATTATATTTTAATAATTAAAACTTAATTTAAAAGAAATCCGCTCATTGCGATTTTCATGAAAAGTAAGTAATAGTTATACATAATGAAAAATGTTCTAGAAGTGATGGTGATAATTTGTAAAATCAGTTTAAATATTGCTCGGCTGAACAGAACTTCGCATAATAATCTTTTTTTTTTTTTTTTTTTTTTTTTTTTTAACTTTAATTATCTCTTTTAGATGACGATTATTTTTTTTTTTCATAGGAATCTTATGATAAAAGATATAAATTATTAGAATAATATAATGACAATTACTTGTGAAATCAGCAGCTTTATTATTATTGATATCATTATTATTATTATTTATTAACTAATCAAATATTTAGCGTAAAGCACTGTTTTAATTAAACCTTAATGTACAGCATTTTAATAACCTGTACCAGGTTTTTCTCTTTTTATATTCAGTACCTGATTGACTATGTTTACTTAGTTCCGTTGTAAAAATTATTCGTAGCGTAATATAGGGATTCGTTTTCGAAAATGTGATAATAAAGGCCATGCGATTTTTTTTTTTTTTTTGTCTCGGATGGAGAGCGGGCTACTAGTGAAATCTAATTTTCCTGGAGATAAAACAAATTCAAAACGAATTATCATCTCATATTATTACTTACAAGCTTTGAATAAACACCATAAAATGCAATAAACTCGCAACAATTGTTTCGGGTCGAAAAAACCACGACCCTTCATCAGGCGAACAAAGTAAGCACGAGTGCTGCAATCAAAGCGGCAACGTTGCCGCGTTGCCGCTTTGATTGCAGCACTCGTGCTTACTTTGTTCGCCTGATGAAGGGTCGTGGTTTTTTCGACCCGAAACAATTGTTGCGAGTTTATTGCATTTTATGGTGTTTATTCAAAGCTTGTAAGTAATAATTTTTTACAACGCCAGTTTTGTGATGCTTCTTTATTAAATATCATCTCATATCCCTAAATCTAACAATTTTCTAGAAAACAGGGTTTCTGCTAGGTTTTGTTCCAGGAAAAGCACGGGACACCAGCGACTGCTAATATTTAAATCTATTATCTAATAATCAGATTTTTTTTTTCATCTAAAAAAAAAAAAAAAAAAAAAAAAACTCTAAAAGAAGGCTAGTCGACAATCATAATTATCTGACCAGGAAGGTTAGTCAACAACCGCAGTTGCCAGACAAGGCAAGTTAGTCATATTTTACACTTGATTAAGAAAGTTAGTCAACAGATCCCAGGTATACTTCTATTACCAGACTACCGTAGGTAATGGAAATATTGTATTCGATCTAAAAATTCAAATTCGAGTTTTCACTTGATTTACACGTTTTAAGGTCTCCTGAGTCCAAAACAGTAGTTTTTGGCAATTGGTCAGTGGTGTATGTATGTGTGAAATTTTCTGGTTATCATATCTCTTAAACTAATAAAGATAGAACTACGAAACTTCAGAATTGAGGCAGGTTTGGTGTACAGATGAATTTTCTAAATTTTGGTGAAAATTCGAAATCCGGAAGTGAGACATCGGAAACCGGAATTGGGAACGTAAGTCAGTATCTGAAAAATGCCTCCAACGATTTTCTTCAAAGTTGCCATATAAACACTCTATTAGATGTCCTTCCGAATGATATAGTTGGTTAGTTCAGGAAAATTGATAGGCGCCCTATATAAATAGCTTAATTTCAGGTCTCCTTTAAAAACGGCTGTACTGAATATCTTCAAACTCGCCATATTCAATCTCTTTTATATATGCTTTTGTATGTAATTATTGTTTTGCAGTCAACAACTGAGTATGCTAAGTTTTGGTAAAAGTTGGTATCTCAAAAACGGCTCTAACGATTTTCTTTGAAATTGTTACATAAATCCATTTTAGATATTCTTTCTCATGTATTACATGGTTATTACAGGAAAAATGACAGTCATCCTGATTAGGTAGGTCAGTTTTAGATCTCGGAAATTGGTGTTTGAAAAAATAACTCTATTACTTTTTAACTCGCTATGTAAATTCTGTTTTACACACACACACATACATATATATATTAGCTTTCTCCTACAGGAAATTTGTTTTGTGTATACTTCGCTAGGTCAATTTTATGTCTTCGCTGACCACATTATTTCTAAAACATGCATATAATACGTGTAATAGTGTGTAGTGGAAGTCGTGTGGTTGTTTCACACCAGATTTTTTTTTTTAGATAAAGTGATCACAAGATATAAAAGTGACTTAAAGAAGTAGAAACCTAAAATTTTTCCAGTAAGAAAAATTTTATACACTTGTAAAGACATATGAAACGAAGCTTACATATAGCGAGGTTAAAATATATATATATATATATATATATATAGTAGTATATATATATAGGTAGTTATTTTTTTGAAACACCAATTTCCGAGATCTAAAACTGGCCTACCTAAGCAAGATGACTGTTAATTTTCCTGTAATAACCACGTAATGCATGAGAAAGGATATCTAAAATTGATTTATATGTAACAATTTTCAAGAAAATCGTTAGAGCCGTTTTTTAGATAACAACTTTTATCAAAACGCAATATTGACTGGCAAACAATAATTACATACAAAAGGATATTTAAAAGGGAGTTAATATGGCGAGTTTCAAAAAATTCCGTGCAGCCGTTTTTAAAGGAATGCGCTTGCGAGACCTGAAATTGAGCTATTTATACTCCTTTCAATTATCCTAAACCAACTATATCATTCGAAAGGACATCTAATAGAATGTTTATATAGCAAATTTGAAGAAAATCGATAGAGCCGTTTTTGAAATACGGATTTACGGTCCCACTTCTAGTTTCCGATGTCCCACTTCCGGTTTTTCAATTTTTACCAACATTTGGAAAATTCATCTGTACACCAGACCTGTCTCGATTCTGAAGTTTTGTAGTTTTATCTTTATTAGTTTCGGAGATATGATAGCCAGAAGATTCCACACATATACACACACACTGACCAATTGCCAAAAACCACATTTTTGGACTCAGGGGACCGTAAAACGTGTAAATCAGGTGAAATATCGATATCGAATTTTTGGACCGAATACAATACTTCCATTACCAATGGTAGTAGGGTGATTAAAGTAAAACCCCCCTAAAATTTAGGTATATTTTGAGATAATTAAAATCAGTATTGTAATTTTTACACATACATTTAATAAATCTCATTTTATTATTATATTTATTCTCTGCTTATTTTCCGTCTATATATTTTACAAGAAAATTGTTCAATTTTACATTTTTCTTGTAAGTTCCAAAAAATAGTAAATTTTTAACAAAAAACAGTATGCCAGTAGAAATAACCAAAAAACAGTAGTCTACTGGTAAACACAGTAGAGTTGGCAAGTATGCAGATTAATAAAAAATTTAATTGGTTAAAATCCTTCATATTTTATGAGGAATAAGAGGTTCATATTTGTCTGCAGAGGTTTTTGCAAAAGCATTGTTATTAGTCTTAACCTCTTTACTTTTGTAATTGTTTAATTCCCCCCCCCCCTTTTAAGGAGTTCAACCTTGAAAAAACATTTAAAAACTTTTCTGAAAAATACTACTTGTCCATCAACTGGAATAGAATACTCCTAGCTGCCAACTTTTTCAATTTATTCCGGAATGTTGTTAACATTTGCCCTTTTCTTCATACCACATTCTTAATAGAATAATTTTCTTTAGCATGTAATTACAATTAAATATGAAGACAATTACTCCTCAAAGAATATGGGCGAATATAGGGCGATATACTAACAACATTCCAGAATCAATTAAAAAAGTTAGCAGTTATGAATACTGGAAATTTAACAAACTACTGAAACAAAGAATTTGCTAGTTTAATCATTCTTCCCTATATTTATTTATCATTAACGCACGCATTTATCCAACACTTTTTTATCAAGGCATTCCAAGAGGATTGTGGCGCCACATGATTTAGTCCACTTTTTATGCACATCCTCATATATGGATTTAGAAATATATATATTTTATCTCATCGGTGCTTTCGGTTTATACGCTGTGGTTACAAAAATAAATGTAAACTTTTTTTTTTAAAGTTCCTTTTTTTAAATATTTAAGCCACCTGAATATATGTATATATTTTTTTAAATAATGGATTTTTTCCACCTGATTAAAATTACAGATAAGTACGACGATACAATGTGCTTTAACAATTGATACAGGCAATATAAACAATATGTACAGTATAGACGATACAATGTACTAAACTATAAATAACATCGAACTCCAAATTTCAGATTATTTAAAGTTTTAAAATCATAAATATTAATGATATACTTTTTTTTTTCAAGGTGAGGGTGGACATAAAATTTGCATTAAAAACACTTTAACATATATAATAAGAATTTTTATTTTTAATCATCTCTGTAAATTTTATGCCCAGAGAAATTTTAATACATAACAATAATTTATAAGTATTTGATCATCCAAAATAACTCTCACTTACCTGATAACATAATCAAGAATTTATTTAAATAAGATTTCTCCTTCATTGAAACTATGTAATTGAAATAATACATAAAAGACAAAAATCAAGATAAAAATAATTTTATTGAAAATTATAAATGTTTCATATTCATGAAGAAGATTGCTCCATAATTTACATAAAAATTAGTCATAATAATAATATAAAAGCACAAATATAATTAGGTAATAAAACGTAATTTTTTTATGCATAATAGCTCTCCATGATGGCAAGCCACTGAAAATTGTAGGAATAGCACCACCTTTAACAATTGGTTTATTTCTTGGGACTTCATATAACTTTCCTTCTTTTTCATCAAAATATGTTATTGTTTGTATAATTCCACCAGGTTTAAAATAGAGCTCACAAACCTTAAAAAAAAAAAAAAAAAAAAAAAAAAAAGACATCAGGACATTACTAAGAAATACGCTATATGAGGTGTAAATTTCACCTCATTGCATAGGTTGCATTCAATTAAGAAGTTGCATATATCATAGATGGCTTCATTGGAAATCAATCAATGAGGAGACGAAATATTCTATCAAAACCTTTCTTAATCTATGCATAAATTATTATATATATACTAGCAGGCAACGCCCGCTTCGCTGGTCCCTATTTTTAAATGAATCACTATAATTACTGAATTCTCAAAATTGCATTAATTTTTATCACGTGAAAAAAAAAAGAGAGAAACAAAATCTGATTAGGAAAAATGTCGCACCGTGTTCTCACTGCCTTCGGAAAAAATTCCCAAAATACTCTAACTCTTATTTCTGTTATTTTCCCCCTTCGCCCCCTCTCCCGGCTATCCTAATAATTTTACAATTTCGAAAATATCCGCAATCGATTTGTAAGTATCAAAAACCTATCTGTACCAATTTTGAACGGCCTAGCTGTATTTCTATTTGTTTTTGCCCATAGCCCCCCCTTACCTCCCCACCCCTCCTAATAAATTTAAAAATTCGAAAATATCCGCAATCGATTTGTAAGTATCAAAAATCTCTATGCACCAGTTTTGAACGATCTATCTCTATTTTTATTTTTTTGCCCCTTCCAATAACTTTAAAAATTCGAAAATATCCGCAATCGATTTGTAGGTATCGAAAACCTCTATGTACCAATTCTGAATTATCTAACTCTATTTTATTTTTTTTGCCTCTCCGCCCCCCCCCCTTCCCGGCCTTCCTAATAACTTTACACTTTCGAAATTATCCCCATTCGACTTTCAGACCTCTAAAACCTATCTGTACCAATTTTTAACGGCCTAACTGTATTTCTATTTGTTTTTGCCCATAGCCCCCCTTACCGCCTCACCCCCCCCTTCCCTCCCCTCCTAATAATTTTACAAATTCAAAAATATCCGCAATTGATTTGTAAGTATCGAAAACCTCTATGTACCAATTTTAAACGATCTATCTCTATTTTTATTTTTTTGCCCCCCCCCTTTCTCCCCTCCCCCCTTCTCGCCCTTCCTAATAACTTTACATTTTCGAAAATATCCTCATTCGACTTGTAGGCCTTTAAAACCTATCTGTACCAATTTTGAACGGCCTAACTGTATTTCTATTTGTTTTTGCCTCATAGCCCCCCTCCTTACTGCCCCACCTGGGGGCTGAATTTCTAAAATTTCATGTATATCTATTTTTTTGTTTTAGATATATAAGATTATGCGAAATCACGTTTTACGCATGTGAAATCACGTTTGCCCCCCCCCCCCCGCCCCCCTTGGGGACCGAATTTCGAAAATTCCAAAAATTGATTTTTAGACGTTTGTATTAGCTATATCTTAAAGCAAAAATTTTACGGATATCTGTTTTTTTGTTTGAGATATGAAGGATTTTGTGAAATCACGTTTTACCCCCCCTTTCGGGGGGCGAATTTTGTAAAACCACTTCTTAGTGGATGCCTACGTCATAGAAAGAACATTGTCATAAAATTTCATGCTTGTAGGTCCAGGGGTTTGGTCTGGGCGATGATGAATCACCCCCTCACTCACTCAGTCAGGAAGAACGATTTTATATATACAGATATATGTATGTGTGTGCGCGAAAACAGGGCAGTTTGGAATCGCCTAGCAGAGGCCTTCATCCTGCAGTGGATTGATAGAGGCTGAAATTGGTAATGATGATATATATATATTGTCATATAACACCATACCTTATAATTCGTATAGTTACTTTAGAAAAGCAAGCACGAGATTTTTTTAAAAAATCAATCTGGTTTTATTGATTTCTTTTAATTGAATTATTATTTTTTTAATGAATATATCCCTGTTAGAACACTATTGTTAAGCATACTTGAAAGTTGACAACCATATTATAAATGCTATCGCTGCATAGCAGCGCCACCTTTCGAGCGATTGACACCAAAAGTTGATAGGCACTAATTTAGGTCAAGGTGCATCTACATATAAATTTATATGTAATTCTGAACAGTAGTTCCGTAGATACAGTTGCCACAAAATTTTTGTCACACATACATACACACACAGACGGAGACAGACAGACATTTACTAAAAATGGTCAAATCGTGGTCTAACCTTTCAAAACTTGTAAATCCGTCGAAATCCGGAAGCCGAAAATTTTTAGGAATCCAATACTTTCTTCCATTGAACATACAAGAAAAAAAAAAAAAAATGTAATTACTAATTGTATTGCGTTAAAAATCTGAAAAAATAAAAGACTAATAATAATGATTAAACACTTATGTGAGTTGTGAACTTCGAGATTGCAAAAATCTGCTTCAAGGTCAGTGATAGTAGTTCATTGTTTAATGCTTTTATTCTGAAAAAAAAAAAAAAAAAAAAAAAAAAAAGTATCTTTATTTATTTCATTTTTTCGACGGGAATGTTTATTTACTATAATAATTTGGGTTGCACGGATATATATGATTCGCAATTAAACATCTGCTTTGCTTTTATTTGTTCTAGAGAAGACGATAAAATAAAGAATATTATTATTATCAGCCTTGATGGAATCCGTTTCCTAAATGTGTTTATGTTATATTTTTTCTTTTTACTTTTGCAATCGTAAAAATTTTCAACTTTCGCTTTTCAATGGATTTACACGTTTTGAGGGCTCCAGAACACGATTTGACCATTCTTAGAAAAATATGTGTCTGTGTGTGTGTGTGTGACAAAAATTTTGTGGGAATTATCTCAGGAACTACTGCAGATAACTGCATATAAATTTATATGCAGATGTACCTTGGCCTAAGTTAGTGCCTATCAACTTTTGGTATCATTTGCTCAACAAGTGACGCTGCTAGACTGCGATTTTCACAAATTCAGGAAAGGCTATATCTCAGAAACTACTAATCGAATTTGCATATAAATTTATATGCAGATAAACTTTGACGTAAGTTAGTGCCCACCAATATTTTTTGTCAACTGCTCAACAGGTGGTGCTGCTATACGTCGACTTTCGCGTTTTCAGGGAAGGCTGTATCTAAGGTTCTGTTGTGTATAATCAAACAAAACTTGACACGTATAACGTAGCCGTTATATGACATTACGCAGATTCAATTTGGATGCATATCAGCCAATAAGTGGCGCTGCTATACTGCAATTTTCTCTGAGAACAGGATATGGCTATATCTCAACTTCTGTGTCATATAACTGTACAAAACCTGATATATGAGGTAACCATTATGAAGAAGCATTTATTAAGACTTTATTTATAGAGAATTAAACTGTCTTTCTTTTCTTATTATTAGTGTTAGTTTTTTCTAAAATGAAATTATCTGCATTCATTATGGTAGATAATTTTAATAAATATTAGTTTTAAGAAAACATTTTTACTGGGCGAATGAATTTTCCTATAGGAAAATATAGAAGAAATTTTTGCGGTGGTCACAACATAATAGCTTTAAATGAAATCACGACAAGTATTTCCTCTATATTTGCTGTATATACAAGTATGCATGGAGGAAAATTCAAAATTTCGTTCACATAAAAGCGAGGATTGAATTTTATTAAAAATAAAGGTATTTAAAACAACAACAACAACAACAAAAAGTATGTTGTAGCCACCACAAGACTTTCTTTTTATATTTTCTAATACAAATTCGCTCAGTACAAATAATTTATTAAAGATCTTATTTATTTAAATTACCTACCATACTGAATGCAGACGATTTTCATCTTAGAGAAAAATTTCATTGAAAATACAAAGAAAGACAGCTTTATTCTTTATAAATAATACATTAAAAAATGCGTTTTTATAATGGTTACCTCATATATCAAATTTTGTACAGTTATACACCATAGAAGTTGAGATATAGCTTTTCCGTTCTCGGGGAAAATTGCAGTACAGCAGCGCCACCTATTGGCCGATATGCATCCAAATTGAATTAGCATAATGTCTGATAATGTTCTTTTCACATATCATTTATTATTATTATTATTATTATTATACGCAATAGAACTTGAGATATCTCTTTTCCTTAAATTATGGAAATCGATATATAGCACCGTCACCTATTGAATTATTGATACCAAAAGTGGATGGACAATAATTTATCTCGAGGTAGATCTACATATAAATTTATGTGCAGTAGTTCCTGAGATATAGCCTTCCTTTGAATTGTGAAAATCACTGTATAGCAGCGCCATCTTTTGAGAAATTGACATAAAAAGCTGATAAGGACTAGGTTATGTCAAGGTGCATCTACATATGAATTTATATGCAATTCTCTGCAGTAGTTTATGAGACATAGCATTCCCTTAAATTGTTGAAATCGCTAGAGATCCTGTATAATATAGTTTCCTAATATATGGTCATGGTCTCTAGAAATCGCTGTATAGCAGCGCCATTTCTTGATGGATGGGAACCAAAAGTTGATAGGCACTAATTTATGTCAAGGTGCATTTACATATAAATTTATATGCAATAATGTGCAGTAGTTACAGAGTTGCAGTCGCCACACAATTTTTGTCTCTCTCACACACACAGAGGCATATCTAATATTTTCTAAAAATAGTCAAATCGTGTTCTGGAACTTTCAATACGTGCAAATTCATCGAAAAACGGAAGTCGAAAATTTTTACGAATCTAGTACTTTCTTCTATTGAATATAGAATAAAGATTAAAAAAAAAAAAAAAAAAAATGTAAATTGCGAAATCTTTTCAATTTCCAGGATGTAAATACGAGGTTATACTGTATTTATTTAATTTAGATATTAATAACAGTCAAAAAAGATTTATAATACTTTTCTAATTTTCATACAATTTCTACAAAAGATACATATTAGTTTCGTTGAAGAAAAGAAAACAGATCCATACAAATACGGATCTATTTTTCTGGATACGAATAGGGAGCTCCGATACATGTCTAGCATGTGTTTAATGTTTAAATTAGTTAGAGTTATAAATATGCCTATAAATTTAGATTTATAATTGTAAAAAATATTTTGAAAGGTGAGCAGTACGATAGCTGTGAATTGCAGTCGTAGATCGAATATGCGCTATCGAAGATAAACAGCTGTACTCGTGCCTACTTTGGGTGCCTGACGAAGGGTCGTGTGCTCTTTCGACCCGAAACAATTGGTGCGAGATATTTTATTTTTATGGTGTTAATTTAAAGTTTTGTAAGTATTATAACATTCATGCCCACTTAAATAAATTATTTTAAATTACTTGTTGTAAATTATAAAAAAAGTTTTCTTGTTAAAATGGAAATGTTTAAGTTATTTATACCATTAATGATAAAGTTTATACACCTTTACCGTGTCTTGATACTATAGTGGGGGAAAAATGTTACGTATTAATGAATTAAAAAAAATTTCTGGGGGAACTATATTTGACAATTTATAAGTAAATCATTCATAATTACCTGTTGCAAATTACTAACATATATTTAACCCACTATATCTAAAATTAGTATATGCTGTAGCCATTATAAAATTTTCTTCTATTATTATTTAATATAATAGCACCATATATCTGTTACAATACACAAAGTAATTAACACAGCTTCTCACAAATAAAGATTTTACAAACTAATTTAACAAATAGATGCTGTGATACTATAACTATCTGGAAATTTACAAAGAGTAATAGTACGTCATCTGATGTACACACAAATTGATTCGGCATAGTTTTTAAAAAGCTAGTTTGGCATAGTTTTTGATGTATAACATAAGCCTTACATATCAAATTCGGTGCACATACATATCATAGAAGCTGAGGTATGGCTCTCCTATAAACAGAGAAAATTGCACCATGCCAACGTCACCTGTCGGCCGATATGCGTCCAAATTAAATCAGCATAATAGTTCATAATGGCTGTTGCACATATCAAGTTTAGTGCATTTATATATCACAGAATCTCAGTTACAGTATTTTCTTAAATGTGGAAAATTGCAACATACTGGCATTACTGATGACCGATATGCACCTAAGTTGAATAAACATAGTCTTTCACAATCGACTATTTGAACATTAAGTTATGTGAAGTTCTACACAATAGAAGCTAAGATATAGTCTTTCCTTAATTGTGGAAAATTGCAGTATAGTAGCGCCACTTCTTAGATGATATGTACCAAAAGCTATTCAGCACGAATTTATGTGAAAGTGCATCCAAATATAAACTTTTGTACAATTCTGTTCATTATTTTGTGAGATACAGCACCCAAAACATAAAATTTTGATTATACACAGACACACATCTCCTAACAATGGTTTAATCGAGTTTAAGGAAATCTCAAATTTGTAAATGCACCAAAAGCCAGAAAAAGAAAATTTTCAAAAATCCACTACTTCATTCTTATATATGTAGAAGAAAATCAAAATGAATTTTAAGTTATTGTGGAAATAGCGTATACAACTAAATGCAGGGCCCGATTAAGCTTTGAAGCTAGGGGAAGCTTAGTATCATTTCGGGGCTCCCTTTGATTTCGGGAAATCTTGTTTTCCTATTACATATTGTAATATAAAAATGCAATTGATAAAAAAGTTTTCTGTGTTTATGTGTATATATATATATATATATATATATATATATATATAATATATATATATTTTCATTCATATATCTAGGTGGTTTCCACCCACAACTTTAAAATCGTATAACTTATTAATTTAGAACATTCAAATTTTTGACGTTAAATAATAGAATTTTCCCAAAATAGTGGTTATTTTACCTTGCTTTAGGTGAACTTTCTCAGAAAAAATTCAATCTCAGTGTGAAAATCTAAAATAGAAAATTCAAGACCCTGTTTTTAGTCATTTTGAGGCCCCCTGTTAAATTTTTGAGGGGAAGCTTGTGCTTCCCGAGCCTTTTGGGTAATCAGGCCCTGACTAAATGTTTGCAATCGACTACTTAATTTATAGAGCATAGTTAAAAGAAAAAAATGTTGTTTAAATTGAAATATCAAATAGTTTTTAAATTTAAATGTGTTAAGAATGAAACAAATAACATGAAATTAAGTACATATTTTTAACAAGATATCCTTTGTTTATCACGAATACTTAATATGCTGCGCATGAACAATTTGATTTTGAATCGAGAATACAGTATCTAATAATTTAAACTCATATTATTTTTGATTAAATTTGTATTGAAAAAAAAAAATAATAATAATAATAATTAAAAATATCAACCTTTTATTACAATCATCAATCATTTGAATGAAACAAGTAACATGAAGTTGAATATATATATATATATATATTTACCAAGATATTTATTATTTATCGCTAATAATTAATATTGTATACAAGAACAATTTGACTTTAAATTGAGAACAGAATATAGTATGCAATATTAAATTCATATTATTTTTGCTAAAAGTTGTTTTGAAAAAAAATTGGTATCA
This sequence comes from Salticus scenicus, assembly GCA_963930645.1. Lineage (NCBI taxonomy): Eukaryota > Metazoa > Arthropoda > Arachnida > Araneae > Salticidae > Salticus > Salticus scenicus. The sequence goes on along the minus strand of OZ005651.1, from coordinate 30,854,244 downwards.
AACATTTAATGATAAAAAGTCTTTTTTTTTTTTTTTTTTTTACATACTATTATCAACCATTTGCCAAAATTATTTAAATTAAAAAAATTATTTATTACAGGAATTTAAAAAAAAAAAATAAATAAATAAAATAACAGATAAACGAGAAACCTTTAAATTTTTTTAATTTATCTCATTAAAAAGTTTAAATATAAAAAAAAGTATTAATATTATTTTTTACTGTTCTAAGATAGATATAATGTTGCAAACGATAATTTAAAAAACATACCTTAAAATTCGGAGTTCTTTCAAAATCACCATGGATAGCATTTTTCTATATCTTTCTTAAATTGACGTCCTTTGGAAATCCAAATACCTTCTGAACCATCTTTAAGGAAAAATAAATCATTACTATTCTGTGTACAAAAATATTAATATGAGCTTAATGTTAAAAGTGTATGTAAACAACTATAGCTTAGACAAATTAAATATACTTATTTTTTTTATAATACAACGATACGTAAAACTAGATTTAAAATAACGTGTTTTAAATTTTATACATTTTAAACAACTTTATAAATTAGAACAAATTCCAAATACGATTCATATTGTTAGAAGATTGCCGAAGCTTTAGAATTCTACAAATTTACAATTTACTATTCTAACAAAGCTTACAATAAAATAAAGTATTTAGCACTTACTTTTGGCTGTAAACTCGATTCGCTGATTCTGATTACTCAAAAATCTCTTGTTCTCTTTCTAAAATGAAAGTCACTCCAACGGCAATTGCACTATCCCGCCAAATGCGATGAGTTTATTCTTTATTTTTCGATTTCGGTTGACTAACTCAAGTTGTCAGAAGGAGACAAAAAATAAATAAACAAATAAAAAAAAAATTAAAGGAAAAAAAAAAAAAATAATAATGCTGAGCTTTTGGACTAGCCAAACAAATTTTTCTTAGTCAATTGACAAAATAGGAATATTTTTTTTTTATTCTCTCATCTGACTAACCTGGTCAAATTTGAGGAAAATGAAAACTGTACCTGGAAAGTTAGTCATCTGACAAGTTTTAGAGCCAAAACGGATCATCAGACGAAACACATTAAAGATACATGGTAAAATAAAACGACTTTTGTGTCTCATGACTAGATGGGATTGTCAGGTAGTGTTTTGATTGTTTAAAATTTTGCGTAATTTTGTGCAAATTTGTCAATGTACTTGTTAAACGTTTATTGTCACAAAGATGGCACGTCTCTTGACAAGTTTCGATTTTTCATTTTTCTGTGTGTACAGTAAAACCAATAGAAATACCTCTTATAGAACGCAATGCTTTGAAATCCTTCCGGGTGTCCGTGTATACAAACCAGTATAGGTATAAACTCCATTTTAAATAGGGAACATCCGATAGTGAACTTGAATAACATATATCACTTTGAAGAAATTCCATAAATATTTATGAGATTTAGAGCTCGGACAGACAGACAGGCAGACAAACAGGCGGACAGGCAGATACACAAAACTACAATCATATTCACCCTTAAAAAATGTTAGAATGTGTTAAATACGCTTAACGTAAACGAAAGTACAATTCTAGCCATTTTTTTTAAATAGCTCTTAATGTAACTGGATATTTTTGTGCCACCCTGTAAATCTAATGCTAATCATGCTATATTCTGTGCAAAGCATTCTTTTGTGCATACAAATACCATATTTAAATTTCCAAAAACTTCGTGGAAAGTAAAGTTATTAAAATTTGATTTATAGAAATTTCTCTAATAGAACGCAATGCTTTGGAATACTTTTGAGTGTCCCTCTATATAAATCGGTGGTGGTATTTCCTCCATTTTATACAGGAAACATCCAATAGGGAATTTGAATAACATATTTCAATTTCATTAAGATATGTCTACAGTAAAGGTATGAAAATATGGTTTATAGAAATACCTCTCATAGAACACAATGCTTTCGAATGCCTTTGGGTGTCTTGTGCACAAACCAGTAGAGGTATAAACTCCATTTTCAATAGGGAACGCCCGATAGTGATCTTGAATAACATATTTCAATTTCATTGAAATATGTCTACAATAAAGGTATGAAAATATGGTTTAGAGAAATACCTCTCATAGAACACAATGCTTTGAAATACTTTCGGGTGTCCCTGTACACAAACCAGAAGAGGTATCACATTCACCCTTAAAAAATGTTAGAATGTGTTAAAAACGCTTAACGTAAACGAAAGTACAATTCTAGCCATTTTTTTTAATAGCTGTTAATGTAACTGGATATTTTTGTGCCACCCTGTAAATCTAATGCTAATCATGCTATATTCTGTGCAAAGCATTCTTTTGTGCATATAAATACCATATTTAAATTTCCAAAAACTTCGTGGAAAGTAAAGTTATTAAAATTTGATTTATAGAAATATCTCTCATAGAACGCGATGCTTTGGAATACTTTTGAGTGTCCCTGTACATAAACCGATGGTGATATTTCCTCCATTTTATACACAAAACATCCTATAGTAAACTTTAATAACATATTGCAATTTCATTAAGATATGTCTACAGTAAAGGTAAGAAAATATGGTTTGTAAAAATACCTCTCATAGAACACAATGCTTTGAAATATTTTCGGGTGTCCCTGTACACAAACTAGTAGAGGTATGAACTCCATTTTCAATAGGGAACGTCCAATAGTAATCTTGAATAACATATATCAGTTTCAAAAAATTTCATAAATATTTACGGTAGTTAGAGCGCGGACAGACAGACGGACAGACAGACAGACGGACAGACGGGCAGACAGACAGACAAACCGAAGTCATAAACACTTTTCAACCTTGTTGGAATGTGTTAATAACAGTTTTCAACCTTCTTTGGAAAGTGTTAATCTAATAACATTAAAGTAACTCCCATGCATTAAATGCATTATCGCATTTAGGGAGTTTCAACATCGCATTTAGGATATAGTACCTTAAATGCGACAAAAATTTCCTAAATGCGACGCTGGTATATATTTTCATAAATTACTGATATTTTTTTAATTTCTTGAAAAAAAAATGACTCAAAACACTAGTTTCGAACTATGAGTATAATATTCAACCATTTTTTCTTTTTTTTTCATAATTATTTGTTTACTAAAATGTCAAAAGTTTCCTAAATGCGATAAACTTACCAAAAATCACGTCGCATTTAGGCACAATGACCTTATACCTTTTGGGTTTGTAATAATTTAAAAACTAATGATTGCAACAAATAAAATTGTTATGTTTGTATAATACGGAAGTCATAACATGATACCTATGTACTCTTCCATGATACCTTCAGACAACTCCAAAAAAAAAAAAAATAAATAAAAAAAAAAAAAAATAAATAATAAATAAATAAAAATAAAGTAACATACATCATTATACTGTTATTGATAAAGACAACTTTTATTAAATATTATTAATTGTTATGATTAATGTATCTAATAATTAACTTTCTTTAATGTTACTTGAAACTAGATAAAACAATTGTTTTCATTTAAATATAATCTATTTCTTTATTATTCTGAAAAATTTTAATTTCATGATAATTAAAAATAGCAGAATATTTTCAAGTGATTAAAAATTTCAAAAATTGAATTTATGTACTTTTGGAAGAGTCTGAAATACCCCCAAAGTAGTCGGTCAGGTATGAATATTTTAATGGCTAAATTTAATTTCGGGTTAATTGATCCCTTGAACATGAAAATTTGCCAGACTCACCGAAAAATTATGCATTTTCGTATCGTAATGTACGGGGAATATGTTATTGTTTTAAAAGTGCGATTTCCATTAAGTCAGTTGCATTTTCGTGATCAGATCTGCTTATTTCCGTCAGTTTGAAATAAGTTAAACTGGATTCTTCAGAGAGAACAACTTCAGCCAAATAATTAATTGATCCTTTTTTAATTTTTTTAACCCTCTAATGTCTTGTTTTTCTAATTCTTTTCGTTAAGAAGGAATTTTTTTCAGATTTTCTGGCAATTAAACCTGCTTTGTTTAATTGTTATTTACCTGTATTTAGATAAATTATGTTACTAAACACCTTTTCTGAATCCCTACTATGTTCTAAATGTAATACAAACTGATTTTTTAAGCGCTGGCTTTATAACTTGCGGTCATCTCGACTGGATGAATAACGTGGACGCCTAAGGACAAATGTGCAGTTTAAACAGCCAAAAAATATATCTTGCTAAAAACTAGATCACTAATATTTTGTTAACATTTAATCATTTTGATATCCCACGTATTAAAAAAAAATTTTTTTTTGTTCTAAAATTAATATTTTTGTGGTATCGTTAATTGCCTTATTCTTGCCATTTTTGAAACACTTTCTAAAATTACAATTTTTCGAACAATTGCATCTTGTTTTTAACACTTGGCTCAATCCTAAATTGCACGCGGAACACAACGTAATAAAATCTGTTCAAAAATTTACTTTTGAAACAATAAAATTAGCGATTACAGAAAGAAAAATTGAAAATATCGATGTGCGGCTTTTTTTTTTTTTTTTGGCCGCTTAGTGTATATATATATATTGTTTTTAACCGAGAGTGAAAAACTGTATCATGAATATAAAAATTAAAATCTAATATAAATGATGCTGATTGCGGGAAATTTAAGCCCGGTTGTCTTTACATTGGTCTGGACGTCCTTGAGGGGTATTTCTTAAGATTCTTAGCTAAAACTCATATAAGTTTCGGGGAAAATCATGGTAAACTTGAGGTAAGTAACGTGAATGTAACTATCATTCGGGTAGTAACATTCACGTTTCTCGAAAATAGTTATTAAAGAGGAAAGTGTTTTTTTTTTTTTTTTTTTTTTTTTTTTCAAAATGTAATTTAATTATATTAAAAAAAAAAAAAAAAAAAAAAAAAAGACAGATAACTGGCGTTTAAAAGTAATAAGTACAAAGCTTTGAATAAACACCATAAAATGCAATAACTCGCAATAATTGTTTCGGGTCGAAAGAAGACAAGACAATTCGTCAGGCGAACAAAGTAGGAACAAGTGCTACAAACAAAGCAGCACACGCACCAACGAGTGCTGTAATCATGCAACACTTGTTTTTACTACGTTCGCCTGACGAAGGGTCGTGTCTTCTTTAAATCCGATACAATTGTTACAAGTACTTACATTTTATGGTATTTATTCAAAGTTTTGTAACTTGGTAACACCCCACAAGCTTGAGCAGTAGTTTCTTGAGTTTTCATAAAAATATCTCTAATTCTTGCATCAGGTTTCGAAGTAACAAGCTCTTTAAAATAGTTATAAACATGATAAATAATCATTTTAGATTGTTTCCTTATATCAGGATTACCAGCCATAGTAAATGATACGAAAATAAAATCTTTTTGTAAAAAAATAGAACCGACTCCAAAAAGGAACTACTATTCAAACAACTAAAAATGAAAGAAAATTGGCAGAAAATGGAACTGTAAATTGCGCCTAAAAGTATAAAATAATTTCCTTCGCCAATTAACCTATAACACTACAATTAATCATAACTTTTGAAGTCGGCGCAAAATTAAATAAAATTTAATTAGTTTTTAAAGGTTTGTCTTTAGATCGGTAGCAACAAATGCTGTTGTTTCGAATGATCCATTTTCATGTTTCCTTTATTATTTTATCACTGTATACAATTGGTGCATTAGTAGCATCTACATAAAACAGTGAACATTCTTCATAATGCGGTATTTATGTTTCTACGAAGTTAGAGTTTTCTTTGCAAATTTGGTATAACTTTGATAACTATCATCCTTGGTGGCTTTTGGATTTGGGGATCAAAACGTAAGGCAAAAATATACATGCAAGATGTATATTTTCATATTATATATTGTACGATGTGTTGTTTCATATTCTTGATTTATCTCTTGATATTCCTTATGAAAATATTCATGATATCCCAAAGAAATTAAATATGTTTGCCAGATAATTTTGCGATTTTTCTTTCACCAAGGACGTCAGATACCAGCATCTTCGCCAACTTTTGCTGCTTACTAAATCTTATTTGTTTTCTTGAATCAAAGTAGCTTTCGACTGCGTTTTGCAGGTGACAATGTGAGATGTGTATTTTGAATAGGATTTGATTTTTGTATTGAAAAAAGGTATCAATTTTTATTTAATTTTGCGCCGACTTCAAAAGTTATGATTAATTGTAGTGTTATAGGTTAATTGGCGAAGGAAATTATTTTATACTTTTAGGCGCAATTTACAGTTCCATTTTCTGCCAATTTTCTTTCATTTTTAGTTGTTTGAATAGTAGTTCCTTTTTGGAGTCGGTTCTATTTTTTTACAAAAAGATTTTATTTTTCTCTTTTCAGTGAAAACTTATTTATATAGCAGCGCATCAGAAGACGTTCGACGGAAGTTTCACAAATCATAAGTTCAAAGAAAAGTGACATTACTCAAAAATTGGTTTATGTCACTGAAAAATACATGAAATGCACCCAATGTGAAAAAAAATTACATCTGCATCTAGAAAGTTATCCACTCGAGAGACAGTTGTGCCAGTTTTATTATAGTCAATTTATTTTTAAGTTGATTTTTCTCAAATGCTGCATTTTTAAGTTGTGTAACTTCTCTTGTGTTTATCGGATATGAGCAAAAAACTATCTATTGAACGAACATACGTTAAATTAAAAAGTCTTTAGAAATGTAAAGGACGGATACGCTGTATTCGTAACCGAAAATTCTGTTAGGCATATATATTGTATTTTACAGTGAATAAGTGTCACCAGCTGCGCTGGAAATTGTGCAGCGTAAAGTTCAAATAAAGAGCAAAATATGCATTGCAGCTAACCGACAGAAGTTTCAACATCGATACTTACATACTGCTTTTACCATTGTAGCTGCATGCGTTCAGCAGTTAGAGTTAGAACAGATTTTTGTGAGTGTCCTGTAATTTGTTTATATTTTAATGAAATCCTAATGAAACCTATTTCAGGCCAAGATCATTACGACAACAAAAAAAATATTACAATTGAATCATCTCTTACGAAGTTATAAGCTAACAAATTTTACCAGCAACAATGAGAAACACGGTTTGCATTGAGAACCTCTTCCTTTATGAAGTCGGTTTAAAGCGTTCATGCGTTAATCGATGTGACCGCTTACAATAACCATATTTTGAATTTTACATAGCATAAATGTCTCCCGCTACGCTACAACATATGCAATGTCGTTCAAGTGTGCACAAAATAGAAAATTGTGAACAAACAAATGCACGTTTTAAGCGTTCTGTTTCTAGCATTAATTTCTAAACTATCTTTGCTTACTAAATCGATGATACTCTGCAATTTTATAATTCACTTTTTCCCCTGTCTTGAGACGTTTCCGAGATAGGATCGCTAACTCCACTCTTTTCCACCAGGTGGCGCTTTAGGCAGTTGAATCGCGTAGCACATGTCCACTTTACTATGCCTACATACCACTTTTATAATTATAGCTGCAGCTGTTCAGCAGTTAAAAGAGTCGGGACTGAAATTTTTGGGCATCCTGTATTTTCTTTTGATCGTAAAGATCTTACAATGGGATTTATTTTAGACCGAAACCTTTACAAAAAAAACAAAAAGTATCAAAATCGGATCATCTGTTCAGAAGTTATGAGCTAACAAACAAAAGAAAAAAGAAAAAACATTCGCTTTGAATTGAGAACCTCCTCCTTTTTGAAGTCGGTTAATTAGAGCACCTCTTACGAAGTTATAAGCTTACAAACACCAGCAACAACACTTAGCTTGAATTAAGAACATCCTCCTTTCTGAAGTTGGTTGAAAACGACTTTGCGCTAATCGATGTGACCGCTTACAGTAACAGTACTTTGAACCACAGAGTATACGTGTCATCCGCTACGCTGCAAAGTGTGCAACATAGTTCAAGTGTGCACAATGTAGGAAATTGCGAACAAACAACTGCACGTTTTAAGCGTTCTATTTTTAGCAATAATGTCTGAAAACTGTCTTTTCGTAGTAAATCGAACATGCTCTACAACTTCGTAATTAACTTTTCTCCCATCTTGATCCGTTTTTGAGATAGGAGCGCTAATTCCACTGTTTTTCACCAGATGGCGCTTTATTTTCTTTAGATTGTAAAGAAGTTATAATGGGACCTACTTCAGACCAAGATCTCTACAACAAAACAAAAAGTATCAAGTAACCGTATTTTAAACTATATAGCGTATGTCTCAGCAGCTACGCTACAACGTGAGCAATGTAGCTCAAGTATGTACAGTGTAAGAAATTGCGAACAAAAAAATGCACGTTTTTAGCCTTGTATTTTTAGCATCAATGTCAAAACTATCTTTTCGTACTAAATCGATGATGCTCTGCAATTTTATAATTCACTTTTTCCCTGTCTTGAACCGTTTCCGAGATAGGAACGTTAGTATGAATGTCTAAACTATCGTTTTGTACTAAATCGGTGATGCCCTTCAGCTTTGTAATTTACTTTTTCTGTAGAACCGTTTTCGAGATAGGAACACTAACTCCGCTATTTTCCACCAGGTGGCGCTGCAAGCGGTTTAACCTTGTACAGCATGGCCACTTTGCTATACTTACATAGCATATTTATTACTATAGCTGCAGTCGTTTAGCAGTTAAAAGAGTTGGGACTGATTTTTTTGTTCACCCTGTATTTTCTTTAGATCGTAAAGATATTACAATGGGACCTATTGTAGACCAAGACCTTTTCAACAAAACAAAAAGTATAAAAATCGGAGCATCCGTTCAGAAGTTATGAGCTAACAAACATAAAAAAAACATACGGTTTGAATTGAGAACCTTCCTTCTTTTTTTGAAGTCGGTTAATGAAACGACAAGAAAAAGTAAATGCTAATGGAGCCAAAGAACCAAGCCAAAAGTGAACTATTATATTGTATCTGAACGAAATATTCTCCTAGTCAAACAATTGCTCAAATGGGGTGAGAAAAGAAAGAGCGATAACGGGATCACATGGGTCATTTCTAGGAAAATTGACCGGGGAGTAGTGACTTTCACAGGCCAATTCAGTTTACACGGACTATAGTAGTCGACAAATTGAAATTAATAAATAAATATTTTTAAATATTGCCTACGCCGAAGTCTGAATTCATACGAATTTATGCCCTTTTTCGAAGTAATATCATGTAAAAAACTGTTGTACAAAATTTGGAAGAACAATAACTTCTCTTTTTTATTTTAATACCTTTAACAATTTACCTACATGCGATACCCGTTTACTAGTCTAGACTTTTAAATTATTATTCTAATATCTCAAACCCGAATGAAAAAAAAATATTAAGGCAAGCGTCTAATCTTAGAAGAAGTCGCCAAATCGAAGTCAATAAATAGCATTTTTTTATCACACATTATGCGCACCCAAGTCTGCTCACGATAAGTAGTTTCGGATATAAAAGCAACTGCTATAGGATATCGCTGCAAACACAAAGCTTTCTTTATTTGTAATGTGTTCTCGGGATGAATAATTTTAATAAAGCAGAGGAGGTACAGAACAATGGTTTGGATTAAAATTTACTCATGGAATGACGGTAAGAAAGATTTTTTATTAAAATAGAAATATTTAAATGTTGCATTTATACCTAGTTGTGGCAAAACAATCTAAAACATCAAACAAACGATTACCTTTTCCCCTCCATTTTAATTTAATTTACCGGTGTTTGTAATTGTAAATTTACAGATTAATTTCATTCAAATATAAACGTATATTATATATAAATATATTTTAATATATGTTTTATTTACTTCAAATAAATTACTTATATAATGTTATTTTTGTTTTGTAAAAATTAAAAAATTAAATGAAATTAGTTCGACACACGGATATTACATTATATTAAAATTTACAAATACGAATTATTATCTATCTTTCAGTTTTTATTTACAGCCGTTTTAAAATTGTTAGAATAATCTTGAATTCTCAATTCTTAATTTATTTTTAATGCTTGCGATACTTCAAAGAAAAAAAAAAAAAAAAAAAAAAAAAAAAATCACTTGCTGATATAATTTATCTATTATTGTTTAAGAATAATTTGGAGAATATATTGAACAGTTTTCAACAAAGTTTAAGTCTTCCTTTAGTCTGTCAACCTGACAGTGTTTTCATTTCTACAAATATTTTTAGAATTCTGTAAAACTGACATTAGTTGTTCATGTTTTTCATAAAATTAATTCCGATACATTACGGTGTAAGAGACGCATATTTTATAAGCACATTTCAAAATCTTTATACTTCGCTTTTTATACGAAATTAACCTACATATTTCTGTTTTATTAATAAATGCTTATAGAAAACAGTGACTGACATTAATGATTCATTTACAAGGCCACAAAAAAGTTTTCGGTAAATTTTTGGACGAGAGTTGTTTACTACTCTTTCGAATAATGGTAAATAAAATGTATACCATCGTATTTATTAAATGACGGATAAATGTAATTAAAAAGCTTTTATTTACTCTTAAAAATATTTATAGAAATTAAAACCGTTATGTAACGAAGTCTTGTCTTGTTTGAAAATGAAAAAATTTTCCAAACTGCTCTTAAACTATGAAAAATAAAGTATACCAATTACAATTTTTTTTCCTTCTGCATGCCGAATTAAAAGAAATAACAAAACAAAAATAAATAAATAAGTAAATAAAAATTCACAATTATTTTAATAATTTTCGTACATCTGCCAATTCCAAAGCCATAAAATACAATTATTATTTCTTTTCAATTAAAAATAAATAAATTTTAAATTTCATTATCTATGTTTTATACCTTATTTGATAGATATCAATGAAACAATTGATGAAATCTTAAATAAATAAAGAATGAATATTCAGAGTAAGTTTTCAGCGTAATCTCAAATAAATTCTTTATGCTACAATTATCTTATAATATTTAGATTATAACATGCAGTCGGCAAAAGCAGTTTCAAAAATATTATGTATCATACAGTAATTTGATCCATTACATTCATATTATGAATAAATTTGTTCATATTATACTATGCACTCTTTTAATGCATAAATGTTTTAATAATATATGTTATACGTGCGAAATGTTTGCCAAACATTGCAATAAAGTACGTTATTCTTGAAGTACGTTAAAAGAGAACAATATTTTATTTAATTATGTCTAGAAATATTATATAATTTATTTAGGAATATAAATATTTTATTCTATATTAAATAGACCCTTTTGTTTACTAATATAACTGTATTACAATTTAGGAATTCTCTCATGTTTATATGTATATGTTGATATTATTATGTGATTACGTTATTATACTAACAAGGAGACGGCAAGGGTGTGGGGTCCTCAAATCGAACGGAGGTTCCGCGTGTGGTAACCGGTAAAAATGGTAACGGGAAAAATGGTACCAGAAAAAATGGTAAAGGGATAAAATGGTAAAGGGAAAAATGGTAAACTGAAAAAATGGTAAACGGAAAAAATGGTAACGGAAAAAATGGTAATGAGGAAATTAGTAAAATCATATTGCAATTATGTCATTATCATATCATGATGAAAGCGATTTTACACAGCTAGTGGGTGGCTCAAAACTGAAGTGGTCAGAAGAGTTTTGGATTGCTATACGTATTCAATGGTAGGAGTGAAGTTTTTTAAGTTAGAATGTCGAGGTTATTTTTTAACTTGTATTATTGAAGCGAGAGTGCTAATCATTCCGGAACATTCTATTTCGGCCAAACTCCTCTCTCTCCCTGGGGGAAGAACAAGTTTGGTCGTGATTATACGGATCCGATTATATCCACTGGAATCGGTCAATTCCTTAACAGTTTTCAAGGTGCTAATTTGTTTTTGTTTAAAAAAAAAAAAAAAAAAAAAAAAAAAAATGTGATTTTTCTTTTGGCCCACCAAATGTTTTACGTTTTACAAATCTGCCTTATAAGAAACCAAAAACACTTAGACACAAATTATAATTTTTTCAGATAGTTTTTAAAAACAGACTGAGATGATTAGCATTTTTTAATTCATTTAATAAAAAGATAATATAGGAAATATTATTATTTTTTAAAATGTGTTTTTAAAACAATTCATTACTTATATGATTAACATTTATAAGTCTGATTAAAAAAAAGAAAAAGAAAAATGTATTTTTAGTTATTGCTGAAATTAGAAATATTGACATTACACAAATTTGTTTATGTCGATTATAGATCTATTCATCCATTCTAGCTATATGAATACCTAGAGATATGAAAATAAGTTGTGTACAAAAACTGAGAATGGAACTACTGTCACAATTTTGTTGTTAGGGGATCCCTGAAAAAAAGGGCACCGGAGAAAAATTGCACTTTTCCAATTCGCAAATCGCAAAATAATATGAAATAAAGAATTTAAAGAATGATTTTCCGATTATATTTTTAGAAATTTCAATTGATTTGGTACAACATTCAATTAGTGTATACCTGGAGGAAGGGGAGGGTGGGGGAACTAAGAGCAGATCGAAGCAAAGCAATTGTTTTTATATCACATTCCTACCGATTTTAATGAAACTTTGTATGATCGCATACAATTTGTGAAACAATTACAGTATGTGTCAGACATACTTCGGGAGGAGGGGGGGGGGGTTAAAGAGAGGGGGATAGAGGAAAATAAAATGATATTTTATATCACCATTTTACCGATTTTAATGATATATTCTATAACAATCACTTCATTAAATTGGCAATAAGATGGTATGAAAATATTTTCCTTCCATGTGGGCCCCAGCTCTCACCAGGTAGTGTAACGCTCTCTTCAATTTTTGATAAACAATAAGAGATATTTATGCGAAATTTCCTATAAATGTAAAGCAAAGTGATTTAAAAACAATATTTTTTTCACTCAGTCCTCCCCTCCTCCTAGATATATGTAACACTCTTTGAAAGTTTTCATTAAATGTAGGAGATAGTTTTTGAAATTTTAATTAAAATTGGTAATATTGTGGTATTTATACAATTATTTTTCTCCTTTTCCCCTTATCCCATTGCCCCCCCCCCCCCAAGGAATGGCGGAAAAAAAGTCCCTGGAAAAAAGTCACGGAAAAAAAGTCCCCGGAAAAAAAGTTCCCAGGAAAAAAGTCCCCGGAAAGAAAGTCCCCAGGAAAAAAAGTCCCCGAAAAAAAAAAAAAAAATCCCCAGAAAAAATCCATTAAAAAAATTAAATAAAAATGCGTTTTAAAGCTTCTAAGAATATCTAATAATCAGTTGGCTTCGTTTTGTCTTTCTGTTTGCCTGTTAACCTCTGTGATCAAGATTTTTTTTTTCCCGATAATATTTATTGAAGGGCTTGGAGCTGGTATACCTAATTCAAGTTTTCTATGGCATATCGATATTCTCTGTTGAAAATTGTATAATTTTCGCATCTAATGTGTCTAGAGGGACTTGCAAAAAAAAAAAAAAAAAAAAAAAAAAAATTCTGATGCATTAAAGTTTATGATCGGTATTTTGAAAAGAATTTTATTTTATACTGAACATAGGAAGCGCCTTTGCGTTTTCTGCAGGTGGTAAAAAAGAGAGTGTGTCTTTTTCTCTATGAAAACTCGGCACAAAGATGTTTAAATGCATATAAAAAGGTAATATTTAAAAGATTAAGACAAATAAAAATAAAATGAAATATTTTTTACTGATATAGGATATACCTCTTCTATTGGACTGATTTAATTTTCTCTCACAAAGCTTCTAATTGTTTTTTCACAATATATATGAAAGGTTAATTGATGCTTTATTATTATAAATATTTTTTTTTTATATACTGAAAAGAGATTAAATGTTATAGTCATAAAAAATGAAAATTATACATATTTACCTTCTAAAAGGTTGAAACGCACTGTTGCTTTTAGTTTTTCCGTTTGAAACACGGTATTCCCTAATATTAAAGACAATTTTTTCTCATTATATTTTAATAATTAAAACTTAATTTAAAAGAAATCCGCTCATTGCGATTTTCATGAAAAGTAAGTAATAGTTATACATAATGAAAAATGTTCTAGAAGTGATGGTGATAATTTGTAAAATCAGTTTAAATATTGCTCGGCTGAACAGAACTTCGCATAATAATCTTTTTTTTTTTTTTTTTAACTTTAATTATCTCTTTTAGATGACGATTATTTTTTTTTTCATAGGAATCTTATGATAAAAGATATAAATTATTAGAATAATATAATGACAATTACTTGTGAAATCAGCAGCTTTATTATTATTGATATCATTATTATTATTATTTATTAACTAATCAAATATTTAGCGTAAAGCACTGTTTTAATTAAACCTTAATGTACAGCATTTTAATAACCTGTACCAGGTTTTTCTCTTTTTATATTCAGTACCTGATTGACTATGTTTACTTAGTTCCGTTGTAAAAATTATTCGTAGCGTAATATAGGGATTCGTTTTCGAAAATGTGATAATAAAGGCCATGCGATTTTTTTTTTTTTTTTTGTCTCGGATGGAGAGCGGGCTACTAGTGAAATCTAATTTTCCTGGAGATAAAACAAATTCAAAACGAATTATCATCTCATATTATTACTTACAAGCTTTGAATAAACACCATAAAATGCAATAAACTCGCAACAATTGTTTCGGGTCGAAAAAACCACGACCCTTCATCAGGCGAACAAAGTAAGCACGAGTGCTGCAATCAAAGCGGCAACGTTGCCGCGTTGCCGCTTTGATTGCAGCACTCGTGCTTACTTTGTTCGCCTGATGAAGGGTCGTGGTTTTTTCGACCCGAAACAATTGTTGCGAGTTTATTGCATTTTATGGTGTTTATTCAAAGCTTGTAAGTAATAATTTTTTACAACGCCAGTTTTGTGATGCTTCTTTATTAAATATCATCTCATATCCCTAAATCTAACAATTTTCTAGAAAACAGGGTTTCTGCTAGGTTTTGTTCCAGGAAAAGCACGGGACACCAGCGACTGCTAATATTTAAATCTATTATCTAATAATCAGATTTTTTTTTTTCATCTAAAAAAAAAAAAAAAAAAAAAAAAAAAAAACTCTAACACTATATTTATATATGTATATAAATCATTACAGCGATTTTCAAGAAAACCAAATTTCTGCCGTAATCTTACCAGATTTATTGCGAATTACCAGTGAACGATAATTTTTCCTCAAGATCCTTCCACTAACATTTACAATAATATATATATATATATATATATATATATATATATATATATATATATATATATATATATATGCATGTTTTAGAACAAGGGGAAGGTGCCAAATGCGAATCCAGATCACCTTCGTTTTCAGACAAGACCTGGCTTAGTATGAGAAGAGTTCGTTCCATTTATTGCGTGGGTTCGATCCTAGTCGCGCTCATTGTCCTAGCCGTTCGGAGTTTTCCGTGATTTTCTCCGAAACTTGCGTGAATATGAGCTAGGACCCCTTAGAAAAAGCCCTCAGAGGGAACTCCTCCTCAAGCCTAGAAACCTAGTGCAGTCAATCGGCCTTATTCGGTACAACAACAACAACAATCCATATATTTACTTGTTTGCAATGTATACCATGCCGCGATTAAAAAAAAATAAAAATAGAAGAAGCTACATTTATCTAAATGCTATCCCACAATTAAAATTCCTCTTAGAAATATTGCGTACATTTCTTTGAAGGATTTTTGGGAATAAGGCCGATTACCTGCTGTAGGTCCTAGGCCTGAGGAGGATTGCCCTCCGTATGGGGGGTCTTTCTAAGGGATTTTAGCCCGTATTTCGCAAGTTTCGGAGAAAACCACAGAGAATTCCGAACGACTAGGCCGACGAGCACAACCTGGGATAGAACCCGGCACCTCACGTCTACCAGCTTTGAGCGCAGAACCGCTCAGCCACTGGTGGACCCATTTCTTTGAAGTATTTCTGCTTATGGTTCTTTACAAATCTCTATAATTTTAGAAGTCGCATATGGAATTAAAAATTTTACTCATCACTTAGACATGCAAATGGAAATTCATTAAGGATTGATACGGTTTAAAATAATAATAGTAATAAAAAATAATAATGTATGGCTTAATGTTACAAATATCTTGAAACGAAAAAAAAAAAAAAAAAAAAAAGAAGGGGGGGGGGGTATTCTTAAAAAAAAATAATAGTAAGTATAAATTTATCTGACTATTATTATTATTATTATTTTAATTTATGGTCAATCACGCACATTATCTTTTTTCCCTAACAAACATATTTTCAATAAAAAATATGTAAATATACATATATATTATTCTACATGTTTTAGGAGAGGCAGGAGGTGCCAAATGAAAATCCAGGTCGTCCTCGTCGGCTTAGCCGTTCAGAGTTTATCTCTTGAATACTAGGACATTTTAGAAAGACCTCCCCAGATTTATCGTGTAGACAGTAGGCCTTAATTCGTACATCACACATAAATTTTTACTAAAGCGTTGGTGCTTGAATTAAAGCCAAATAGCTACACTTGGAACATCGTGAGGGTTTTTTGAAGGGTTTCCTAGCCCATATTTACGGAATTTTCGGAGAAAAAACACAAAAAATACGAATGACTTCGACAGGCGTAACCTGGATTCAAACCTGGCACTTCCCGTCTACCAGATTTGAGCGCAGAACTTGTCGGCCACTGTTAATAAAGTGGAGGTTGGTGATGCTGGTGTGAAGATTTAGGTTGACTAACTATACGAGGGTCCTAGGTCTGGGTGGTGTGCCCTCTGCAGGGTCTTTCTGAGGGGTCCTAGCCCGTTTTATGCGAATTTCAGCGAAAACTACGGAAAAATTCTAGCAATTAAATCGACAAGCGCGACCTGGTATCTAGTCCGGCACTTCCCGTCTACCAGTTTTGCATGCAAAACATTTCGGCCACTGTTTAATAAGATAGTGGCCCTGCTGGGGTGAAGATTAAGGCCGATTGACTGCACGAGGTGATGTGCCCTCCATGTTGGTCTTTATTACGGCCATAGCTCGTATTTACGCGAGTTTTGGAGAATACCGCGGAGACCTTCGAGCAGCTAGGTCGACGAGCGAACCCGGCACTTTCTGTCTATCACATTTTAATCGCAGAATCACTTGGCCGCTGGTGGGGCGTTTAATAAAGAGATATATGTAAATAACAATTCTTTTTTTTTTTTTTTAACGTTAAGAAGCTGTTGATAACTCAGTCCGATATTTACATACAGACACACATTCGTTAAAGATGGATGTGTTTCAAAGTTTGTTTGTTTTTTTCTTAAGGGTGGGGGGGGGGGGCTAATAATAATCTTCCTCCCTGATCTCCAGCTACATCTAAATAAAATGTGACCACTCTGTGCTGTATCTAATTTTCAAACTCTGCGTTCTACTCTACTCTAGAAATAATTGTACACACAGAAAAATAAATTGGTCACAGTGACCTGCCAAAATGCTCAGCTGACAATACAGAATTGACTAACCAAAATAACTGACTAGCCAAAAAGTGTACTTGCTGAACTAGTCACCGAAACTGAAAAGTGTACTTGCTGAACTAGTCTTCAAAACTAAAAAGTGTACTTGCTGAACTAGTCACCAAAAGTGAAAAGTGTACTTGCTGAACTAGTCTCCAAAACTTAAAAGCGTACTTGCTAAACTAGTCACCAAAACACTACTCCAGACTAGGAAGGTTAATATTATTAGACAAAGAAGGCTAGTCGATAATCATAATTATCTGACCAGGAAGGTAAGTCAACAACCACAGTTGCCAGACAAGGCAAGTTAGTCAGAATCTGCACTTGATTAAGACGGTTAGTCAGCAGCCAACAGGTATTTTACGAAGCAAACTAGTCAATTTTCAATGAATATCTGATGAGGCAGGATAGTGAAGACTATTTACCAGACTAATCTGTCTGGTAATATTTGAAAAGGAAAACAAGTCTCTATTTGACTAAGCTGCCTGATAATATTTGTGGAGGAATTTTAGCCCGAAAAAAAATATTTGACTAGCCTGTCTCATAATATTTGAGAGAGATTAATAAAAAAAATTTAATAGATTAAAATCCCTCATATTTTATGAGGAAATGGCCTCATACTTGTTTGCAGGGGCTTTTGAAAAAGCATTGTTGTTAGTCTTAACCTCTTTACTTTTGTAATTGTTTATTCCCCCCTCCCCTTTTAAATGTTCAACCTTGAAAAAATATTTAAAAACTTATCTGGAAAATATTACTTGTCCATCAACTGGAATAAAATACTTATAGCTGCCAACTTTATCAATTTATTCCGGAATGTTGTTAACATTCGCCCTTTTCTTCATACCATATTCTTAATAGAATAATTTTAATAGAATAATGTAATTATTCTATTAAATTTAATTAAATTTTAATAGAATAATGTAATTACAATTAAATATGAAGATAATTACTCCTCAAAGAATATGGTTTGAAGATAGGGCGATATACTAACAACATTCCGGAATCAATTAAAAAAGTTAGCAGCTATGAATACTGGAAATTTAACAAACTACTGAAACAAAGAATTTGCTAGTTTAATCATTCTTCCCTACCTTTATTCATCATTAACACACATCCAACATTTTTTCATCAAGGCATTCCAAGAGGATTGTGGCGCCACATGATTTAGTCCATTTTTTATGCACATCCTCATATATGGATTTAGGAATATATATATATATATATATATATATATATATATTCTCATAGGTGCTTTCATTTTATACGCTGTGGTTACAAAAATAAATGTAAACTTTTTTTTTTTTTTTTTTTTTTTAAAGTTCCTTTTTTTAATATTTAAGCCACCTGAATATATATATATATATATTTTTTAAATAATGGATTTTTTCCACCTGATTAAAATTACAGATAAGTACGACGATACAATGTGCTTTAACAATTGATACAGGCAATATAAACAATATGCACGGTATAGACGATACAATGTACTAACTATAAATAACATCGAACTCAAATTTCAGGTTATTTAAAGTTTTAAAATCATAAATATTAACGATATACTTTTTTTTTTCAAGGTGAGGGTGGACATAAAATTTGCATTAAAAACACTTTAACATATGTAATAAGAATTTTTATTTCTAATCATCTCTGTAAATTTTATGCCCAGAGAAATTTTAATATATAACAATAATTTATAAGTATTTGATCATCCAAAATAACTCTCACTTACCTGATAACATTACTTTCAACATTCTTTAAATGAAGAATTTAAGTGGCTTATTTAAATAAGATTTCTCCTTCACTAAAACTATGTAATTGAAATAATACATAAAAGACAAAAATCAAGATAAAAATAATTTTATTGAAAATTATAAATGTTTCATATACATGAAGAAGATTGCTCCATAATTTACATAAAAATTAATCATAATAATAATATAAAAGCACAAATATAATTAGGTAATAAAACGTAATTTGTGTGTGCCTAAAGATGGCAAGCCGCTGAAAATTGTAGGAATAGCACCATCTTTAACAATTGGTTTATTTCTTGGGACTTGAGATAACTTTCCTTCTTTTTCATCGGAATAATTTATTGTTTGTATAATTCCATCACGTTTAAAATAGAGCTCACAAACCTTAAAAAAAAAAAAAAAAAGAAAAAAAAAAAAAGAAAAAAAAAAAAAGACATCAGGACATTACTAAGAAATACGTTATATGAGGTGTAAATTTCACCTCATTGCATAGGTTGCATTCAATTAAGAAGTTGCATCTATCATAGATGGCTTCATTGGAAATCAAATAAATCAATGAGGAGACGAAATATTCTATCAAAACCTTTCTTAATCTATGCATAAATTATTATATATATATATATATATATACATATATATATGTGTGTGTGTGTGTGTGCGCGCGCGCGAAAACAGGGCAGTTTGGAATCGCCTAGCAGAGGCCTTCATCCTGCAGTGGGTTGATAGAGGCTGAAATTGGTAATGATGATATATATATATATATATTGTCATATAACACCATACCTTATAATTCGTATGATTACTTTAGAAAAGCAAGCACGAGATTTTTTTTAAAATCGGTCTGGTTTTATTGATTTTTTTTTATTGAATTATTATTATTTTTAATGAATATATCTCTGTTAGAACACTATTGTTAAGCACATTTGAAAGTTGACAACCATATTATAAATGCTATCGCTACATAGCAGCGCCACCTTTCGAGCGATTGACACCAAAAGTTGATAGGCACTAATTTAGGTCAAGGTGCATCTACATATAAATTTATATGTAATTCTGAACAGTAGTTCCGTAGACACAGTTGCCACAAAATTTTTGTCGCACATACATACACACACAGACGGACAGACAAGACATTTTCTAAAAATGATCAAATCGTGGTCTAACCTCTCAAAACTTGTAAATCTGTCGAAAATTTTTACAAATCCAATACTTTCTTCCATTGAACATACAAGAAAAAAAAAAAGATGTAATTACTAATTGTATTGCGTTAAAAATCTGAAGAAAAAAAAAAAAAAAAGACTAATAATAATGATTAAACACTTATGTGAGTTGTGAACTTCAAGATTGCAAAAATGTGCTTCAAGGTCAGTGATAGTAGTTCATTGTTTAATGCTTATATTCTGAAAAAAAAAAAGTATCTTTATTTATTGCATTTGTTCGACGGGAATGTTTATTTACTATAATAATTTGGGTTGCACGAATATATATGATTCGCAATTAAACATCTGCTTAGCTTTTATTTGTTCTAGAGAAGACGATAAAGAATATTATTATTATCTGCCTTGATGGAATCAGTTTCCTAAATGTGTTTATTTTATATTGTTTTTTACTTTCTTCTGTGTTCAATAGAATAAAGTATTTCAATCGTAAAAATTTTCAACTTCCGCTTTTCAATGGATTTACACGTTTTGAGGGCTCCAGAACACGATTTGACCATTCTTAGAAAAATATGTGTCTGTGTCTCTGTGTGTGCGAGACAAAAATTTTGTGGCAACGTATCTCAGGAACTACTGCAGATAACTGCATATAAATTTATATGCAGATGTACCTTGGCCTAAGTTAGTGCCTATCAACTTTTGGTGTTATTTGCTCAACAAGTGGCGCTGCTAGACCGCGATTTTCGCAATTTCAGGAAAGGCTATATCTCAGAAACTACTAAACGAATTTGCATAAATTTATATGCAGATAAACTTTGACGTAAGTTAGTGCCCACCAATATTTTTTGTCAACTTCTCAACAGTTGGTGCAGCTATACATCGACTTTCGCGTTTTCAGGGAAGGCTGTATCTAAGGTTCTGTTGTGTATAATCAAACAAAACTTGACACGTATCAACGTAGCCATTATATGACATTACGCAGATTCAATTTGGATGCATGTCAGCCAATAAGTGGCGCTGGTATACTGCAATTTTCTCTGAGAACAGGATATGGCTATATCTCAACTTCTGTGTCATATAACTGTAGAAAACCTGATATATGAGGTAACCATTATGAAGAAGCATTTTTTAAGACTTTATTTATAGAGAATTAAACTGTCTTTCTTTTCTTGTTATTAGTGTTAGTTTTTTCTAAAATGAAATTATCTGCATTCATTATGGTAGATAATTTTAATAAATAATAGTTTTAGGAAAATATTTTTACTGGGCGAATGAATTTTCCTATAGGAAAATATAGAAGAAAGTTTTGCGGTGGTCACAACATAATAGCTTTAAATGAAATCACGACAAGTATTTCCTCTATATTTGCTTTGAAAATTTCGTTCACATAAAACCGAGGATTGAATTTTATTAAAAATAAAGGTATTTAAAAAAACAAACAAACAAAAAAAAAAAGTATGTTGTGGCCACCACAAGACTTTCTTTTTATATTTTCTAATACAAATTCGCTCAGTACATATAATTTATTAAAGCTCTTATTTATTTAAATTACCTACCATACTGAATGCAGACGATTTTTATCTTAGAGAAAAATTGCATTGAAAGTACAAAGAAAGACAGCTTTATTCTCTATAAATAATACATTAAAAAATGCGTTTTCATAATGGTTATCTCACATATCAAATTTTGTACTATACACCATAGAAGTTGAAATATAGCTTTGCCGTTCTCGGGGAAAATTGCAGTACAGCAGCACCACCTATTGGCCGATATGCATCCAAATTGAATTAGCATAATGTCTGAAAATGGTCTTTTCCCATATTATTTATTATTATTATTGTACGCAATAGAACTTGAGATATCTCTTTTCCTTAAATTATGGAAATCGCTATATAGCACCGTCACCTATTGAATTATTGATACCAAAAGTGGATGGACAATAATTTATCTCGAGGTAGATCCACCTATAAATTTATGTGTAGTAGTTCCTGAGATATAGCCTTCCCTTGAATTGTAAAAATTACTGTATAGCAGCGCCATCTTTTGAGAAATTGACATAAAAAGCTGATAAGGACTAGGTTATGTCAAGGTGCATCTACATATAAATTTATATGCAATTCTCTGCAGTAGTTCATGAGACATAGCATTCCCTTAAATTGTTGAAATCGCTAGAGACCCTGTATAATATAGTTTCCTAATATATGGTCTCTAGAAATCGCTATATAGCAGTACCATTTCTTGATGGATGGGCACCAAAAGTTGATAGGCACTAATTTATGTCAAGGTGCATTTACATATAAATTTATATGCAATTACGTGCAGTAGTTCCAGAGTTGCAGTCGCCACAAAATTTTTGTCTCTCTCTCACACACAGAGGCATAACTAATATTTTCTAAAAATAGTCAAATCGTGTTCTGGAACTTTCAATACGTGAAAATTCATCGAAAAACGGAAGTCGAAAATTTTTATGAATCTAGTACTTTCTTCTATTGAATATAGAATAAAGTAAAAAAAAAAAAAAAAATGTAAATTGCGAAATCTTTTCAATTTCCAGGATGTAAATGCGAGGTTATACTGTATTTATTTAATTTATATATTAATAACAGTCAAAAAAGATTTATAATACTTTTCTAATTTTCATACAATTTCTACAAAAGATACATATTAGTTTCGTTGAAGAAAAGAAAACAGATCCATACAAATACGGATCTATTTTTCTGGATACGAATAGGAAGCTCCGATACATGTCTAGCATTTGTATAATGTTTAAATTAGTTACAGAGTTATAAATATGCCTATAAATTTAGATTTATAATTGTAAAAAATATTTTGAAAGGTGAGCAGTACGATAGCTGTGAATTGCAGTCGTAGATCGAATGTGCGCTATCGAAGATAAACAAACACAGAGAGAGAGAGAGAGAGAAAAAGACAGGTCGTCTGTCTGTTGTTTCAGAAAGAAAATGAAAAAAGGTTTATCAATTATTCGCACCACAGAACTGGCGTTGCAAAATAATCCTTACAAAACTTTGAATAAACACCATAAAAAAAAAAAAAAAAAAAAAAAAATTGCAACAATGGTTTCGGGTCGAAAGAGCACACGACCCTTCGTCAGGCGACCAAAGTAGGCACGAGTACAGCAGTCAAAGCCGTGCATTACCACTTTGACTGCTGCACTCGTGCCTACTTTGGGTGCCTGACGAAGGGTCGTGTGCTCTTTCGACCCGAAACAATTGTTGCGAGATATTTTATTTTTATGGTGTCAATTTAAAGTTTTGTAAGTATTATAATATTCATGCCCACTTAAATAAAGTATTTTAAATTACTTCTTGTAAATTATTAAAACAAGTTTTATTGTTAAATTATAAATGTTTGCCATTTATACCATTAATGATAAAGTTTATATACCTTTACCGTGTCTTGAAACTATTGTGGGGAAAAAATGTCACGTATTAATTAACTATATTTGACAATTTATAAGTAAATCATTCACAATTACCAGTTGCAAATTACTAACATATATTTAACCCACTATATCTAAAATTAGTATATGCTGTAGCCATTACAAAATTTTCTTCTATTATTATTTAATATAATAGCACCATATATCAGTTACAATGCACAAAGTAATTAACACAGCTTCTCACAAATAAAGATTTTACAAACTAATTTAACAAATAGATGCTGAGGTACTATAACTATCTGGAAATTTACAAAGAGTAATAGTAGCGCGGCGCGTCATCTGATGTACACCCAAATTGATTCGGCATAGTTTTTAAAAAGCTAGTTTGGCATAGTATTTGGATGTATGACATACACCTTACATATCAAATTTGGTGCACATACATATCATAGAAGCTGAGATATGGCTGTCCTATAAACAGAGAAAATTGCACCATGCCAACGTCACCTGTCGGCCGATATGCATCCAAATTAAATCAGCATAATAGTTCATAATAGCTGTTGCACATATCAAGTGTAGTGCATTTATATATCACAGAAGCTCAGTTACAGCATTTTCTTAAATGTGAAAAATTGCAACATACTGGCATTACCTGATGACCGATATGCACCTAAGTTGAATAAACATAGTCTTTGACAATCGACTATTTGAACATTAAGTTATGTGAAGTTCTACACAATAGAAGCTAAGATATAGTCTTTCCTTAATTGTGGGAAATTGCAGCATAGTAGCGCCACTTCTTAGATGAACAGGGTTGCCAACTTTTCAAAAACAGTTTGAGGAGTATTCAGAGAAATTTTGAGAAGCATTTTGGCTACTTTGAGGAGCAATTTTAAAAATAATAAAAAAAAAAAAAATAAACTACTCACAAAAATAAATTAACAATAATCATATGAAATTTAGAAATATTTATTGATAATCAAATATATTTAGCAAAACAGTGAAGAGAGATAAGAATGGGAAATGATTAAGTCTGAATATAAGCTTAAAACCCAAAAGTAATTTGTTTTTTGCATAATGGCATATTTTCCATACATAAATAAAGGAATATATGAAAGTAGATTATTCAGTTACATTAAAAAAAAAGAAAGAAAGAAAGAAGCACAAAGGAAAAAAAAAAAAAATTCCAACAATTTTCATGAATGTCAAAATAATTATATACTATCACATAAAAATCTAAAAACGAAATCATATAAATGTGTAAATGATCTTTATCTCTAAGTCAACTCCCTCTAATCTGCATAGCTTGGGACCATATGTTTTGTAAACTTTAGAATTTTGCAGATTTTTGGTCATAATTTGTTTACTTATTTTTTTTCCCAGATACAAATGAAGATATAATAATAAATCATTAATGCTTTAAGTGAATGATAAAATAAAAGCATAATTATTTCAAATAAATCTTAAATAAAGCGTTGTCAATCGGCCTTAAAGTTCAGTAGCTTTGAATCCATTATTTTTATCGATAAATAATTAAAATAAACAATTTTTTTTTCTTTCTTTCCCCCTTTCAGCTTGTAGTTTTAATTAAACACACTTTTAGCTAATGTAAACAAATACTTGTTCCTGTTCTGAGTCAGCAATATTTCGATCACTAGAATGTTTTCTTTCTTTCATTCTTTTTTTTTTTTTTTTTTTTTTTTTTTTTTTTTTTTTACTATTATTTATGAGTATTGTAGGATGAAGCGTGTGGTTCTTCAGCTAAATTGTATAAGTTAGTTTTATTTTTTTTTATTTTCAAGATACGTTGAAGCGCTTTCATACATAAAAAATATAATTCAAAGAATAATGTTTTATGCGGCAACTGTTGGAAATGCAAAATCAAAAGTTGATAAAGATTGGATAACGATTTCTGCCTAGATGTGTGCAAGGAAAAAAATAAAAAAGAAAGAAAGAAAATAAAGAAAAAAGAATTTTTTTTTTTTTTTTTTTTTTTTTCAGTGTCTGCCACTATTCAATTTTATGTATTTAATAAAAAAATATTTAATTAGGTGGTCAAGACTGAATTTGCGGAGCATAAACATTACTTCGCGGAATTGCGGAGTTTTTAAATTTTTCCGGAGAAACTCCGCAAAAATCGGAGCAGTTGGTAACCAAGCTATTCAGCACAAATTTATGTGAAAGTGCATCCAAATATAAACTTTTGTACAATTCTGTTCATTATTTTGTGAGATACAGCACCCAAAACATAAAAATTTGATTATACACAGACAGACATCTCCTAAAAATGGTTTAATCGAGTTTAAGGAAATCTCAAATTTGTATATGCACCAAAAGCCAGAAAAAGAAAATTTTGAAAAATCCAGTACTTCATTCTTATATAAAGAAAAAAATGTTGTTTAAATTGACATACCAAATAGTTTTAAATTTAAATGTGTTAAGAATGAAACAAATAACATGAAATTAAGTACATATTTTTAATAAGATATCTTTTGTTTATCAGGAATACTTAATATGCTGCGCATGAACAATTTGATTTTGAATCGAGAATACAGTATCTAATAATTTAAACTCATATTATTTTTGATTAAATTTGTTTTGAAAAAAAAAAAAATATATATATATGATATCAAATTTTTAATAACTAAAAATATCAACCTTTTACTACAATCATTAATCATTTAAATGAAACAAATAACATGAAGTTGAATATATATTTATATATATATATATATATTTATTTACCAAGATATTTATTATTTATCGCTAATAATTAATATTGTATATAAGAACAATTTGACTTTAAATTGAGAACAGAATATAGTATGCAATATTAAATTCATATTATTTTTGCTAAAAGTTGTTTTGAAAAAATTGGTTTCAAACATTTATT
Source organism: Salticus scenicus (assembly GCA_963930645.1). Taxonomy (NCBI): domain Eukaryota; kingdom Metazoa; phylum Arthropoda; class Arachnida; order Araneae; family Salticidae; genus Salticus; species Salticus scenicus. The sequence goes on along the minus strand of OZ005651.1, from coordinate 30,827,670 downwards.
AATAAAAAAGTCATTTTTTTATTACATACAATTATCAACCATTTGCCAAAATTATTTAAATTAAAAAAAATATTTATTTAGAACAGGAATTAAATAAATAAATAAATAAATAAATAATAACAGATAAACGAGAAACCTTTAATTTTTTTTAATTTATCTCATTAAAAAGTTTAAATATAAAAAAAAGTATTAATATTATTTTTTATTGTTCTAAGATAGATATAATGTTGCAAACGATAATTTAAAAAACATACCTTAAAATTCGGATTTCTTTCAAAATCCCCATGGATAGCATTTTTCTATATCTTTCTTAAACTGACGTCCTTTGGAAATCCAAATACCTTCTGAACCATCTTTAGGGAAAAATAAATCATTACTATTCTGTGTATAAAAATATTAATATGAGCTTAATGTTAAAAGTGTATGTAAACAACTATAGCTTAGACAAATTAAATATACTTTTATAATACAACGATACGTAAAACTAGATTTATAATAACGTATTTTAAATTTTATACATTTTAAACAACTTTATAAATTAAAACAAATTCTAATTACGATTCATATTGTTAGAAGATTGCCGAAGCTTTAGAATTCTACAAATTTACAATTTACTATTCTTACAAAGCATACAATAAAATAAAGTATTTAGCAAAAAAAAAAAAATCTGTTTTTCTACAAATACTAGCTCAATTAAACAGAAAAATTTAAAGCAAAATTCAGAAAAAAAAAAATACATATATATATATATATATATGGGAGGAGGAGAGAGCACCAGAAAGAAATCGTGCCACGGGCGCCAGTTATGCTCGCTACGCCACTGACTTGTGTAACTGTCATAGTTACACAGCAAAGAAAATGCAGATATGTTTTTTTTTTTTTTTTTTTTTTTTTTTTGGTTGTTTGTTTGTTTTTAAAAGCCCAAATTCTAAAGATATACGCTTTTTGTTAAACATAAACTATACATACATATTAGCCGTGAATTGTATGCGCTTGGGAACCATTGTTATCCGTTCGACCCATATGCCAATCAACGAGTTTGTTATAAGGGGCATGAAAACAAGACAAGATACCTAATATAAGAATGAACTATTCAAAGATGAAAGAATTTTCATTTAGAAAAAGAAGGGCATAGCAATTTAGAAGACATATTCCAGTGACGGACCAGGTGCTCATATTTTTAAAGACATCTGTAGCATAGACCTTTTTTATGGTAAACATTGGGGAAAAAAAAAAAAAAAAAAAAAAGAAAGAAAGAAAGAAAGAAAAAAGAAAAAATCGAAATACACTCGTCATAATATTTTGTACAAAAGAAACTCAGTATCTTTTGTATTTAAAATGTAATAAATCTAAAAATGTTCTATCATTTATAAAAGATTTGCCAATGTGCAAATCCCTTATAATAATAATCGATATAATTTCTGATAAAAAGAGAGACATTCATAAAAATATTTTATTATGATTATTATTTATTAATTTATTACAAATTTTGTGTTTAGAATTAACATGGATTTCACAATATAAAAAGCCTATCTGATATGGATTTTTATTAATTTTCATTTATTAGTGCGTATGAAACAAATTTGTAACTTTTATGGGTTTTGAAATTTTTGCTGTCTCTGAATTTCGTGCTAAATAATCTGTTTGTACATTAATTTCTCATTTTGAATCTTTTATTTGTTTCATAATGTGTCAGGAACTCCAATATCTGTTTTTTTTTTTTTTTTTTTTTTTTTAAGGTATAAATATTATTTTTAATAATAACCATTCATTTCGCATGCATGTTGCAATTTTTAGGATTATTGCATGTTAAGTAGTTTTACCCCTAACGAAAGGACATTAAACATGGAATTAATGATACAAATTTCAGATCATCATTAGAGATATTTTTTAAATGCTCATTTTCGGTGACAGTGTACCATGGATTCATAGTACACATGTTTCAGAACACTAATTTTCCACTTACCATTTTTTCCGTTTACCATTTTTTCCGTTACCATTTTTTCCAGGATTCTCCGCGTGTAGTTAGCACTCAGTGAGTGTATTCATATACTCAAACCCTAGAGCGCACTACTTAGCCATCGCCGAGAAAAAAATTCCTGAAGTTTGAAAGAAAATTTTTTTTTTTTAATTTGTATTAAAATTTAATAAATCGTTATAAACAATTTCTTTTCAACTTTTATACATTGTTAAATCGCGAATTTAATTTCTAACTTTTTAACATTAAACATATGGATATTTATTATTCGCATGTGGTTGGAATTAAATAAATTTAATATATCAAAAATAATATGAAGAATTTACGTGCTCCTGTAAAAAAAGCTGCATTTATTTGTTGTGCAAGTTGTCGACAAAATTTGTGTTTTTCTTGTTTTTATGGCTGAATATCACATAAGTGTGCATTTTGGATTTTTTTAAACTTTTTTTTCAAACTTTGTATTTTAATTTGAATTTTTTAAAATAAGTCCGTAAGTACATCTTAAATAAATTCTGAGTTTGACAGAGATCGATCATAATTTTTTAAAATTTTATTGAAATTTTTCAATAAAAATTTTTAATTTTAATTATCTTATAAAATCAAAATTACCATTAAAAAAAATTTTTTTTGTGGTTCAGATTCATTAAAAAATATAAGACTTAGGCTTTTCTAAAAAGTTCTTCCCATTTTAAAAAATAAAATAAAATAAAAAACCCCAAAATTTTTAAATTTAAAAAAATAAAAAAATAAAAAAATAAATTTAATTTTAATTTTTTATAAACATAAATTATATCATTGGGAAATATCATAGACTGCATACCTCTTGACTATAAACTGGAAATAATTAGTTTACTTGCATTAAATTTTTAATTATAGCATTTAAAGATGTCAAAAAATGATGTCACTGAAATGACTGGTTTGTCACTGAAATGACAATGTTTGTAACTGAAACGACTGTTTGTCACTGAAATGACAATATTTGTCAAAATGACTATTTTTCACTGAAATAACATTGTTTGTCAATGAAATAGGACCATATAATATTAAAAATGGAACATATTAGAACAATAGAGAAAAGATTGTGAAGGGAGAAGAAAGAGCAATAATGAGAATATCAAGCAATTTTATTGTATTAAAATCCTTGTAGTTACAAGTTTAATGATTAACTGAATTAAATTCAGAAAAAGCATTTTGAACATTATTAAAATCTTCATCCTGAAGTTTAAAATATCTATTTGAAGCAGGTTCAGCAGAATTCCTAATTTTGCACAGAATATGTGGCACTTGAATTTCATGGACATCCTCTTTCTCAGGCCATGCAAATTATTTTTTCTGCATCTTGCCATAAATGACACAAGTAAAATATTTTGAGTAACATTCTCAATAACACCTTAAAAGGGGCAAAAAAAAAAAAAATAAATAAATAAATAAAAAAAAATAAATAAATAAAAGTTTGCTTTTTTAATTGTATCTTAATATTAATGTCGTATGTAATTTTTTTATATTTACCTGGATACCGGAAAGTACTTTAAATATTTAAATATAAAGCTTATCCTACACCAACAAATCTTTTAACTCAAAATAAAAATTATTTAAATCCAGGGCTTACAAAATAGTAAATCTGCAACAAATGTCATTTTCGTGACGTCACAAAAATGACCGTCACGAAAATGACAAATCGTCAATAATTCGTTCTGTACTGAAAAACATGCTTTCACTAAGCCGATATCGTCACATTTTCTTCTTCTGGTCGTCATTCTATATTAAAATAAAACTTTGTTCTAAATTTTATAATAATATTTTTTTTATTTTTTATGCATCTCGAAAATGACAGGCAATAAAAATACGCACAGCATGTAAACAATAAAAATAATGTTAACTCTTACCTGTTTTTAATTTTCTTGAGATTTATTTTCCCCACATATCGTCAATGTTGATTTCTGATCTTAAACTTTAAAAAAAGTGAATGGTGGCACCATCCCTTGATGATATATGAAGTTATTTTCACGTGTCACGAAAATGACGTCAAGACTTGCATACAAGCATTTTAATTACTCATGCATGAAAATTAACGTAATTAAAAAGAAAAAAAAATTTCCTTTGAAAACAAATAGTTTTTTTTTACAAGAATTAACAATTATTATAATTATCATTTTATTTTTTTTAGTAAAAAACATACTTTATATGTAAACATTTGGTCTTGGAGACAGTCACGAAAATGACGATTTTAAGGTTTAAAATTTTCTAAAAAATACTGAAATTGCTATAAACTCACATTTTATGATTTGATGCTTTTTTAAAAAGGTACTTCTAAAGAATAATAATAAAATTTTACAATTTATTTGCTTAAAATTAATAATAAAGACCTGAAACACTAAAATGCACATTTATGTGATATTCAGCCTTATGATAAATATCATCCAGGTTTGTGTATTCGTAAAGATGAATGATTGAAAGAATTGCTAATGCTATAAACGTATAATCATAAATATTCATTGTATTTAATAATATGTTATTTTATAAGAAATAAATGGTAATGTTTAAAAGAACTGTGGCTTTTGTATTTATTCTATCTACAGTTCTAAGTTCTAATCGTTAAAAAGTTAGAAATCATTAAATTCGCGATTTAACAATGTATAAAAGTTGAAAAGAAATTGTTTATAACGATTCATTAAATTTTAATACAAATTAAAAAAAAAAAAAAAAAAAATTTCAAACTTCAGGAAATTTTTTTCTCGGCGATGGCTAAGTAGTGCGCTCTAGGGTTTGAGTATATGAATACACTCACTGAGTGCTAATTACACGCGGAATCTCCGTTCGATTTGAGGACCCCACACTCTTGCCGTCTCCTTGTAAGTTGAGATTGATTGCCGATTTAAATAAACTTATTCACGAAACTACGTTGAAGGAGAAAAAAAGCAAAAATGATGATGTAGAAAACGAAAAATAGAACAAAAAGTAGAAAAATGTTTTAAAAATTCTTAAGACATGGAGGTGAATTACTTTCGAAAAATTTTAAATGCAGTATGGCTAGAAAAGAAATTACTTATGCAACATACATGTTCAGCTGTTTGGAAAGTAATTCCACTTCTTTCTGTTTTCGATGACAACATTTTTTTTTTTTTTTTTTTTTTTTTCACGGGACTGTAAATATTTTATTTAATAGTAAACAGATCATTTTGTTTTAATACATTTTGTTAGCCTGCTGTAATTCGGTTCGTTGTTTGTTCAAGATAACCAATCTTGCCATCAATTACTACAACTAGTTTTATTAGCCCTCGAAGTCCTCTTATTCTGTTTTGACACTCCTTTTTTTCTTCTTTTCCACTTGTTTTTTAACTTCCTTTTCTTTTATTCTGCAGAATTAAAATATTTAATGAGAAATTAGTGATTTTTTTTTTTTTTTTTCACATTTTTCGTATGACTAACGTTCACTACTTGAAAATTTAAAATCTGTATTAATAAAATCAGAATTTTATGTGTAAATTTCTCAGAATCAAAAAAATTTGTGATATTTTCACGTTTCACACATCATGAAAGTAAAAAATGACTACAGAATTTTTTCTGTGGGGGGGGGGGGGAGGAGGACGGATCATTGTATGTTTGTAACGCTATCTTTGTTCGGGTATCATGTATGAATGGCTGGTCAGAATTCAACAACACTTGGCAAGGATTCAGGTCTGTACCCAGTTTTAAATTATATCTACTGAACATTTAAAAATTTTGATTAGATTTACAGATATGAGCAAAAAACACCTGTGCATGGGGAAAAAGGCTTTTGTCAGAAAAATGGTTTCAGAATATTTTCTTTGTGTGCATGGGAAAGGTAGAGGTGTATCGAACATCGAACGTTTTTTGTTCGACCGGGATTTACGGAAAAACGACTGGACGGAGTTCAATGACACTTGACTGAGGTACCCAACTTAAACTTATATCCATCGAACATTTCAAAAATTTAATTAGAATAACAGATGTGAGCATAAAATGCTTCTGTAACCAATCAAAAATTACATCTAGGTATTTAAATACGTTAAAATGTCTCTGACAAAAATTTCGACTTTTTAGTCGTTGCCTTGTTACTTTCTTCTATCTTCAATAGAAGAAAGTATTGGATTCGTAAAAATTTTCGATTTCGGGTTTTTGATGAATTTACACGTTTTGAGAGTTGTAGAACACGATTTTAACATTTTTAGAAAATGTCTGTCTGTCTGTCTGTCTGTCTGTGTGTGTGTGACAAAATTTTGTGGCAACTGTATCTCTGGAACTACTGCACAGAATTTCATACAAATTGGTATGTAGTTGCACCTTGACATAAATTAGTGCCTATCAACTTTTGGTAAAAATCGTCTTACAGGTTGCGTTGCCATCCCGCTTTTTCTAAATTTTTAACAGGGTGATATAGGGCAAAAATTTTCAAGATGGGTATCTTTCGAAAGGTCTCGTCAGTACCTTTAAAACGAATGGTTGAACTATAAATCTGTGATAATTTAAAACAAAGTTATCGATTTTTTTTACTTTTTACGAAAAAAAAACTTAGAATTTTTTTTTTTTTTTTTCCCCTTAATTTTATCAAACTCCCACGGTTTCCGTGTTCTGACAAACTTAAAATAATTTTTGCTTTTTTCCCCTAATTTTGTCAAAGTCCTACGGTTTCCGTGTTTTGACAAACTTTGACAAAATTTTGGGTAAAATATGAAAATTATTCTAAGTTTGTCAAATCACGGAAGCCGTGGGACTTTGACAAAATTGGGGGGAAAATGCAAAAATTTGTCTAAGTTTGTCAGAACACGGAAACCGTGGGAGTTTGATAGAATTAAGGGGAGAAAAAAAAAAAAAAAAAAAAAAAAAAAGTGGGACTTTGACAAAATTTTGGGTAAAATGTGAAAATTTGATAAAGTCCCACTTTTTTTTTTTTTTCCTCTCCCCTTAATTCTATACTTTTTTTTTTTTTTTTTTTTTTTTTTTTTTATTACTGAGTGAATTTGTATAGGAAAAGATAGAAGAAAGTCTCGTGGTGGCCACAACATACTAGTTTTTTGATGTAAATTTTGTGTTCTCTTACGCAGACGGTATCTTTTCTAATTTTTGAAGGCTTTTTTTTTTTTTTTTTAATTTCCCTTTAAAAGTTAGTTTTGTATATAAAACATCATATTTTATAGCAAGCAGTGGTGATTAGATATTCTGTAAAAAACTGTAAAGTTATGTAAAAGAAAGGAAGATCTATTACATTTCACAGGTAAGATTTTTTAATACTATTATTGTTATTATTTCGTACTTTTTAAGTAATTCTTTTGCAAAATGGTTATAAATGTTACATTTAGTTTATATATATATATATATTATTTATTTATTCATTAATATATTTAGTTCTTTAATTCTTAGTGTTTTTTAAATAATTTATGGGAATTACACTTATCTCTTAATGATTGTATTAAAAAATAAATAAAAATAATAAAAACAGCTGAAATGCTGAAAATGTAATGCTTTACACAAGTTCTGTTTGCTTTATCTATATATATAAAAGAGTACTTCCACTCACTCACTGACTGACTCATCAACGCACAGCAAAATCTACTAGAGTCACTGATTCGAAACTGGGTCAGATTATAGAACATGTAGTGTAAGCACCCCCTAAGAAGCGATTTTGATAAATTCGCCCACCGGAATAGGACAATTCCGCCGAGATTTTAATCCCCTATTCCCCTCATAGGACAATTCCGCCGAGAATTTTATCCCCCCTTTTCCCACAGAGGACAACTCCGCCGCGCCATTTTCCTGAGAGGAGAAGAGGGGGTCTGCAGCAGTATTTCCATTTTTGGCGACGCATTGCACTTTGGCGGCACATCGAGCATTATATAAGAGCCCTTCCCCCTCGTTTTGGAAAGATGAGTAAAAGTAAAATAGATTTTAACCAAATTAAGAGTAAAAATTTTTACTCATAAACATGCATTTAATTTTATTTTTCATTATTATTATATGTTCTTTCATTTGACAATTATTTAATCGTATTAATAAATTCTACTATTAATAAATTTATTTCTAATTTTCGTGTAGCACTTGAATATCATAAAATTCAAGTAAAAATTAACTTAAGAAAAATTTATATCTTAGTTTAAATTATTCCGATTACATTTACAAAATTATTAAAGGATAAATAAGAAATTAAATTTTCTTTACTTAACATAATATTCAAATATATATTACTTAACTTATATTAACTTATATTAAATTTTCTTTACTTATTTTCTTTAATTTAATTTCTTAAATTTTTTATTCAACAGTGATAAATAACAGTAATAACAACAGTAATAGTTCTGTGCGATGAAAATCATCTCCATCTGTATATATCGTGGAAAATTGTTTTAATAAATATTAATTTTATTAAATAATTTGTATAGAAAAAAATGTAGAAGAAAGTTTCATGGTGGTTACAACATACTAGTTGATATTGGAGGAACATTCAGAAGATAGTTTTTAGTAACATAGCTGATTTTGTTGGGAGACTGAAAAAAAAAAAACAGAAAAATTTACCACGAAAAATACCCCCCCCCCCCCCCAAAGAAAAAAAAAACTAGCGCACATATTAATGTATTTTGAATTTTATTATGGTATTCTGGGTCGATGATAGAAGACAGATTATTATGGAACAGAAAATAATTATGGAACAGAAATGTCCGCATATAACTCGTTTAAATGAACGACTTTTAGTAATCAGAATTATAAATTGATTATTATAGTTTCATTGATTATTATTTGCGTAACGATGCATATACCTATGAACGTTTGTATCCATTTACTTTCTTCTTCTGATCATTTCAATAGCAAAGAATACTGCCTGTATCGAAATAATATGTCACCAGTTTAATAATAATTTGGTATGTTACTCACACGGTTTACCGTACAATTTAATACTAGAAATACTAATTGGAATCTAATTGGAATACTAACACGAATCATTTGCTTGATCTCAACGAAAACTTTAGTGCAGCTTTCCTATACGATACAGATTTAGTATATCGAGTTAGATCTTTCTGCTGTTATTTGTTCTTAGAATATGCTAATAACAGGCACATAGATCAACCGCAAAAACATGATTTTAGGATTCAGGGGACTTCACAACGTATATATATATAACAAAAACTCAATTTAAAAAAATTGACCCAAAAACAGTATTTTCTCTACTATCTTTCATGATATCATTTTATATAGCAACTTTGTTGCCAGTATATAGCATAAAAGCTGATATGGTCTTTCCGTAAATAGAGTTAGATTGCAGTACATAGCAGTGTCGTTTTTCATCTAATATGCATTCATAATGAATCAGCATATAGTAATAAATACACTTTTCAAAAATAAGTAATCAAGTTTCAGTTAATTAGAATGCATTACGTTTTATATTTAAAAAAAAAAAAAAAAAAAAAAAAAAAATCCAATTATAGCTGACGTAAATCACAAAAAAAAAAAGAAAAAAAAAAAAAATACATCATAAATAAATAAATAAATAATAATAATAATAAAAACTAATAAATCATAAATTAATTTTTTTTTTTTTTTTTTTTTTTTTTTTAATTTGCCTGCATGTTCAATAGTATTAAATTACGATTTTGCATTCGTTTAGTCAATAAGCATTTCTAACACTCTAAAGGTTGTTGCCTTATAAAATGAAAAATCTGTAGTTGAAAATATAGGGAAGTTACATCTATAGAAATTACTGTGCTGAATTTTAAGAAATTGACAAATTGAACAACTTTCTTCCATAAGAATTTTTAATACAAAAGATTACGTGTATAAAGTGAAAAAGTGCATAAAAATAAAGGTATTTTTGAATGCCTCTCTGAGATTCTAATAACAGATTTTCTTTTCCCTTAAATTCTCTTTTACCATAACTTTCTAACAATGCTACTTTCAATCCTCTACCCCGATAATTAATATGTTAAAAACGTATAACAAATTTCATGTTTGCGAATTAATATATAGATTATTACGATTCTTTTGTGTATTTATTTTTAACAAAAGTTGAATGCCTGAAGTTTTAGCATTCTCGCCAACTTTTATTTCGCCAAAGGTAATGCCTTCCCCCCTCATTCGGCGGAATTGTCCTATCGAGGGAAAACGGCAGAAAGGAATGCGGCGGAGTTGTCCTGCTGGGGGAAACAGCTGATAAATTTTTCGGCGGAGTTGTCCTATGCCCTCGCCCACCAAGGGGGTGGGGGGGGGGGGCAAAACGTGATTTCGCAAAAACCGTCATATCTCAAAGAAAAAAACAGATATCTGTAAAAATTTTTGCATTAAAGCATAGCTAACACAAATGCCTAAAAATCAACTTCTGGAATTTTGGAAATTCGGTCCACAAGAGGGGACGCGTGGCAAAATGGGATTTCACGTGCGCAATAAGTGATTTCATAAAAAACTTTCATATCTCAAAGAAAAAAAAAGTTATACGTGATATTTTTGTTTCAAAATATAGCTAGCATAAATACCTAAAAACCAATTTCTGGAATTTTAGAAATTCGGCCCCTAGGGGGGTGGGGGCAAAACGTGATTTCACAAAAAAATTTATATCTCAAAGAAAAAAAAAAACATATACCAGTAAAATTTTTGCTTTAAAATATAGCTAACACAAATACTTAAAAACCAATTTTTGGAATTTTAGAAATTCTGTCCCCAAGGGGAGGGGGAGGAAGCAAAATGTTATCTATATTATATCTTTTGTATATAATCTAGATATTTCTTCTGTAATAAAAGCTTTAAAAATAATTATTTTAATTTTTAATTGTTGCCAAAAAAATTACGAGTTGATTTATTTTACCACATGTAATAAAATATATTTTCACGCGAATAGTAAAAGAAATATTAAATAATAAATTTGCTTAGGCTATGACAAAATGACGTCATTATCAAAATTAAATAATAATAATAATAATAATAATAATCCAACATATTTCTTCAAATTTTGTTTCATAATCTTTTTTAACATATCTCAATTTTGTATTTCTTTTTAATAGTGTTTTTATTTATTTATTTATTTATTGGCGCGTATAATACGTTTGGCATGAAAGCTAATTGAGCATGATATTCAGATTTACTTATTCATAATGCAGGGTAATTTTTTTAATTTTGATGCTGAAGTAGATACGACATTTTTCGCCATGGAGTCTACTTTCGCAATAGCCATTTTAAGCCAAGTAGCCCAAAAAGCATATAAACGAATGAATTATAAAATATTGAGGGGAAAAAAAAGATAGAAAGAAAGAAAGAAAGAAACAGAAACAATAATCTCATATATTATGTATTTTTGTTTAAAATGGTGACAAAAATTCAAAAGTCACCAAGGGGAGTTATAATCTGTACCACGATAAGGTTAAATATTTATTTATTTATATATCTTTCTATATACAAACCACTGGTAACTAACTATGAAATACATATAGCCACAAAAAGTTAGTTGTCTCACAACATATTGTAATAATTTGACGTGAAATTGCTGACATTTTATGGTCGACTGGAAAAGTCGAATAAATATAGTAAATAACGTAAAAATAAATATTATGTACAGTACGTGTAGTGTTGTTTATAGGTAATTAAAATTCAAATATAAAAGGGCTACTTCAATTTTTTCGATACTGTCTATTTCGAAATTGTTATCTGATAAGCACAAAAGTGGAAGCCCTAATTTTATTTTTATTTTTTTATCTATAAAGCGAAATAGAAAAGAATTTTCTTTAAATATAGTGACCAGCCAAGCGGGTAAAATTTGTCAGAAGAAATCCATAGGAGCTGACAGCTGAGGCCGCAATTTTTAGTGTGTGGTTTATTTACGTGTATCCAACATCCATTGCAACGGGATTTTGAGAATTTCCCCATTTTTCTCCCTAAGGAAGGAAGAGCAATAAAGACGTTTCCAAGCATAACTTTGCTTAACCCATTACCCGCTGGTGTTGCGTTCACGCAACACCAGAAATAATTGTGTTTAACAGTAAACTAAGAAAGGTATTTTATATTAAGTATTGTTTTTAAATAAGGAAAGGATAGATGTTTATTTTATTACAAAAAAATTTGATCTGAAAAAATTTTTATATTTAAAAATAAATTTCAAACTTGATGCACTAATCAATCCAAAACTTTTGAAAATCATCATATTTGAATAAGTTTACATAACTTGTAAAAAAAAAAAAAAAAGTTTCACAATAAAATAATTACTTTTGATGTCATCTGTAGTGTTTGCTGTTTTATACTCCCGCATGTAAATTTCCGAAAACATTTATTTGTCTTCATTATATTCTCTTATTCCACTGAAGTTGTACAAATACAACACTTTGTATTTAGTAAGATAAGACTAATTTTAATAATTTTATTTTAAATTATTGTTATATATGATCAAAATAATGAGTATTACTGTTTGTATTTAGGAAAAAATCATTATTTCTAGTTTTGGCGGTTAATGGGTTAAAATTAGCATGGTAAGATTAATTTTTATGTGTGGGTTCGTTATGCGTTCTCAACACGTACTATCAAGGAATTTTACGAAATTTCCCTCTGCCTACCTCCTTTAAGGGCAGAGTGGGGGCAAAAATACGTTTTTAAGAGTAACTCTGTTCTAAAGTACCTCAGGAAATCGAGTTTTTGATACATCGGTTGGTTACGCGTACTCAACACACACACTACAAAGGGGTTTTTTGAAATTCCACCCTACCGTTCTTGGGGGGTAGGGACAAAAAACATGTATACGTGTGTAACTCTGCACTAAATTATCTTAGGAAGAACATTTTTGATGCGTGGGTCGGTTATATGTACCTAACTCATAGTATAAAGAGCTTTTGCAAAATTCCCTCCTTTGTCCCTCCTTTATGAGCAGGGGGTAAAAAACACATTTTAAAACATAATTTTGCTTCAAATAATCTCAGGATCTCGATTTTTTTTTTATTTATTTATTTATTTATTATTTTTTTTTTTTTATGTCTGGTTAGGTATGTGTATGCAAGATGCACTATAAAAGGATTTCGTGAAATTACCCCTCTCCCTTCTTCTGGGCTGGCGGGGGCAAAAAACACGTTTTCAAGCTTAAATATACTCCAGATTACCTTAGAATGATGAATTTTGATGAGTGGGTGTTGAGTAAGTGTACGCAATATGCACTTTGATGGGGGGAATTTTGCAAAGCTTTCAACATTTCCCGTATGGGAGGGGTAGTAAAAATTAGGTAAGGTACTGCCAAAGGCATTGGGCTCGAGATTCGAAAAGTCTGGGGAGCAGGAAAACCGCTACCGAAGGTAGCGGGAACTTTAACTTACATTTTGACTGATTTCTTTCTTTCTTTCTTTCTTTCTTTTTTTTTTTTTGATTTTATTATTATTATTATTATTATTATTAATGATATGAAATATTGAGAATTCATTTCGATATAATGACCAACGAAGTGGGCAAAGCCTGCTAGTCTTTTAATTAAAAAAGAAAAAACATTGCAATGAAATAATCGCCGATAACGCGATAATTGTTAAAAAAGTTAACCTTTTTACCTGCTATTCCTGGACTCATCGTTGCCATACTTTCTTATATTTTCGTAATTAAAGCAATGCTCCGTCCAATTACTTTTTCTAATTTTAAAGTCATTTTTAGCAAATTAATATTAATTTATCACAAAGAACTGTGTTCTTTTACATGACTTGGGTACAGCTTTAGTACAGTACCTTGTTGCTGACATTTAAATTTATGTACCATTTGCGTGATGAATTAAAATGGCTATCGCATTTACGTTAGAAAAGACCTTGGCGAGAAACGACCGAGGTACTTCGGAGCCAAATTTCAAATTTCGCTGAGCTACTAAAGCTGTTTCTAAAATATAATTATTTTCTCAATTTTATAACGCATTTAAACTAAACATGTATATTTTTAATCAAAATTTTTTGTATTTTAACAAAAAAAAATCTACGAATGTAGAAGAAATTTCCGTTACCTATACCTTATTTTTTTGTAATAATCAAAGATATTTTTTTCTTATCCGAATACAAATTTTTAGGAAAATACTTTACATATATATATATATATATATATATATATATATATATATACATATACGAATATCTAAGATGTATATACATATATATATATATACATATTAAAATTGGTTACAAAATTTTAATTTAAAACACATTAGATTAAAAGTAATAGACGATTATATGCCACGACTTTTGTCTGTAAATTACACAGATCCAAAAATTTTTGCGATATCTTCACTTTTCAAACACACAACATCGTGGAATTCAAAAGTGGCTTTATATCATTATTTCACTGTGTGAGTGGGTCATTGTTTCTGTTTCTTACAACTATGTTAAAAAAGTGTATTCTATAATATCTACATTTTACTATAAATACAAAGAATGCATTACTAAACAGTATGAATTACTTCAATAATCCTAATTCATATTTATTTGTACATATATACATAAAGCTTTAAATTTACCGTTATTTAAGTGTACTGATTTTAATCCGAAATCCCCTTGCATTTGTAATGGTATTTTTCTTGAGTACAACAGCTAGTATTATATATAATCCCTAAAATATCATTTGCCAAAACGGTCCTTGACAATATAGCTGGCTAAAATGTTTTGCGAATACGACTAACAACACTTTGTGGAATAAGTAAGGAATCTTTCTGAATAGCCAAGTAAAATGAATTGAATACATTATTGCATGAAAAACTTTGTAAGCAAATACCATAAATTGCAAAAATGGGTGGAAATAATAACATGATCGTTCATCAGGGATAAAGGTAGGCTGGAGTGCAATATGCCAGTTTTGACGCATGCAAGTTATACGTTTCCGATTTCATGCTGTACTCGTGCCTATGTTTTCGCCCAATGAAGGGTCATTCTAATATTTCTATCCCGAAGCAATAATTATTTTTTTATTGCGATCTTGATTTTTTTTCTTTAAGCTTTTTAACAAAATATTTTGATCCGCTTTACTGCAGTTCATTACCTTGTTTAATTAAAGAATACAGAATACTTATGGAAAAAGTATATTTGATATTGTACATCATTGGCATAAATTTCTTTGGTATCAAACTACATTTTTTTTCCCTCACGTTATTTCTTTAAAACAATTAAGTCTTTTTAAAAGACCATTTAGGTAAACAATTCTTTAAATAACATTTTTGTTAGTTAATGAAGCTTTATTCCAACTATAAGAAAGATCCTATACATGATTTGGAAAATCCTTTCATGCACATGTCTTCACTTTTTTTAATAAAAGAAAAAAGTAAGCATTTATTATGTTTAAACTCTTACTTTTATAGTTTGAGTAAAATATAGTATTTTATCCTGAAATACAGAAGTTAAAAAATAAATAAATAAAACAAAAATTTAAACGTTGCCTTTGAATAAGGATTTATAACTTTGACTAAATGTGAGCAACACATTTTAGATCTTAAGAGTGACTTTAATTTCAACTAGAGCAAAAAAAAAAAAAAAAGCCAGTTCAGGATTAAAACCCGATTTCTTGGCATAGTGCACCAATGTTCTATTAATTGAGCATCTTAGTCGACATCTAATTGTCACTATCCCTTCATAAGTTAGAAATATTCATAATTAGAACACTATGCCAAGGACACAGGTTCAATCCCGGGACGGGCCAATTTTGTCTTGGTAAATCGAATTCAGCCTTACCATCTTACATTTCTTACATTTTTTTTTTTTTTTTTAACATAACTTTAAAAAAATCTGCATAAAAAAAGAATACGCATAAAGACAGTTTCTTATAGACCTTTTTTTAAACATTCAAAAATGTCTCTCAAACTTAAGTTGCAAATTACCGATAAATAGGATTTTCTCTTTTTATTTATTTAAACACTGTGCATATATATCTATATATATATGCATATACGCGATCTTCGCGATCCATAAGTTTTTCTATTTTAAAGCACAAAAATTGAAATATTAAAACCCGAATAAACTACTACGTCAGAAACGCCAAAGAAAAATATTGCAAATGCATACAGCTGTTTCGGTAGCCTAAAGCGTACGTTTTCAGTGCAAAAAGGATACTGAATCAGGAGAAGTGCTCGTATATATAGGAGAGGGGGCCGGATTTAGTTCAACCAATAGGGTTACGGGAAAGGTGGGGAGAGTGGCCAATAGGAATTTAGGAAAGTTAGCTGTGTAAACAGTAGAAAAATTAAGAAAATGTGGACTGAATATAAAATTTCCAACAGTCAGACAAATAGGGAACAGCGAAATCACAATTTACAAGGTTTTTAAAATTTTTATAAATATGAAAAGCTTCAAAGAAATCGAGTTCATGAATGGATTTAGGTCTGTAAATTATTTTAGCTGAATTAAATTTAAAATTATGATTTTCCTCCCAGCAATGTTTAGAAATAGCCGATTTATTGATTTCTTGTTTGCGGACGTAATTCTTTGTTCTCTCTAATGTTCTTTTAGACGAAATTTAAGACTGCGTTTAGTTTGGCCAATATATGATAAACCACACTGACAGGAAATACTATAAATGCCCCAAGAATTATGCATATTAATGGGATCTTTTAACTGAGAAAAGGTGAGTTTATTGGAAGGCGAAAATATTATTTTAAAATCATATTCTTTGAGAATTTTAGCTATGGTTTGACTCAAACCATAATAAAAACTGAGAAGAAAACATTTCATGTAACTGAAATTTTTATAGATTAAAATTAGCATACATATGGAAAAGTGCCTTTTTCTACAATAAACATGCTTTTAAACATCTTAATAATATATACTAATTTCATTGTATTTAAAGCAGTGTAACCATGCTAAAATACGCTGAAAAGTGATTCCGTCCTTAGACCATACGTTTATATTCCGTTGTTAGATTTTGTATTTATTCCGATATTATAATTGTAAGATTACGTATGATGTTATATTTGATAACTGGGTCAGCTGTATGCAGTACGTCTCAAACATAGAACTTGGAGCTTAATATCTTAAACTTTATTTTTAAAAGTCTACGAATTAATTAGTAATACATTTATTTACCATCAAGCCGTCAAGTTTCAACCAGTACGAATTTCTATGACCTAAGTTTCGTTTGCGATTTTTAATTGCTATAAATTTTTTGCTAATTATTTCAATAAATTACAAGTTAGTAACTGCATTTAATATAAAAGCACCACAAAACTGGCGTTGTAAAAAATATTACTTACAAACTTTGAATAAACACCATAAAATGCAATAAACTCGCAACAATTGTTTCGGGTCGAAAAAACACACGACCCTTCATCAGGCGAATAAAGTAAGCACGAGTGCTGCAGTCAAAGCGGCAACGCACAAAATCGTTCAAAATGAAAAGAAAAACTTTATAAAGTAGAAAGTTAACATGACAACTGGTGTGAGTAGAATTGTACAAGAAAACAAGAAAATAAATAAATGAGTGAGATTAACCATATAACAATCTAAAGATATCAAAATTAAACGAAAATCTAAGTTACGTGAGTAATTTCCAAGCATCAGAGAAGAATGGAGTGGAAGAAATATCATTAACAAGATTTTTCGAATTTTTAATTATGTAAAATGCTTCATGAATATCCAAATTTTAGGAACAGACAGGAGATGAAATTATGTTAGTTTTGGAAAAATCAAAACGATGACCTTGAGACCAGCAGTGGGAAGCAATAGAAGATTTGGTAATCTCTTCATTACGAACATTCCGATGGTGCATTTTATGGTGTTTATTCAAAGTTTGTAAGTAATATTTAGTAACTGCATATTTAGTTTAATTATCTCAAATTGTGTGTTTAAGAGTTACATAAGCAGCTTCATTTTTATGTGATTTTTAAGTACTACTCGAATGAATAAAAATTATTACAGAACTAAAAAACAGAAAATAAAGAAAGAAAATAAAAAGCTGATAGGATGTGAAATACGCCTGTTTCGAATAAACAACTCGAAATAACATGTCTGTACTTTGTAGTAAATTGCAATATCTTATTCCTGTCTAAATAACTTGATTATTTAAAAAATATATACTGTCTGAAAGATAGCTATTGTCTAGAAGAAATGTTCATTTTTGATATGCTATCACTTACGTTATCACACGTTTTTATGAAGCACTACCTTTAAAACAGAAAAAAATTATCGTTTAGTTCCTTCTTCTCTCAAAAAAAAAAAAAAAAAAAAAAAAATCTAAGCCTATTTTTGTTTTTTAAGTAATAGATATAAAATTCTGCACAAACATGTATTTAATTTAGTACTTCTTCTATATAAAGGCTTGCAGTAACTGTGCTTCATTCCCTAGCGTCGGCAACTATATTGCTTTGTTAAAATTTCTTTGGTACAGCTTTAGCCCTTGGCGACTTTTAAATTTTTGTCGTAATTTTAGCAATGAATCAAAATGTCTATCGCAACTGCGTAAGTAAAGAACTTGACGAGAAACGTGCTACCTACTTCGATGCCAAATTTCAAATTTCGCCGAGGGGTTCCACACTGAAGCTGTTCCATTTGTTTAGCATGATCAATTTTAATTATTAAAAAAAAAAAAAAAATGTTTGCACGTTCTTTCCCCCCCCCCCCCCCCCGACGTAAAGAGAAACATATTTATTTGTTTATTTATTTTTGGCATCAATTTCTTTTCTTTTTCTTTTAAATAATTTTATATTTAAACTGGGTTTTTTATTTAATATCATTTTAACCAATTATCCGATTGAACTAAAAAATACGGCGTTAGCTAGATTTTGCCCTGTCTAATAAGTGTATGACTTTTTGATAAAATTTAATAATCTGGACTAAAAATCCCGGATAGATAAAATGACAGACTTTCCGCTTTATATATTTTAAATAAAAAGAAAGACGTTTGCACGTTCGTTCAAGGTGATAGATAAAATGTGGTAAAAACGAAAATTCGCTGCCCGAAAGAAATTTTACGAACTGTCGTACTAATAATAATATGAAATCTTATCGAAAGTATCAGTAAAACGATGATAGTTAGATTTTATGAAAGAGCAAATTAAATTATGCACACATTTGATAAAATGTCATTGATTCACAAAAATTAAAAACTACACATATACAGTGTATTCGAAAAATCCTTGACTTTCGCTTAAATTTCTGAAATATTATTAATAGATTCATAATAAATTCAAAAGTTGCATAAAAAGGTATATAACATTTTATGAGATCAGATGAAAAAATAAGGGGATTAAATTTCAAGCACTAAAAAATTTGAATTTTTATATCTCCCCAAGGAAAAAAATTTCAACAACAAAAACGTGTCTCGCGCCTTAATAAGGTCGTGTACAAAACTGCAGAAGTGTACCGTCGGCAGCAAAATTATTGAAGCACTGGCAATAATTCCTACTTTAAAATTGGGCATCTAAGGTTTTGTTAAGTATATTTTTGTCTAGTCATGATCTGAGTCTTATACTATTTATAAAAAAGTAAGGTGATGACAAAAATTAGCGATCTAACTATATATATATATATATATATATATATATGAAAAGTGTGGATGTGTGCTTAAATAATTTCGCTGCCAGCTGTATCATAAACACTACAGCATATGACAGAAAGTCTGATTTTAACAGCTTTCCAAAGCCTCAAATAAATAATTTAAGTATTAATTTTATACTAATCCCCCAGCAACTTTGTTTTAACATATGTCTAAAACGTTTAATGGTGTAATGTGAAATTTTGTACATGATCATGGCCTTATTAGAGCATAAGGCAATTTTAATGACTGGATTTTTTTTTTTTTTTTTTTTTTTTTTGTGTGTGTGTGTGTGTGTGTGTGTGTGGGAAGAGGTCGTAGAAGATTTTTGATTTTGAAATTTTTGAAATTAATGTCTTTGAAAATTTTCATCGACTTTATGAAATTCTGCCTGATGTTTTACTTTTTTTTTTTTTGTAAATTGTTTCGTACGTCTAAGGTCAGTATTTTAGAAATTAAAGTTGCAATTTATTTTTATTATTATTAATATTTATAAAAATAATTTAACCTAATATCTCATACTAGGAAATGTAGATACTTGCAAGATAAAAATTCTGATTTTCAGTACGAATTTTTGTAGAGAAGCAATAAATCAACGATCTAGAAAGGAAGTTATGCAACGCCGATAAACTTTATTTTAAAAAATACTTCTTTTCTCCATGTTAGAATCACAAATTCGTTCACAAATTATTATCTAATTTTTTACTAGGAAAAAAATAAATAAATAAAATATACCATATATATTTATATATAACAAATGTAACTGATACAAAATACAGTGATTTATTAAATATGAAAAGAGAAAGAGACTTAATATTGATTAACTGAAAAACTTACTACACTACATAGTTATGCAATAATAGCTTCTGGAGATTATATTTTAATCAATATAGAGATAAAAAGGAATTGATATATAACCAATGAAAAAATGAGTCTGATAGCTGTATTCTGAGGTTATTTCTATAGAATAGCAAGATTATTGTTGTATCAGCGTTAAGTTATTTAAAATTGATCGATTAGATTTCAATATTCACACCTGAGAACTAACCTGCTTTCGTTTAAATACACAACAGCAACAACAGCAACAATAATAATAACGGGCAAAATGTTACTTATTTCTGGTTTTCCATTGAGTATAATTATTTTAATTCAGACTAGTATATTATAGCAAATTGAGTTCACTATCTTTTTTTTTTTTTTTTTTTTTTTTTTTTTTCATGCGTGCGTGTTTGGGGGGTGGGAGGGGAGATTTGAGATTTATCTCTGTTTGTGTCTCTTAATTAGGCGGAAATTGGATAGGACTGGCGCATTTATGTGTGTGTGTCTGGCTATACGCACTCTCTCAAAGAAAGTATGGTTTGGAGTTTTGTTTCATATTAAAGAAATACATACATACAAGGTGGTTATAATTAAAATTTCGTTTTACGCGGTATCATGCAGCTATTGGGTTGTTCGGAAAGTAATTTTGTTTTCCTCAGCAGAGGACTAAATTGTATTTTTTTCACACCATCTTCACAATTAAGCTCTGCATTACCATTATATATTATAACAGCTGATATAGCAAGGATTGCTTGTGAAAAAGTTCGTTTTATTCTGTTCAATAGGTTTTAATTGGTGTCCCAAATAAAGAAAATTCCAAGCGACATTTTCGGCATATTTTGTTTTGCTATCAGAATGGCGAAAATACTTTTCAAACAAGGAAAAAAGTATACGATGTGTATGTAGAAAATTTATTTAAAGAACGTCAGTGTCAAAACTGGTTTACCAAATTTTGTTCCGGCAATTTTGACGTTGAAGATGCATTACGTTCGGGAAAACCAGTTTATGCTAATGAAGACAAAATAAAGTATTGGTTTATTAAAACTGCCAAATAACAACTCATGTGATCACTAAGAAACCGACCAAAGTGGAGAATATATAATTCAATAAAATATTTATACAAAATAAGAAAATCGTCTTTCATTTTCAAAGGAAAAAACGAAATTATTTTCCGAACAATCCAATAATATGGGAAAGGATGTAGTAAAATCAATTCCCTTTAGACGGCGCTGCGTCGCCAATGAAAGAAAAAAAGATATAACCTATATTTGTTAATAAATTTTGGCAACAGCCAGTAAGTTTAGTTTTAGATTTGGATTCTTCGACTGCGTTCGAAGATGGAATTTTTCGATCTCTCATTATGAGAGTTTATTAGATTCGGAACTATGTTCCTTTAAGTATTTCTTTTTTGTATATATGTATTTAAAGCGTAAATAGATCGTTTATTTTATTATAATCATTAAATTTCAAAAGGAATAATGCATCGTTGTCCCTTTTACATTCTCTTGCTTAAAGAAGCCCGGCATTTTGATTTTGTTCCTTTTTTCTTAGATTTCAAAAACCACTGAACCGAGAATTATTTTACATTTTGGTGCATCGGCCGGGAAGAGAATGTTGCTTTTGAAAGTAACGATGCTTGTTTTAAATTCTATAATTAAAAATCCCTTTTGTGTTTCATAATATTGGATTAGCTCTTAAAGAGCGAAGACTGCTCAAGGTAAGAAATATTTATGGAAATTTACAATGGATGACAAACACAAAATTAATAGAAAAATTCTTCGAACAAGTGTTACGAAGTTAGTGAACAGTATAGATTTAAATTTAAAAGAAGATCATTTAAATGTTGAAGATTTAGAGGAAACTCTTAATCAACTAACTATAAAAAATGGGCTTCTACAGGAAGCCGATAGGGAAATAGAAAAAATAATTCCTTTAACGGAATATGAAAATGAAAAAAACGTGTGTTATGAATACCAAGACAAAATCGCGAACGCTATTTTTAGAGCAAAAAAGAAAATAAAAGTAAATTCAGTCGAAAATAGTGGTGTAAATTCAAATGTTTCAAGTTCACTACAGAATAGATGTACACCGTTAAGTGAGAATAACAAATTCGTTAAACTCCCGAAATTAATCATTCAAAAATTTGGCGGTGAATTGTCCCAATTTATGAGTTTTTGGAATACTTTTCAAGTTACTATTCATGACAATGAAGCTTTGTCAAAGGTTGAGAAATTTAATTATTTAAAAAGTTATTTAACTTCGACAGCTTTAAATTCCATACACGGGTTAGAGATTTCAGAACAAAATTATGACAAAGCCGTAGACATTCTTAAACAAAGATTCGGACAACGCGATATGATAATTAACCACCACATGAACAATTTGTTAAATTTAGCACCCGTTTATAAATCCACAGATATTTTTAGATTAAAAAAATTACATGAAGAAATCGAGATAAATATTAGATCATTATCCTCGTTAGAAGTTAATGAAAATAATTATAGTGCTATGTTAATCGCAGTAATTCTAAAGTCACTACCGTCCGATTTAAATTTAGAATTCAATAGAAAACACGCATCTAACTTGCATGGAATTAAAATTCAAGAACTATTAGATTTCATACAAACGGAAATAATTTCGCGGGAAAGTACATTATCTACAAAAAATAAAACAAACGAACAAATAGAAAGTAACAAATTGAGTTCGAGAGACGCCAATAGATTATCGTCTGCACATGAATTAATCACTACAGCGGTTGAAAATAAACAGATGAGATGCATTTTTTGTAAAAAGAATCACGCGTCAGAAAATTGCTTTGTGTTCGATGTTGAAAAGAAAAAGAATATTTTGAAATCTCAAGGCCGTTGTTTTTTGTGTTTGGAACAAAAACACCGTATCGCAGAATGCAATAGCGACATTAAATGCAGAATATGTGGATATAAACATAATACAATTCTGTGTTACAAATCTAAACATAAACCTCAGAAAAAAATAAATGTTCCTTCTGGTTCAGAATCCAAACAGGAAATAGTTTCTACTGTTTCTTCTATAAATCAGGAAAGTAAAATTTTGTTACAAACTTGTTCCGTAAATATTAAAAATAAAACGAAAGAGAAAACGATCCGTTTGCTTCTCGATTCAGCTTCTAGTAGAACATTTTTATGTCGTTCTATTGCTAATGAACTAAATTTAAAAGTGATTAGAAATGAAAAATTAAAAGTATACACATTTGGAAGTAAAACACCGATAGAAAAAACCTATGGCATAGTTAAATTAAAGCTCGTGAATAAAAATAAACCTGATCATAATATTCAAATTGAAGAGTTAGTTACGGATGAAATTTCTGGATCGTTCATTCACCCTCCCCTGAATTGGAAAAAATCACAAAAAATGATAATTTTCAGAATTTAGAATTAGCTGATATACCTAATAGTAAAGAAAGCATTACACTTTTGATAGGAGTCGATTATTATTATGATATTGTGTTAGGTAATATTAGACGCATTAATAAAAATTTAGTAGCAGTAAAAACTGTGTTCGGTTGGGTTTTACAGGGAACTAAAAACGATTCTCTTGAATCATTAACTATGAGTATCATAGTAGAAGAAAATTTGTTGTCAAAACAAATAGAAAATTTTTGGAATTTGGAAAATTCGGGTCTTATTAATCCGAAAGAAAAATTTGACCTTTCCGAAAATAAAATTATGAAAAATTTTGAATCGGAAATTAAGTATGAAAATAAACGATATAAAGTTAAATTCCCTTGGAAAATTAGTAAATCACAATTACGAAATAATTTTGAAATCGCTGAAAACAGATTTTCGAGACTTAAGTACAAATTTTGTAGAAACCCAAATTTATTTTTTGAATACAACAATGTTTTACAGTATTATTTGAGAGAGGGGATTATAGAACCCGTTACGGATTTGGAGGAAAATTCTACAACTTTTTATTTACCACATAGAGCGGTAATAAAAACAGATCGTACAACAAGTAAATTACGAATCGTGTTTGATGCGTCTTCACATGATTACAATAATCTTTCTCTTAATAATTGTCTACATATTGGACCTAATCTTTATGAAGATATTTTTGACATTTTGTCTAGATTTAGATTTCATCTCGTAGCCTTTACTGCGGACATGAAACAAGCTTTTTTACAAATTTTGATAGACGAGGAAGATAGAGACGTAACACGATTTTTTTTTACAGAAAGTCCTCACGAAGGCACATCTCCCCTTCAGATTTTTAGATTCACTAGAGTTTTGTTTGGACTTAATTGTAGTCCTTTATTATTAGCTGCGACGATAAAACATCATTTGAAAAATTTTAGCGACACACATAGGGAGACTGTTAGTTTTTTAAATGAAAACATTTATGTAGATGACATAATAGGAAGCCACCCATCAGTAGAGAAGGCTTTAACTACAAGTCTATACTCACTTAGTATCTTTAAAGACGCGAGTATGCAACTTCACAAATTTCATACAAATTCGACACCATTACATGAATTTTGGGTACAAAAAAATGTTGTTAGCAAGGATTCTAAAATATTTGAAGAAAATAATTCCCCTAATAAAGTTTTGGGTTTAGGGAGGAATAACTTGAAAGACACTCTCTATTTTGATTGTAGGGATTTAATAAACCTCGTTTCTAAACAGATAAATACTAAAAGATTTGTTTTACAAGTACTAGGCAAAATTTATGACCCTATTGGTTTCCCAGGACCCTACACTTTAAGAGTTAAATGCCTTATGCAGATGATCTGGAAGACTGGTCTTGATTGGGATGACACATTACCTGAAGATTTGAAAAAAATATGGAAAGACTGGTGTAATGAAGTAACTCATCTTTCTAAATTTTCTGTGCCGAGATATTATTTTTCCGATTTTCCAGAATTTAACATCGGTGATTTGAAACTACATGTTTCCTCAGATGCTAGTTTCAAAGCATTTAGCACTGTTGCCTATTTTAGAATTAAAGAAATCTCGAATGAAAAATGCAAAACGATATTCGTTGCTTCCAAAAATAGAGTAGCGCCTTTGAAAAATCTCACGCTACCTAAACTTGAACTCACAGCTGCATTGTTGGCAGCTAAACTAGGTCATAATATTTTGAGAGCTCTGAAATTAGATATACCCACGTTTTACTGGACTGACTCAATGATCGCTTTTTTTTTTTTTGGATTAGAGGCTCTCCAGAAAAGTTTAAGCCGTTTGTGCAGAATAGAGTACAAGATATTCGTGAATTGACATCTCCTTCAAATTGGAGGCACTGTCCCGGTTCGTCTAATCCTGCCGACCTTGTATCCAGAGGTGCAAAGATCATAAAATTAATTAATGATAGATTGTGGTTAAATGGGCCTGAATGGCTCAGTTCACCCCCCGGAACTTTGGCCTAAGCCTGATGATAAACAAAAGCTAGATGTAGAAAGCTTAGAATATAGAAAAAAGATAAAAGAAACACTTCTTTTCAATTGCATGACAGAACAACTAGAAAACCCCATTGATATCAGAAAATACAGCAGTTTAGAAAAATTAATCAGAGTTACAGCTTGGGTAAAAAGATTTATTAAGAGGATCAAAAAAATTCCAGAACTTAACAGTACATTGACAACCGAAGAACTAATAGAAGCTGAGAAACATTTGATATCGAATGAACAAAAGTTCTATCTTAAAAATGAATTTCACTCGCTAATAAATGAAGAAATTATTGATAAAATTCTCCCCTTAGCAACTTAACTCCTTATCTAGATGATGAAAAAATGATGCGGCTCGGCGGGAGATTAGAGTTTAGTGATTTACAGCTAGAAGAAAAACATCCCATCATTCTCCCCAAACAGTTGTGGTTGACTACCTTGATTATAAAAAATGAACATGAAAAAATAATGCATGGAGGAGTATCTGGAACATTGTCAAAAATACGGTCTAAATATTGGATTCCCAAAGGTCGCCAGTTAGTTAAAAGTGTCCTGAATAAGTGTATTATATGTAAGAAATACCTTTCCAGACCAACAGATCAGATCACTGCTCCACTACCCCGTGACAGAATAACAGAGTCGCCCCCCTTTCTCCATATGTGGCATTGACTTTGCTGGGCCTCTCTACATTAAAAATGCTAAAGAAATTGAAAAATCTTATATAGTGTTGTTCACTTGTGCAGTAACCAGAGTGTTACACTTAGAACTTGTACACGACATGTCAACTGATTCTTTTTTGTTGGCCTTCAGACGTTTCTTAGCGAGAAGAGGAAACTGTAAAGTTATATATTCGGATAACGCCAAAACGTTCAAGCGTTCGAAACAAGAGCTAGAAAATTTGTATCAAATTCTTTCTGATGATTCACTTTTAAAGTTTTTTCCAAATGAAAGAATCATATGGAAAAATACAATAGAAAGGGCCCCCTGGTGGGGCGGGTTCTACGAACGATTAGTTAGATCCGTCAAAGACTGTCTGCGTAAAGTCATCGGCAAAGCCCTCTTGAATTATGATGAAATGTCTACTCTCCTTATAGAAGTAGAAACAGTGCTTAACTTACGCCCCTTAACTTACGTGTATAGTGAATCTGGAGAACCGAACCCCTTAACTCCTATGCACTTTTTAAATTTTGGTAAAGAAATCACCTACCCTGTGAATTTTGCTGACATTATTAAAGGTGCTTCAAACAAAATATCTGCCTTAAGACGTAAAAGATACCAATCACTCTTGTTAAAGCAGTTGTGGAATAGATGGAAAAGCCAATACCTATTGGATTTGAAGACGGCGCATGCTTTAAAGAATCCTACTGCACAACCTAAACTGAAAGTAGGAGATGTAGTGTTAATTGGTGATGATTCAAAAAACAAACTTCTGTGGAAACTTGGTATAATCCAGAAAACAATCGTCGGCAGAGATCACAACATCCGATCTTATGAGGTTAAGACTGCCAATGGTGTTTGCGAACAGCTCAGCATTTATACCCACTGGAATTGACTTAACTAAAAACTTTAATGCTACAAACTGATAAAATAACAAACTTTTGAGAAAAATTTGAACTTTCAAAACCTTCATTTTAATGAACACTTTTTCTTTAATTTTCAGAATATTTGATATCCTTTTTTGAATAATTTAGTGAATTTTATTTGATAATTGAAAATATTAAAATTTTGCATGTGTTATTATCTTTATATTTAAGTTTGCTTATATTTGATAACTTTGTTTATATTTGATAACTAAGAGTTAATTGCTTAAATAATAATGTGTTTGCATATGTTTAATATTGATATTTCAATTTAATATTTTGATTTGATCTTTTATTGATTTAGTTATAGTACTTTAGTAAATATTGTTTACATTTGTATTTAATATTAGATAACTGTTGATATTTTGAAAAAAATGAAAAAAAAAAAAAATGATTATGTGATTTAGTATTAATAGAATATTTAGAAATTTGTACAATTTATGATTATATCAGAAGTTGTTCAAATTTGAGATTTATTTTTGATTTAACGAGATTTTTGATTTGTGAACTCTGTAAGAGTTCACGGCGGGGAGTTGTGTAGTAAAATCAATTCCCTTTAGACGGCGCTGCGTCGCCAATGAAAGAAAACAAGATATAACCTATATTTGTTAATAGATTTTGGCAACAGCCAGTAAGTTTAGTTTTAGATTTGGATTCTTCGACTGCGTTCAAAGATGGAATTTTTCGATCTCTCATTATGAGAGTTTATTAGATTCGGAACTATGTTCCTTTAAGTATTTCTTTTTTGTATATATGTATTTAAAGTGTAAATAGATCTTTTATTTTATTATAATCATTAAATTTCAAAAGGAATAATGCATCGTTGTCCCTTTTACATTCTCTTGCTTAAAGAAACCCGGCATTTCGATTTTGTTCCTTTTTTCTTAGATTTCAAAAACCACTGAACCGAGAATTATTTTACAAGGAGTTGCCAATAAATTTAGTATGCGTATTATCGGAATAAACTCGAGGAATTATTTGAAAAAAAAAAGAGAGAGAAAGAAAGTTCAGAAATATTCACTAGGTAGCACATAACGTAAAAAAATGGTAGGACGTAATTCATACAAAATGCATAAACAATATGAACTTTGATTAGTTTTTGATTTCGTATAGGTCATAACATTTATTAAATTTGCCAATTTTCCATGTAAGAAAGGGGGAAATACTTTTTTTTTTTTTTTTTTTTTTTTTTTTTTTGGGGGGGGGGGGGGGGAGGGGATTTGCAAAATCCGGTTGTTATACAGTAGAACTCTTCCAAAAATGGAACACAGAATTTGAAGTTGGCTGTGCGTCTTTGTGAAGTGTTTTTCAAAAAAACAATTTTCGGTGTTTTGGGATTTTCATTTTTTTTTTTTTTTTTTTTAGGAGGGGAATTTATGAGGGAATTTAAATTTGTCCTGGGGAATCTATAAGAGCTGCACTCACAAATTGTGGTGTGTGGATCAGTTATTTACACGAAAGACCAATAGTGACGGGATTTTGCGAAATCCCCTCTTCTGCCTCTATGAAGATGGGGAAACAAAAAACATTTTTTCAAGCGTAACTCTGTCCCAAATTATCTCAGGACGACAATTTTTTGGCATCTGTATCTTCTATGTTTACCCAACACGTACTGTAAAGGGATTTTGCACAGTATTTCCTCTTCCCCCTTTGGGGTTGGGGAGTAAAGAGCACGTTTCCAATTGCAACTCTTTTCTAATTTATCTCTGAAAGGCAATTTTTCGGTGTACTGCTTGGTTATAAGTGCATAAAACACTCTATAAATGGTTTTTGTAAAATTTCTTCCTTTCTTCCTTTGGGGGAAAAGGGGGGGGGCAAAAAACAAGTTTCCAAGTATAACACCATTTAAAGTTATTTCACAAAAGCATTTTTTTGTTATCTGGGTGTGATATGCGTGTCCATCACGCATTTTAATGTGGTTTTCCGAAATATTCTTCCTTCCCCCTCCCATTGGGATCGGCAGGAAACAAGTTTCCAATAGTAACTTTGCTCTAATTTATCTCAGGAATGAAACATTTTTATGTGTGGTTTGGTTATGTGCACTATCAAGGAATATTGTAATTCCTTCAGCAAAAAAAAAAAAGATTTTTTTGACAGATTTCAGTTTTTTTTTTTTTTTTTTTTTTTGTTATTATTTTATGAGATTTTTGTATTAATAAGTTATATATAATTTTCAGAATTAATTTAAATACAGTGACCAGCGAAGCGAGCAACGCTTGCTTGCGTTTAATACAATTGGAAACAAGCTTTCCCTGCGTTATTTTAGTTTCCTTATATGTGTATATATATCCACACATAATTAAATATTTAATAGATTGCCAATTCCTTACAAAAATATAAAAAAGAATAGTACTCCAAAGGAACATATAGATCAGGGCGAGCTCGCCAGTGGAAATTTTACTGTGGCGAGTAAAATTTCGGTCTAAATGTAGATAGAATTCTTACAGTATACGGTGCTAATAAATAAATAAATAAAAATTATCGATTTAAAGACGTAAAATCGTGCTAATCTTAGGTAAGGTGACCAGACATACACTTTTTAAGAGGACAGTCTTCTTTTCCTACGCTCTGTCCTCTTAAACATTACAGGACAAAAAAAGTCATCTTTTTAATATTTTTCGTCCTCTGTCCTCTTTTTCAAAAGAAAAGGATTTAGTCCTTAATTTAAAAAATTTCGCAAAACTGGGAAGCTATATCGGCTGTTGACTGTATCGAACGGTGAACACTAACGTTTTCGCAAAAGAACAACTTTCTAATAAATTTGCCAAAGCATATGGTTTATGTCTATTCAGATTCTTCGTATTACAAAGAAATAAAAGAATTCCCTATATTTTTACGGTTCTTTGAACCAGAACACACGGAGTCACTATTGAAATTGTCATGAAATCATTAAGAAGGTTGTGCTCCGGTTAATACGTGGTGAGTTGACGTGTGTTCTTACTTTTGCATGAATAATGTTCCTCATAAAAATAGGCCTACCAGTGACCGACAGGTTCTGTATTCGAAGCTGGTATACATGAGGCGCTGAGTTCGATATCCGGTCGTGCTAGTTAGCTTAGCCGTTAGGAGTTTTTTGTGGTTTTCTCAAAAACTAGTGTGAATATGGGCTAGGACCTCTTAGAAAGACCCCATGGAGGACTCTCCCACTGAGGCCTAGAGCCCTAGTGCAGACATTTGGCCTTAATGATAACACTAACACCACCTCACAAAAATATGCAAAAGTTATTTGAAATCATTTCATGTGCTCCTGGCAAAAACGCTTCAACAAAGCGACTGTTTTCATCAATGAACAAAATGTAGACATGTGAAAAAAATCCCCTTTATATACCTACTTTAAAAATGTATTAACTACTAAGACTAATTTATGTTATACTTGTGAGAACTTTTATAAAACGTTGATAAAGGATGACTGTTCGTCAAAACAAATCGTTTCATCTGCCGAATATTTTTATTTTTTCATTTGCCGATTTTATTTTTTTCTTTTATGATTATGATTTTAATAAAAAAAAAGTCTACTATATATATATATATATATATATATATTATGTAACTGCAAGAAAGTAAGTGACACCTATAAAAATTATTAATTTTTCTTCTCGTATCCGTATATTATTAATTTAAATTAAGGTATACTGATCCAAATTCATCATTTGAGATAAATATATGTTTCCACCACTTGTGTAAAGTAGCTTTTGAATCGGTTTTTGCAATCATTTTTATTTAATTTTGTGATTTTGTGTCCTCTAAAATGACCTCTTTTTCAAAACTGAATGCTTCTATTTTCTTATAAAATAAAATACATTGTGTAATTTCTGTTCTTTTTCCAATAAAAATTTCAGGTCACCTTAAACGTAAAAAATAGAGTAAGTTAATCGTATTTTGTGGCGAGTAACTTTTTTCTTTTAACTTTTTTCTACGCATTCTTGAGAGTAAGAAAGAAGGGAAGACTCCAACAACTAAATGCTGGGGCTGCGGAAAAGACGGGCATATCAAACGAAGCTGCCCAGTAGGAACACCTAGAGAAGCAACCAAGAATGTCTCTGAAGTATGCTACCCAGAAGGAGCTCTTCGGGAAAATCCAGATGCCTTCTTTCAGAAGCCTCCATCTGAAGATCATAAATACAGCTCTAAAGCCAAAGATAGACCCCAAAGAATACAGCCAGTTGCCTGCCAAGTTACTGTCTCAACACCATCAGAACAAGATCCCGATCCATGGAGTGACGAAGAACTTAGACAAGCCCAGTTGGAAGATCCTGACATAAAGCCAGTATTACAGCTGAAGGAGACGACCAGCAACAGACCTATCTGGCAAGACATTTCCAGATTTAGTCCCATTACGAAAAGTTATTGGGCACTTTGGGACTCTCTTCATATCAGAAACGGCGTATTATACAGAAAGTGGGAATCTGATGATGGGAAAAGCTTCCGATGGCAGATTGTATTACCAAGATCAAGAATTCCAGATGTTTTGGAACAACTGCATAGTAGCTCTACCGGAGGCCATTTTCGGGTAATGAAGACTCTGCAGAATGTTCGGGAACGCTTCTACTGGTGCAAGGCAAGGGAGGACGTGGAGAAATGGTGTAAATCCTGTGATGCTTGTGCGGCACGTAAAGGCCTAAAGAAACGAAGTCGAGGAAGACTGCAACGATATAACGTAGGAGCCTCATTTGCACGAATTGCCTCGACATCTTGGGTCCTTTGCCACGGACCTCCGGTGGAAGTAAATACATCCTCGTCGTGACTACTTCACCAAGTGGCCTGAGGCATGTCCCATTCCCGATCAAGAGGCATGCACAGTCGCAGAGATTCTAGTGCAGCAATGGGTGTCAAGGTACGGCACGCCTCTACAACTTCATACCGACCAAGGAACGAACTTTACCTCTGCCGTTTTCAAGGGACTGTGTCAACTACTCGGCATAGACAAAACTCAGACAACACCCTTACATCTCCAGTTGGACGGCATGGTCGAGAGGTTTAACCGTACCATCCTGAAAAACATCTCTCTTCTAGTATCAAGGAACCAGCAAGATTGAGACTTGAAGTTGCCCTTGTACCTGCTCTGCTGGCTTATCGAAGTGCTGTCTATGAGACCACCGGCTATACTCCAGCTCAGATGCTGTTTGGTCATGAACTACGTCTCCCATGTGATCTAATGTTTGGATGTCCACCAGATGCGCCTTCATCGCCCGAGGAGTACATCCAAGATCTCCAGGCACGATTTGAAGACATACACAACTTTGCTTGGGAGCGGATTCACATGGTAACGGAGAAAATGAAGACAAGGTACGTTCTAAAGGCTACACCACATAAGTTCCAGGAAGGAGACAAAGTTTGGTTATGGAATCATGTTCGACGCAAAGGACTCTCTCCCAAGCTACAAAGTACCTGGGACGAACCCTACACAGTCTTAAAAAGACTGAATTACATTTAGTTGTTAGGATTGCTAAAACACCTTCATCAAAACCGAAGGTTTTTCATTATGATAGGCTACCCACTTACCACACGTGACGGTAATGTTCAAATCTGAAATGTAAATATTTGTTAAATTTGTGCATGTGTAATGTAAATATTTGTATATAAATATTCGTACTAATTTGTAAATTTTGTAAATAATTCTCACCTGATTTTGCAATCTGTATTTTTATTTTATTGTTATATGCAACTTAGTTTTTTTGTATTTTAGATTCTTTAATTTGCTTAGTTTCGCCTCCTGACTAAAGGTTGTACTGCCAGGGACGTGCAGTCCTTGGGAAGGGGACAGTGTTGTGAAATTGTAAATAATTGTATTCATTTTTGTATAAATTCTTTCAAAGAGGCTTAGTATGTTGACAAAGTATCAATTTTCTGTGTTTCCAGCTCTTTTTTGCGTTAAAATAGCTTAATTTTCCCATAAAAACGTATTAAAAAGCTTCAATAAAGCAGGTAATGGATTTGGCGCCAAATTTGGCGACTTTTGGCGATAAAATCCTTATTATCGATATACCACATATAGAAGCTGAAATATGATTGGCTGATGAGATACGGGAAATTTCTCGAACAATCTGGGTTCGATAGAGAAGTGTAAAAGGATGTTCAGCGCGCCAAATCAAGATCAGAGTCAGTCAGTTCAGCCAAACGCTTGCATTACTATTGAAAGAGTTCTGAGCCTCTTTGAATGAGACTTGCTTTATGTGTAATTGCTATACAGTTTGTACTGTGGATTTCTTGTTGACGGTTGTTATTTAAGCTGTGTTTACTGGTGGAATTGAAGTTTATACTTGGTTTATAGACCTCTATTATCTGGAACTTTCTGTAAATAAAACTCCTGAATTTTTGCAAGTTTCGCCACTCATTCTCGGACAACTTACGAACCCCCAAGTACGCAACAATATACAATTTTTTTTTTTCCAGTTGACTATCTCTATTATAAATAATTCTTGTAAATTTCATAATGATTATTAAAAAATAATTATTTTTATGCACATTTATACAAAATTTTGTCCTATACCACCATGTTAAAAATTTAGAAAAGCGGGATGGCAACGCAACCTGTTAGACAATTTTTACCAAAAGTTTATAGGCGCTAATTTATGTCAATGTGTAACTACATACTAATTTGTATGAAATTCTGTGCAATAGTTCCTGATTTACAGTTGCCACAAAATTTTGTCACACAGTCACAGACAGACAGATATTTTCTAAAAATGGTAAAATCGTGCTCTACAGCTCTCAAAACGTGTAAATCCATCAAAAACCCGAGGTCGAAAATTTTTACGAATCCAATACTTTCTTCTATTGAATATAAAAGAAAGTAAAAAGTAATGTAAAATAAACATATAAAGGAAACGAATTCCATCAAGGCAGATTATATTCTTTATTGTCTTCTCTATAACAATGAATGCACCAAAACTGAAATCGGAGGAATTTAATTTGCTGATCATGTGAATTTAAAGTCATCGCAAAAAAACAGATGTTTAACTGCGAATCACATACATGCTACACAAATTATTATAGTAAAGTAAACATTCACATCGGACAAAAGCAATAAAGAATAATACATTTTTTTTTTTTTTTTTTTTTTTTTTGCAGACTATAAGTATTATTATTAAACAATAAATTACGAATGCTTAAATTGTAGGGCATTTTTTACTTTCTTCTATATTCAATAGAAGAATATATTGCATTTGTAAAAAATTTCAATTTTTGGTTTTCGACGGATTTACACGTTTTAAGAGTTCTAGAACTCGATTTTACCCGTTCACAGAAAATGTCTGTCTGTCCGTCTGTCTGTATGTGTGTAGGTGACAAAAATTTTGTTGCGACTGTATCTCCGGAACAACTGCTTAGAATTGTACATCAATTTATATGTAGAGGCATCTTGACCTAAATTAGTGTCTATCAACTTTTGGTGTCAACCAATCAACATGGGCGCTGCCATACAGCGATTTCCCCATCTTAAGGAGAGGCTATATCTCAGCTTCTATTGTGTATAATCAAACAAAACTTGATATATGAGAAGGCCATTATGAAACATTATGCTGATTCAATTTAAATTCTTATTGGCCAACAGGTGGCGCTATTATACAGCAATTTTTGCAGTTTATGAGAAAGCCATATCGCATGAACTACTGCATAAAATTGCAGATATATTTATATGTAGAGGCACCTTGACCTAAATTAGTGTCTAACGTTTGGTGTCAACCGATCAACATAGGCGTTGCTATACAGCGATTTCCGCAATTTAAGGGGAGGCTATATCTCAGATTCTATTGCGTATAATTAAAAAAACTGCATATGTGCGAAGGTCATTATGAGAAATTATGCTGATTCAATTTGAATTCTTATTGGCCAACAGGTGGCACTGCTGTACAGCGATTTCCGCAGTTTATGGGACGGCTATATCTGAGGCACTATTGCATAAAATTGCAGATAAATTTATGTGTAGATGCACCTTGACCTAAATTAGTGTCTGTCAACTTTTGGTATCAATCGCTCAACAGGCGGCGCTGCTATGCAACAATTTTCACAGTTTAAGGGGAGGCTATATATGAGGTTCTATTGCATATAATCAAACAAAACGTGATATGTGAGAAAGCCATTATGAGACATTATGCTGAATCAGTTTGGATGCTAATCGGCCAATAGGTGGAGCTTTTATACTGCAATTTCCCTCGATAATGGGAAGGCTATATCTCAACTTCTATGGCATATAACTGTACGAAACCTGATATGTGAAATAACCATTATAAAAATGCTAATTTATAGACAATAAAACAGTCTTACTTTGGATATTTAATGTTAGTTTTCTCTAAAATGGAAATCGTTTGCATTCATCCTGTTAGATAATTTTAAAAATTAATATTTTTAATAAATTATTTGCACTGCAATATATTACTTGCACTAGTAAAATATAGGAAAATGTTGAAGAAAGTCTTATGGTGGCCACAACACACTAGTTTACTCTTGAATTTCACAACTCACATAAATGGTTAAAAATTATTATTGATCTATTTTTCAGATTTTTAAATTTTTAACTTTAACATTTAGTAACTACATTTAAAATTATTTTTAAAATAATTTACCAACTGTGTGACAATGAAAATTTACCTTATTTTTTAATTAAAAAAAGTTTTGTATGATATTTAGATGAATAAGTAATTTTCATTTGGTTTTCGGGTCGGATTCGGGTGTAAAGACAGCGGGTTCGGGTCGGATGTGGGTCGTAAAAATTTCTCTATTTCCGGTTAGGGTTGGTTTTCGGGCTGATGAAATTTTTTTGTCGGGTTCGGGTCGGGTTTCGGGTTCATATAAAAGTCACCTGTCGGTTACCTGACCCGTGCAGGACTCTAGGCTAACTTAACCGATAATCTATATGAGATATAGGCACGTAAAAATTCATCGGGAAGTATAAATATTGCAGAAACATGCACTGATAAAAATTGTATAAGAATAAGGCACCAGCGGCTAGGTCACAAAAATTATCAACAGATCAGAGAGCTCGCGGAAAGGGACATGGCAGCGGAAATAAATGCAAACATATAGAAGAATACGAAATTTGCATAGTTTTAAAGCTAGAATTCGACTCATATCCAAAAAAGGCAAATTATAGAGCAAATAAACCCCTAGATTTTGTCCATTCAGACATCTACAGACCGTTTTATACATCTACAGTCGGTGGTAAAAATTACTTCTTAACTTTTATTGATGTTTTTTGTAGGTATACATTTACATATTTGTTAAAAAATAAAAGTGAAGCATTCGAAAAATTTAAGGAATATTATGCGTCAGCTGCGAACAGGTTTGAAAGAAAAATAAAAGTACTTCGCTCAGACAATGATGGGGAATATGCAAGTAAACGATTCGAAAAATTTCCCACTAATGAAGGTATAGAACATCAACTTATCGTACCTTATTATTCACCCCAAAACGCCGTAGGTGCTTATTAAAGCAGAGCGGATTATCAAATAAATTCTGGAGCGAAGCTATTATGACCGGAACTTACCTACAAAACCGATTACCTATAAGAACTTGCAATATAACACCGTATGAAAGGTGGACAGGAAACAAACCAGATCTTTCAAATATTAAAACTTTTGGTTTAAAAGCATACATATACACTCATAAAATTAACAGAAGGAAACTAGATAGCAAAGCCTGATTGGGTACGTTTGTGGGATATGACCTCAGAAATAAGGGATATAGAGTTTACATAGATAATAACGTAAACATATGTAGAACGGTCAAATTTTTCGAGACAGACCAAATAAGTAAAACATGCAATAACAATGACGAGGAACAGTTACTAGTAAATGAAAATGAAAATGAAACCGATGTTAAAGAAAAATAATAATAATAATAAATCACCTTTTCCGGTAGTTTTGACTGAACAAAATCAGGAATCAGATTCCATTGTGGAATTCGATTTACAGAACAAATAAATTACACATCAAAATATTCCCAGAAGATCAAATTGATCAAAAAAGAGTTTTCCACCTGATAGGTTCGCTTTAATATCCAATACTATGAGACCAATCGAACCAAAAACCTTTCAGGAAATCATAGATATGGAAAATCAAGTAGTAAAAGACAATTGGCTTAATGCCGCAAAAGAGGAAATTAACTCATTAAAAGAAAACAACACATGGGAATTAGTGGATCCTCCACCCAACAGAAATATAGTAGGATCAAAATGGGCGTTCAAAGCCAAAATGAACGACAAAGGAGAGGTTCTAAATACAAAGCGAGTCTCGTAGCAAAAGGATTCAGCCAAAAATACGGCATTGATTACGATCAGATGTTTTCCCCTGTGGCGACTCATACGACAATTCGTGCATTCTTAGCCATGACAGTATACAAAAGATTACAATTAAAACATCTAGATGTTAAAACAGCGTTTTTGCATGGGAAATTAGACGAAGAAATATACATGGCACAGCCTGAGGGGTTTATAAAACCGAAAGAACAAAATAAGGTGCGTAAACTTAACAAAGCCATCTACGGACTTAAACAGGCCGTGAGGGCTTGGAACGTAAAAGTTCACGAGGCACTAACAAAATGAAACTTTTCTCAGAGTGCAACAGATAAATGATTATACAAAAAGGAAAACAAAAATAAAATAGTCTATTTACTAGTTTACGTCGATGATATTCTAATAGCAGGAACAAATGAGGGTATTAATGACACAATCACAAAATTAAAAAGGGAATATAAGATAACAGACCTAGGAAATGTCACAAATTATCTTGGTATAAACATCACAAGACCAGATAGCAACACTTTACGAATTGACCAAACCAATAAAATTAGACAATTAATAGAAAACTTTAACTTAACAAATGCAAAACCCACTAACACCCCCATTGGCACTAATTATTTAAAAAATAATAATAATGAAAATTTTCTGCCAAATAATACTGATTATAGAAAGGCAGTAGGGGCCCTTTTATACATTTCCACAATTAGTCTACCAGACATAAGTGCAGCGGTCAACTTTCTGTCCAGATATATTGAAACACATAGAAAATGCGACTGGGAAGCTGTGAAAAAATTAATAAGATATTAAAAACAACAATAAACTTAAAGTTGTTATATAAAAATGAGAAATCACCAGTGTTGACAGCATATGCTGACGCTGATTTCGCAAATGACCTCTACGATAGAAAGTTTATCACCGGTAACGTACTTTTCATTGGAAAAAGTCTGATATATTGGATGTCTTGAAAGCAGAATTATATAAGTCTGTCAACCGTAGAGGCAGAATATGTCTCTGCAGGTAGTGCTGCGCAAGAAATACTATAGCTATTGCGACTACTCGAAGATTTAAACATGAAACAAAATAAACCAATAACCGTATATGAAGATAATCAATCTTCAATAAGACTAGTGGAATACAACAAACATGAGGTCAGAACCAAGCATGTTGACGTCAAATATCATCTAATTAAACAACTATAGGAAAACAATATAATTAAATTGGAATACATTCCAAGTAGCAACATAACTGCAGATATACTTACCAAGCCCCTACCAGGAACAATTTTTATGAAACTCAGAAACAAATTGAACTTAGTTGAATAGTGTAAATATGACTGTAACTCATTTTATGCCTAATAATTTTTCTATTCAAGGACAATAATTTTATTAAAGACATTTTTATCTCTTTCAAAGAACTCTCTCTCGGTGTATATGTTGCGAAAAATATGTGCAGCTCCCATTTTCTGCACTATGAACTATTTGACTCAGCAATTACAGACTTTCTCTCCCGCGCTTATTCAATGCATATGTATCACTTTAATATGTAACTTCCGACAATGTAGTAGATTAGAAAAGAGCTCTGTTAATTGCTCGTCCATTATAAAATGTTTTATATACCTATAAAATACACAACCTATGTAACTTATATAACCAATAAAATTATTAAAACAGTAATCAAGAAATGAGGTTCTTCATCTGAACACATACATAACACAATCTTAGTCATTTTCAGATATAGCTTCCAGTAAATATGCTTCCAGGATCATTTCCCGATAATGGATATACGATGTTGTAGACTGACATAGAAGGTGAGTACAAATCTTACCTTCCTTAATAACTGATGATATTTACTGTGAAAATAATCTGATATATGCTTACCCAGCTCTCTAATTATATTT
Organism: Salticus scenicus; assembly: GCA_963930645.1. NCBI lineage: Eukaryota > Metazoa > Arthropoda > Arachnida > Araneae > Salticidae > Salticus > Salticus scenicus. The sequence continues at coordinate 30,788,283 of OZ005651.1, read as the reverse complement.
AACTATATATAAAATATACAATTTATTCGAGTATATGATTGAATTGCGTTATGCGCAATATTCATAAGTAATTATTAAATAATTATAAAACTTATGTTATGATATTTTTATTTCATTTTGTATATTTGTCTCTTTGTTCTAGAATTTCTCTCCCTAAACCTGGCAATATTAGAGTTGCCTTAGGACTTATTAAAAGTTAACCATTCATTATTCTTATAAAGTAAAAAATGTTCTTTCGTTATCCACGAGGCTGAAAAATGTGAATTTCCTCTATTTGCGCCCCTTTTCAAGTACTAATGGAAAAACAAGTGTTGTTAACAACAATGCAAATTAAATAAAAATAAAAATATAACACAAAAATTAAATGTTTGTTCCCATACATCTCCTTGTTTTGTCGAAGCACACTCTCTAAAATACACCAATCGGCGATGAACTCAATTACAGAAGATTAAAAATCTTCCTAAATCATTACAAGCTTGATGTCAGTGTTAAATATTGAAAAGAAACGTCATTATGCAGATTTTACTATAATTAACCCAACAAACTTTTACACACGTTAGATTATTATAGATTATTTGCAACGTGAGTGACATGTAGCAAAGCAGTTAAAAACTGTGTATATCATGACTATAGTCGTGTATTAAAAAATTTAAATAACACCTTAGTAGGTAAGAAAGGCCGGTTGACCATCAGCAGGCGGATGCAAGGGTGCAAGGCCAACCGTGCGGGTGTCGCACCACCCCCTGAGAGGTGTGGATGAGTTGGTATTGACCTTGAGACTTCCTCCAACTTAATCGTGAAAGATGATGAGGGTATTAATGAGGAAATTTAATTAAAAAAATTAATGAGTGATTTTTGTAAAAGGTGACGATGGTTTTAAAGATATGTTTGCGGTAGAATGAAAAAAGCAGGATATTGTTTGTGACTCATTAGGAAATTAATTAGGCAGTTAATTAGTAGGTTAATTAAGAAATTAATTACGAAATTAAATAAAAATTTGAAAATAAAGAATGAATAAAATATGCGAATTTAAGAATGCGGATGTGAATATTCTATGAAAGAAATAGAGTGGTCTAACTGGGGTTCGAACCCGACACCTTGCAGTAAAAATATTTCCATAAGACAGTAGTTTTCGCATGTGTGTGAGTGATTTTTATAGTATATGTCTGCACTGTTCTTTTAAAACTATGAATGCTAGTGTCCGAAAAGAATTCAATCGTTTTAATGATATTAATTAGAGAATAATAATTAAGAAAAATATTAATTAAGGATCTTCTTATAAAAAATCATCAAATATTTTCCGAAAAAAAGGTAATGAAAGCAAAAATTAAGTATAAAGAATGAAAGAAAGTTTAGAAACATAGATTTTGACTGAGATTCGAACCTGCTACCTTACAGTAAAAAAATATTTCAGTAGTTTTCGCGTATGTGTGAGTGTTCTTTAGAAATATGCCTATGCAGATCTTTTTTAGCCTAAGCTTATGCTATTGATTGAAAATTAATCAATCGTAAAATTAATATAAATTACAGAATAATAATTAAGAAAAATAATAATTGAAGATCTTGTAAAAATTCACCAGATGTTTTTCGAAAACTGAGAGTAAAAATTAAGTTAAAAGATGATTAAAATCTCAAATGTGTAAGTGAAATTAGATTAGGATGAAAGACGAGAATTGTTTTTTTGATAGATAACTAAAAAAGAGTGATTAAAATTTCTTATTAATTACTTAATTGAAGAAAGTTCGTTAAAAAAATACTTTTCATCATAAAGATTTTTTAATTGTGAATATCTAGTATCTATTTTAAACTGTATCTATTCTTTTTCGTTATAAATATAATAATATCTTAACATAAAATATAGACTTCATTCGCCAATGGTGACGTCACAATGTTTTGGGGGAAAGGAGGGGACCATTCCTAAGGGTATTTTCTTAGAATTGGGTTGGGTGCAGCATTGTACATTCAACACAAGAAAGAGGAGGAAAAATTCCAGATTACTCGCTGTAGCTACCTTAAGTCGTGTTTAAATTTGATTATTGTTAGACGTTTTAAAAATATAAATTCATTTTCTTTCTATCTTTAGAATAATCTTATTGATTATTTGATATACAATATGGGGATATAATAACTTTTTATAATAGACATTTTCTGTAGATTTTTACAACTTCAGAAAATCAAAAGTTTTTAGGTATAAATTGGAGCTTTTTCGAATAATACTTCACGTATTAGACTAATGATCACTTTAGTTCAATGTATTTTTTATCTATAGTTTAACCATTTTTACTGTAGCTCCCTTACATTTCTTTAGTGTAAACGCGTGAAATTTTTCTAATAAATAAATACATTCATGTTCACAGATGCATACTTAAGTTTTTTAAGTATATTTAAACACACTTAAAAAATATTTTAACCAAGTATTGTAGATTTCAAACATATAATTATAAACTGAAAAGTTTTCACACAAATTATTTTACTTGATATAAATTTAACTATCATTTTTAACAAAAATACCATTAAATCACACTCCTTATAGGCTACTATTCATCAACTTACATATATTTTCCTCACTTTTATTAACTTTTATAGTTTAATAATATTTTATACACATCCCTGATTCTTCACATTATTCTAGAGTAAACCTGTACAATTTAGTGATAAATATGGAAATATGAAAACATTTAACATAAATTTCGCTTGATTTAAAACAATTTAGTAATATTTTCGAATATATATTACAAGATTTAGAATGTATTTGGTAGAGTTTAAAATATATTTGGCGATTAATTCAGATTTGACGGGGAACATACAGTATAAATGAGGAATGAACAAAAAAATCATGACTTACTAACTTATTTTTACAGAGTAAAGACGTCTGTTTTTAACCCGAATTCAGTGAAGTATATTAATAGTTTAAATCAGTGTTACATAATAATAATTTTTCAAGATGGATGTCAGAACGGATATCATTTTGTTAAATGCATTTACTCATATATTCAACAGGTCACATCTGCGCAATTCAGAACTAGAGATTATAAACCAGCTTAAATTTCGAATGAATGAATTTATCAATTCAGAAATTAGCAATCAACTTTATGAAAATGTTGATATGTTATCTGAGGAAAATTTTTATACCTGTTTAGATATTGTCTTAAAAGAAATGATGAAAAATGAAATTAATTCGGACAAAGTTGTAATTTACTTAGTATTTTCAAGTGAGCTTATGGCAAAGCGCTTTAAGAGATCTGGTGACTTTATCATACTTTGGATAAATTTTTTAATATCTTCCAGAAGTATTTAGGTAAATGGATTATTGATAATCAAGAATGTATAAAAGTCAAAGAAGAAAAGAAATCAATTTTTCAAAGAATGTGGAATTTTATCACTCGATCATAATATGAAAATTGTAAAAAATATTATCTGCTATGTTGAATTATGTTCAGTTCAATCTGTAAAAGAACAATGTTCAAGAAAAATGTATGTATGTAATGTGAAATTCAAAGTAAATAAAAAACTTTAAATGGAAATTTTGTTTAAGAAAAAATTATTTGAAGTAAAATTCATCTTTAAAAAATAAGTTGATCAATGTAAAAAACTGAAAAATTCACTAAAAATATAAGAAACGCATTTTCACAATAATAAGATTGTAAATGTAAGATAAAATCACAAAATTACCAGCATAAGAGACTGTAGGTATTCGAAAAAAAATTATGAAGTCAACAATTTTGGTGTTAACAGCACATCTTATTTTACAAAGTACTAAGTTTTTTTAAATCATTTAGTTTGAACATTTTCAGACATATGCTTATAAACTGAAATTTTTTGTGAATGAAAAATGTTTTACACTAAGTATTTTAGAAAAATATCATCTCAGAAATTAACTTACTTATTTTTAAAATAAAAATATAAGAAACTTATTTTTACTAATGATAAGAATGAAAATGTAAGGTAAAATCTCATTCATATAAATTTAAGAGACTACAAATATTTGAAAAATTATGAAGTATGGAATTTTAATGTTTCACATATGTTACTAACGCATCTTATTTTACAAAGTACTAAGTTTTTTAAAGTCATTTAGGATTGTGTTCTCCTTGGTTGTTTGTTTTCTATTTCTCCCGGGTTTTCTACTTTCCAAAAAAAGGAATCTGGCAACATGGATAAAAACTTATTCTATTCTTTTCTATTTACATCGATTTGACTCTTTCCATGAACAATATTATCGACTATCAAAATACATCGAAATGTTCTTTAAAAATTGTATATATGTAGATAAAGTAATGTATGGTGCTAAATGTTAATTAAATGTTTATAAAAGTTCATCATTATCTTCATCAATACGCGGCTACTCGCCACCACAGTCATAACAATTTTGGCGACGAGGTAAAGTTGTTTCATTTTCAATTCAACTTAATAATTTTTATATACAATATAATTAATTATTGAAAAAAAGTTATAATTTACATTTTAAATAGATAATGGATCCAGAACAATTTCAGAAATTGCTTGATACTGTATTTGGGGCCAACAAATGCTTATTGAACAGTTGTTGTCAAGAGACAAATCTGAAATGGCTAATGATAGCAGTAATACTAACTCAACAAAGATTCCAGTTGTTAACATTTCCCATATTCCTCCTTTTGAAAGTTTTGATAATAAAAAAGAAAATTTTAAATATTATCGTCAACGTTTCGAAAATTATTTAATGATGAAAGATATTTTTCATGATAAATATAAAAGCGCACAAATTTTGTTAAATTCTATAGGAGCATCAAATTACAATATCTTGGCGGCTGTTATTGCGCCAAAGGCTCCCAGTGAATTAGAATAGGATTAACTACTTAAAGTGTTAGAAAATCATTTAGCACCAAAGAAAAATCCTTTAGTTTCACAACATTACTAGGACAGTTCTATTTCCGAATATGTGGCAGAATTACGGCGTGATATTTCCGAATGCGAGTTTACTATTGACTGTGAATGCAGTAAAAAGGTATCTGTTGCTGATATTTTCCTTAGAGCACAATTTATTCGTGGCATTAAAGATAGTTGGATCAAAGAGCAACTCTTGCAATCAGAATTAAAAAATTTCAACAATATTGTTGATAAAGCTATTGCACTTGAAGCTTCAAAAATTGACAGTCGCGAGTTATCAAAAACTTTAAATACCAGTACATCTATCTCAGAGGATATCAATAAAGTCGCCAAAAGTAATAGGCAATTGAAATACGTGAAAACATCCTTTAACACTCGAAACATAAAGAAAAAAGAGGCAGTTTCACATCAGCGCATGAAATCCAAACAAAATCAAATTGATTTCGAAAAACTTGGCATAAATAATTTGTGCCTACGCTGTGCGAAAAACAACCATTTATCAAAAGACTGTCGCATTAATCCAAATAATTTGAAGTGTAAATCGTGTAAATCAACTGGACATGTACAAAGAGTCTGTATCAAGACATTACTTAAAGCTAAAAGATCAAATAGTCCAAGAATACAACTTAATCAAATAGAAATATACGAAAATAATAACATAAACACGATTGTTGATATCTACGATAACCATATCTCAGATTCTGCCCCTGATGCTAAGAAATATTTTACTACAGTAAAAATCGAAAATCGCTATCAAAAATTTGAAGTCGACACAGGAGCAGGATACACTCTCATACCAAAAAGTCAATTTAAAAGGTTAGGTCTCAAGAAACAGTTTGAACCAACAAATATTGTTTTTAGATCATATACTGAAAATGTGTTTGTGCCCTTAGGGAAAGTGCGAGTGAAGGTTGAATATAAAGGGTGCATATCTAATGAATATTTATATGTCGTTCCTGATGGGTATGATCCTCTTCTAGGCAGAGTATGGGTTAGACATTTAAAAATCAATCTACATGAAATCGATACAGAAAACAACCCCCAAAATAGAATAGGAAATAAAATCGCTGCAATCAATGATGTCTCGGAGATTATAAATCTTTTTCCAGAAGTGTTCGAACAAAAGGTTGGTTGTGTACCGAATTTCTTAATCAAACTGAAGTTACGTGATGGAGCAAAACCTAGTTACACTCCTGAACGAAATGTACCCTATGCTTTACGAGAAAAAGTTGAAAAAGAACTTGATGATCTTGAAGCAGCTGGAATAATATCTAAATCAATTACAAGTGATTGGGGATCACCGTTGGTTGTAATTCCTAAAGCGGATGGAACAGTTAGACTCTGTGTTGACTATAAAGTTGGAGTTAACGACCTACTGATGAATGCAAATTATCCAATAAAGAAAATCGATGAAGTATTAAACAGTCTTAGGAATTCGAAGTATTTCTGCAAGTTAGACTTGTTTAAAGCTTATCTTCACTTAAAAACTGATGATGAGAGCAGCATTATCCAAACTATTTCGACACATCGAGGGACATACAGGATGAATAGGTTAAGCTTTGGAATTAAAACTGCACCTGCTGAATTTAACCGGGTAATTGATCAAATCCTGAAGGGTTTACAAAAAACCATCGCTTATTTTGATGATATTGTCGTTCATGGTAAAACCAAAGAAGAATGCTCAAAGAACCTCCTTGCATGTGTAGAAAGATTACGTGACTACGATTTACACGTGAATAGCAAGAAATGTGAATTTTTTCGAACAAAAATTGAATATTTAGGTCATGTAATAGAAAACAATAAAATATCACGATCACCTACAAAAGTTGAAGCTATAACACGCATGCCACGACCAAAGAATGTTCAAGAACTGCGCCAATTTTTAGGTATGGTAACTTACTATTCTCGATTCATACCAAACGTTTCGACCATTACTTACCCTTTACGCAAGCTTCTGCGGAAACATCAGAAATTTTGCTGGAATAAAGAAAGTGAGCAGGCTTTCCTTAAGCTTAAAGAAGAGATATCCAGTGACAGAGTGTTAGTACCTTTCAATCCTGAATTACCTGTTACACTAGCGACAGATGCTAGTCCAGTCGGAGTTGCTGCTATCTTATCACATACCATCGATGATGTAGAAAAGCCAATCGCTTTTGCTTCCCGTTCCTTAACAGAAGCTGAAAGAAATTACTCTCAACTTGACCGAGAAGCTTTAGCAATCGTATTTGGATTTTCTCACTTTTTCGATTATCTTTATGGTAGAAATTTCGTCCTAATCACTGATAACCAGCCCTTATCCAGGATATTTCATAGAAAAGCGAGTCTTCCAAAAATGACATCAGCTCGACTGTTGCGCTATGCTTCTTATTTAGCTGGATTTGATTACACCGTCAAATTTAGGAAAGGATTGGAAAATCAAAATGTAGATTGTTTATCTAGATCTCCTGTCAACCAGAATTACGCATCGGCAGACACATATATAAACGACGAAGTTCATCAAATATGTGCATCTAATATTTTTGAAATATCAACTGAAACTCTAACTGCAGATGCTATCATACGAGAAACAGAAAACTATCAGGAGTTGTCACAGATCAAAAAAGGACTTCAATCAAGCTCCATCAACAGTGACTACATTTTGGATAATGGAATTTTATTTAAGAGTAATCGCATTGTAATACCGAGAAAACTGCAGCCTGAAGTCCTAAAAGAATTACATTCTACGCATATTGGAATAACAAAAATGAAACAGTTAGCTCGACGTTATTGTATATGGAAGAATATCGACAAGGACATAGAAAACTTAGTTAAGTCTTGCCCAGATTGTTCTTCAGTGAGACATAATCCTGCGAAGGCACCCCTTCACCACTGGGATTTACCAATTAATAATTGGGATAGAATTCATATCGATTATGCAGGTCCTTTCCAGGGATTTTATTACCTACTCGTTGTGGATGCAAAATCACGTTGGGTAGAAATCAAAGTCTCACAGAAAGCTCCAAATGCTGACATTACCATGAAATTACTTAACGAAATTTTTGCAATGCATGGATATCCACTAGTTATAGTTTCTGATAACGCTAAAATTTCCACGAAGGAAACATTTAAAAATTTCTGTCGTATGAATGGAATAAAGCAAAAAATTATCGCACCAGGACACCCAGCGACCAATGGCCTTGCGGAACGTAACGTGCAAACACTGAAAGATCGACTAAAATCAATGGCCACAGAAAATCTTCCCATCCACTTAAAACTTCAAAAGATTCTTTTTCGATATCGAGCAACGCCTTTAGCAAATGGGAAGTCACCAGCAGAAATGTATCTAAATCGCAAACTTCGTATTAAACTTGACGCACTGTTTCCATACCACGAAAAGAAATCTGAACAGAAGATTAGACCTCACACTCGAAAAATCTATGTGGGGGAGAGAGTGAGAGCAAAATTCTTTATAAACAATAAAACCGTATGGAAACTAAGAGTTATAACTAGAAAACTTGGACATATTCACTATATAGTTAAATTAGATGAAGGCAGGGAAAACAAGAGGCATATTAATCAACTACAGAAATCAAATGTTCAAAGGGAAAATGTAGCATCGCCATCAGTTCCACACCAGAAATCCTCCCATAACACAAATCATGACCCTGCTTATTATCAAGTTATCAATCCTCAAGGAAATGAGCTGAACACATATCCAGCCACAGATCAACCACAGACTCCTTCACCACCTGTACGAAGATCTACTAGAACGAGGCGCCAACCAGCATACCAGCAAGATTATATTTTATCTTAAAGGTTGACTCGGCACTGTATGTTTTCAAGTGGGGGAGAATTATTGTGTTCTCCTGGGTTGTTTGTTTTCTATTTCTCCCGGGTTTTCTACTTTCCAAAAAAAGGAATCTGGCAACATGGATAAAAACTTATTCTATTCTTTTCTATTTACATAGATTTGACTCTTTCCATGAACAATATTATCGACTATCAAAATACATCGAAATGTTCTTTAAAAATTGTATATATGTAGATAAAGTAATGTATGGTGCTAAATGTTAATTAAATGTTTATAAAAGTTCATCATTATCTTCATCAATACGCGGCTACTCGCCACCACAGTCACAACATGGTGAAGTTTGAAGTTTTTCACACAAATGTTTATAAACGAAATATTTTGTAAATGAAAAATTTTACACAAATTATTTTAATACAAATACTATCACAGAAAAATTAACTTTTTGTTTTAAATTGAAAATGTAAGCTAAAAATCGAACACTTATCAAATTTAGAAGCTGCAGATGTATGAAGAAATCATGAACTTGAAACTTATGTATTAACAACCTTACTTCTTTGAAAATACAAACCACGAGTTTTGACAAATCTGTAATCAACTGTTAAAAAAATCATAGATCTTAGAATATTTTTCACCCTAAGAAGTTTAATGTAGATGCGACATTCATAAAAATACAGAGTGAAAGTGTCCAAATTATCTGTTTAGACATGTTGATAAACTAGAATTTTCCACAAGATTCGAGTATTATAGCAAGGTATGAGATAATATTTGGCTAAATTTCCACTAATATTGGCGATAGTTATAAAAATTTGGAATGAAATAAGAGAATTTGGTGTAAATTCTCAAGTAAAACTGATGAACGAAGAAAAAAATTTGAATTAGTTACTACTATCTTTTCTCGCTGTAGAGTTGTCTAAGTTCTCATACTTAGTAGTTTTTAAACATTTTTAAAGTCTTACTTTTAGAGTGATTTTTTATACTTTACTAAACTGAAGTACAAAATGGATAATACTTTATCGTCTGAGGAGACTCACGTTTCTGTTCAACACCCCCCCCCCCCTTCATCAAGTTTTGAAGATGAGAAGTTATCCAAGCTTTTTATTTGTCCAACATGCAATAAGTCATTTTTAAAAAAATCCTATCTTACTAGACATGTTAAGGTTCACAATGATATTAAACCTAATATTTGTTACGTGTGTGAGAAAGGATTTGTTACTTTACATCGTTTAAAAAGACATATGGAAACCCATAGAAAAATTTCCATAAGATACAAATGTGAATATTGTATTGAAAATTTCAATCGCAAGTGTGATTTATTTAAACATAAGAGATTATTTCATCAAAAAGTCTTAAATGAACATGTATGTATTACTTGTAAAGATGCTTTTAAACACAAGTATGAATTAGAAAAACACAAGAGGGTGCATTATCGTAAACCTGAGTATCTATGTGAGGAATGTTCTATAACCTTTTCATCTAAACATACTTTTTCAAAGCATAAGCGTACAAGTCATAAAAAGACTTTACATACATACTGTTGCGACGAATGTACTGATACTTTTTCAAATAAACGACATTTTTTAAAACATAAAAGAAATATGCATAAAAAATCTTCAATGCAAACTAGATGTGATGAATGCAGTGAAAATTTTCAGTGTAAGTATGAGTTATTGCAACATAACAGAAAGAATCATCTTAAAGACTTTAACATACGTAGAAATTGCAATGAACGAAGTACTAACAATGAATTACCAACAGTTAATAATGACAGTGAGAATCTGGACTTGTTAAATATTTTGGATAATTTTCACATTGAATGTATGAATGGTGTTTTTGACTTACCTTCCAACAACTTTCAGAATGAAAATATGGACTTAGACTTAAAAATTTTTTTGAACAATTCGAATGTGGAATATACAAATGAAAATAATATTGATGATTTATCTACCAAAGTTGAAAATAAGGACTTAAATAATTTTAACCTGATACAAACTGATTTACCTCTAGTAAACTGCGACAATGAAAATCTAGACTTGCTAAATTTTTTGAATAACTTTAATATCGAATGTATGAACGATATCCCAACAATATAGATTTTTTGTGAATTTGTTGTCTTGAATTATTGTGAATGAATTTCGAATAAAAAGATTTCAATGAAAATGGTTTGTTTTAATTTTTATTACAAAATCACCTTTTATATAATATTTTCTATTAGAATACAAACTTAAGCGTCATCTTTTTAAAATAAAAACATGTAAAAAGTTTACTTGTGTATTAACGATATACTTTTTCATTACTGTAGTAGAATTGATTGAGTATAATATTTAAACACTAAGTAAAAATTATACACGATAGTAGTTTTATAAACTATCAAACTTACATAGAAGAAGAAAAAACTTGTAAAATTGTTTTACCACTCAACTGTAAAGTACTTGTGAAAATCTTAAATGAATTTATATTATTAACAATTTTCCTAAAAAACTAACTTATAAAAATTTTAGATCTAATTATGAAGTTAGTATTTTCCTAAGTATCACGTTTGAATCTTACTTTGAATATGCATAATCAAAGTGTTTTGTACTTTAACTAAAATCACAATCTCTATTCTAAAGAGTGTAAAAACAATTTTTTAGTAACAACTTTTATATATAGATACTTTCACGATTGCATTTTAACTTTTTTTTTTTTTTTTTTTTAGAATACAGAAAACATTTTATAAGAATTGTGAAAGATTAATTTTAGGAGTTTGTAAAATTTCACATTTTTTTTTTTTTTTTTTTTTTTTTTTTTTTTTTTAACTTTTTTGTCAAATGCTTTCCTGATGTCGCATCACTTAGAAAAAATTAATTGTTTTTAGCAGAATTGCTAACACAAAGCATTAAGTTAGAAAATTTGTAGATAAAACTTAAAAGGTATGAAAAACCATATGTGATGTAATAACAGAAATATATATAGTTTCAAGTTTAGACATGGTTGAACAAGCTTGAGCAGACACTAAAACCTGTTGCTGTCGTCATAACGCGTGTGATGGAAGATTATAATCATTGGATACGAGTTCCCCCTAATACACTACGTCACGAACCCATGATGTGACAAAAACAACCATTTTGCTCACACTTCTCACCTTTGTTCGACTTATATTATTTTACTCTGCATATTAACGATAATCTGTAAAAAACTTTGTCGTTTTTACACTTTGTTGTAAAAAGTTTTCGTCTAAACATCAAATGATATATTTTAGACATCTTTTCAGTATAAGGAAAGTTGATACTTTTCTCATGTATAGTAAAATTATGATTAATCGAAATCCCGATATGACTTAAACCACTGTCCTATAGAAATATTTCAAACATATATGTTTAAAACACTGATGTTTTACCCTCAATGAGAATAATGAGTGTGATTTAGAAGTATTTCAATCATATATACAGCCTCATGTACATGAAAAACTTAAGTCTGAATTAAAACAAAAGCATACCCTGAAGTGGTATATGGTTATGAAAGTATCCTTGGAACGTAAAAAACCTGATGAAGACATGGAAGAGACACATACATATTTTAGAAGTTCCTGTATTATCGAACTTATTGAAGATACTATTGAACAGCATATTAGCGAAGGATATGCAAAAATTAGTATGTCCTTAGAAGAATTCACCCAAAAATTCACTATTTGGAACTAAAAATGGCTAAATACCATCCTCTAGCTGCTAATAGCTATATTAAGCTACCTTCAAAACTTGTTTAAAAGATTTGGGGCGTCACATATTTCTAGAAATGTGACGGTTGGAGGTGGGACTCCAAATAAATGAATTTAAAAATTTTCTATATATCATTCAAAAATAAAACTTAATCTTGAAAAATAGTAGTGTGAATTTGTTTAAGTTCATACGTAAAAACTTGTACACATATATGTACCTTCGTGAATTAATATGCACTAGTTTTACATATCACTGAGTTATGTTTTACTAATTTCAAATTTATCCTTATCTGTCACGAATACATAATTTAACAAAAAGTACTTATGTTTACCCACAATTCTTGACTTATATTATTTTACTTTGTGTATTAAACTGACGACCTGTAAAAAACTTTTTCGTTTTTATACACTTTGAAGTAAAAATTTTCACTCTAAACATCGAATTATCTTTTGCAAACATGAATTGATATGTATTTGTTTTAAATATCACTAAGTTACATTATACCAAAGTATATTTTCTAATATTTAAACAATTTTCATTTTACAAAAATTAACTTGTATGCATTTCTAGGTCTTTAATAAAAATCTTTTAATTTTTTTCTGTCAAAGACTTTAAACTATTGGAGATGTTTGTACTTTAAGTACAATCCAATACTATTTGCATAACAATGTGGAACATCATATGTTAAGAAAATCTTAAATTTTGACTAAGTTGCAAATCTCAGTGAAAGTATTTTAAGATTACTTTGCTAAAATTTACTAAGTATTACAGTATTTTTCAGTTATTAAACGAAAAATTGTGTAAAATTTACTAAGTGTTTCACTAAAGAAGAGAATTCCACAAAAAAGTTTTAACAAGAAATACTAAATTCACTAAGTCACATACACATAATATAAGAGAAATCTTTAAAACATTATTGCAAAAACGATTTTTTTAAATTGCTAATTTTAGATTGTAAAAAATATTTAACAATATTTCATAATGATTATAATCACAACCATGTGTATGTGTACGTGTACAGATTGTAAAAAAATATTTAATAATATTTCATAATGATTATAATTACAAGCATGCGTGTATGTATACGTGTATAGATAGTAAAAAATATTTAACAATATTTCATAACGATTATAATTACAAGCATGTGTGTATGTCACTTAGTGAATTTAGTATTTCTTGTCAAAACTTTTTTGTGGAATTCTCTTCTTTAGTGAAACACTTAGTAAATTTTACACAATTTTTCGTTTAATAACTGAAAAAAAATTGTAATACTTAGTAAATTTTAGCAAAGTAATCTTAAAATACTTTCACTGAGATTTGCAACTTAGTCAAAATTTAAGATTTTCTTAACATATGATGTTCCACATTGTTATGCAAATAGTATTGGATTGTACTTAAAGTACAAACATCTCCAATAGTTTAAAGTCTTTGACAGAAAAAAATTAAAAGATTTTTATTAAAGACCTAGAAATGCATACAAGTTAATATTTGTAAAATGAAAATTGTTTAAATATTAGAAAATATACTTTGGTATAATGTAACTTAGTGATATTTAAAACAAATACATATCAATTCATGTTTGCAAAAGATAATTCGATGTTTAGAGTGAAAATTTTTACTTCAAAGTGTATAAAAACGATAAAGTTTTTTACAGGTCGTCAGTTTAATACACAAAGTAAAATAATATAAGTCAAGAATTGTGGGTAAACATAAGTACTTTTTGTTAAATTATGTATTCGTGACAGATAAGGATAAATTTGAAATTAGTAAAACATAACTCAGTGATATGTAAAACTAGTGCATATTAATTCACGAAGGTACATATATGTGTACAAGTTTTTACGTATGAACTTAAACAAATTCACACTACTATTTTTCAAGGTTAAGTTTTATTTTTGAATGATATATAGAAATTTTTTAAATTTATTTATTTGGGGTCCCACCTCCATCCGTCACATTTGTAGAAATATGTGACGCCCCAAATCTTTTTAAACAAGTTTTGAAGGTAGCTTAATATAGCTACTAGCAGCTAGAGGATGGCATTTAGCCATTTTTAGTTCCAAATAGTGAATTTTTGGGTGAATTCTTCTAAGGACATACTAATTTTTGCATATCCTTCGCTAATATGCTGTTCAATAGTATCTTCAATAAGTTCGATAATACAGGAACTTCTAAAATATGTATGTGTCTCTTCCATGTCTTCATCAGGTTTTTTACGTTCCAAGGATACTTTCATAACCATATACCACTTCAGGGTATGCTTTTCTTTTAATTCAGACTTAAGTTTTTCATGTACATGAGGCTGTATATATGATTGAAATACTTCTAAATCACACTCATTATTCTCATTGAGGGTAAAACCTCAGTGTTTTAAACATATATGTTTGAAATATTTCTATAGGACAGTGGTTTAAGTCATATCGGGATTTCGATTAATCATAATTTTACTATACATGAGAAAAGTATCAACTTCCTTATACTGAAAAGATGTCTAAAATATATCATTTGATGTTTAGACGAAAACTTTTTACAACAAAGTGTAAAAACGACAAAGTTTTTTACAGATTATCGTTAATATGCAGAGTAAAATAATATAAGTCGAACAAAGGTGAGAAGTGTGAGCAAAATGGTTGTTTTTGTCACATCATGGGTTCGTGACGGAGTGTATTAGGGGGAACTCGTATCCAATGATTATAATCTTCCATCACACGCGTTATGACGTCAGCAACAGGTTTTAGTGTCTGCTCAAGCTTGTTCAACCATGTCTAAACTTGAAACTATATATATTTCTGTTATTACATCACATATGGTTTTTCATACCTTTTAAGTTTTATCTACAAATTTTCTAACTTAATGCTTTGTGTTAGCAATTCTGCTAAAAACAATTAATTTTTTCTAAGTGATGCGACATCAGGAAAGCATTTGACAAAAATGTTTAAAAAAAAAAAAAAAAAAAAAAAAAAAGTGAAATTTTACAAACTCCTAAAATTAATCTTTCACAATTCTTATAGGATGTTTTCTGTATTCTAAAAAAAAAAAAAAAAAAAAGTTAAAATACAATCGTGAAAGTATCTATATATAAAAGTTGTTACTCAAAAATTATTTTTACACTCTTTAGAATAGAGATTGTGATTTTAGTTAAAGTACCAAACACTTTGATGATGCATATTCAAAGTAAGATTCAAACGTGATACTTAGGAAAATACTAACTTCATAATTAGATCTAAAATTTTTATAAGTTAGTTTTTTAGGAAAATTGTTAATAATATAAATTCATTTAAGATTTTCACAAGTACTTTACAGTTGAGTGGTAAAATAATTTTACAAGTTTTTTCTTCTTCGATGTAAGTTTGATGGTTTATAAAACTACTATCGTGTCTAATTTTTACTTAGTGTTTAAATATTATACTCAAACAATACTTCTACAGTAATGAAAAAGTATATCGTTAACACACAAGTAAACTTTTTACATGTTTTTATTTTAAAAAGATGACACTTAAGTTTGTATTCTAATAGAAAATATTATATAAAAGGTGATTTTGTAATAAAAATTAAAACAAACCATTTTCATTGAAATCTTTTTATTCGAAATTCATTCACAATAATTCAAAACAACAAATTCACAAAAAATCTATATTGTTGGGATATCGTTCATACATTCGATATTAAAGTTATTCAAAAAATTTAGGAAGTCTAGATTTTCATTGTCGCAGTTTACTAGAGGTAAATCAGTTTGTATCAGTTTAAAATTATTTAAGTCCTTATTTTCAACTTTGGTAGATAAATCATCAATATTATTTTCACTTGTATATTCCACATTCGAATTGTTCAAAAAATTTTTTAAGTCTAAGTCCATATTTTCATTCTGAAAGTTGTTGGAAGGTAAGTCAAAAACACCATTCATACATTCAATGTGAAAATTATCCAAAATATTTAACAAGTCCAGATTCTCACTGTCATTATTAACTGTTGGTAATTCATTGTTAGTACTTCGTTCATTACAATTTCTACGTATGTTAAAGTCTTTAAGATGATTCTTTCTGTTATGTTGCAATAACTCATACTTACACTGAAAATTTTCACTGCATTCATCACATCTAGTTTGCATTGAAGATTTTTTATGCATATTTCTTTTATGTTTTAAAAAATGTCGTTTATTTGAAAAAGTATCAGTACATTCGTCGCAACAGTATGTATGTAAAGTCTTTTTATGACTTTTACGCTTATGCTTTGAAAAAGTATGTTTAGTTGAAACGGTTATAGAACATTCCTCACATAGATACTCAGGTTTACGATAATGCCCCCTCTTGTGTTTTTCTAATTCATACTTGTGTTTAAAAGCATCTTTACAAGTAATACATACATGTTCATTTAAGACTTTTTTAAGAAATAATCTCTTATGTTTAAATAAATCACACTTGCGATTGAAATTTTCAATACAATATCCACATTTATATCTTATGGAATTTTTTTTATGGGTTTCCATATGTCTTTTTAAACGATGTAAAGTAACAAATCCTTTCTCACACACGTAACAAATATTAGGTTTAATATCATTGTGAACCTTAACATGTCTAGTAAGATAGGATTTTTTTAAAAATGACTTATTGCATGTTGGACAAATAGAAAGCTTGGATAACTTCTCATCTTCAAAACTTGATGAAGGGGGGGGGGGGGTGTTGAACAGAAACGTGAGTTTCCTCAGACGATAAAGTATTATCCATTTTGTACTTCAGTTTAGTAAAGTATAAAAAATCACTCTAAAAGTAAGACTTTAAAAATGTTTAAAAACTACTAAGTATGAGAACTTAGACAATTCTACAGCGTGAAAAGATAGTAGTAACTAATTCAAATTTTTTTCTTCGTTCATCAGTTTTACTTAAGAATTTACGCCAAATTCTCTTATTTCATTCCAAATTTTTATAACTATCGCCAATATTAGTGGAAATTTAGCCAAATATTATCTCATACCTTGCTATAATACTCGAATCTTGTGGAAAATTCTAGTTTATCAACATGTCTAAACAGATAATTTGGACACTTTCACTCTGTATTTTTATGAATGTCGCATCTACATTAAACTTCTTAGGGTGAAAAATATTCTAAGATCTATGATTTTTTTAACAGTTGATTACAGATTTGTCAAAACTCGTGGTTTAGTATTTTCAAAGAAGTAAGGTTGTTAATACATAAGTTTCAAGTTCATGATTTCTTCATACATCTGAAGCTTCTAAATTTGATAAGTGTTCGATTTTTAGCTTACATTTTCAATTTAAAACAAAAAGTTAATTTTTCTGTGATAGTATTTGTATTAAAATAATTTGTGTAAAATTTTTCATTTACAAAAAATTTCGTTTATAAACATTTGTGTGAAAAACTTCAAACTAAATGACTTTAAAAAACTTAGTACTTTGTAAAATAAGATGCGTTAGTAACCAGTGGCGGATCCAGAACTTGACTTTTGGGGGGGGCTAAGATTTTTAAAAGTGTTATTCTAGACCAATAAAAAATTAACAATTGCAAAATTCAATTATGAATGACAGTGTTTTGGGGGGGCTTCAGCCCCCTAGCCCCCCCCCTTAAATCCGCCACTGTTAGTAACATATGTGAAACATTAAAATTCCATACTTCATAATTTTTCAAATATTTGTAGTCTCTTAAATTTATATGAATGAGATTTTACCTTACATTTTTATTCTTATCATTAGTAAAAATAAGTTTCTTATATTTTTATTCTAAAAATAAGTAAGTTAATTTCTGAGATGATATTTTTCTAAAATACTTTGTGTAAAAAATTTTTCATTCACAAAAAATTTCAGTTTATAAGCATATGTCTGAAAAAGTTCAAACTAAATGATTTAATAAAACTTAGTACTTTGTAGAATAAGATGTGCTGTTAACACCAAAATTGTTGACTTCATAATTTTTTTTCGAATACCTACAGTCTCTTATGCTGGTAATTTTGTGATTTTACCTTACATTTACAATCTTATTATTGTGAAAATGCGTTTCTTATATTTTTAGTGAATTTTTCAGTTTTTTACATTGATCAACTTATTTTTTAAAGATGAATTTTACTTCAAATAATTTTTTCTTAAACAAAATTTCCATTTAAAGTTCTTTATTTACTTTGAATTTCACATTACATACATACATTTTTCTTGAACATTGTTCTTTTACAGATTGAACTGAACATAATTCAACATAGCAGATTATATTTTTTACAATTTTCATATTATGATCGAGTGATAAAATTCCACATTCTTTGAAAAATTGATTTCTTTTCTTCTTTGACTTTTATACATTCTTGATTATCAATAATCCAATTACCTAAATACTTCTGGAAGATATTAAAAAATTTTATCCAAAGTATGATAAAGTCACCAGATCTCTTAAAGCGCTTTGCCATAAGTTCACTTGAAAATACTAAGTAAATTACAACTTTGTCCCAATTAATTTCATTTTTTATCATTTCTTTTAAGACAATATCTAAACAGGTATAAAAATTTTCCTCAGATAACATATCAACATTTTCATAAAGTTGATTGCTAATTTCTGAATTGATAAATTCATTCATTCGAAATTTAAGCTGGTTTATAATCTCTAGTTCTGAATTGCGCAGATGTGACCTGTTGAATATATGAGTAAATGCATTTAACAAAATGATATCCGTTCTGACATCCATCTTGAAAAATTATTATTATGTAACACTGATTTAAACTATTAATATACTTCACTGAATTCGGGTTAAAAACAGACGCCTTCACTCTGTAAAAATAAGTTAGTAAGTCATGATTTTTTTGTTCATTTATCATTTATACTGTATGTTCCCCGTCAAATCTGAATTAATCGCCAAATATATTTTAAACTCTACCAAATACATTCTAAATCTTGTAATATATATTCGAAAATATTACTAAATTGTTTTAAATCAAGCGAAATTTATGTTAAATGTTTTCATATTTCCATATTTATCACTAAATTGTACAGGTTTACTCTAGAATAATGTGAAGAATCAGGGATGTGTATAAAATATTATTAAACTATAAAAGTTAATAAAAGTGAGGAAAATATATGTAAGTTGATGAATAGTAGCCTATAAGGAGTGTGATTTAATGGTATTTTTGTTAAAAATGATAGTTAAATTTATATCAAGTAAAATAATTTGTGTGAAAACTTTTCAGTTTATAATTATATGTTTGAAATCTACAATACTTGGTTAAAATATTTTTTAAGTGTGTTTAAATATACTTAAAAAACTTAAGTATGCATCTGTGAACATGAATGTATTTATTTATTAGAAAAATTTCACGGGTTTACACTAAAGAAATGTAAGGGAGCTACAGTAAAAATGGTTAAACTATAGATAAAAAATACATTGAACTAAAGTGATCATTAGTCTAATACGTGAAGTATTATTCGAAAAAGCTCCAATTTATACCTAAAAACTTTTGATTTTCTGAAGTTGTAAAAATCTACAGAAAATGTCTATTATAAAAAGTTATTATATCCCCATATTGTATATCAAATAATCAATAAGATTATTCTAAAGATAGAAAGAAAATGAATTTATATTTTTAAAACGTCTAACAATAATCAAATTTAAACACGACTTAAGGTAGCTACAGCGAGTAATCTGGAATTTTTCCTCCTCTTTCTTGTGTTGAATGTACAATGCTGCACCCAACCCAATTCTAAGAAAATACCCTTAGGAATGGTCCCCTCCTTTCCCCCAAAACATTGTGACGTCACCATTGGCGAATGAAGTCTATATTTTATGTTAAGATATTATTATATTTATAACGAAAAAGAATAGATACAGTTTAAAATAGATACTAGATATTCACAATTAAAAAATCTTTATGATGAAAAGTATTTTTTTAACGAACTTTCTTCAATTAAGTAATTAATAAGAAATTTTAATCACTCTTTTTTAGTTATCTATCAAAAAAACAATTCTCGTCTTTCATCCTAATCTAATTTCACTTACACATTTGAGATTTTAATCATCTTTTAACTTAATTTTTACTCTCAGTTTTCGAAAAACATCTGGTGAATTTTTACAAGATCTTCAATTATTATTTTTCTTAATTATTATTCTGTAATTTATATTAATTTTACGATTGATTAATTTTCAATCAATAGCATTCTTAGGCTAAAAAAGATCTGCATAGGCATATTTCTAAAGAACACTCACACATACGCGAAAACTACTGAAATATTTTTTTACTGTAAGGTAGCAGGTTCGAATCTCAGTCAAAATCTATGTTTCTAAACTTTCTTTCATTCTTTATACTTAATTTTTGCTTTCATTACCTTTTTTTCGGAAAATATTTGATGATTTTTTATAAGAAGATCCTTAATTAATATTTTTCTTAATTATTATTCTCTAATTAATATCATTAAAACGATTGAATTCTTTTCGGACACTAGCATTCATAGTTTTAAAAGAACAGTGCAGACATATACTATAAAAATCACTCACACACATGCGAAAACTACTGTCTTATGGAAATATTTTTACTGCAAGGTGTCGGGTTCGAACCCCAGTTAGACCACTCTATTTCTTTCATAGTATATTCACATCCGCATTCTTAAATTCGTATATTTTATTCATTCTTTATTTTCAAATTTTTAGTTAATTTCTTAATTAATTTCTTAATTAACCTACTAATTAACTCCCTAATTAATTTCCTAATGAGTCACAAACAATATCCTGCTTTTTTCATTCTACCGCAAACATATCTTTAAAACCATCGTCACCTTTTACAAAAATCACTCATTAATTTTTTAATTAAATTTCCTCATTAATACCCTCATCATCTTTCACGATTAAGTTGGAGGAAGTCTCAAGGTCAATACCAACTCATCCACACCCCTCAGGGGGTGGTGCGACACCCGCACGGCTGGCCTTGCACCCTTGCACCCGCCTGCTGATGGTCAACCGGCCTTTCTTACCTACTCACCTTTGACGACAGATTTCTCTTATCGAAAATAATCAGCAAAAAATTACATATCTGTTTGAAAAATTTACGTTCTAAGCATAATTAGTAATTATATAAATATGTGGAAATTGCTAGAAATGCGATGTTTGACTGTAAAACAGAAATAAATAAAACAACGGAAAATAACGATAATAACCACTTTTGTTATCAAATAATAATAATAATAATAATTAAAAAAGAAATAAATAAATAAATAAAAAAGAAACAGTTTCAATGAAAATTAGTCATAAGAGAAGTTCGCACTGTAGTGAAAAATAAATAAAATGAAAAAATAATGTACTGCATTTTGATATTTTGTGTGATAAACTATTGTAACCAAGCATTCTGCACAACGACTTAGTGTAGTTCCTACGACATAGTGGATGAGTTGTGTATTCAAACAGCTCCAAACATCGCAAAGAACTCTTTTCATTTCTGGAATGGAGTTTGGTAAGTATAATAGTACTGCAATTTGTTACCCAAGGGTATCCAAAACATGGTCGGCAGGATATAGATCAAGTGATTAAGCAGGCCACGGCACGCAAACGCTATCTCCCGTTTCGTTTCCAGGAAAGATGACATCGCCTAAAATGCTTTCCATGACAATGTTTATTCTTTCAGAGACAATGTTTATTCTTTCACATATATTTCATCTCGACTGATTTCGAACCATTTTTCCAATATTTGCCTCTTAATTTTTCACTCTTTCCAAAGTATATTTCAATTTTTAACACCAGTACAATTTCAGTCATTTTTTAAGATAGAAAAAATAGTTTAAAAGAAAAAAGGAAAAGAAAATGGGGTATTTGTAACAAAATCTACAACAAGAGGAAACTATCACACTGATTCTATTTATTCTCTTATCTTTTATTTATTTATTTTTTAAATGTGTAACTAGCCTCTATTTTGAAGCATAATGTCAGATGAAGAAGACCAGGTTATCGCAAGATTGCTTGTCTCTAAATAGCTGCAGAGTGTACCTTTTTCATTTTTTTGAATACGATAACTATAAAAAAAATAGCTTTTATTTATTTATTTATTTTTAATTACATAAACAACAAGCCCTGTTGATATTTTAAGTAAATGATGCCCGAAAATTTATGATCTAATCATAAACGATACGTAATTGTTACTTTTATGTTTCAATGAATTTTTAATTGAATTAACATTTGTATAATTCTACTTTTGTTACTAAAAAAAAAAAAAAAAAAAATTGCGAAGCAACTCGCAAAACAATAAATAATTCCATATAAATCCAAAACACAATTAATTTTTTTTTTCTTCTTTTAGATGCAACTACATAAAAATAAATAAATAAATAAATAAATAAAAACAGTAACACTGGAGCTAGAATGACTAATGAACTTCCGTACAATGTGAAGATTGATTAATACTTTAAAAGGAGTACTAAGGATAAAAAATCATAGAAAACCAACTGACCTAATTTGAAATTCAAATACGTCATCTAAATAAAAGATCCCCTTGTCTGAATGAAATTTTATTTATATGAAATAATAATAGAAAATGAAATTAAAATTGCATGTATTGAATATATAACATGAGTACTAAAAGACTTTTAAAAGCTGCTGTGCACAGTTGATAGCGACTGAACTACATGCTTTGCTTGTTACAAATACCGATCATTCATTAAAGTCAGATTTGTATATGTACCTATACCTATCGAATAATTCTGAATTTTACCAATCAACTTTGTCTGTCACGCAACCGATCCCGAAAGGTTCTACAAACCTTATTCCCTCACCCCACTCAAATCCCTTTTCTTCGTTCGCGGCTCTAGTTGGCTAGACGACAAGGTCACGTGACGTCGGTTTTGTCGAGTCACAACATCCTGCCCGCGCTCACTTCCTGGTCTGCCTCGATTCCTGTCTGCTATTTTTTTTTTTTTTTTAGTGGTAGTAGAAACAAAAAGCTGACAAAATAAGAAAAAAAACTTTATTCCCAAGAGTTCCCACAAAGCAAACACAATGAATTGGCTTAACCAGTATGTGAAGCAATCTCTTCGGTAGGGGACATACAGATTTGATACCGGGATTGTTTTGTTTATCCTATCGTACGATAATTTTTTTTTTTTTTTAGTACGACAGGACTATTCCTTTCAATCTGGCATTTTGCGTCGTTCCCAATTTATAGTGTTCCACTTCGAAAACACCTATGTAATTTTACGAAGTCGATATTTATAGTCACAATTTGAACTAACACTTTTTTACTGGTGGGAATATGATTGGTCGGCGTTAGTTCACATCCATTGGTAGTTGTGACGTCAGAAGGGGGGAGGGGTGTCTAAAGAGTTAAAAGGAATCCGGCAATTCTGCATGGATTTTATTTTGTCGTCAGTGTTAATTGCTACTGTAATAGAAAGCTCGTTTTGTATGTTCTATTTATGTCAGAATAATGAATATATATAATGAGATTTCATTTGAGGAATTTAAAATTCTTTTGCGAGAACAATATAGCACGAAATTAAAAATTATGTAAATTTGTTTGTTTCAAAAGCGACAAGTTTTTACTAAAGTAAAACATAGTACAATAGTTATTACTTACAAACTTTGAATAAACACCATAAAATGCAATAACTCGCAACAATTGTTTCGGGTCGAAAAAACACACGACCCTTCATCAGGCGAATAAAGTAAGCACGAGTGCTGCAGTCAAAGCGGCAACGCGCTGACTGGCCGTGCGTTGCCGCTTTGACTGCAGCACTCGTGCTTACTTTATTCGCCTTATGAAGGGGTCGTGTGTTTTTTCGACCCGAAACAATTGTTGCGAGTTTATTGCATTTTATGGTGTTTACTCAAAGTTTGTAAGTAATAATTTTTACAACGCCAGTTTTGTGGTGCTTCTTTATTAAATAGACAATAGTAAAATTCTGATTCATTAGTGATTCTTTTCTAAACATTCAGAAAAAAAAAAAAAAAAAAAATATGTTTTTAACGCTTTATTGACAACTTGCTTCTAATGTCTAATGGTTAATTTCATTTGTGACAGACATGACATCACACAGCTTTCTTGTTCAATTTTAAATACTAAATTTAAATTTATCTTAATGCATTTTAGTGTTCCGATACGTCGATATGTTTTTCTTATAAATAATACAATTTTTTTTTTACCTAAGAAAAAATAATTACATTTGCTAAGGTAAAAAAATAGCGTGACAAACATGACAACAAAGGCATGTTTTCAGTGATTGATCTTTGTCACTCATTTGCTTTAAATTGAAATACATCCGAAGTCCAGAAATTTTAATTTGCACACACAAGGCTTTTGTCTCAATAAAAAAAAAAAATAAATAAATAAATAAGTAAATAAAATAAAATAAAAGGTTTATTTGGGTGGTAGACATTACATGTGTAAAAAATTGGATTTATTTTCTGCTTAATAAAAAATAAATAAATAAAAAGAGAAATAAAAAAGAAATAGAGATCAATATTTTTTAAATATATGCAATGTGTTGTTTTACTTAATAGGTTTTGCAGTTTTTTTTTTTTTTTAAGAGAGAGAGAAATGTTATATATATATATATATATATATATATATATATATATATATGCAGGGTTTAAACTGCCATTAGTTTTTTTAGCATTTTGCTAAAACGTATCATATTTTGCTAAAACATGTTGGTCAGAATTTCGCTAAAAAGCTAAAACTGGATAACTGTATAAAATATCTATATAATAACTCAGATTTTTTTTTTTTTTTTTTTTTTTTTGTAATATTTGTAGGCAAAAACTATGAAAGGACTGAAATTTTTGGGTATCATTATTTATATAGTAATTTGGATTTATTTTTAATTTTTAATGATTGAATTTAAATGCAAAAATATTTAAAAGTATGTCAGAATTCAGAATTTGCTTCATAGAAGCATTCTTAGCACTAGTATTTCACGATTACATACCACTACACTTTATTTAATTTTTAAATAGCTTTTTCATTTTACACATATGATATGAGTACCTCTTTTTCTATTGTTAAAATCAAAACATAGTTTCCCTGATTCATATTTTTAAAGTCACAAACACGGATGCTTGGTTAAAATCATCAATGAACAAAAGAAATAGAAAACAAAACTGAGAAGAATAACAAAGCTAAGTAAAATAAATTATCTAAAATAAAATAAATTATATCTAAAGAATTAATTAACTTTCGAAAAAGCTAAAATAGTGCTTGCCTATTTTCGCTAAAATGCTAAAGTAATTTTTTTGCCAGATTAAACCCTGTATATATATATATATATATGTGTGTGTTTCATATTTTAAATGTCTTAATTCATTGTTGAAATCTTTGAGTTGCTGGGCAATGACAGTGATATTACACAATCTGGTATATTACTGTGTTAAAACCAACTCATTTTCTATTAAACTACTACTATAGTCCTTGATAAAGATATAGTAGTACTTTAGTAAATTTCAAAATTATTTTTCAGTATTTATTAACTTTTCTATATATTTTGCTTTGTAGTAATTGTTTATTAATTTATTCGAGTCTTTCTTCCTGGTGTTTGATCATCATAATCATGAAATATTATTCTTCAACATCTTTCTAAAGGGAAAATAATACTTATATCTTTCTGATAATACCAATTTATTAAAAAATCCAAAATATTGCTATTAGTTTGCCCAATATCAGTAAAAACAAAATATAGCAATAATTTAATAAAGAGTCATTACAAAATTAAAGGAATATTAATTTTGATTTTTTTTTTTTTCCTGCTTTACTTGTTACTTTATTTTAAGTGGTTGGCTGAGGGCCTCGAATACCCCCCCCCCCCCCCCCCTTCCTTCCCAGTTTCTTCAAAATTAAATAAATTTAATTTTTGATTATTCAAACAAACTCGGAATTCTGTTTTATGCTCATGCTTTGTGTTTTTGTCTCAGCCCTCTGGTACCACACACACAAAGTTTAATATTTAGGCCTCTTTAATATTTAAACGAATCATTTCATTATAGAAACTATGTCAATCAAAAGCTGAAACATTTGAAATCTTACATTATAAGAATTGCAAAATGTACCATTTTCGAAACTAAAAGGTGACCATTATCAGCAGAACTAAGAAAATGTGTAGAGTAATAATTAAGGTCAAATATACTGCATAATATATATATATATATATATATATACAGGACTCCAGAAATGATATTTACTTTCTAATACTTATATTGCAGACAATATTTTGTTTTGGAGTCCAACTTTTGACTTAGGTGTGTTTGGGTGCAAGGCCGACTGGCAACACATGAGTCCTAGGTCAAAGGTGGTGTGCCCTCCATGGAGGTCTTTCTAAGAGGTTCTAGTCCATGTTTATACGAGTTTCAGAGAAAACCATGGAAAACTCCAAATGATTAGGTCAATGTACGCAATCTGGAATTGAACCCAGCACTTTCCGTCTACTAGCTTTGAGCTTAGAGCCACTTGGTAACTGATGGAGCCATTTTTGACTTAGAGTTTTGCTACAATTGCACGTTTTGAGGTTTTCTGAATACATATATAATATTTTTAGCTTTGAGTCTGCTATCATTATAACTTAAAAACATGAAATTTATGGAAGTTCAAATTTGGTATTTGAAATATTGTATGGGAATGCCACTTGAAATTTTTGACTTAAGATCTATAAGTTTCAAATAGTGGTGTGAGTAAAGTTCGACGAATAATTTTAAATGCATATTTTAGTTTTATAACAACCATGAATATTTTATGAATGTTTGTTAAACATTCAAATAAAGATTGAAGGTGATGATGATGATAGATCCTCCCCCCCCCCTTACACACTGAAATATATGCCACATTAAAGTGTTTCTATAACTAGAAAGTTAAGAGAAAGCAGTGTGTGTGCCACCCCAGATTTTTAATAGCATACTAGTAATAATTAGAGTACTATTCCTTAACTCACTTATTATTATTTACTATTAATTTTAAACTACTTATAATACTTTTAGAAAACTTCCAAGGACTTAATTATTAAGATTACATATTTTCAAAAAGGAAATTTTCTTTTCTTTGATAAAGGGAAAAGGCCTATAAAGGGATAAAGGCCTATAAATAGAAAATTAAAAATTAAGATAAGTTGAAAATTGCAAAAATTTAAAGCTAAAAATTATAACTCTTATATGTGTGTGTATATATATTATATATATATATATATAAATTAAATTTAAAAAAAGAGAGAGGGAAATATATATTTCACTCTATATATTCTGCATATTTATATATAGTGAAAGTTCTTAGGAAATGCATTTATTATTATTATTAGTATTATGTATTTATTTATTTTTCAATATTTAAATCCATAAAGTAACACAAAAATACATAAACGGTAAGATAAATGAAAAATGAACTTAAAAAACACAAAATCCCGACTCCAGTATCGAACCGCGGTTTATAGAGATTACAGTCAGATGTGCTATCCACTAAGCCATCGGTACTCACTGCATTGTATGATAGAAAATAATGATGAAGGTAAAGTGCTAGCAGCAACCGATGACGCAATCTACTATTTTGATCATGTGACAAGCAGTGACGAAGTCACGACTGCCGATGGATGTGAACTGACGCCGACCAACATGATTTTACTAACAGCACGCTATCTCGCCGCGTATTTTTGAATAGCAAAGTTGTAGTTGCTGTTTTTAAAATACCAATACCATTGTAAATTCGTTTTTTGATTTCAATCTTGCTTACGATTTTCGAGATTTTAATTTCCAGTGAGAGTGATTAAATGTAGTTTTTTCTACATCTAGAAGTTTGTGGATTTCATAACGAAACAAATTTTCATAAATAATTTAACGATACATTTCTTTACTCGTCTCATATTCCATTATTTGAATAAAAAACACAAATTTTTAAATATTCTTTTTTTCATTTTTAGCTCATGTTTCCAAATGTTAATTATAACTAACATGACTTTTTATTAGTAAGACAGGACTATTTCTTTCAATCTGGCATTTTGCGTCGTTACCAATTTATAGTGTTCCACTTCAAAAATACCTTCCAGTATCCAGTTCTACCATTTACTTTCTTTCTCTATCTTAAAATTTTTTGTGAAATTCGTAAAAACCTCTATATGTATTTTTTTCTTTTCCCATCGGTGAGGATCGAACTCACAACCTTCGGGTGCGTTGCTCTGTACCCTGACTACACAGCCAACGGTTCTTGACTAAATATTTCTGAATATTTAGATTAGTGTTTTCAAATATTTTTAGTACGACAAGACTATTTCTTTCAATCTGCTATTTTGCGTAGTTACCAATTTATAGTGTTCCACTTCAAAAATGCCTGCTAATATCCAGTTTTATTATTTAATTCTCTGATACTCTTACTCTAATGCTCTAATATTCTCTCTCGAATTTTACTATTTAATTCTGTAATTTAAACCAACTCTATCTTAAAATATTTTGTGAAATCCGTAGAAACATTGATAGATATATTTATATATTTTTTTTTCAACTTACCATCAGTGAGGATCGAACTCACCGTCTTCGGGCTCGTAGTTCTGTTCTCTGACCACATAGCCAACGGGTCTTGTCTGAATGTCAATGGATTATATTAAATAATCTGTGATGAATTTTGAGTATAATTTAAGTATCGAATAATAAGTTTATAATTTTTTTTTTTTTTTTTTTTTAATGTAATGTTTTGTTCTGTAGAAATTGACACTGTTAATTATTAACAATAAATGCAAAATTATTTTTAAGATTGTTTTAAAAATTAAAATATTTAGTAAATAATTATTAAGCAATTAGGGGAAGATATGCAATGCATAGTTGCAGATATGCAATCAATGCATTCAAATTCCAATAATTTAATTGGAATTAAAAATCAATATACTATTTGAATATGTGTTTAGGAATTTTACTGAACGCCCTCTATTACTTTTTTTTGTTTTCTTTTTTAAGGGTGTTAAAACACAAATATCCTTAGTCCTGTCGTACTAAATTAAATTCTGTCACGAAAATTCATGAAAATCTGGATGAAATTCTGTCATAGACAGAATTTCATCCATAGTCTTTTTTTTTTTTTTTTCTTTGCTGAGTTATGTTTTTTCGATACTTTACATGCTTATCGTTAACGGAGAAGTAAGGGGTGGCAAGAGGGGGGAGTAAGTACAAATACTTCTTATTTTTAACCGACTTCAAAAAAAGAAGGAAGGTTCTCAATTCAAACCGTATGTTTTTTTTATGTTTGTTAGCTCATAACTTCTGAACGGATGCTCCGATTTTGATACTTTTTGTTTTGTTGAAAAGGTCTTGGTCTACAATAGGTCCCATTGTAATATCTTTACGATCTAAAGAAAATACAGGGTGCCCCAAAACATCAGTCCCAACTCTTTTAACTGCTAAACGGCTGCAGCTATAGTGATAAAAATGGTATGTAAGTATAGCAAAGTGGCCATGCTGTACAAGGTTAAACCGCTTGCAGCGCCACCTGGTGGAAAATAGCGGAGTTAGTGTTCCTATCTCGAAAACGGTGCTAAAGGAAAAAGTGAATTAGAAAGTTGAAGAGTATCATCGATAGTAGAAAAAGATAGTTTACACATTCATGCTAGCGTTCCTATCTCGGAAACGGTTGAAGACAGGGGGAAAAAGTGAATTATAAAATTGCAGAGCATCATCGATTTAGTACAAAAAGATAGTTTAGACAATGCTAAAAACATGCATTTTTTTGTTCGCAATTTCTTACACTATACATACTTCAGCTACATTGCTCACGTTGTAGCGTAGCTGGGGAGACATACGCTATATAGTTCAAAATACGGTTACTTGATACTTTTTGTTTTGTTGTAGAGATCTTGGTCTGAAGTAGGTCCCATTATAACTTCTTTACAATCTAAAGAAAACAAAGCGCCATCTGGTGAAAAACAGCGGAATTAGCGCTCCTATCTCAAAAACGGTTCAAGATGGGAAAAAAGTTAATTACAAAGTTGCAGAGCATCTTCGATTTACTACGAAAAGACAGTTTTTAGACATTATTGCTAAAAATAGAACGCTTAAAACGTGCAGTTGTTTGTTCGCTATTTCCTACATTATTGCACACTTTGCAGCGTAGCAGATGACACGTATACTCTGTCGTTCAAAGTACTGTTACTGTAAGCGGTCACATCGATTAGCGCAAAGTCGTTTTCAGCCAACTTCAGAAAGGAGGGTGTTCTTAATTCAAGCTATGTGTTGTTGTTGGTGTTTGTAAGCTTATAACTTCGTAAGAGATGCTCTAATTAACCGACTTCAAAAAGGAGGAGGTTCTCAATTCAAAGCATATGTTTTTTGTTTTTGTTTTTGTTTGTTAGCTCATAACTTCTGAACAGATGATCCAATTTTGATACTTTTTGTTTTATTGTAAAGGTCTTGGTCTGAAATAAATCCCATTGTAAGATCTTTGCGATCACAAAAAAATACAGGGTGCCCAAAAAAGTCAGTTAAGTGGACATGTGCTACGCGATTCAACCGCCTAAAGTGCAACCTGATGGAATAGAGTGGAGTTAGCGATCCTATCTCGGAAACGTTTCAAGACAGGGGAAAAAAGTGAATTATAAAATTGCAGAGCATCATCGATGTAGTACGCAAAGATAGTTTAGACATAATTGCTAAAAACAGAATGCTTAAAACGTGCATTTGTTTGTTCACAATTTCCTATTTTGTGCACACTTGAACGACATTGCATATGTTGTAGCGTAGCGGGTGACATTTATGCAATGTAAAATTCAATGTATGGTTATTGTAAGCGGTCACATCGATTAACACATAGACGTTTTAAACCGATTTCATAAAGGAAGAGGTTCTCAATGCAAACCATGTTTCTCGTTGTTGCTGTTGAAATTTGTTAGCTTATAACTTCGTAAGAGATGATTTAATTTTAATACTTTTTTGTTGTCGTAATGATATTGGCCTGAAATAGGTTTCATTATGATTTCATTAAGATATAAACAAATTACAGGATACTCACAAAAGTCTGTTCTCACTCTAACTGCTGAACGCATGCAGCTACACTGGTAAAAGCAGTATGTAAGTATCGATGTTGAAAATTCTATCCGTCAGCTGCAATGCATATTTTGCTCTTTGTTTGAACTTTACGCTGCGCAATTTCCAGCGCAGCGGGTGACACGTATTCACTGTAAAGTTCAATATATATGCCTAACAGAATTTTCTGTTACGAATACAGCGTATCCGTCCTTTACATTTCTAAAGACTTTTTAATTTAACGTATGTTCGTTCAACAGATAGTTTTTTGCTCATATCCGATAAAGGGAAGAAAAGTAACACAACTTAAAAATGCAGCATTTGAGAAAAATCAACTTAAAAATAACTTTACTATAAAACAACTGGCACAACTGTCTCTCGAGTGGATAACTTTCTAGATGGAGATGTAACTTTTTTGTTCACATTGGGTGCATTTCATGTATTTTTCAGTGACATAAACCATTTTTTGAGTAATGTCACTTTTCTTGGAACTTGTGATTTGTGAAACTTCCGTCGAACGTCTTCTGATGCTCTGCTATATAAATAAGTTTTCACTGAAAAGAGTAAAATAAAATCTTTTTGTAAAAAAATAGAACCGACTCCAAAAAGGAACTACTATTCAAACAACTAAAAATGAAAGAAAATTGGTAGAAAATGGAACTGTAAATTGCGCCTAAAAGTATAAAATAATTTCCTTCGCCAAACAACCTATAACACTACAATTAATCATAACTTTTGAAGTCGGCGCAAAATTAAATAAAAATTGATACCTTTATTCAATACAAAAATCAAATCCTATTCAAAATATACATCTCACATTGTTACCTGCAAAATGCAACCGAGAACTAATTTGATTCAAGAAAACAAATAAGATTTCGTAAGCAGCAAAAGTTGGCGAAGATGCTGGTATCTGACGTCCTTGGTGAAAGAAAAATCGCAAAATTATCTGGCAAACATATTTAATTTCTTTGGGATATCATGATTATTTTGATAAGGTATATCAAGAGAGAAATCTAGAATATGAAACAACACATCGTACAATATATATTATGAAAATATACATCTTGCGTGTATATTTTTGCCTTACGTTTTGATCACCAAATCCAAAAGCCATCAAGGATGATAGTTATCAAAGTTATACCAAATTTGCAAAGGAAACTCTAACTTCGTAGAAACATAAATACCACATTGTGAAGAATGTTCACTGTTCTATGTAGATGCTACTAATGGACCAATTGTATACAGTGATAAAAAAAAATAAAGGAAACATGAAAATGGATCATTCGAAACAACAGCATTTGTTGCTACCGATCTAAAGACAAATCTTTAAAAACTAATTAAATTTTATTTAATTTTGCGCCGACTTCAAAAGTTATGATTAATTGTAGTGTTATAGGTTGTTTGGCGAAGGAAATTATTTTATACTTTTAGGCGCAATTTACAGTTCCATTTTCTACCAATTTTCTTTCATTTTTAGTTGTTTGAATAGTAGTTCCTTTTTGGAGTCGGTTCTATTTTTTTACAAAAAGATTTTATTTCATTTTCTAAGTAAAACATAAAAAATCCCCCCCCCTCCCCTCCCCCAAACTTTCAACGGCAAAATGCACAAACAGATATGACACAGTAATTTTAAAAACTTTTCAAATTACTGCAGTTTCTGTTCTATATATATCTAGGCACGAAACTTCGTCAGATGCGTAAAAGAGAACTTCCAAGCTTCTTTTTTTCCTGATAAAGGGTCTTGCTTAATTATTTTAACCGCAAACAATAGTTATAGAACAATTTACCAAAATTGGTTTAAATGAAGATGAAGGAAATCTCTGGAAGGTAACACCAGAACCACAGAGTACGGCTCAAAAAATTACATTTGTAATATTTTAATAGGGGAGTTTAACCTTTAAAACTTTTCTTTTTTTTTTTTTTTTTTTCTTTTTTGGCCATTTTAAGAAACATAATAAAAATTGTGATCTTAATGCATTTTATGCATTAGATATAATTAAAAGTACCATTAAAAAATATTTTTAAACAGCACATTTCATAATAAATAAATAAATAAATAAAAATTAAAAAATGAATTTTTAAAATCCTTATTACTATTATATAATTATAGTAATAATAATAAGGCCTCATTACAATGATCAAGCACCAGGAAAAAAGACGTGAATTAATGTACACGGAACCGCATGAGGAAATAAAGCCTTATACAAGACAAAAGATATTTAGAAAGTTACTATGAACTGTTTCTGAAACACTAGTGGATGAGATCATATATAGCAATTAGGATATATATATATGTGTATATATATATATAATTTTTAATTTCACTATATATATATATATATATATATTTAATATTCATCACTATGTATATTTATTACACAAGATTGAGCATAGATTTTTAGATACATCTTATATTTCATTTAATGTAATTTTATTACAGATATATATTGTGTAAAACTATGAAATATAATATATATATATATATATATTATATATATATAATTTGATTTTTGTGAACAAAAATAAATACTTAAAAGCTAATTGAAAGCTAATATTGATTAAATGCATAATAAAGAATACGTACTTGTACAAAATAGTTTAAATCTCTATCTCAAATATAAAAAAGGCCATACCACTTTTTAAAACTGAAGATGAAGGAAACCTAAACAGAGAGTTAAAGAAATTTAAAGTTTTTGTTTGTGAAAAGCTACCCTTTAAACAGCAATTTTCACGATATAATATCTTGCGATATAATTTATGTACCAGTAAAAGTGAGATGTGAAATTATTCACAATTGAATACACTTCCATTTAATATAAGAAAAAATAAATAAGTAAAAATAAAAAGAGAAATTGTTGACCTTTTTATTATCATGTAGCTTTATATGAAATCTGAAAAGAAAGAAATGAAAGTATACCAATACAAATGCCTTATTATGTGTTAAAATCCTCGAATGACATGCAATAAACTCATCATTCAACCTATAATCTTCAAAGCAAGTGTGAAAACTACCTTATTAAACGCTGTAAAACTGGAATACTGTCAATAACTGTATTTCTTTATTCGCTCACGCAGCTTTGTTAAGGCAAAACGATTTCTAGAAATAGTTATTATAATGGAACAAGTTTATTAAGAAAAATGTTTTTATGATTCCACAATTTCGAGGTAGTACATTTAAAAGAAATTCTGTTGGGGAAAATGCACTACACATGCTGATGTTTACTACAGTTTAGTTTTTCACAGGATTTATTTTTATGCCTCCCACGTTTATACTACTTATTTAAAAAGTATATATATAAAAACTTCAATACTGGGAGAAACGAAAATAAATCTATAATAATAAATGGAAAGGTTTGTCTGTCTGTCTGTCTGTCAGTCTGTTCTTTTATACGTTCAGCCCCTATTGAACGCAGAAATACAAGAATTGATATACGGATGCTCTGGAGCCTTTCCGAGGTCCTCTTCAAAACAGAATTTAAAAATTTTAATTAGTTGTGAAGATACTAATTAAAATGTAGAATCATGCCTAATCAGAAAGCGATCTCAATGACTGAGAATTCACCGCGATTGCATAAGAATAGATATTTTAACGGAGTTAAAAGCAGAAAAAATGGAAAATAAATTAGAAATATTTGTCCGATCGTTACGATTTCGGTACCACATGAAAGGGTAATTTTTTCTGAATCTAAGAGTGCAAGTGGCTTATCGGTACAACAATTAGATTTTTTAAAATTAACTAAAGTATGAATTTTTTGTGGCAACATCATTTCAAACGCCAGACTATTGTCTGAGATGAAAAGGGAAATGATTGTAACCGATTAAGATGTCACGTGTTTTGTAGTGGGAGAAAAATTGCAATTTTCAATTTTTTTTTCAAATTTTCCTTCACGTTACATTTGAATTAATATTCGGCCTAGACAGCATATTATAAAGCTACTGTTCAATTTTCATGAAAATATCTGGATAAACAAAAAAATTACATTTTTATTGGGAATTATATTTATCACGACTCATGTGACCAAAACACAATGTAAGATTAAGTTTTGTATTATATTTTGCACTATTTTAAATTGAGATATGCCGTTGAAATTTCGTAATATTTGGTTTTAACGCCCGATAATTCGATTCTGAATATTTTTGAAAGTGTAGAATTATTAGGAAGGGCTTAAGGAAGGGAAGGGGGGCAGAAAAAAAAAAAAAGAGTTACAGAGTTTGGAATTGGTATTATTAGATTTTAAGGCAAGATAAATCGATGGAGGATATTTTCAAGTGTAAAATTACTAGAAGGGACGGAAAAGGGGGGGGGGGCAAAAATGTATAAAAGGAACGGTTGTTTCGGAGAAAACAATGGAAAACCCAGAACGTCTTTATTCTTATATATTTTGCAGAGTTTCGAATTCTGATACTCCTTTCACATTTCATACTATGGATTTTTAACAGTATTTAGCCCAGAATTATGCGAGTTTCGGAGAAAACCACGAAAAAGTCAGACATAAATCGTTTTGTAATAGTGTTTATATCATTTTTGTATCTCAGCTTCTAATTAGCATAATTCCAAAAGTAATATGTCATTTTAAAACTTATTTGAATTGAATTTCAAGAGTAGACGCCACAAATTTCTGTCACATTCCATTAGTCGACTACCGTAAGTAATGGAATTCGAGATTTCACGTGATTTACACGTTTTAAGGTGTCCTAATTAGGTTTTCTTTTGTATCTCAGCTACTAATTAAAATAATTTTTTTACATTATTTGATTGCTTTGTTGATTTGGAATTGAACAGTAGATTACAGAATTTTCTACCGCCAGATGGCGCTGTAATATTTTAAAATTTCAATATTTCAAATTCTAATTATGATTAAATTATTTTTAATGCATCATTCGAAAGACATTTTAAAGTATTTTTATATTATCGAAAGTGGAATTCGAGTTTTCACCTGATTTACACGTTTTAGGGTTTCCTGATTAAGTTTTCTTTTGCATCTCAGCTAATTGAGTTTGACCGTTCAAAATTGGTATATGTAGGTTAATTAGGAGGGGCTGGAAGGGGGGGAGGAATAGGCGCGCACAGCGCGCACGGGACTGTGCTGCCGAAGGCAGTGGGGACCCGGTCCGACTTTTATCCGATGAGAAATTATTTTTTAAATTTTCTTTTCTTAAGAATAAATGCTTGATTTTAGAAGGAATATGTCCGAGCAGTGCACGTATATCTTTACACGTGCGCGCGCATGGGTCTGCACTGCCGAAGGCAGTGGGGACCCAATGCGAGTTTTTACCCGATGATTAATGATTTTTTCTAAAATTCCTTTTCTTAAGAATGAATGTTTAGGAGTAATAACATGGAATTTTGAGAAATCATAAGGATGGGGAAGGAATACGCGCGCGCAGCGCTGCGGAAGGCAGTGGGGTTCCGGTGTGAGTTTTTACCCGATCACAAATGATATCTTTCCTTTTTTCTTTTTTTAAGAGTAATGTTAATGAGTGATAATATGCAATTTTCAGAATCCATTCAATATAGTGATTCATTTAAAAATACTGACCCGCTAGCGGGCGAATGCAGAGGGGACCCGGTGTGAGTTTTTACCCGATCAGAAATGATTTTTATTTTTATTTTTTTTAATTTCTTTTCTTAAGAATAAAAGTTTATCAGTAATAATATGGAATTTTGAAAATCATAAGGATGGTGAAGGAATACACGCGCGCAGCATTCATATATATGCATTCGTTCGCGCGCATCGCGCACGGGTCTACGCTGCCGAAGGCAGTGGGGACCTGGTGCGACATTTTTCCCGATCAGAATTTTTTTTTCTCTTTTTTTATCATGTGATAAAAATTAATGCAATTTTGAGAATTCTTGAATTACAGTGATTCATTTAAAAATAGTGACCAGCGAAGCGGGCGTAGCTTGCTACTATATAATATTTTGTAAAATCACCACAATCCTAGAATACATAGCTGTTTCGATCAAATAAATAGAAAAAAAAAAAAAACATACATCAAACAATTGTATGGGAATTTATATTTCCCGGCTATTACCTTTACTTCCATTGTGTGACGTCACTGCTATGTAGTTATGACGATATTACTACGTCACTGTTTGTATCATCCTTTCAATGTATGCGCACGCACCGAGAAGCGCACCTGTTTTATTCAGATGATGTTTAATCGTGGTCGAGGGAAAGACGCTCCCGCTTGGATGTAAACCAATGTATAATTATGGAGTTGACGTGGAGTGGTTCTGTAAAACACAGACGGTGTTTGCCGCTCGTAAAATGCAGCAATTTAAGTGTTTATGTAATGTCCCCTTTTTGTTTTAAATAAATGTTGTTATGTTACGATG
Source organism: Salticus scenicus (assembly GCA_963930645.1). Lineage (NCBI taxonomy): Eukaryota > Metazoa > Arthropoda > Arachnida > Araneae > Salticidae > Salticus > Salticus scenicus. The sequence continues at coordinate 30,750,643 of OZ005651.1, read as the reverse complement.
GTCTGTAGCCGTTTCCCTATAATTGTTATAAGTGAGAGTCAAGAATAACAACATATTCGAGATTTCATATGTATTCCAAATGAAGAAATGAAATGCAGCAAAATTGCTGCCTTCACACTGAACTCGTGCCTACATTTTTCTCCGTTATTAGTTTAGTGCGAAACAATTGTTGCGTGTTTGTTCATAGAAATGGATTTTACTGTCAAAGTTCTTTTTTATTCCACTGCAGTGTTTCAAGATCTAGACTATTTTACTGTTATTATTATTAGCATTTATTATTAGCAGTGGCAGCAGAGAGATTATTATTTTATTTTCGTGAAAAAAAAGGGTTTCATCACAAGTTTTGACACGCATTTATTATGGACATTTTTTTCAAATTAAAGGATCACTGGACGTTATACGGCTCTTTTGTAAATTATCGTCTTAAAATTGAAATTTTACATGTATGTGTGTTAAAATATGACAATATTAAGACAATTAAAGTTTCGTCAAATCTATTGAAATTGCAAAAAATAAAATTAAAATTTTTTATTTTATTTATTTATTTTATTATTATTATTATTAATATTATGGAAATTTAAAGGTGTTTCAGCCTCGTTATATATATATTTATTTATTTTTCTTTATTCCACATTATTATAGTTCAAATATATTTACTGAATGTATTTGTACATTACTTAAAAACCATTGACTTGGATTTATAAGAAACATTTTTTATTCCTGAATGGTGAAATTTCATGCAGATTTCTGATTTTAAAAAACTTAATATTGTAAAGTTGGAATTAAGGCGGAAACTAAAATAGGTACACATGTATATTCGAACGTCTGTAACGTTTTACCATAATTTTTTATAAAGTTTGAGTTAAAACTAGTGAAGGTAAAACATTTATATTTTTTATTTTGGCGCATTTTATTGTCATTTTCGGGTTGTTACGCTGATATAAATTTACTTTAATATACCCATTTAGCGTCAAGTTTTTATATTTCTTTTTTAACCCTTTGTATTACTGTGTTGCATTTCTGTAAGATACCAAAAAGGCCAAAGTTATTTCTATACAAGAAGCTTTGAAAGCTGATTTTATTGGCTGTTGCTGTCTTGCAACATTAGAGTTAACACAAAATATTTATAAAATTCACAACAGAGTGCGGTATTATAAGATGTTGTCACACCAAAGTTTAATTTATAAAGAAAAAAAATCAGTTTGAACGTAAACAGTTTACATAAACACAATTTGTGAGAACTAAAACAATTTATGAGTCAGCTTTCGTTCTAACAAAAATAAGAGATTTTTAAATTTTCCATCTAAACTGACAAACCTTCTCTCCTTTGATACCGGTTTTCCGGAAACCTATATATTTTCTGAAAGCTTATGTCACAAGTAGAAAAACTGTGAAATCTTAGGGGCAGAGGGACAAGCGTTTAGGAGCTGTAGGACCCACAAAGAATCAGTAAAGTGTGTTCAGATGGACATACTCCTGCAATGACGTCTCTATTTCTTGTATGTTCCCGTATGTTGCGTCAAGTACTAACGTATTGTATGCTTTTTCTTACATTTTCGATGGGTTCTAAAGTCGTTGGTGGCTGCCTTGGTCTCCCGATTCAGAACAAGCAATCGGTCTCCGAACATCCAGGAATCGGAGATGATAAAACACACAACTACTCTCCTGGAAAATGATATGGAGATTGTGGAAGAGATACGGATATTAGGATTTGCTGGAGGACACAGAGAAGAATGGGAGGAGAAAATGAACTTCGAAGATGATGGTGTCGATAAGGAACAGCAAGGCTCGTCGCAACAGTCGCAGTCCTCCACTTCTATTGTGACGTATTTTGGCCAAGTATGCCTGATGACAGGCAGAAAATTCTGATTTTAGTGGATTCCTGGTGTTCTAACAAAGATCCTGCATCATCTGTTTCCGAAGTACCTGATGGTAAAGTCCTACAAAAAGAACTGGTACCTGAAGGATGTACGGGTAAGATCCAGCCTCTGGATATTATATTTTTCAGACACTACACATCTTTTGTTCGTTGCATAACGGACACAATCATTATCGAAACACAGGAGAACATCTGGAATCGCGATAGTTTTCTGGCCCAGACGTCCTTTTTCCCTATATCAATTCAACACTCCTCGTTTCAAGAACTTGATTAAGTATTCTTAAGGGCGGATACTTGGACAATGAACCTGCAATGTGGATTGCGCCAATGGATTACTGCTTTGATTCATTGACAAATGATGAGTGTGCAATATGTTCGGCTATCGCTATTGTAAAATGTGCCCATTGTGTACCGTCTTTCTGCTCGTCTAGCTGTTTATTTGATGAATTGAACATTGATTGTCTCTTGTAATAGATTTTGTTTGAAGTCAATAACAAGTCACAATTTCAACATCCCAACGCATATTGTTTCTGTTTAACGAGTTGTTTCTTCCTTTAAACTGTGGTCTCCACCTCCTTATCATATTATTAGTTCATATAAACACGGGAAACGAGCATTTTAGCGACTTTTGGTGTCATGTTTCCAACACTTTACTGACACTTTGTATCTCCTATAGCTCCTAAACGCTTATCCCTCTGCCCCTAAGATTTCACAGTTTTTCTACTTGTAACATAAGCTTTCAGAAAATATATGGGTTTCCGGAAAACCGGTATCAAAGGAGAGAAGGTTTACTTGTGAGAGCTTGAATATTTGGAAAGAATTTTATGTCATTTTGTAGGATATTTCAGATATCCAACAAACATTTTATTGTCAATAAATGTTTAATTATTTGCATAATGTTTTTAAAACTATTTTTTATATGCAAATATTTTTGAAATCTGAAATCTTGAGATATAAAGAGTTTTAACATCATTTTAAAAACAGATAACATTTTGAATTCTACTTTTTTTATTTAAATTGCTTTGAAGAAATTCTAATATACTTAATATTGTTATTTTTTAATGCCAATATATGGAAATTTTCTTAAAGTACGATGACCCCCGTTCCTTAAATAATTTCATTACCACACACGACTTTTTTTTTTTTTTTTTTTTTAGAGCAATAAAGCTATGTCTTTTTTGGGACGAATTTTGATGCTAATGTTTTAATATTGTTTTCTTTGAATGAGACACTTTAACGCACAGTAAGGGTGCTGAGCAAGTAAGCACCTAAGTATTTCATCCGCATTATGAGTATCAGTGATGAAGTGTTTTTTCACTTATGCAAATGAGTGTTTAAATTAATAAGATAATTATATGAATCAAGGTAAGTTGAATGAACAACTTGTATGGATTAAGAGCTAACTGAGCAAACTTCTATTAAATCTTATGCTAGCTGAACCAGCCATTTATTTATATGAATCAGTTGATAGTAAAAATGCTAATTAATGTTGTTGTAAATAGAAATTAGTTTAAAAAAAAAAACTGCATCGTATTATATAAAAAATGCAGTCACATTTCTACATTTATTTCTTGTCAAAGGGCTAAAAAAGATAGAAAAAAAATGTAAACATTTGTATAATTTTTCATGTGTAAGGTAAAAGCACTAGTAGTGGACCCTGTACCAGTAGTGGACACTTTTAAATTTAAACTCGGAAAATCAGCCTTCTAATCCTACTGATCCTACTCCAATTCTCATTTAGTGCTCTGCTTATCTCGCAAGCAGTGCCCCCACCCCCAATCTAATCTGTGCAATGTTCATTGGTCGCTGTCCATGGGGATGGGGGTATAGTGCGACTTTCACGAGTTGGCCCCTGTCAATCAAGCGTGACGTAGGCAGCGGCAATTCTATTACCTTGAAATGGGTTGAGGGTGAAAAGGGAGGTGGTTTGCTATCTTTACGAGTTTTGCGACATTTTGGTGAAAATACCGTTTATTATTTATTTACTTATTTCCAAATTAGGAGAACTTTTGGGCTTTCTAATACGTTATATCATTAAAAAATATTTATTACATTATAAATAATTATTAAAACAATGAGGAATGTTATGATTGTCTAAACGATATTTCAAAATTTCGGTTTGCAGTCTTTTTCCCTCTTCTTCATTATTTTTTCTTTCTTTCTTTCCTTATGTCCTAATTTGGACTTAGCACCATAAAAAAAACTACCAATCTATCAACCTTTTTTCTTTTTGCTTTCTTTCTCTTAAAAAAAAAAAGGAAAATATTCAAATAAAGAACTGCACTCCTGTGATTAAAACTTTTCTTTACTTTTCTTGCTCCCTCACCCCCCCCCCTTTTTTTTATAAGACAAAATAAATAGAAATTAAAAGCCATTATAACAATAATGTATGAAATTATCTTTCACATTCGTATCTGATGTGTATGCAAATATTCTGAGAGCTATTGTACATAATACTGTAAATTATGTGTACAGCTCAATTTATTTTAATAAAATTCCCCATTTATTTATTCAGTATTTTTAAAAATGTTTTTCTTTTCTTAAAAAAAAAAAAAAAAAAAAGAGTACAACGAAAAACTTTTTCTCATTTTTATTTTTTAAATGTTTTCAAAGAAAATTATTTTTTTTCCTGAAATACAAAATAAAATACGTGGACAATAATTTATAATCCATGCAAACAGCATGATTTTTTTTTCCTGTTTAAATTTATTGCTCAAAACTTCTTTATGCAAATAAGGCATCAGTGCCTATTGAAATTTCAGACATGATTGAAAAGTGTTTTTTTTTTTTCTTTTTTTTCTTTTCTTTTCTTTTAGTTAATAAGTCATTGATTTTTAAATATTAAGACATGTTCCTTTAAATAGGCAAAACTGATTTCAGCTGGCGAAAAGTAAAAATTATTGGCTTTATGTGTTCTTTTCATGGCAACCTTCTTTTAACCCCACCCATTCATTCTTTTCACTTTGTGCACCCCTTCCTTAAAGTAAACTCTTCGAAAAGAAGGAGGGACGAAGTGCCAACTCGTGAAAGTTGAACTATAAAAACTATGTAATTACCAAAATTCTCATTTAGGAACATGGTTAACAAACGCAAACGCTAAACATTACTTTTCACATTCAAATTCAGTTTGTAGATTTAGATAAGTGAAAAGAAGAAAATTATCAATGATTTTGCAATAAAAAAAGCAAGAAAGATCCATTTCTTAAAAAAAAAAAAAAAAAAAAATCTATAATATTTTTTTCTTATATATATTCCTATATAAAAAAGTATACTTAGTACTGCTTTATTAAATAAACCCTTATCGAGTCATGTTTTTAGGCAGTCTAAGAATATAATTCGACAAGGATTTATTTAATAAAACAGTATTAAGTGTACTTTTTTCATATAGGAATTGTTGCTAGCGCTCGAATAATTTTGCATATACTTTTATGAATCTACTCAGCCCACTCGGTAATTATTAATGTTCACTTCATTCAAAAGTTAATTTTTAAAATATTGAATTCAGGATTGTAGTGATTTGATTTAAATCAATTGATTTTTTGGAAAAAAAATCGCTGACTTAAATCACTTCTTTTAAATATCAAAGTTATTAGCTTTAATGGAATGACATTGTTTATTTAGCTTTAAAAAATGAGATTTTTAAATATATCTTATGTAAAGGGTCTAGCAGGATAAGCTAGGGTCAGCGGCCCCAGAAAGGTATTTTGAAAATGACTCGTGTGGTAACATCTGCGAGATATAAAACTACCATTGACACAAATTCAGCCTCTCATCTCGCTGCGTTCTGGAGATAATGGATCAAATAGACGCTAGAGGGGGTAATTTTTAAAATTGATTTTTATGAAAACTATTACAGCTACACTAATGAAACAAAAACTGTTCGTTAGACAAAATATTAGTCTATATTATATATTTTTTGTAGAATTTTTCTATCGTATTTACTATTAATAAAAAATGAAAATATTTTTTGTCAAGATTTTATTCCTAGTTCATGCAGAGGTACAATCACAGAAAAAATATATAATGTAGCTTACTATGTCTAGTAATACTACCAAAAAGTGTATAAATATAAAATGGGTGCAACACTTCCAAAATAAATTAAAACTTCTTATGACCGTCTTAGGTACTAATGACTTTACATTTGTCTTTTGATTGAAATTTTTATTACTGAATTAAAATGTAGTAAAACATGTTTATTACTAAAAAATACATTAGTTAGTAATTAAAAATATAAGTAAGACGTTGCTTTTGACATAAAGAGTTGAAAATTGTTTGTGGAACTACGTTTTCAAAGAACAAGACGCAACTTGTCGCTTTCCAGCTAGTTGCGTGTGTATAATTTAATTTGTAGCATTTTGTTTATTCCTCAACCTATAGAAGCCTCTGCGCAAGCTCTAATTCAACGAGTTCACTGTTAAAATAGGGGTGGCAGTCATCTGGCTCAGAGAAAACGAATGATAACAGAGCGCGAATTATTGGATGTTTTCCAAATCACAAGCTGGCACACATCCAACATTTTGGACGCGTCATCGCTTGGTAGTTTTAAGGAACGTGGCTGGAATATACCTATTATTCTTCTACCCCCACCAGTATATTAGCTCAACTTAAATAATCTTCTGCGTTTTGTTTCAGAGTATTTCAACTTTTAATTTTTCTATAGAAAACTATTTTATTGTGTTTTATTGTGAGTAATTGTACACAAAATATATCTGGTAAATGTAAAAACTGTCATAGAGTGTTGCGTAAAGATAACAAGTATAGGAAAGTTATCAAAACTGAAAATGAAGCTAAAACATACAGTGATTGTTTCAATAAGAATATCTCGGTAAGTGACGTAATATGCAACAAACGTCGTCTAAGTTTTTATAAAAAGGCAGCCTCAACTTCAAAGCCTACCGTGAGTGATTCCGAGACTGACAGTGATTCTACGATAGTCGAACCTGTAGATACAAACGAGGATGATATTCTGTGTCGCATAAATAGTCTGAAGAGGATGATTATATTGAAATGCCTTTTCCACAACTAATATCAACACATCGGTTCTGTATAATATGACGAGTAGAAGTAAATCTAGTAATATCTCTTGAAACACGATGTGACATTTTCTCAAAAAGAAAAAAAAATGATTTTTATACCCAATAGTGGTCGTTGCTGCAATGAACGTATGATTGATGATAGAATTTATGAAGATGACTTTTCCCGCTTATGCATCATTTCTAATATTAGTAAAAAAAACCCAGAATTAGTTACTTTTATAAACGTACTGTCTCAAACATCTAATCTAACATTGTTCGATCGAATAGAAAATGGATTATCAGAAAATCAACTTAAATCCCTGACAGGCTTTACTTGAGAAAACATTATAGAGCTCTAACATATGCTACCTTCAATGAAGAATGCAAAAACTCGGACTGTGACGCAAGTCTTAATCATTTTTCTTTTCAAATTAAGGACAGGAAATTCAAATAAGACCATTTCTGCTGTTTTGGGTTTGCAATATGAACAATACGTATCAGAATTTTTTGACGAGATCATGAAACGTTTTGAGAGAGATATTTTACCAAAATATTTTAGTTATGGTGCTATTACACGTCAAGATCTTATTTCTAACCAGTACAGGCAAGAAGTTATTAAATCTATCTAATAATCAACTTGTTATTATCTGCGATGGTACTTATGTACGACATAAAAAAAGTCAAAATAATTTTTATCAAAGAAAATCTTTCTCTGGGCACAAAAAAATTAATCTCTGCTAACCTTTCACCATCTGCACTACAAATGGTTATATTATAGACTTTGCAGGACCTTTCTACGGCACTCAAAATGATGCTTCAATACTAAAACTTGTTTTACAAGACTCTACTGATTTACAAAAATTACTATCACCAAATGATATTTTTATTGTAGATCGTGGTTTTCACGATTCAGTTGATTTCCTACAAAGTAAAGGCTATACAGTATTTATGCCTGCTTTAAAAGGAAACAGGGCGCAACTAACAACGGAAGACGCTGATGAATCAAGAAGAGTTACAAAATTGAGATGGGTTGTAGAAGCAGTTCATGATGCAATAGCTCAAAAATATCGCCTTCTACACAATTCTTTGGATAACAAACTTATACCGAAGTTGAAAGTGCTTTGTAAAATTGCTGGATTTCTACAAAACAAGTATGGCCAAAAATTAAATTCTGAAGGCAAAAATGATGAGCTGCTTGAGTACAGGGAGAGCAGAATGAGTGTTGTAAATACTCTTAGTGAAGAAGTAATTAAAAAAAATTAGAATCGTCGAAAGTCGGCTTTTCAGCAACTTAAATCCTAGATTTCCTTCAGTTAAATAAAAACCAGCTATGTTTTTCACTGGCTCCTACCAACTCTCACAGGCTTTGTCTTATTTAGCGGAGATAATGGACGAAGAATGCAACCTCACAGTACAGTTTGTTAAAACCACAACCAGCATATTAAAACTGGAAGTTAGATCAAGGCATGTGAACCGTAAAACTTATCATGTTTATATTGGATATGTACCAATTGGAACGACAATCGAAAGCATACGCCGATATTGCTGCAACTATCTTGATGGTCTAAGAACAGTAGGATGTTGTTCTCACATGGCCGCAATTGTTTATTACTTGTCTTATGCCCGATATTTTTCCCGAATCTTATGTCCAGCACAAGCTTTATCTGATATATTTACATCAGAAGAGATTCACGCAGTTATTAATGAGGACAGTGATAAAGATTAATTATTCTTTAATAATATATTTTGCATTACAATAAATAATATTTTCTTTGACTTAATTTTTAAATTTTCAGCATATTTCTTTTTTAACGTGAATAATAACTGTAATTTAGAGCTTTCATAAAGTTGTACGTTCTTAATAAACATGTTACTTCTTTTTAATATAGTAATCTACGACATCTACAACAGTTTTTATATTTACCAGACATATTTTGTGTACAATTACTCACTAAAACACAATAAAATATAGAAAAATTAAAAGTTGAAATACTCTGAAACAATACGCAGAAGATTATTTAAGTTGAGCTAATATACTGGTTGGGGTAGAAAAATATTAGGTATATTGCAGCCACGTTCCTTAAAACTACCAAGCGACGACGCGTCCAAAATGTTGGATGTGTGCGAGCTTGTGATTTGGAAAACATCCAATAATTCGCTCTCTGTTATCATTCGTTTTCTCTGAGCCAGATGACTGCCACCCCTATTTTAACAGTGAACTCGTTGAATTAGCGTTTGAGCAGAGGCTTCCATAGGTTGAGGAATAAAGAAAATGCTACAAATTAAATTATACACACGCAACTAGCTGGAAAGCAACAAGTTGCGTCTTGTTCTTTAAAAACGTAGTTCCACAAACAATTTTCAACTCTTTATGTCAAAAGCAACGTCTTACTTATATTTTTAATTACTAACTAATGTATTTTATAGTAATAAACATGTTTTACTACATTTTAATACAGTAATAAAAATTTCAATCAAAAGACAAATGTAAAGTCATTAGTACCTAAGACGGTCATAAGAAGTTTTAATTTTTTTTGGAAGTGTTGCACCCATTTTATATTTATACACTTTTTGGTAGTGTTACTAGACATAGTAAGCTACAATATATATTTTTTCTGTGATTGTACCTCTGCATGAACTAGGAATAAAACTTGACAAAAAATATTTTCATTTTTTATTAGTAGTAAATACGATAGAAAAATTCTACAAAAAATATGTAATATAGACTAATATTTTGTCTAACGAACAGTTTTTGTTTCATTAGTGTAGCTGTAACAGTTTTCATAAAAATCAATTTTAAAAATTACCCCCTCTAGCGTCTATTTGATCCATTATCTCCAAAATGCAGCGAGATGAGAGGCTGAATTTGTGTCAATGGTAGTTTTACATCTCGCAGATGTTACCACACGAGTCATTTTCAAAACACCTTTCTGGGGCCGCTGACCCTACCTTATCCTGCTAGACCCTTTAAAAATAGAATTTGTAAAATAATAACAAAATATTTCATTAAACGAGCTAATATTTCTCATATCTTGACTTTAGCTTCATCTCTACTAAGCAACATTAATAGACACAAAAATTATACTTTAATTTGCTTAATTATTTATACATTTTATTATATATTTTAATTATTTATGGAAGCACAGCCTTATGACTGGCTTATGAATTGTAAATATTTACTTAGTATAGTTTAATTGATTAATATATATATGCTAGATCTCCTTTGCCCGCCTTGCAGTTGATATTTAGAAAAGAAAATATCTTCTTACTTTTTTAACTCTCATACCAGTTTATATCATTTAATATTAGCTTACATGATATTTAAAAATCATGGCATATTTTACATTGTAGTGTTTAACGTTTAAAGAGCCCTGAGGCCTCCATGAAATTTTAAAAACATCATAACCTTTTAATTTAGTTACATATATATAGTTTATACAGTTCGAGGCAGCTATCACTGCTTGTTTAATGAATTGTACCCACTATTCTTTTGTACCAATTTTCTCTCTCTCTCGCTCTCTCTCTCTCTTTTTTTTTTTTTTTTTTTTTTTTTGTTTGTTTAGAAACTATAAGTGAAAATTTATTTCTCTCAATACATTGCTCCAGTTATGATATAATTTTTCCTATTAAATTATCCTTTTCCAAAATTATTTTATGTGTTCTATACACTGAGTGAATAAGATTTTATTTTCTGTATTTCACTACATTATTGTAGCTACAATGTCAATGTTTCAAGTTGAGTGACTCATGCTACTGCATTTATGATTGCTATAAAACTATGTCTTACTATGAAGATACTATGTTGAATAAAAGTATTGGCAATAAATGCCTACATGGATTTTTTCTATGAGAATAAAATATTATTTATATTTTATAATTTAAATAAAATGATTGATAGTGCGGATATTGTGCATATATATACACACACACTACAAATACACATAATAAAACACAAATATTGTACAATAATGTATGAATAGTTTTAAAATAAAATCTTTTTGTAAAAAAATAGAACCGACTCCAATATGCAACTACTATTCAAAAAAAAAAAAATGTAAGAAATGAAACTAAATTGCGCCTAAAAGTATAAAATAATTTCCTTCGCCAAACAACCTATAACACTACACTTAATCATAACTTTTGAAGTCGGCGCAAAATTAATTAAAATTTAATTAGTTTTTAAAGGTTTGTTTTTCGATCGGTAGAAACAAATGCTGTCGTCTCGAATGATCCATTTTCATGTTTCCTCTATTATTTTATCACTGTATACAATTGGTCCAATGGTAGCATCTACACAGAACAGTGAACATTCTTCACAATGCGGTATTTATGTTCCTACGAAGTTAGAGTTTCCTTTGCAAATTTGGTGTAACTTTGGTAACTATCATCCTTTGTGACTTTTGGATTTGGCGTTCAAAACGTATTGCAAAAATATACACGCAAGATGTATATTTTCATAAAATATTTGCACGAAGTATTGTTTCATATTCTTGATTACTCCCTTAATAGACCTTATCAAATTAATCATGATATCCCAAAGAAATGAAATATGTTTGCCAGATAATTTTGTAATTTTTCTTTCACCAAGGACGTCAGATACCAGCATATTCGCCAACTTTTGCTGCTTATGAAATCTTATTTTTTTTTTGAATCAAAATAGTTTTCGGTTGCGTTTTGCAGGTGACAATGTGAGATGTGTATTTTGAATAGGATTTGATTTTTGTATTGAATAAAGGTATCAATTTTTATTTAATTTTGCGCCGACTTCAAAAGTTATGATTAATTGTAGTGTTATAGGTTGTTTGGCGAAGGAAATTATTTTATACTTTTAGGCGCAATTTAGTTTCATTTCATACTTTTTTTTTTTTTTTTTTTTTTTTTTTTTAATAGTAGTTGCATATTGGAGTCGGTTCTATTTTTTTACAAAAAGATTTTATTTTTCTCTTTTCAGTGAAAACTTATTCATATAGCACAGCATCAAGAGACGTTTGACGGCAATTTCACAAATCACAACTTCCAAGAAAAGTGACATAACTCAAAAAATGGTTTATGTCACTGAAAAATACATGGAATGCACCCAATGTGAACAAAAAAGTTACATGTCCATCTAGAAAGTTATCCACTCGAGAGACAGTTGTGCCAGTTTTATTCTAGTCAAGTTATTTTTAAATTGATTTTTCTCAAATGCTGCATTTTTAAGTTGCGTCACTTTTCATGCCTTTATCGGATATGAGCAAAAAGCTATCTATTAAATGAACATATGTTAAGTTAAAAAGTCTTTAGAAATGTAAAGAACGAATAAGCTGTATTAACCAAAAATTCTGTTAGGCATATATATTGAACTTTACAGTTAATACGTGTCACTCGCTGCGCTGAAACTGCGCAGCATAAAGTTCAAACAAAGAGCAAAATATGCATTGCAGCTGACGGACAAAAGTTTCAACATCGATACTTACATAATGCTTTTACCAGTGTAGCTGCATGCGTTTAGCAGTAAAAGTGAGAACAGACTTTTGTGAGTATCCTGTAATTTGTTTATATTTTAATGAAATCATAATGAAGCCTATTTCAGGCCAAGATCATTATGACAGCAAAAGAAAGTATTAAAATTTAATCATCTCTTACGAAGTTATAATCTAACAAATTTCAACAACAACAACAACAACGAGAAACATGGTTTGTATTGAGAACCTCTTCCTTTATGAAGTCAGTTTAAAATGTCTATGCGTTAATGGATGTGACCGCTTACAATAACCATACTTTGAATTTTACATAGCATAAATGTCACCCGCTCCGCTACAACATATGCAATGTCGTTCAATGGTGCGCAAAATAGGAGATTGTGAACAAACAAATGCACGTTTTAAGCGTTCTGTTTTTAGCATTAACGTCTAAACAATCTTTTCGTTCTAAATTGATGATTTTCTGCAATTTTATAATTAACTTTTTTCCCTTGTCTTGGACTGTTTCCGAGATAGGAACGCTAACTCCACTGTTTCCCACCAGGTGACGCTGTAGGCGGATGAATCGCGCAGCACATATCCACTTTACTATTCCCACATGCCACATTTATGACTATAGCAGCAGCTGTTCAGCAGTTAAAAGAGTCGGGACTGACATTTTATGGCACTCTGTATTTTATTTTGATCGTAAAGATATTGCAATGGGACCTATTTCAGACCAAGAGCTTTACAATAAAACAAAAAGTACCAAAATCGGATTATCTGTTCAGAAGTTATGAGCTAACAAACAAAAATAAAAACAAAAAAGCATACGGTTTGAATTGCGAACATCCTCCTTTTTGAAGTCGGTTAATTAGAGCATCCCTAACGAAGTTAAAAGCTTATAAACACCAACAACAACACATAGCTCGAATTAAGAACACTCTCTTTTCTGAAGTTGGTTGAAAACGACTTTGCGCTAATCGATGTGACCGCTTACAGTAACAGTACTTTGAACCACCGAGTATACGTGTCATCCTCTACGCTGCAAAGTGTGCAACGTAGTTCAAGTGTGCACAGTGTAGGAAATCGCGAAGAAACAATGCACGATTTAAGCGTTCTATTTTTAGCAATAATTTCTAAAATTTCTCTTTTCGTAGTAAATCGATGATGCTATACAACTTCGTAATTAACTTTTCTCTCATCTTGAGCCGTTTTTGAGATAGGAGCGCTGATTCCGCTGTTTTTCAAGAGATGACGTTTTATTTTCTTTAGATTGTAAAGATATTACAATGGGACCTATTTCAGACTAAGATCTTTACAACAAAACAAAAAGTATCAAGTAACCGTATTTTGAACTACATAACGTATGTCTCACCAGCTACGCTACAACGTGTGCAATGTAGCTCAAGTGTGCATAGCGTAAGAAATTGCGATCAAACAAATGCTCGTTTTTAGCATTGTATTTTTAACATCAATGTCTAAACTATCTTTTCGTACTAAATCAATGATGCCCTGCACTTTTAATATTCACTTTTCCCCCCTGTCCTGAACCGTTTCCGAGATAGGAACACTAGCATGAATGTCTAAACTATCTTTTTGTACTAAATCGATGATACTTTTCAACTTTGTAATTCACTTTTTTCTCTCGAACCGTTTTCGAGATAGTAACACTAACTTCGCTGTTTTTCACCAGGTGGCGCTGCAAGCATTTTAACCTTGTACTGCGTGGCCACTTTGCTATACTTATATACCATTTTTTACACTATAGCTGCAGCCGTTTAGCAGTTAAAAGAGATGGGACTGATTTTTTGGGGCACCCTGTATTTTCTTTAGATCGTAAAGATATTACAATGGGACCTATTTCAGACCAAGACGTTTTCAACAAAACAAAAAGTGTCAAAATCGGAGCATCCGTTCAGAAGTTATGAGCTAGCAAACATAAAAAAAAAAAAACATACGGTTTGAATTGAGAACCTTCCTTCTTTTTTGAAGTCGGTTAAAAATCATTAGAATCAAATAAATCTTGGTTAAAATAAAATCTTTTTGTAAAAAGATAGAACCGGCTCCAAAAAGGAACTACTATCAACTAAAAAAAAAAAAAAAAAAAAAGTATGAAATGAAACTGTAAATTGCGCCTAAAAGTATAAAATAATTTTGTTCGCCAAACAAACTATAACACTACAATTAATCATAACTTTTGAAGTCGGCGCAAAATTAAATAAAATTTAATTAGCTTTTAAAGGTTTGTTTTTAGATCGGTAGCAACAAATGCTGTTGTCTCGAATGATCCATTTTTATGTTTCCTTTATTATTTTATCACTGTATACAATTGGTCCATTAGTAGCATCTACATAGAACAGTGAACATTCTTCACAATGCGGCATTTATGTTTCTACGAAGTTAGAGTTTCCTTTGCAAATTTGGTATAACTTTGTTAACTATCATCCTTGGTGGCTTTTGGATTTATAGATCAAAACGTAATACAAAATTTATACACGCAAGATGTATATTTTCATAATATATATTGTACGAAGTATTGTTTCATATTCTTGATTACTCTCTTAATATACCTTATCAAAATACTCATGATATCCCAAAGAAATTAAATATGTTTGCCAGATAATTTTGCGATTTTTCTTTTCACCAAGGGCGTTAGATACCAGCATCTTCGCCAACTTTTGCTGCTCACGAAATCTTATTTGTTTTCTTGAACAAAGTAGTTTTCGGCTGCGTTTTGCAGCTGATAATATGAGATGTGTATTTTGAATAGGATTTTATTTTTGTATTGAAAAAAGGCATAAAATTTTATTTAATTTTGCGCCGACTTCAAAAGTTATGATTAATTGTAGTGTTATAGGTTGTTTGGCGAACAAAATTATTTTATACTTTTAGGCGCAATTTACAGTTTCATTTCATACTTTTTTTTTTTTTTTTTTTTAGTTGATAGTAGTTCCTTTTTGGAGTCGGTTCTATTTTTTTACAAAAAGATTTTATTTTTCTCTTTTCAGTGAAAACTTATTCATATAGCAGAATATCAGAAGACGTTCGACAGCAGTTTCAGAAATCACAACTTCCAAGAAAAGTGACATAACTCAAAAAATGCTTTATGTCACTGAAAAATACATGAAATGCACCCAATGTGAACAAAAAAGTTACATTTCAATCTAGAAAGTTATCCACTCGAGAGACAGTTGTGCCAATTTTATTCTAGTCAAGTTATTTTTAAGTTGATTTTTCTCAAATGCAGCATTTTTAAGTTGTGTCACTTTTCTTGCCTTTATCGGATATGAGCAAAAAACTATCTATTGAATGAACATACGTTAAATTAAAAAGTCTTTAGAAATGTAAAGAACGGATACGCTGTATGCGAAACCAGAAATTCTGTTAGGCACATATATTGAACTTTACATTGAATACGTGTCACCCGCTGTGCTGGAAATTGCGCAGCGTAAAGTTCAAACAAAGAGTAAAATATGCATTGCAGCTGACGGACAGAAGTTTCAATATCGATACTTACTTACTGCTTTTACCAGTGTAGCTGCATGCAATCAGCAATTAGACTGAGAACAGACTTTTGTGAGTATCCTGTAATTTGTTTATATCTTAATGAAATCATAATGAAACCTATTTCAGGCCAAGATCATTACGACAAAAAAAAAAAAAAAGTATTAAAATTAAATCATCTCTTACGAAGTTATAAGCTAACAAATTTCATCAACAACAACAACAATGAGAAACATGTTTAATAAAGAAGCATCACAAAACTGGTGTTGTAAAAATTATTACTTACAAACTTTGAATAAACACCATAAAATGCAATAAACTCGCAACAATTGTTGCCGCTTTGACTGCAGCACTCGTGCTTACTTTGTTCGCCTGATGAAGGGTCGTGTGTTTTTTCGGCCCGAAACAATTGTTGCGAGTTTATTGCATTTTATGGTGTTTATTCAAAGTTTGTAAGTAATAATGAGAAACATGGTTTGTATTGAGAACCTCTTCCTTTATGAAGTCGGTTTAAAACGTCTATGCGCTAATCGATGTGACCGCTTTCAGTAACAATACTTTGAATTTTACATAGCATAAATGTCACCGCTACGCTACAACATGTGCAATGCCGTTCAAGTGTGCACAAAATAGGAAATTGTGAACAAACAAATGCACGTTTTAAGCGTTCTGTTTTTAGCATTAATGTCTAAACTATCTTTTCGTACTAAATCGATGATGCTCTGCAATTTTATAATTCACTTTTTTCTCCTACCTTGAACCGCTTCCGAGATAGGAACGCTAGCATGAATGTCTAAACTATCATTTTGTACTAAATCGATCCTACTCTTCAACTTTGTAATTCCCTTCCCCGTCCCCCCTGTCTTGAACCACTTCCGAGATAGGAACGCTAGCATGAATGTCTAAACTATCTTTTTGTACTAAATCGATCGTACTCTTTAACTGTGTAATTCACTTTTTTCGCTAGAAACGTTTTCGAGATAGAAGCACAAACTCCGCTATTATCTACCAGGTGGCGCAGCAAGCGGTTTAACATTGTACTGCATGGTCACTTTGCTATACTTACATACCCTTTTTATCACTATAGCTGCAGCCGCTTAGCAGTTAAAAGAGTTGGGACTGATTTTTTTGGGCACTCTGTATTTTCTTTAGATCGTAAAGATATTACAATGGGACCTATTGCAGACCAAGACCTTTTCAACAAAACAAAAAGTATCAAAATCGGAGCATCCGTTCAAAAGTTATGAGCTAACAAACATAAAAAAAACATACGGTTTGAATTGAGAACCTTCCTTCTTTTTTGAAGTCGGTTAAAAACATAAAAAAAACATACGGTTTGAATTGAGAACCTTCCTTCTTTTTTGAAGTCGGTTAAAAAATGTATTATATATATATGTTATTAAAAAAAAAAAAAAAAAAAAAAAAAAAAAAAATCAACAACCCTGACTGAATTATACACCAAACAAGCTTTCAGGGAATAGCTTATTAAATAAATAAAATTCAAGGCTGTGAAAAAAAAAAAAAAAAAAAAAATGCAGAATTTTTAAAAGAAATTTTTAGATAACATTTCATATTTTCAAATATATTACATTTATATTTCAGTCATGATATCTTTATTTTAAAATTTTATATTTTTAACCTTAAATTACAATAGGTAATGCTCCGAAACTGTGGAAATCCAGTTGATGTATGGAATGTATGTACTATGCATGTCGCGATTAAGAATTTTCAATCCGTGATGCATGTGCTAAGAGACATAGCTTAATTTGCTTTGATAATATAACCAAAACTTGTTTAATTCTGAATCTTTGTAATAGTTTGTTTCACTTTCGATTTTTTTTCATTGATTGATCACTGATTGATCACAAGTCTTCTTTTGTAAATTAAATATATAGAGAATGAAATGCAAAGCAATTGTATGTTTTTGTCAGCCTTCTTATTTAATCAAATTTCATTGTATAAATGTACAGTTCGATAATATACTACCTATTGTATCACTGTATTTTATTGGAGCTATTTGAAATACCGCAATACCCAAAAAATTTAAACCCTTTTTCGATTAAAATTTAAGAAGTGATTATGTGTAGGGGGGGGGGCGTAATTTCGTTTGCCCAGGGGCCCGTAATTCCTGTCACCGGCCCTGATTTCACCACATGCAATTAAGCAATCCAGTCCAAAAATGTGCAATTTTTAGATTGAAAAAACAGTGTTATTCTATATTGAAAACTGTAATCAGAATTATTCATAAACTAATATACTATATATACACACACACACACACACACACACCACGACAAAACGGTAGGTACAAAGGGTTTTTTCTTTGATTTTTCATAAAATAACATTATCTAAATTGTGCTGTAAAAAACCCTTTGTAACTATCTTTTTGTCGCGGGGTGTATAAATATATATATCTGTACTGATAAGTATAAAGGATTTAAGTCCATATTCTTGATTTTTCAGGAGACGAAAAATAAAGTTTAACTAGCTAAAAACAAATCAGAAGAATCGATTAGGAAAAAGGTATTTCGTTGATTTATACCCTTTATACCATTCAGTGGTTGTCAACCTTCATTTAATAACGGGAAAAATTGAATTAAATATTTTATACCATACATGAATGGTACATTTCTGAATTGGTCCTTTTTTTACCATTGGATTTTCTCAAAAACTAAATGACATAGAATTAAATCCTTTATACCAATCGATAGAGAATTTTCTTCTGAGTCTGACTATGTACTTAACTGAAAATCGACATTTTTGGACTTAAATCCTTTATACTTATCAGTACAGATATATACTATTATCTTTTTCTGTTGTATAATTCAGAAAACTCACAACCGCTTAATTAGACGTTGTTTATTAAAATTTGATCTTTAAAATTTTAATATTTCATTTTGAAGCTATAAAGTGCAAAAAATGAATTAATTTCAATTTTGACAAGTACATACTACTAATGATGCATATATACAGCGGGTGCTTGTAATTAAACTTTATCTTTAAACAGCATCCTGTAGAGTAAAATGGGCGAGCTGATTGCTACCAAATTTAGCAATTGCAAGATGATATCGATAGCGTAAGTTTAATTATGATCACCCAGTATATTTTATATATTTGCACACATTTTCCTCCATACACCTTAGCCACTCCACCTAAGGAGAAAACTCTGCTTTTTACACCATTTTTCAATGAATAAAATAATATAAAACACATCTTATCAGGACTGTTGCAAGATCAATGTTTCTATTTATAAAAAGATGCTTGTAGGTTACACCTATAGTGCTAAAGCTATACCAGCTGTGATGTATATTTAACGGTTCCGTAACAGCAGTGTTGACAAATTTTGCTACTTATTTATTCAAAAATCACCAATAATTTTCAGAAGTTATATTTGATATACATAATAGACGATTAATCTTCGAAATGATTAGGCAATCATTATATTTAAAATTTAATGGTGGATAATAAATAAAAAAGTCTCAAAATCAGGCAACACTGCATAACCATAATGTACAACATTTACAACATAATTACAGTGTGCACATTACATCTGTACCTTTTTTTTTCTTCAACAAATGAAGGCGTGTCCACTGTGTCACTAATGGGTTACGTCGCAGTTCCGACCGGGACAGATCCGACCGGGGTTAAAATCGTAGCACTTGCGACCGAATTCTTAAATCTATGCACACCTGTTCATCGCAAGGTAGCTTTTCCGACCGCTATAATTAAAGGCATGGCAATCGCTGCGTCAATGGATATATCCTGCAAAACATCACCATAATTCCCTTAGCAATGCACATTAGATTTAATGAATATTATTTCAAAACAATCTATTTGTTGTTCAATTTTTCTCGCCAAAAAGATTAAATATTTTACTATGGAAAAATCATTTAAAATATGTTATAGTATAATAACATAACCAAAATTTTATTAATAATTACATAAATACAATGATGGTGCACAATCATTTTTGCAATCATTATTATAAACTATTAAAATCATCGAATCCGGAGCATATTCAGATTTATTTATTAGATATTCTTATTAATAAAATTATAACTTTTACAAAAGTACATGTATTTGAGTTGATGAAAAATTTCATTAATCTTCAAAAAAATAAATAAATAAATAAATAAATAAATAAAAATTAAATTAAAATAAATAAATAAATAATAATAATAATAAAATAAATAAATAAATAAAAATAATAAATAAATAAAAATAAAAATAAATAAAGAGAAGTATCTATG
Organism: Salticus scenicus; assembly: GCA_963930645.1. NCBI lineage: Eukaryota > Metazoa > Arthropoda > Arachnida > Araneae > Salticidae > Salticus > Salticus scenicus. Next base: position 30,730,551 of record OZ005651.1, on the reverse strand, counting down.
AAATGCAAATGAAAGAAATTTAGCCATTGGTATTTAGTCAGACCCTGACTGGTGCTTATTAGATTTGAGGATCAATCGCTCAACAAGTGACGCTGTGATCCCATTTTCTCAAAATTTTTAACGTGGCAGTATAGGACAAAATTTCGTATAAATGTACATAATGAGTTATTTTTAACGTGTGACTGTAAAATTAATATGAATTATTCATAAGAATAGTAGTTAACTAGGAAAAAAAAAAATTGTGCATGTGGGAGCATCGCTAGCCCCCCCCCCCCCCCGGGAGTAAATTTTCAATGTGGGTATCTTTCGAAAGGTCTCATCAATACCTTTAAAACGAATGGCTGAACTATAGATCTGTGATAATTTAAAACAAAGTTATCGATTTTTTTTTTTTACTTTTAACGAAAAAAACTTTAAAAAAAAATTGCATTTCTTCTGATAATTGCAAAAAGAAATTACTTTCTTTCGGCATTTAGTGACATAATGCTGGCAGATAAAAATCGTCTGCATTTATAATGGAAAATAATTTGATAATTTAATGAATAATTTGTATTGAATAAATTTTGTGTAAAACTATATAGAAGAAAGTCATGTGGTGGCCACATCATACTAGTTTCCCTTGCAGATGTTTTAGGTTATAGGAATGTAGATTTATGATGAGTTTAGTGGACGTTTAGTTGGCGCCTGTAATGTTGTATTATTTTGATATTATTCTCTGTGGGATAAGAATTAAACAGTAAAACTACAAACACTAAGTTTGAAATCCACTCTTTTACACTTGAATTTCACAACACACATAAATAGTTAAAAATATTATTAATCCATTTTCCAGATTTTTAAATTTTTAATTTAGTTAGAACTCAGTATTAGTAATTACACTTTTAAATCTTTTTAAAATGGTTTACCATATATACACACAGTAGTGTGACAATTAAATTTACTTTATTTTATAAATTAAAAATATTTCCCATGATTTTTAGAGGAATTATTAATTTTCATCTAGATTCGGGTTTTGTTGCGGTCGAGGGGTTCTACGCTCAAAACTTTTAGACATGAGGTACCAGGTTCGATCCCAGGTCGCGCTCGTCGGCACAGCCGTTCGGTGTTTTCCGTGGTTTTCTCCGAAATTTGCGTAAATATGGAATTTTAATTTGCATTTTGGGAATACGGTCGATTGACTGCTATAGTTCCTAGGCCTGACGGGGAGTTCCCTCCATGGGGGTCATTTTAAGGGGTCTTAGCTCCTATATACGCAAGTTTCGAAGGAAACCGCAGAAAACTCAGAACGGCTAGGCCGACGAGCGCTACCTGGGATCGAACCTGGCACCTCACGTCTACCAGCTTTGAGCGCAGAAATGCTCGGCCACTGGTAGGCCTGCGCGTAAATACGGGCTAGGACCCCTTAGAAAGACCCCACGGAGGGCACTCCCCCTCAGGCCTAGGACTTACAGCAATCAATCGGCCCTATTCCCAAATCCAATCCAATCGGGTTTCGGGTCGGGTGCGGGTATAAAGAAATCGGCTTCGGTTTGGGTGCGGGTTGCCGAAAATTCCTTGGTGCGGGTTCGGGTCATTTTTCGGGTCGAATAAAATTTATTTATCGGGTTCGGGTTGGTTTTCGGGTCGAATAAAATTTATTTGTCGGGTTCGGGTTGATTCAAAATTCACTTGTCGGGTCCGGGTCGGGTAATTGACGTTTCAAGGAGTGGTGTGAGTGAAAGTTACCTAAATAACTTGGAATAAGCTTTTCAATTTAATTAGAGCTTTGAATAGAGCAGGCGCATGTTTATGAACAAGCAACGCTATTCTGATCTTCTGAACAACTTCTGCGAATGTAGGTAAAATATCTTTTCTCCATGTGAAATGTCGTCAATTTTATACGAAAATAAATTTAAAAATAAATCCGAGGCACGGAAATGTATTATATTATTTAAATAACATAATTTTAATTAATTCTTTCTTCTATAATCATAACAAAAGATGTCTTTTTATATTACTCGTACAAAGTATTTTGAAATTGTTTTTCTGTTAAAAGCTCAAACAGTAATATTAAGTACTCTGATCTAAATTCACTATTTAAAAGATATTTTTGATAATTAAATAAGTTTTTAATTATAATATATTATTAATTATTTTTCTGTAATTACTGATTAAAATAACTTTTTATATTAAAAATAATTTGGTGGTGGTAGTTTAGGTGTTAACCCCGACTGAGAACATGAGGGCCGACAACCATGACCTGGGATCAAACCAGACACTTCCTGTATATCAACGTGAACAGCAGAACTGCTGGGCTTATTGATTATAAAAGTCCAAATAAATGTATTCCGCGATTTCATCTAACTTAATTATAAAAATAACATTTTTAATAAATTAGTTTTTTAATTGAATATTTCATTAAATAATTTTTTAACTAGCCCCCCCCTTTTTTTTTCCAATAATTATTCATAGAAAATGAAATCTTTTAATATTAAAAGTGTTTTAAAATAAATTTTTCTATTAAAAGCAAAAATAGTTGTATTAAGCAATCTCAGCTAAATTAATTATTAAAATTTATATTTTTGATAATTAATTTAGATTTTAGATAATTAATTTAGTTTTATATTAGATGTTTTAAATATAATAATTTTAATTAGGTCCTTAACTAGCTTTTTTTCATAATTATTCACAGAAAATAAAATCTTTTAATATTAAAAGTGTTTTAAAATATCTTTTTCTAATAAAAGCAGAAACAATTGTATTAAGGAATCGCAACAAATTTAATTATTAAAATTTATGTTTTTCTTAATTCATTTAGTCCTTAGATAATTAATTTACTATTTCTTTGAAAGTTATAAAACAATTTTAATTAGATCCTTATTTCTATAATCAGTTACAGAAAAAAATATTTTTATGTTTAAGAGCATTTTGAATTAGATGTTTCATTTTAAAGCTCGAACAATAGTATTACATACCTGCCAAGTTTTGTAATTTATTCCGGAATGTTGTTAGTCCCGCCGCTTTTTCACACCGTAATATTTTTAGAGTGATTTTATTAATATTTAATCTTAATTATATATCGAAGGAATTTTTTCTACAAAGATTACAGTGTGAAAAAAAAGTACGGGGATAGGAACATTATGGAATAAATTAAAAAACTTGGCAGCAATGTATTAAGCAATTTCAATTATTTTAATTATTAAAATGTTACATTTTTAATAGTTAAATTATTTTTAATTTGAATGTATTATTAAATGATTTTTTAATTATTAATTTTTATATATAATCATTTAATAAAAAAAAATTTTTTAATTAATATTTTGGTGGTTGTGGTTTAAGCGTTAAAGCCTATTGATGACATACAGGCCTGGATGAAATGCCTTTCATGAGAGTTCTTCCTAATGAGCCCTGGTCTGTATATGCGCGAGTTTCAGAGAAAACCATGGAAAATTGCAAATGTCTAGTTTGAAATGTAGGACCTTGGATGGAATACGACAAAAGAAGCCAATCAGAGCCCACCAGTGGCTGAGCGGTTCTGCGCTCAAAGCTGGTAGACGTGCGGTGCCGGGTTCCATCCCAGATCACGCTCGTCGACCTAGCCGTTCGGGATTTTCCGTGGTTTTCTCAGGAACTTTCGTAAATACGGGCTAGGAACCCTTAGAAAGACCTCCACGGAAGGCACCCCCTATCAGGCCTAGGACCCTAGAGTAGTCAATCGGCCTTATTCCCAAACACTAACACCAATCTATCAACTTGAAGAGCAGAACCGCTCTGCTACTGAAATAGGCCTTTTAATTAAAAGTCCAAAAAATAGTATAAAGCAATTTGAACTAATTTAATTATAAAAAATTATATTTTTAATAAATAAATTTTTATTTTTTAATTAGAATATTTTATTGAATTCTTTTTTTAAACTAGCTTTTATTATTACTATTATTATTATTTTCGTTCATAGAAAAAAAATAGCTTTTAATATTAAAAGTATTTTAATAAAGATTTTTCTATTAAAAGCCGAAACAATAATACTAAACTAACTCTCTCTCTCTCATATATATATATATATAATTAGTTAAATTAATTTTCTAGATTTTTTATTTTTATTTATTTATTTTAATCTTTAATTATTTACAGGAAAAAAATATATATATATAGTATTTACAAATAATTTTTTCAATTAAAAGCTCAAATAGTTCTTTTGAACAAATTAATTTTATCATTAAACATTTTGATTGTTAATAAATGCAATCAATTTTAATTATATTTTTATATTACATAATTCTTTAATTTTTTTTTTCTATAACATCCCAAAGAAAACAATATTTTTGTATTAAAAGTATTTAGAAATAGATTTTTCAATTAAAAGTGGGAGGTCTCGCCCCCCCCACCGCCGCACTTTAGAATGTAGAAAACGAGGAGAAAAAAAGCTAAAATCCCATAGAGATAGCATGTAACGAAAACCAAAAAAACTCACAATGTCAAGTGTGTTAAAAAAAAAAAAAAGGCTCGCACCGGAGAGGTACCCCCCCCCCCCCAACACACACACTTATAAGGAGTTATTTGTCAAATAAAATTGTTTCTTAGCCTGGTTTGAATTATTTTTAACGTAGGTTTATATACAATTAATACTTGTTATCTCATCCCTTGTTCTGTAGTCTGTTTTTATAAAATTGAGTTACAAGATAAGAGAAAGCCGTGTGAGTGCCACACTAGATTATTAAAGTAGGGAAAAGAGCTAAAATACTAGCGCATACTAGCACTCCCTCCCACCTCAAGCTACGCACCAGAATCACATTACAATAATTGTATATCATAAAAAAAAAAAAAAAAAAAAAAAACTCTTTTTTAAATTTATTGACTTTTGTACAAGTTTGGGTTTTTTATTTAGTAAATAAATTCAGTTTTGTTAACTCTTTTTAACGAATTTAATCAGTGAAGCCTCCCCCCTCCCCCCTTACACATAAACACATCTCCTGTGTTGCACCTGCTTTCGGATACATCCGGTCGGAACTGCTACCCTCAAACCAAAACGGTCGGAACTGCGACGATTTTAACCCCGGTCGGATCTGTCCCGGTCGGAACTGCGACACCACCCACTAATGAGTATTCTTTCAATTGAAAACTTTTTCATACTTACTATTAATGTTTTATAATCTTTCCTAACAAATAATATTCATCATATGAAAACGTTAGCTACTTTGTTACCAACAAAAACTTGTACCTTTATAACAAATTTCATCATGTAACTAATTGAAATTTTTTAAAATACTATTGAAATCTTCTCGGCCCCCATCTTTGTAAGTTGCTGAATAATACATTCTATTGAAATGCATGAACTATATAAAATATAATACATTTCTATTGAGAAAGTATGTTTGTTTTAAAAAATAATAAATACTGAAATGAGACTATAGGATTTCATTTTAGCTCGATTTATCATTTTCGAACTTCAAAAGAAGGTCGTTGCACTTAATCCCACTGTTTACATTAAAGGAATACTTGTAACTTGAAGGGTTTCTTTACACATGAACAAGCGGTTTCGCCTGTAAATATTTTAAGAAAAGATATCATTTCTAGTAGAAGACTACTGCTTTTGAAATACGGAAGAAGACAACAAAATTCAAAACGTTGAATTCTTTATGTGACTTGGTCTTTGTATTTTTATTGTTAAAAATCTTGAAAGCAGCTAAACGTGCATAAAAGTTGTAAAAAAATAATAGCTTACTCTTCAATTGAAAGAAATCCCTAAGGAGTGAGAACTAAAAATAAATTTGTAAACAAAGTCACATAAAGAGGGTAAATACTCTATATGTAGAAAAAGAATCCTTATACATTGTTTTTGCAGGCTATATCCTGTTGCTGCGTGTATAATTAACTTCAATTCTTTTCAATTTCCCAGTTAACGTATAAATGTCGTGTGTTTAAACAACGTATTAAATAAATTCTTCTAGAAACTGTTTATATGTATTTTAATTTGGTAAAACAAGTCTCTAAAAAATTTAAGTGCAAACGTTTTAATAAAACAGTATAAATTTGATTTACAAAATGTGATTTTTGGGGAAAATGAAAAATAATTGTATTATAACTAAAAAATAAATATTGCGAAAATATATATATGTGTGTATATATTTCCGCATAAAGGTTATCCGGTTAATTTTGTTAGATTTTTGCTCATCGTTTTATTAAAAAAAAAAAAAAAAAAAAAAAAAAACGAAGTGAAGTGTTATCGAGGCTAGTGCAGATTGAATTTCAAAATGGCAACTGGTATTTAAAGTTTAATTTCAGTGTAGTTTGTTCTTTCTGGTCTTGGCAGGCTGGAGGAGTGTTGCCGGCGTGAAACTAGTTTAACCCTACAGGCAAATCACAAGTTTTGCCGCCTGCCACCTTCATTCATTTCTTAAGTTCCTTTTCAAGTTTCTTAAATTATTTTTTCATAAATTTCGTTTCAGTTTATGTTCTTCCGTTAAGTTTTTTAACTGACTTCCAAAAAGGAGGAAGGTTCTCAATTCAAACCGTACGTTTTATTTATTTATTTATTTATTTATTTTGGTTACCTCATAACTTCTGAACGGATTCACCGATTTTGATACTTTTCGTTTTGTTGAAAAGGTCTTGGTCTGAAATAGGTCCCATTGTAATATCTTTACGACATAAAGAAAATACAGGGTGCCCAAAAACATCAGTCCCAAATCTTTTAACTGCTAAACGACTGCAGCTATAGTGATAAAAATTATATGTAAGTATAGCAAAGTGGCCATGCAGTACAAGGTTAAGCCGCTTGCAGCGCCACCTGGTGGAAAATAGCGGAGTTAGTATTCCTAACTCGAAAACGGTTCTAGAGAAAAAAGTGAATTACAAAGTTGAAGAGTATCACCTACTTAGTACAAAAAGACAGTTTAGACATTCATGCTACCGTTCCTATCTCGGAAACGGTTCAAGACAGGGGGAAAAAGTGAATTATAAAATTGCAGAGCATCATCGATTTAGTGTGAAAAGATAGTTTAGACATTGATGCTAAAAATACAATGCTAAAACCTGCAATTGTTTGTTCGCAATTCTTACACATGCACACTTGAGCTACATGGCACACGTTGTAGCGTAGCTGGTGAGACATACGCTATATAGTTCAAAATACGGTTACTTGATACTTTTTGTTTTGTTGTAAAGATCTTGGTCTGAAGTAGGTCCCATTGTAATAGCTTTACAATCTAAAGGAAATAAAGCGCCATCTGGTGAAAAACAGAGGAATTAGCGCTCCTATCTCAAAAACGGTTCAAGATGAGAGAAAAGTTAATTATGAAGTTGTAGAGCATCATCGATTTACTACGAAAAGACAGTTTTTAGACATTATTGCTAAAAATAGAACGCTTAAAACGTGCAGTTGTTTGTTCGCAATTTCCTACACTATGCACACTTGAACTACGTTGCACACTTTGCAGCGTAGCGGATGACACATATAGTCTGTGGTTCAAAGTACTGTTACTGTAAGAGGTCACATCGATTAGCGCAAAGTCGTTTTCAACCAACTTCAGAAAGGAGGATGTTCTTAATTCGAGCTATGTGTTGTTGTTGGTGTTTGTAAGCTTATAACTTTGTAAGAGATGTTCTAATTAACCGACATCAAAAAGGAGAAGGTTCTCAATTCAAAGCGTATGATTTTTGTTTTTGTTTGTTAGCTCATAACTTCTGAACGGATGATTCGATTTTGATACTTTTTGTTTTATTGGAAAGGTCTTGGTCTGACATAGGTCCCATTGTAATATCTTTACGATCAAAAGAAAATACAGGGTGCCCAAAAAAGCCAGTCCCGACTCTTTTTTAGCTGCTGAATAGCTGCAGCTATAGTCATAAAAAAGGTATGAAGGTATAGTAAAGTGGACATGTGCTACGCGATTCAACCGCCTACAGCACCATCTGGTGGAAAAAAGTTTAATTAGCGTTCCTATCTCGGAAATAGTTCAAGGCAGGAGAAAAAAGTGAACTATAAAATTGTAGAGCATCATCGCTTTAGTACGAAAAGATAGTTTAGACATTAATGCTAAATCAGAACGCTTAAAACGTGCATTTGTTTGTTCACAATTTCCTATTTTGTGCACACATGAATGACATTTCATATATTGTAGCATAGCGGGTGACATTTATGCTATATAAAATTCAAAGTATGGTTATTTTAAGCGGTCACATCGATTAACGCATAGACGTTTTAAACCGAATTCATAAAGGAAGAGGTTCTCAATACAAACCATGTTTCTCGTTGTTGTTGTTGAAATTTGTTAGCTTATAACTTCGTAAGAGATGATTAAATTTTAATACTTTATTTTATTTTTTTTTTTTTGTCGTAATGATCTTGGTCTGAAATAGGTTTCATTATGATTTTATTAAGATATAAACAAATTACAGGATACTAACAAAAGTCTGTTCTCACTCTAACTGCTGAACGCATGCAGTTACACTGGTAAAAATCAGTATGTAGGTATCGATGTTGAAACTTCTGTCCGTCCACTGCAATGCATATTTTGCTCTTTGTTTGAACTTTACGCTGCGCAATTTCCACCGCAGCGGGTGACACGTATTCACTGTAAAGTTCAATATATGTGCCTAACAGAATTTCTGGTTTCGCATACAGCGTATCCGTTCTTTACATTTCTAAAGACTTTTTAATTTAATGTGTGTTCATTCAATAGATAGTTTTTTGCTGATATCCGAAAAAGGCAAGAAAAGTGACACAACTTAAAAATGCAGCATTTGAGTAAAATCAACTTAAAAATAACTTGACTAGAATAAAACTGGCACAACTGTCTCTCGAGTGGATAACTTTCTAGATGGAGATGTAACTTTTTTGTTCACATTAAGTGCATTTCATGTATTTTTCAGTGACATAAACCATTTTTTGAGTCATGTCACTTTTCTTGGAAGTTGTGATTTGCTAAACTGCCGTCAAACGTCTTCTGATTTTCTGCTGTATGAATAAGTTTTCACTGAAAAAAAAGCAACTACTATTCAAACAACTAAAGAAAAAAAATGGTATGAAATAAAACTGTAAATTGCGCCTAAAAGTATAAAGTAATTTTCTTCTCCAAACAACCTATAACACTACAATTAATCATAACTTTTGAAGTCGGCGCAAAATTAAATAAAAATTGATATTTTTATTCAATACAAAAATCAGATCCTATTGAAAATACACTTCTCACATTGTCACCTGCAAAATGCAGGCGAAAACTTTTTTGAGTCAAGAAAATAAATAATATTTCGAAAGCAGCAAAAGTTGGCGAAGATGCTGGTATCTGACCCTGACGTACTTGGTGAAAGAAAAATCGCAAAGTTATCTGGCAAACATATTTAATTTCTTTGGGACGTCAGGATTATTTTGATATGGTATATTAAGAGAGTAATCTAGAATATGAAACAATACTTCGTTATATGTTATGAAACTATGCATCTTGCGTGTATATTTTTGTATTACGTTTTGATCGCCAAATCCAAAAGCCAACAAGGATGATAGTTATCAAAGTTATACCAAATTTGCAAAGGAAACTAACTTCGTAGAAAAATAAATACCGCATTTTGAAGAATGTTCACTGTTCTATGTAGATGCTACTAATGGACCAATTGTATCCAGTGATAAAATAATAAAGGAAACATGAAATGGATCATTAGAGACAACAGCATTTGTTGCTACCGATCTAAAAACAAACCTTTAAAAACTAATTAAATTTTATTTAATTTTGCGACGACTTCAAAAGTTATGATTAATTGTAGTGTTATAGGTTGTTTGGCGAAGGAAATTATTTTATACTTTTAGGCGCAATTTAAAGATCCATTTTCTGCCAATTTTCTTTCACTTTTAGTTGTTTGAATACTAGTTGCTTTAAGGAGTCGGTTCTATTTTTTTTACAAAAAGATTTTATTTTTGAGTTAGTTCATTGTTTCGTTAATTTTGCATGTTGTTAATTCAAAAATTTCGGTTTCTTCATGTATGTGTATTTCAATATATATATATATATATATATATATATATATATATATATATATATATATATACATATTTCTCATTTTAAATATTTTATTTTGGATTTATTTATTTAAATATTAATTTCCATATAGAATCAACAAATTTTAAGAAAAGTTGTGCCGCACCATTTTTAATTTTCATGAGATTTTGTAGGTGATATATACCAATCTTCTATATTCCAAAACAGTTTATTTTTATTTCTTCAAAAATTTTTTGTTCTTGAGATATAGCCATTTGTTTACTCTGCGGATGAGCAAAAATCGTCCTTTTAGACTCATCTTCTAAAAGCTGTAGAATTTTTATTTGAATTAGCAGGAACATCAAATAGGGCTTATTGGAAAGCTTAAAGAATAGGCTTTTTTTGTGTACAGTAAAATAGGTTTATGTTAAACCGAAATGGAATTTTTTGGACATCAAACAGTCGTTCACAAATTAATATTTTTTGTCATTTTAAGCATTAAAAAAACAATGAAGGACTTTAAGCAACAAGCTATTTATTTTCCTGTTTCCCTTACATATCAAAACTATATGTAGAAAATAAAATTGCTGTTACTGGTGGTCCTTTATCGTAAAAAAATTGCTTGAACTAAAAAAAAAAAAAAAAAAAAATTAAGAATGTGCTTTTTCTCCCCTCAAAAAAGTCATGTGGGGGATGTGATAAAACTCTCAAAATGCCATGGTAAAAAGCTGTTATACTGTACTTTAAATCAAAATAAAAATTATCTTGTTATACCAAAGAAAAGAAGAGATACAAGTTTTTAAAGTAATACACAAAATCGCTCATGACTGCAATTGAAATTAGGTTAAATAAAAAAGATAATTACCAAATAAGCACTTTATTGAATTAAATTTAATTGATATACATTTACAAAATGTAATCTGACCTAAAAAAAAAGAAAGAAAAAAGAAAAAGAAACTTATTCTATTTTTCTTTATTTATTATTTTGCCATTTTCTCATTCGCCAGAGTTGACAGCACTTATTCATCTATGAAACTATGTTGCAACTTCTCCTTGTAGCTATCAAGTACAAATCAGAGGACGTGAGAATCTTTAAAATGTTTTCCTTCTGGACACATGAATTACATTCGCTGGTTGACTTTTTGAAACCTGTTCCAGAACATCGAGGATGGAAATAGTGATCCTAAATTTTTCATTATTTGTTGTAAATTTTCACTTCCAGAACCTCACCCAGCCACCAATCATTATCATACATGCAGTAAACATAATCACTTACTTCTGGCCGTAGTTTCAGCCTGGGGTTGAGCTGGATTTTCTTTACTGACTGTAACAACCTTGAATTCCTCTGAAACATGCTATATGAACTGGAAGAACACAGAGGCTGACAGGAATAGAACTGTGTAATGTTCTAATATGTGGTACGCAAATTACAATATAATATCCTGTCTACAGTTGTTGTTCAATCTTTTCAATAATTTATGATGAGCAAAATAAAAAATCAATCTTTATACTTTCTATGCAACTGTCTACTGTTCTTTGAAGACTAGCCTTTCTCCCAAATCTTTTAACTGTCTCACCAATATCTTGTTCATGATAACACAAATTATTTATGAGATTTTTGCTGTTCTTATACTGGGTGGCTGACCCAACCAGCGAATGGGATTCATGGGTCCAGACGGAAAACATTTTAAAGATTCTCACATAGTCTGAATTGTACCTGGCAGCTAAAAGGAGAAGTTAAAACATAACTTCATGCATGAATGAGCACCTGTCAACCCTGCTGAATGAGAAAATGGCAAAATAACAAAGAAAAACCTAATAAGATTTTAAGTTTTTTTCTTTTTTTTTAAGGTCAGATTATATTTTGTAAATATATTTCAATTAAATTTAATTCACCAAAGTGCTTTGTTTGGTAAATATCTTGTCTACTTATCTTATTTTCAATAGAGGTCATGGGTGATTATTGTGTTACTTTAAAAACTTGTATCTCTTCTTTCCTTTGAAACAACAAGATAATTTTTGTTTTATTTTAAAGTACAGTATAAGAGCTTCTTACCATGGCATTTTGAGATTTTTATTACCTGTCCCACATAACCTTTTTGAGGGGTGAAAAAGCACATTTTTCAATTTTTTTAAGTTCAAGAAATTTTTTCACGAGGAAGGACCACCAGTAACAGCTATTTTTTTTTCTACTTATAGTATTGATATGTAAGTGCAACAGGAAAAAAAATGAGTTCGTTACTTCAAGTCCTTCATTGTTTTTTTAAGGATTAAAATGCCTAAAAAACATTAATTCGCTAACGACTGTTTGATGTCCAAAAAACTCTATTTAGGCTTAACATAAATCTATTTTACTGTGCACAAATAAAAATCCATTCTTTAAGCTTTCCAATAAGCCCTAACTGATGTTCCTGCTAATCCAAATAAAAATTCTACAGCCTTTAGAAAATGAGTCTAATAATTACAAGATAAAAAGAACGTTTTATATACCATGTTTTTAAATTTTCTGTTGAATCATATAAACGCTACCGAAGGCAGCGGGAACCGGAACAATTGGCTAAAAGTATTAGAAAAATTAATTGCTATCGTGTTTTGAGCTATTACAAAAGTTTCAAATGGGTAGCTACCCGGGAAGTTAGTTAAAAGTCAGTTGCAAGCTTTATACTGGAAATGCTGCCGAACGTAGCAGGGTCCCGAAGCAGTTGGTTAAAAATATTTAAAAAATGCATTTTCACCGTGTTTTGAACTATTCTGAAAGTTTCAAATGTTGGGAAGTTAGTTAAATTTTCTGTTGAATCATATAGCAGTAGGGACCTGAAACAGTTGACTAAAAGTAATAAAAAAATATATTGTCACCGTGCTCTGAGCTATCCTGAAAGTTTCAAATGTCTAGCTAGTCGGGAAGTTAGTGAAAAATCGATTGCAAGCTTCGTACTGGTAACGCTGCCGAAGGCAGCAGGAACCGAAACAGTTGGCAAAAAGTATTAAAAAAAGGCATTTTTACCGTGTTCTGAACTATTTTGAAAGTTTCAAATGTCTAGCTAGTCGGGAAGTTAGTTAAATAAATTTTCTGTCGAATCATATAAATGCTGCCGAAGGCAGTAGGGACCTGAAACAGTTGACTAAAAGTAATAAAAAAATGTACTGTCACCGTGTTCTGAGCTGTCCTGAAAGTTTCAAATGTCTAGCTAGTGGGAAGTTAGTTAAAAATCGATTGCAAGATTTGTGCTGGACAAACAAACAAACAAACAAGAATCGAAGTTCATAAAAACATGGCAAAATGATGATTTTTACTCATCCGCAGAGAAAACAAATGGCTATATCTCAAGAACAAAATTTTTTCAAGAAATAAAATAAACTGTTTTGGGATACAGAAGATGGGGATACATTATTTACGGATAGACCGACACGAGACAGTCTCTGAGGGTAGAAATGGTCACTATAAAAACGGATGTGTCCACTTCATTTTAGGTACGGTGGGTGCTGTCTTCTATCTTTGTCATTCATTTGGTGCGAAATATAAAGGAAGAAAGAGAATATTAAATGGGATATTTAATAAAGAAGCATCAATAAACTGGCGTTGTAAAAATATTACTTACAAACTTTGAATAAACACCATACAATGCAATAAACTCGCAACAATTGTTTCGGGTCGAAAAACACACGACCCTTCATCAGGCGAATAAAGTAAGCACGAGTGCTGCAGTCAAAGCGGCAACGCACCTGCAGTCAAAGCAGTGCGTTGCCGCTTTGACTGCAGCACTCGTGCTTACTTTATTCGCCTGATGAAGGGTCGTGTGTTTTTCGACCCGAAACAATTGTTGCGAGTTTATTGCATTGTATGGTGTTTATTCAAAGTTTGTAAGTAATATTAAATGGGATAATTATAAAAAGCTTTTAACGCAGCAGTATTTTGCTTTATGCTTTCGTTATTGTCAGATGAGTTTTTTTTATAGTCTTAGAACTATTCATGGATCAGTTTGGGATTTTTATGATAATGATTATATTTTTAGTTCTTGTTTTTTGCATTTCTGTGTTTTTTATCATTTTAAAATTGCATCCCAATTTAACCCTTAAATGCCGAATGTTGACTTTCGGCAATATACCCAATTTTGTCTTCTAAAGAATTATTAGAAGGATATTGAAGCTCTAATGCCTCATGTTTGCCGATTGGCAACGAATTGCTTTTAGCTGTAAACCCTAATTAAAATAAAGTATGATTTTTAAAGTATTTTTCCCGTGATTTATTTAGAGAGGAAAAAAAGTAAAACATTTTTAAAATGATTTAAAAATAATCAGGCATTTAAGGGTTAAATCAATGTAGCATATACTGATAATTTATTAAGACTTCCAGGGCATGAAGTGGAAGTCATTAGATTACCATCACATCATTGCGATTTTAATGCAAAATCCTTTATTGTGATCAGAAAATAGGCGAAATGCTATTAATTTTTCTGTGATCGTGAAAAATAATATTTATAACTTTTATACGTTTATAGAGGAATAATAATACCCGAATGAAAGATTTAAATTTGACAGTAACTTTAATGTGTCCTGAAATCTTTAATAAATTCAGAATAGATAACATATTTAACAGTTTTACAAATATTATATCATATCATGTTGAACAAATAAAAGTTTTACATAATCAGTAGAAATTTAAAATTTGTTTAGGTTTTCATTTACACATCAACAATTAATGTACACATCAACTTTGTAAAATCTCGAAATTTTGATACAGTTGAATTATGTAAAGAAAAAGAAATAGTGAACTTATATCCGCATTGTTAGACAATGACACACCTTTAAATTATTATTAAATAATAATAATAATTTGCTGCAAATTTTATTTGTATAAAGAAATATACTTATAAATATTTAATCATATTTGCATAGGACATAATAAAAATATCGACTGAATAAGCGCTACTTCTGTACCTATATTCCTATATTATATAAATGATACCTATTTATTCGCCTTATACATCGTGAGAAAATAATCAAAGAAACGATAATTGTGACAAAACATGACCTATTGCAAAATTAACCCATCTCTCCCTTTTGGAATGATCTGAGGAAGCAACCCTGCTCAGGGTTTTTCTCGTGGCGATAGTGTGGTGATTTTTGGGAGTACACCTCGGAGAACGGAATACAAAAGGCATGAGTCCAGTAGTGACGATTTTTGCTATTTTTATTCAAACTTAACAAAAAAAGAGGTTGTAATACAAAGAAATTAAAAAATTATTACAAAATGCTCGCCTCCGAGCATCCTCCAAAAACATGCTACACCTTTTAAGCACCAAGTCTCTCTGCCCTTTTTGAGTGTCCCTCCCTTCCGAGAACAACTTCGGAGGGGGGGGATACCCCACACGAAGCACTGATTCATTGATCGTGATATCACTATGCCCGTGACATCACTTTCGTCCAATCTTCTTCTACCCGAAACTCAGAGAAATGTCGGTAGCTAACAAAAGCCATGCGTGAAATTGGAAACTAGTGATGTTACCGCTTCCTTAGAAAATATAAAATTCTTTCACACAAAGCAACTGTCGTTCAGACGGCTCTCCATTACTCCGTTCAGTCTGGTCGCACGACCCCTGACCTCTTGGAATGTCTGCGACCTTCGCTCCAGCACAGCTTTCTCCCTCCTAAAAGACCATTTTACGGCCTTCAGGATGTATAATGGGCTCCAGAAGACACAGGTGCCTCCTCCCATAATCAAACATGCAACATCAGAGAGTTGAGCTAACCCCCCCCCCCCCCAAAAAAAAAAAAAGTTTCGAAACAACCCTCTGAATTTTCATAGAACTAAAAAATAATCTTAAAAATAAATTTTCTGGTCTTACACCTTGCATAATTCCTAGATCCTAAGGTCTCATTTCACATTATATATAAAAAAAAAAAAAAAAAACAATTAAACATTCACATGCAGTTTCGTGATGAAAATCAAAGGTTCTACACCTAACAAATTTTAAAAGTCAAACACTGAAATTTCACAATTACACAATAAAATTTCATGAAAAAGAAAGAAAAATAATTCATAATCAATACATTCAAACATTTTTTTGGAATACAAATGAAGAAAAAAAAAATGAATAAATATTTACAAACAGTCCAAAAACACTACCTAAAACCAAGGCATTTTTTTTTTCCTTATTCTTCATGCATGCGACTTAACGCATCTGCATTCAAATGCTTTTTTCCGCTCTTATGCTCGACTGTGAAGTTGTATTGTTGTAAACATAAGGCTCATCTCGTCAAACGTGAATTTGTGCCCATCATTTTTTTAAGATAAACTAAAGGGTTATGATCGGTTTGAAGAACGAATTTTTGCCCATCTAAATAATGATTTACTTTTTCACCCTAAAAATGACTGCCGCTAATTCGCGTTCAATGGTACTATAATTACGCTCCGCCTTAGAGATTTTTTTGCTCAGATAAACAATTGGATGCTCCTCGTTATTCCCGAAATTTTGAGCTAGGACCACACCCACCCCTACAAGACTTGCATCAGTCTGAACAATGAATTCTTTTGAAAAATCCGCAGCATAGAGTACCGGCCACTTAGTTAGATCTAATTTTAGTACATTAAATGCTTGATCACATTCCTGACTCTACTCAATTTTTCCCTCTTATTTTTCCCTTTTAACAAATCCGTCAAAGGCGCAGCTTTTGTCGCATAATCCTTTATATATTTATGGTAAAATCCGGTCAGACCTAAAAATGACCTTACATGTGTCTTTGGAATGGGAAATTCTTGGATAGTTTGGATTTTCGCGTCACTCAGCGACCTCTTCCCTGACCCCACTTCATGCCATAAAAATTTTACATGCTCCTGAGCGAATAAACACTTTGCCGGTTTCACTTTTAGATTTGCCTCCTCCATACGTTGTAATACAATGTCCAGATGCCGGATATGGAGCTCCCAACTGGATGAAAACACTGCCAAATCATCCACATACGGACTCACAAAACTCACTAAATCCCCTAGCACCTCACTAAATAATTTACAAAAATAAAATGGAGCATTCAATAAGCCAAACGTCATTTTTTTTTGGAATAAATTCACAGAAAGGGGTTACAAACGCCGCATACCTTTGCGCACGTTTTGTTAACGGGATTTGGAAATACCCCTTCGTCAGATCCATTACTGAAATATATTCTGCAGTGCTCACTTCCTCAACAACCTCCTCAATATTCGGTAACGGGAAAAATTGCACTTGGGTTTTGGCATTAAGGGCCCTATAATCTACACACGGCCTAGAGTCTTTCCCCGGACTCTCTACAAGAATCATACGCGATGCGTAATCGGACTGACCCACCTCTATCACCCCTAACTCAAACAGCTTGGAAATCTCCTTCCGCATAATTTCTAACTGCCGCGGGGACATGCGATAGGATTTTGTACGAATCGGCTTATCATCTGTCAAAATGATATCCATCTCTACCATATGGGTCGTACCAGGGTTAGAAAACACCGTTTTATGCTTTACTAGGACATTTTGTAAAGTTGCCAAATTCCCTTCCGAAACCTTATTTCCCAAATTACTCCCCTTAATTAAGTCTGTCAAGTCGAAATGATTAGGGTCCGAAATCGGATACGGGATATATGCATCCTCCTCAATTTCCTCGCCACCCTCTTCCAAAATTAAGTTGACATACTCTGGGCGTTTATGATAAAGTTTCATTAAATTCACGTGGAAAATCGTGTCCTTACATCTCCTTCCCGGAAGATCTACCGGATAGTTCGTATCGGATATTACCCCCGTAACTACACCTGGACCTTGCCACTGTACTGCCATTTTATGTGGTTTTGCGGTAGTCAAAACCAACACCGAGTCTCCCACCTTAAATTTTCGGGACACCGCATTTTGGTCGTACCACCATTTTCTTTTTTATTGACATTCCGTCATACGCTCCCCTGCCAAATCTTGACATCTTTTTAAGCGCTCATTTAAATCCAAAATATACTCGACTACATTTTGATTCATTTCCTCTTCCTGCATCCAATTTTCGTAAACAATGGTATGAGGCATCCTCAAATTCTCCCCAAAAATAAGCTCTGAAGGGGAAAATCCCGTGCTCTCATGCGGCACCGTCCTCAACGCGGAAACAGCCATAGGCAGATTTTCTTCCCAATCGCTTTTCGATTCGAGACATAATGCTTTGAGAATCCTCTTAAGAGTGGAATGCATTCTTTCCACCTGATTAGATTGCGGATGACAGACAGAAGAATGATTGATTCTGATATACTTCTCAAAAAACGCTGTCGATAAGTCACTCGTAAAATAAGCACCTTGATCGCAGACTAACTCTCTAGGAAATCCGGTTCGCGAAAATTTGCATCAATGCATTGATCACTGACCTCGAAGTTAGGTTTTCCACAGGAATAGCATCCGGGAATTTTGAAGCGACGCAAACAGCCGTTATCGCAAAACGATTATTTTTGTTGCTTGCAAACGGACCTATAGCGTCAATCGACAGACGTCTGAACGGTTCAGAAATAATCGGTACTAATCTCAACGGAGCTTTTTTCTTATCCGCTTTTTGTCCTACTTTTTGACAAATTTTACAAGTTTTGACATACTCTTCGATTTCCTGATAGCAATTTGGCCAAAAGAAATTAGTCAGCAGCCTCTGCTTAGTTTTACACGAGCCTAAATGCCCTGACACAGAATCATGACACAGGTTTAGAATCGCTGCCCTAAATTTCTTTGGCACGCACAACTGCATCCGGTTTTGGTTACGCTTAGAATCCGATATTCGAATTAACCGCTCATTTTCTATCTTAAATTCCTTTTCCGCTTCATTCCTAGCTTTTTCCCAACAATTTTCCAACGTGTCACACGCGATTTGCTCTTTTTGAAACTCTTCAGCTGAAACCCCGATTAATGGACACCTGTCTGTTTCTTTTAACACAGGAAAAACAACCTTATTTTCTGCACTAGTCTCCTCTAACGACTCGCTTATCAAACCGGGTTCCTCCTCAAAATTCTGAATTTTTTCCTGAGTTGGCTTTTCATTATTTATTTCGGACTGCGCACTCTTAACCCTTTCTTGCTCACGTTTCTGACTTCGCGTTATCGCATTAATTGGATAAACAATTTTTTTATTGGACTCAATTAACTCTGCGGTTTTATTGCCTAGAAGATATATTCCCTGACTCAAATTAGCCGGTTTACAGCCGCTTTAGTAATGACCTCTCCGAATTCCTCTTTTAAAACGATTTTTGCCAAAGGTAAACACCTACACGTTTCGTCAAACGGTTGCTTAATCCTTACCTGTTCCGGCAGTAAATCCTCAACAGAAATCATATTCCTTCCGCACACGTCAATATTTGAGCCACTATCTCTCAAGAATTCGCGCTCTTGTCCATTTATTTCTAATTTACCTATATAAGGCTCAAAACCAACACCTAAAATTTCGCCCGCACTTAAATTATTGATCGGATTTGTTCTGCGATTAGGGTTTTGTGGGCAGTTAGGTCGAATATGGCCCCTTTCCGAGCACAAATAGCACACAATTTTACTATTTCTATCGAAATCACGATCTTTACATTCGGTTTTATCCCCTCCTAATTTTCCTGAGTCTTTTTTGTCGCCCTTAGCTGACTCAGCTTTCGGATTACAGTCGGCTGCAAAATTACTCGAGCACTAGCCAATAATTCCTATGTTTAAAAAGTACACTTAAGACTGTTTTGCTAAGTAAATCCTTGTCGAATCATGTTCTTAGACTGATTAAGAACATGACTCGACAAGGATTTATTTAACTCTTTAAAGACGGATACGGCCCATAACGGCTTTCGTAGCAAAGGACGGAGTCGGCCGGAAGGAGAGAATTTAGGGGTGACAGGTATATACGGAAAAGTTTGTGCTTGGGTGAAATACTCATTGTATCCACCATAGAAAAGGACTCTTTTAATCCTTTTGTATGCACATTGTTGAGACAGGAGGGCGGATTAGAGATGTCAGGAGATGTCAAGTGATGGATGCAAGGGGCAAGGGGGGTTGGGAGACATTCAGGATTCCACAGCTCATTTTTCTTTCTTTTTTTTCTGCAACAATGATTCATTTATGAAAAACAATTATTTACACACACATGCATATCTGTATATATATATATATATATATTAATATGCAAAATACTTGCACTTTTGGGATGAAATATTATTATTAAATTATACATTTGAGGTACTTAAAATTATAATTAAGACGAGGAATTGCTTTTCAAAATTTTATTTTACTTTATTTATTTCTTTTCTATCTTCCTTTCTTTCTTTTTTTCTTTTAATAACATATGCATTTTAATATTTTTTTACAAAATTGATAAATTTCTGGAAATAAGTACAGAATAATCCGTTTGCCATATGGCGACTAAATCAAAAGAAAAAATAATAGACTTAAAAAATTAAATAACTTAAATTACAATTTCACTATTATTGGTGAACTTAAAATGGACCCTTCATGAAAAGTATAGAACACAAAATTAAAAAATTTTTAATTGATATTTTGATATATATATAAAGGTTTTTTACAGAATCTTTTACGAAAATTATTTTATTTAAAACATCTCAAAAATCGGCCGAGAAAATTCACTAATTGAAATAATCAACTAAAAAAATTGTGAATTTGAGAGTAAGTTCGAAGCATTTACCGGTTGCTGGCGAATAACTAAATTTTTACTTTCCGAACACTATAGTGAGGAAAGTATTGTAATCATGTCAAAAATCCGAATTCGAGATTTTGATGTTTCTATACGTTTTGAGGTCCCCTGAGTCCGTTTTCACTATTTTTACGATGATGTATGTATGTGTGTGTGTATGTGTGTATGTGTGTATGTTTGTGAACACGCTAGCGTCTAAAGGCTTTGTTCGATTAACCTGAAAGTTGGTACGTATATTGTAAGTCACCATAGTACGAACCCTATAGATTTTGGTGAATCTAGCACTTATAGTTTTTTTACAGGGACACAAAGAAAAATTCTTTATCATTATGGCCTATGGGACCAAAATCTTAAAAGTGCGATAGCATCTAAACGCCTTATTCAATTGAGCAAAAATTTTATACCCATATTATAGGTCACAGATACTCAATCTGTATAGATTTTGGAGAATCTAGCACTTATAGTTTTTTTACAGGGACACAAAGAAAAATTCTTTATCATTAAGGCCAATGGGGCCAAATTTTTAAAAGTGTGATAGCGTCTAAACGCCTTATTAATCTGAGCAAAAAAATTGTACACATGTTATAGGTCGCATTTGCACCAACTGTATAGATTTTGGTGAATCTAGCACTACAGTTTTTTTACAGGGACACAAAGAAAAATTCTTTATCATTATGGCCTATGAGACCAAATTTTTAAAAGTGCGATAGCATCTAAACGCCTTATTCAATTGAGCTGAAAATTTGTATGAATATTATAAATCACTGTTGCACTAACTATAAGCATTTTGGTGAATCTAGCATCTATAGATTTTTACAGGGACAAAACGAAAAATTCTTTATCATTATGATCTAAGGGCTCAAAGTTCAGTAGCGTTAAATAAAACCTCGTGTGATATATGGAGAAAAAAACACTCTATTATGGTTTTCTCTCTTTTGTTTGTTTAGCAATTCCTCTTTCTTTATTTTATCTACAAAACTGTTAGTTACTCAATGTTCGGAAAGTCGAGTGGAGTCACTCCAGATTTTTTAATGTACAGATCTTCTCGAAATGGTTCTATAGAAGTATATATTTACTTAATATTACAAGAAAATGTAATGGGAGCTGTATAAAGACATTTATATATATATATATATATATATATATATATATATAATTTTATTTGAGTATATGGAAAAGAAACTCTCTATCCTCTCTTCCACATAATTTTTTAATTGTTATTCTTCTAATTATTTCAAGAGTTATTCTAGAGATTTTTGATGAAACAATTTAAGACATTCCTAGAGGGAGAATAACATATTTGTTCACTTTTTGGAAGATATATTCATGTGTACACTGCTTTCGAAATACCACGAAAATATTTATGCAGTGAAATGTAGAATTCAAGGAAAATTGATGGATGTTTTTCGTTTTACATTTGAGCTATAAAAAAAGTTTGAAGAAAAGACTGTCAAAGTGAAATTTATTTTATCTTTGATGATGCGACTAACGAAGAAAATTATTAGTACTAGGGAATTAATTACACTTAAAATGTAGCTCATTGGATAACAAAAAAATAAAAATAAATAAATAAATAAATATTAGAAAAAAAAACACTAATTTACAATTTTTTTTATTCAATAATAGTTGTCAAAAACTTTCAATCACTTGTGTCTAAAATATCGAAACATTTTACAGAGTGATCTGTAAAAATTATAAATGTTTCAACAAAATTTTGACTACATAATTCATTTATATTCTATGTTTCAGTTCTTTCACAATGTATAATATTTTATCTTCCTTGAATTTCTTTCATCCAATTTTCTAAAGCCCATTTTTATAAAGATTGAATCTATGTAAATTTTTTTAATTTATTATTTTCCAAGGATTTTATCTCTTAAATAGTAATTATTTATGTATTTTATTTTATTTATTTATTAAAATAAAGCATTTAAAAAATATTTCTCGATAACTTGTAAAAAGCACTCTTATTTTTGATATTCTGAAAAGTACTTGCACTTACAAAAAACTGAAAAATCATTTTATATTCAAATTTCCAAATTACTTTCATTGCTTTTAAATTCCATGTATCAACGTTTAAATATTCTCTAAAATTTTCTTAAAAAAAAAAAAAAAAAAAAAAATCACACTTTAATTAACAAATAATAATAATAATAATAACTTTCTAATTTTTTATCTAAAGATTATTTAGAAATTTCTGAATCTAAAGATTTATTTTTTATTTAAACTATGAATTCGTAATCACAATCTAAAATGCAATACAATATTTCCGTTACCTACAGTAGTTGAGTAATGGAAGTAAAAATTATAAAGAGATCATTTTTTATGAAACGAAGTTTTATGAAAGAGCAGCTTTTATGAAGTTTACTGTTATAAAAAAATTCAGGAAATTTATTAATATTAATTTTATAAATTTGAATTATGTGAAAGGATCCATTTTATGAATTTGAGTAATGCATTTCAATACCATAAAAACAGATAGCAGTTTAAAGCGTAAGATTAATAAAGTAAGATAATAAAGTTCAAGCTAGTTTGGAAATAATATAAAATAGGTGTAGGAACAATTTTAGGTACTACTGTATACACCATTAAAATATACCACCATATAATTTTTTATTACTTATACAATGTTTATAGCGTAAAAACATAAAATTTTAAATCGAGTAACGTTTCACATTGCGTAAGGAAGTCCTTGTTTCAATAAACTACCCTAAAATTAATATTTAAAATTTTGTTCAAAATAAAATTAAATTTTGGATAAGATCGCCCTCCCCCGTATATTGCGGATTTCATATTTTATCCAAAATGGTCAACTGCAAAACAGCGATGGCCTTTTTTGCAGTTTGAAAGGAAGAATTCTCTCGCTCCAGTAAAACTGCTTTTTTTTTTTTTTTTTTTTTTTTTTTTTTTTTTTTTTACAAAA
This sequence comes from Salticus scenicus, assembly GCA_963930645.1. Taxonomy (NCBI): domain Eukaryota; kingdom Metazoa; phylum Arthropoda; class Arachnida; order Araneae; family Salticidae; genus Salticus; species Salticus scenicus. The sequence continues at coordinate 30,707,016 of OZ005651.1, read as the reverse complement.
TTTAATTTTGTGCTAAAGGCATCCTATAATCATAAAAATAATTTGTAGTCTTTTGAAAAGCTTGACAAAAAATTCAGAAAATCATGATAGTTGATATGTAAATTTATTCCTTATGTTTACGAAATTGGTATTTAATTAATAATTAAAATTGAGTAATTTTCATTCACTTTCATTTAATGTACTTATTCTACATAATTAAAAATAATTCTTATATTATTAGTTACATATACATAAAGCGTTAAAAAAATAAATAAATAAAATAAAAAATATTTAAGTTATGAAGTTTTGCTCCTCAGCAACGATTATTATATTAATTTCTTAAAATTTTCATGGCAAATATTATTATTATTTTTCAGTTGCGGCCAAAGGAAAACAAAAATTAAAACTGTTTTTATTGTCTAACTTGTCTGAAAGAAACAGGTCTCATTTCCTAAAAGAATTTTAGGATTAAACTAATTTTAATGATTGTATAAATAAGTGTACCGTAATAATACATCGTAATGATCAAAGTTTCTTAAAAATTTATTTAAATAAGATGACATAGAAGTTTCATTCGAAAATTTAGAGCACGAATAGAGGGAAAAAACAAATACTTAATTTTGGAATGCTAACAAAATTTAAAGCGAAATAACGAAAAGAATAAACCATCGGGAAAAAAATTATAAAGTTAGTGATTACACAATTGTTATATTTTTTATTTTCTATTTATTTTATTATTTTCTATTTTGATGTCAAATAAACAAATTAATAAAGAATAGTTAATACTAGAGAATTATAAAAAGATTATTATTAATATATGTTAGAAAATCGATGTTTCTCTTGCATAACTTCTCATTGTTTTGCAGAGAAGAAATGGAATAATAATAATAATAATAATAATAATAATAAATTCTTGCTTGACAAACGCAAATGTTAAATTAAATATCTTATTTAAAATTTCTGTGTTTCCTTTATAAAAAAGGATTGTGAATAAAAATTATTATCTCAAAAAGTTTCAACCAACAAGACTTAATTTAATAAGTACTTTCTTTCAAAATAAAAATTTCATCTAGAATGTAATATCTCCCAAGTTGGAATTTGCTACGCTTTACAGTTACATAGAAAATCCCCCGTTCCCCATATCTCTTGTAATCCGGCTCCATTGTCTAGTAAAAATGTAGGAGACGTTTTGACAGGTGCTACCCCACCTTCTTTTAGAAACTTTGTGGTGACAGAGATAACGAAAACTGGACAAGTCCAAGTTCATTTTCACAATGCAAAGTTCTCCCGTCTTTAAAGGTTAGAAAATCGAGCTTGGTCCCGTCTCTAAAGTATTAAGTGTACTTTTTTTTGGCAAGGATTATTGCTAGTGCTCGAATAATTTTGCAGCCGACTGTACTCCCGCCATCATGCTTACCTGACCCGAATTTCTCACCATCCTTCCCAAATGAATTTCTACCCTTCGTAAACCGCTGAAAAGGCTTATATTCTCTTTTCCCATTCTCCTTTCTAACCGCGTCATACTTGCCGCACTTCTCCGCCAAACCCGAAGCTTTGTTGATTTCTTCCCACACATCTACAAAATGTTGTTTGATTTCGCATGGTACCCTTTTCTTTAACTGCTCCGTGAGCATCAATTCCTTTAATGACTCTAAATCTTTAATTTCTAAAGTCTCAAGCCAGTTATCTAGGTACCCTCGCAAATCGTGAACTAAATCAACCCATAATTCTTCACTTTTTTTGTTGTGCGATTCAAATTTCGTTCTTAGCGCACGCGCACTCAACCTGAACCTATTCATCAAAATTTTTTTTCCATGTTGAAAGTTATCAGCCTCTGACTCGTCTAATTTCCTAATTATTTATACGACGTCGCTCGGCAATAAAGGGATAAGTTGCGACATCCAGTCCTGTTCGCTAACATTTTCTTTACGTGCTAATCTTTCAAATATCGTGAAAAAAAGAGAAATATCCATTTGTTTTGGGTCAAATTTCGGAGCTATGTCCTTTAAATTAATTTTCTTCAAAACCGTCTCTTGAACTAAGCTCCCCGACTCTACGCTACTAGTTTCTGCAGCGCTCTGGATTCTGAGTTTCTCAAGTTCAAAATTTCGCTCGGCCTCTTCTTTTTCCAACGCCCATTCACGCTCTTCTTTTTCTTTTCGTAATTCCCATTCGCGCTCTTCTTTTTCTCTTTGTAATTTCGATTCGCGCTCTTCTTTTTCTTTTTGTAATTTCAATTCGCGCTCTTCTATTTCTTTTTCTTTTTGCAATTTCGCTTCCCTTTCTTTCTCTTCCAAAATCCCTTCTATTAGTGCCTTCGCAACCCCTTCATCATAATTAGCCGCCTTTTCAATGGCTTCCCTGATTTCCAGTTTTTTGCTTTTATCTGTTAACCCCGAAACACCAAATTCATCCGCTAACTCTAACAATACATTTTTCGTATACTTAATGAGAAATGCCATAATTACAAAATACAATTTCACTAATTACTGAAAAAAAATGCACATGTAATAAAAACAATAAACAAATCAAATACCCTGAAAATATAAACAAAAGTAACACTTTGATTATCACCTACGAAATTCTTTAAACACCTTTTCTCTAAACATTAACTACAATATTTACCCAGATACAATAAACAGTACCTATATTTAATTAAAATAAACAACTAGAGAAAAAAAAATTCCTAGAATTTTTACCAGTATGAAAATCAACTAATTTCCAGTATACTCCTATATAAACAGTTACAGTATACCCACTCCTTACGTTACTTTTAAAAAGAATTTAGAATTATAATCTTATCAAACTTTTAAACAACAATTTAAAGTTACCAAGCTCACCGTTACAATAAACAGAACTTTAACAATAAATTTATCTCTCACGCCCCGTTAAGTCATGAAACTAATCTTTTCAACCGCCTTAACTATTAACTTGAATCCGAGATATCCATGCTTAAAATTTTACACATAAAAACTATATTCTTACTCCTAAAACTTCGTAACTAAATGCATTGTTACAAACAGAAAAAATAAAAACTATCAACCCACATAACTCAATCTCTGACACTTTACATATCTGACAACGGAAGAAAACATACCTGAAAACCACCTTGATTGACATCTCCAGGGAATTCAGCAGCACACGAAAGAAGCACTTTTCCTCCTTTCTCCTTCCCACGCTATTGTCACAAGCATCAATAATCTCCAGTAAGGCTCAGGAATTTCAGTTGTCACCCGGCTCACAGCAAAACGTTCTTTTTTACTTTTTCACCATAAACAGGTAGAAGACAGAGTTCGATGTTTTTTTCCATTAAAACAACATTCCACCGACATGCCACCAATTTATATCTTTAGTTAAAGCTGTGGTGATTTTTGGGAGTACACCTCGGAGAACGGAATACAAAAGGCATGAGTCCAGTAGTGACGATTTTTGCTATTTTTATTCAAACTTAACAAAAAAAAATGTTGTAATACAAAGAAATTAAAAAAAAAATATTACAAAATGCTCGCCTCCGAGCATCCTCCAAAAACATGCTACATCTTTTAAGCACCAAAACTCTCTGCCCTTTTTGAGTGTCCCTCCCTTCCGAGTACAACTTCGGAGGGGGGAGGGAATACCCCACACGAAGCACTGATTCGTTGATCGTGATATCACTATGCCCGTGACATCACTTTCGTCCAATCTTCGTCTACCCGAAACTCACAAGGAGTGGTCACGACATGGAAAATTCAGATCGGGACGAAATTCTGCAGGATTGTAGTATACTATGAGGGTAACAACATATTAAAACAGCAGGACCCACTATCCACAAAATTTCGAGAAAAAAGCATTTAAAGTTTCAGTAATATTTAAATACAAGTTATTTCGCAAGCGAGCAAGCGCCCCGGTGGTGTGATCTTAAAGCGCAGGTCTGCTAGCCGGACGACTTGGGTTCGAGGCTACCTCGAGACTGCTTTTTTTTTTTTTTTTTTTTTTAACTTTTTATGCAATCTAAACTTTTTATTTATTTTTACTTTATTTAATAATTCAATTCAAAATTTGAAAATTTTAATAAAATATTATTTAATTTTTTTGAATATAAAATAAATAATTTTTTCTATTTTTAATATTTATAACTTAAAATTACAATAAATTTCTATAACTTAAAAAATAAATTTTAGTTTTATTTTAACTGTAAAATAAGGTAAAACTAAAGAAACTGTTTTTGATTATTTATCGAAATATTTTATTTTATTTTAGGTATGCTTGAAACAATACTAAATTTTGTTTTTTTAAATAAAAAAAAATAATAATACAGAGAAATGATCCTTTTAATTGCATATATAATTACTACCCAAATTAAATAATTACTTCTCCAATCAATACAGTTTCTTGAAAAATTATAGTATGCTGTTAAATTATTACAGGTAAAGAAATGTTATTTTTAAATGTAGATTTTAAATGTTAATGAACATCATTTCTTTTTCGATAACGACTTCCTTTTTTTTTTTTTTTTTACTTCCTTGCACAAAATAAAATTCCACCTGCCCTTTATTATTAACAAGCTAGAAGCGTTTACGTAATTTATACACATTCAAACAAAATCAGGAAGCTCAAACCAAGATTTAAGTAACACCTGCTAACTATTTTACACTTTGTTTACAGCTTGCTTATTTTTTAATTATTTAAATATTTGTCTGTTTTCTTTATGTTTCTTATTTAGGGTTTTGTAAAACTAAACTTTATTTTTTAAGTTATAGAAATTTATTGTATTTTTAAGTTATAAATACTAAAAATAGAAAAAGTTATTTTATGCTCAAGAAAATTAAATAATTTATTAAAATTTTCAGATTTTGAATTGAATTGTAAAATAAAGTAGAAATAAATAAAAAGTTTAGATTACATAAAAAGTTAAAGGAAAAAAAAAAAAAAAAAAAAAAAAAAGTAGTCTTGAGGTAGCCTCGAACCCAAGTCGCCCGGCTAGCAGACTCGCGCTTTAGGATCACACCACTGGGGCGCTTGCTCGCTTGCGAAATAACTTGCATTTAAAGATTACTGAAACTTTAAATGCTTTTTTCTCGAAATTTTGTGGATAGTGGGTCCTACTGCTTTAATATGTTGTTACCCTCATAGTATACTACAATCCTGCGCAATTTCGTCCCGATTTGAATTTTCCATGTCGTGACCTCTCCTTGTCAGAGAAATGTCGGTAGCTAATAAAAGCCATGCGTGAAATTGGAAACTAGTGCTGTTACCGCTTCCTTAGAAAATATAAAATTCTTTCACACAAAGCAACTGTCGTTCAGACGGCTCTCCATGGCTCCGTTCAGTCTGGTCACACGGTTCCTGACCTCTTGGAATGTCTACGACCTTCGCTCCAGCACAATAGGACAGTACTAAATTTCATGAAAATAAAAAATGATGCGGCACGACCCATTTGTTGATTTAACATGGAATGACTCATTAATCAAATGCTGTATTAAAGTTTTTCTTTATTTTATTATGTGCAACCTAATGTGACTATATATTTCGTTTATTTCGAACTAATCGCGTTTCTAATTAACACAGGAAAACTCAAATAATTAAATGTCGTTTATATTTCATCATCGGCTGTATATCACGATATTTGGCCATGGTTTTGACTTGACGAAAATAGTCACCGAAAGAAATATTAAGACGTTTTTTTTTCCCCTTCTTTTTTTCAGAAGTACACGGGAATAATAAAATTAGAATAAAACTTTGTAAAAAAAAAAAAAAAAAAAAAAATTAAACGTGCAACGACGAAAGTATTTTGGTAAAACTGGCGTCACGATAACTTTATTTTCAAATGTACCACGTAGATGCCGTTTAAAAAAAAAATTACACGCTTATATATATATTTTTTTTTCTTATTTACATAAATAGACATTTTTGTAATTATATTTAGAGAATATATAATTATTTAAAAACCTATGAATAATTATGTCTTTAAATTCACAGAGGTCACGCTTAAAATTGACGACATTATAATAATATGTATGGATATAAAGAATGTAATCTTATTTGTTTTTCTTTTTTTGGTATTAAATGAATAATATCATAAAAAGGAAAATTTTCATCACAAAAGAAAAATTACAATATATTTATTTACAATTTTATAAGAAGAATTCCATCACAATTGCAACTATGAATGAAAAAAAGGGAAATAAAATTTTACCCATGCTTTAAAAACACAATTCAAAAGAAAAGAAATACTGTTTAAGGTAACCATAACGTCGATGTCATAGAGCTATTGTTTAAGTGGAGGGAGCGTAATTATATCTATATAAATAAAGAGAGAGGTGTATTATGTATATTCCTGAGTGTGTGTATACGCATTGGGGCTCATTCCACTGATCGTAAGGTGCAAAACTTGGCAGAAGGACAGCTTGAACTATGCAAGGAAACACTCATCAAGATATTTTCGAATTTGAGTTATTTATATTTTCATTATTCTTTATCTGTTGATTTCTCTGCTGTATTTCCTTAAATTTTATTCGAACTGCGTGTTTATCGGTTACTATATTATTGATGTGTATTTCTTTAAATATTTTTCACTCTTTGTAATTAATTATTGTTTATATGTAATTATGATTTAAGTATGGAAAATGAAATTAGTGCTTTTATTTTTATTTATTTATTTTTTTTTTCGATACTGTACGTTTCGAAACTATCCCAAAAAATACGCAAATCAAAGTTTCCGGGAAAGCATTGTTGCACGCAATGGAGACCCGCAACGAGGTTTTGAGCAGTTTCAATGGATTATTCTTTAGTTTCTGTTTATAAAGTACTATAAAAAACAGTATTTTTAAAAAAAATTATTATTCATTTAAATACAGTAACTAGTGAAGCGGGCAAAACTTGCTAGTTTTAAATAAATTTATCCCTTAATTGCTATGCAAATGCATTTAATATATACACATATACACTGTTAAAAAGAATAGTTCAACGATTCACCGAAAGAATGATTCAAAAGAGTATAAATGATATCCAGCATTACTGAACTTATATGTAAACCAAGAATTACATAATAAATAAAAAATAGGGAGACAGAGGTACAATGGACCATCGGGTAAAATGGACAACCGCTATTGTTTATTTTATTTATTTATTTTTATAATTGGTATTTTGGTACACAGATAACAGCACGGCAGTGAGGAAACTTATCTAGCAACTCCATGCCTAAATCACAATTTAGTCATTTTAATCGAGAAATTTAGTTTGTGGTGGCAAAAACTAAATATTTTTAGCTAAACATTTTTTCTTTTCTTCACTTAAGAATTATGATCTGGAAGAGGTTATTCAGCACATTAATCTAACAAAGATATTTTACAAAAGTTTTTTTTTTTTTTTTTTTTTTTTTTTTTTTTTTACATTTGTTGTCAGAGTTCCACATGGGGTAAAATGGACCACCAGGAACTGAGGTACAATGAACCCTGGTCCACTTTATTCCAGTTCTCTGTCGTAATAAACTGATTAAAGAAATCTACATTTTTGAAGTGTTAGCTATAAATTATGCTTAAAATTTTCAGAGTTAACCTTAATTGGATCTTTTATGTCTTCAAAGATGAATAAGGAAGCAATGTACACTAAGCGACAAAAGGGAAAAAAAAAAAAAAAAAAAAAAAAAAGCCGCACTTGGATATTTTCCTTTTTGCTTTCTTGGTTTTATTCTGGCATGTTGCTCATCCAAGCGAGATGACCGTAAGTTAAAAAACCATTGCTTATAAAATCGGTTTGTATTACATTTAGAACATAAAAGAGATTCAGAAAAAGGGTTTAGCAGCATAATTTATTTAACTACAGTACAGCAACTATTAAACGAAGCAGGTTTAAATGACAGAAAATTTGAAAAAAAATTCCATTCTTAGTAAAGAGAAATAGGAAAGCAAGACCCCAGATGGTTAAAAAAAAGAAAAAAAAAATGATTAGTTAATTATTGGGATGAACTGGTTCTCTTTGATGAGTCAAGTTTAACTTATTTCGAGCTAAAGAAAACAAGCAGATCTGATAACGAAGATATGACAGACTTAATGAAAATCGCACTTTTAAAACAGTGACACATTCTGCGTGCATTATGGTACGCAGGTGCATAACTTTTCAAACAGTCGGGCAAATTTTTATGCTCAAGGGATCAAATAACTCGAAATAAAACACAATCTTCATAAAAGTGGTGCCTAACCGACTATTTTGAAGGTAACTTTTGCATTTCCGCAAACAGCATTTCAAATGATAATGCACCTTACTACACGGCGTCTGTGGTAAGTTTATTCACTTCAAATTGTCAAAATATCTTATCCATCCCCATGAGATAATTCTGTAAGTAATCATATCTTTTTTCACTTTAAGTTAAATCCAACAAAGGATATAGTAGAGTTTCTTCTTTACCAGACATGGAAATAGTTCTAATCACGATCCGTTCGAAAACGTTTCGTCTATAAAAAGGCGGGGGAGAGGGGAGATGATTCGAAATTTGCAGCCTATAACTCTGCCAGAACTAAAAAAAATTATTTGTGATATTTGGCACATTGAAATTTCTGAAATTTATATTAAAACACTGTATAAAACTATGCCATTGCGCATTAAAGCAGTAATTCCATATAAAAGTGGAATTAACCCAATGCAGAATACATATTTTTAATAAAAAACAGCTTAAATCTAACAAATAAATAGTTTTAGTTCATATATTAAAATATAATTTGTTTATTTCATATAATAAATCATAATAGAATACAAAGTGTATGTTTATTACATTATGTTCAAAAAGAAAATTTTATGCAGATTTTTAAACAGTACTTCGTAGAGTGCAATAAAGAGAATTATTAAATCGAAAATGCACATAGGTATCATTTCATACCTTTGGTATAATACAAACAAACAGTTCTATTTGTTTCAAACATTAATTTTAAAGTTATTACAAATAAAAAAGGTATAAGTCATTTTTTCTGGAGTGCGGCTTTTTTTTTTTTTTTTTTTTTTTTTTGTCGTTTAGTGTACTTTGAGGTTTCTTCTTATTTATTTTTAATAAGCATTCTGTTACTTTTGTATTATTATATTTTTGCAAATATCATACAACTATAACGAACTGAATTAAATAATGCGATTTAAAAGTAATAATACAACTATATTGTATACATATATATAAGAAGTTTGCGATTGTCACATAAGAACAGTTTCATAGATCATGTAAAGTAAAAAAAAAAAAAAAAGAAATATTCAGCTATGGAGCAGGCAATATAAAAGGTTCTGGAGGATAAAAAACCTATTTGTTCGAGCCTCCAAGACATCAGGCCTTTAAAAAACAACTTTTACACGCTATATATAAAGCCATAAAAATTCTAAATTACCTAAATTGGAAATCAAAAATAAATCAATTATTAGATTTAACACAAACAATGCATATAAGCAGATAATTTCGAAGGATGAAGAAGAAATGGTGGAAAGTTATACAATAGATGCTTGTACAATGAAGTACATCTCAATCACTAAGTGAAATATCTCCATTTAAAAATAGTATCTTTTGAATTGCAGCCCTTTCCGATAGCTTCCTTGCACAAGGTGACAACTAAATAAATAAAGGTGTGCATTAACAATTTTAATTAATACACTAGTAAAAAAGATTATTGAAGGAGAAGCATAAAATTAAAATTAATTAATTAATTAAAAAAAAAGTTTTAGTTAGAGCCAGAAGATATTAAAAAAAAAAAAAAAAAAAAAAAAAAAAAAAAAAAAAAAAAAGTTAGCTTCTGTTAGATATAAAAATAAAACTGAAGTTTCACATGATGTTCGAAGCAAAAATATGTATTAAAAAATTCGAGTGTTTCTAAGAATCTGTCTGTTTATAGTGATACAAAATTCAGTGATAAGGATATAATTTCACAGCAAGATGCTAATTTTAATACTAATAAAATAGTGTAAATAAATTTATGTCAAAAATTTGACGAAAGAGACAGTTTTACATTTTGTTGGTTTAATCAAAGAAATAAATAAAAGATAAAGAATATGTTTTTGTGAGATTCACGCAACAGAAACTTAATCAAGATCTCTACATTTTACCTGAGAGTGTTGATATATCTCTTATAATTTTTCAAGCAATTGCAATGATGAGTCTTTCAGACCCTGCAACCTCACAAGAAAATGTGAGGCTTTCAGTGACACAAAAATCTTTTGGTGTATTATTTTCTAATTTTAATGTACATTAATATACATTGTTTGTATGAATCGAAGACATAAACAAAGAAATATGATATATTCTACAATTTATACTATTAAAAAAAAACACCACATTAATATACTTTTTAAAATTTTATCTGTGGTCCATAGTACCCCGTGCCATGGACCATTTTAACCCGGGTTTCGGTTAAAATGGTCTACTTTGTCAGGATTCCAGACTGAGTGCAATATGAACCCCTGTATAGGTAATATGCACACATATTTTCAACAGCCAAAAATCATTACTTTGTGAGAAAGCACTTAAAATTTACAAAAATAGGTTCATTTTACCCCGGTCTCCCCTAAAAATAAAAATAATGATACTGTTAAAAGTCAGAATAATCAAATCTTAATATATATAAATCTCGTGTCACAATGTTTGTCCTCAATGGACTCCTAAACCACTTAACCGATTATAATAAAATTCGAACACCATGTGCAGTTCGATCCAACTTGAGAGATAGGATAGTTTAAATCTCAAATTATAGTCGCAATTTTAATTTATTGCTAATTATTTGTCTGTTATTATTTGACAGTCACAATTATCTGTTAACTCCAAATGATTCTAACAGATGTCGATACCTTTCGACTGGGTTGAAATGAAAGCTGAAATATATTTGGTGCTGCCATCTACACAAAGAATCTTCAACTTTTTAACCTATTAATAAATTTCGTATAATTCAATTATTTCCACTTTTTAAATTTTTGGTGTTAGCATAGCCGGCCACGTGTTACTTAGACTGAAGTGTAAATTGAATTCATATTATAATGAAGATAATACAGTGAAATTAATCCTGTTTTTTACTTATTTGTGCTTCATTGATCAAAACTTTATAATTTAATATCTTAATATATATAAATCTCGTGTCACAATGTTTGTCCTCAATGGACTCCTAAACAGGGCTGCCAACCTCTGGGAGTGCTAAAGTGTAGTTAAAAAGCAAAAAAGGTGTAGTTTTAAGCTACAAAGTGTAGTCGCTAAAAAATTAGAAAATACTTAAAATATAAATAAGCATAAAATCTTTTGTTTACATTATGACTTACTTTCTGAAATTTATTGATTTTTAATAATCAAACATTCAAAAATAATAGAAATTTTATCCAAATTTACTTTTTATATTAACATGGATACATGAAAATACACTAATTCTAATATAATACGCTAATATGCAGGGTTGCCAACTTTTCAAAAACAGTTTGAGGAGTATTCAGAGAAATTTTGAGGAGCATTTCGGCTACTTTGAGGAGCAATTTTAAAAATTAAAAAAGAAAAAGAAAGAAAGAAATTTCTAACAAAAATAAATTAGCAATAATCATATGAAATTAAGTAAAGGAAAAAAAAAAAAGGTAAGATGTAGGTATGCATCAAATTTTTAGTTATTCAGTATACTGAATATTCATTATTCAGTAATAATCAAACATTTAGTGCATGCCTATTCAAAAGAAACTTGTTTAATTACAAGAACAAGACAATTGATGTGAAAATAATTTCAATGCTATACTTCAAACAGATACAAAAATTGGATTTTTTTAAACAAAATCTTAAATTTTTGGAGTAACAAAAGTCAAAATAATGAACAATTTTAATAGTTTAGATATTAGAAAATGTAATAAAACTGAATCTACAATAAAATAATCATTGTTATTAAGGATGGAAAAGGATTGAAATTGTACAACATTAAATTCAATTTCAGTGCAAACTGACAGCTATCAACTTTTCTGAAACTTTTTTTCCCCCTTAAGATTATTGCTAAATATACCTAAAAAATCGAGTTTCCGTAGAGGGGGGGGGGGTAGAATTACGTTTTTATCATTAATTAAATAAATATGCTATTCTTCTCGTATTTGACAGAATTCGCAATATTTTTACGACCGATTGCCGAAATTCGTAATTATCTCACTGCAGATTTACAAAATCTACGTTTAATAGCAAATAATTGCTAATATATACTATAATTTTGCTCTAATAGATTAAAATTCACTCTTCTTTAAAGGTAAATCCTAAAATACGCGATTATTATGCGGCCGATTGCCAAAACACGCTATTATTTAGCTACTAATTTGTGCAAAATACGTTCATCTGAAAGCTGAATCTTAAATACTCAACTATTTTGCCACTAATCAGTGAAATTTGCATTTTTTTTTTTTTTTTTTTTTTTTTTTCAAAGTGTAATCTCGGAAATCGGGAATAATTTTAAGTAGTTTTCGCTAATACGGGATCGCTTACCCACTAATAATCAAAAATTTACGTTTTATATGCTATCATTTGGCTGCTAGCCAATAAAGGTTTTTTTTTTTTTTTCCCAGTTGATTTCAGTAAATCGCGATATTTTTGTAGCCGATGACGGAAATACGCAATCATTCCGCCGCTAATTAACAAAATTTATGTTTAATCGCTGAAAAAGGCTTTATTTTGATGCTAATCGATGAATTTCTTGATTTTTTCAAACATGATTTACATTATAAGTATAATTTTGTGGCTTTTTATAGAAATACGGAATTATTTTACAGCTAATTTTCAAAATTACGTAATCGTAAACTAATTGCTAAAATAGATGTTATTTTTCTAAAAATGTCTAATTATTTAGTCATAAATCAGCTTTCTTTTTTATTACTGAAATGTCATTTTTTGCGGCTGATTTATAAAATACGCAATTTTCTTGTGCTATTTTTGTGATGAATCCATTTTAAATCCGGCGATTTTTGTGAAAGTCCCATTTTCAGATATGAAAATTTCTTAGAATCACCCAATAAAAACTAAGTTATTGCGTATTCAGTTATCCTAAGAAAAAGCACAGAAAATATTCTTTTTCTTTCTCCAACGGTAGATACTTCGTACGATAAAGTTCGAAATTTTCCATGATTTTCTCAGAAACTTTTATATTAAAACACTTAAGAAAGTTTCCTATTACAGAGGACAATTCCTCCGTTAAAGTCCGACTTTATACTGTTTTCTCCAAAACTCGCGTGATTACGGCTTCAGACACTTTAGAAAGTCTCCCACGGAAGATAGCTCTTCCTGGTCTTAGTTTCCTTGAGTTGTCAATCGTACTTAAAGTTCAGTAACTTTGAATCCATTATTTTTATCGATAAATAATTAAAATAAACAATTTTTTTAGTTAGAAAGTATTATTTTTTAGCGACTTATTAAGCATTAAGTTAACTGAAACATTGATAGAGTTTAAATGAAAATCAAAATACAGCATAATCATAGCCATGAAGATAATCATAGCATTCGGTTTCTTTCTCCCCCCCCCCCTTTCAGCTTGCGGTGTCTGTGCTTGCGGTTTTAATTAAGCACACTCTCAGCTAATGTAAACAAATATGTGTTCCCGTTCTGAGTCAGCAATATTTCGATTACGCAATGCCTAGCACTAGAATGTTTTTTTTTTTTTTTCTTTACTATTTATTTATGAGTATTTACGATGAAGCATGTGGTTCTTCAACTAGATTGTAAAAGTTAGTTTTGTTATTTTTATATTTTCAAGAAGCACTTTCATAGATAAAAAATAAAATTCAAAGAATAACGTTTTATGCGGCAACTGTTGGAAATGCAAAATTAAAAGTTGATAAGGATTGGATTGGGATTTCTGTCTAGATGTGTGCAAGGAAAAAAAAAAGAAAAAGAAAGAAAGAAAAAAGATAGTAGTTTTTTTTATTTTTTTTTTTCAGTGTCTGCCACTATTTAGTTTTATGTTATACTTTTTTAATCCGTGGTGAAATCGGAGTTCGCTCGTTGTAAACAAGATGACGATGGGGAAAGGAAAAGCGTAGCTTTAAGTATACGATGCGTAGAGTGTAGTAGAAGCAGGCTAAAGCGTAGTTACTACGCCAATTGCGTAGTAGTTGGCAGCCCTGCCTAAACCACTTAACCGATTATAATAAAATTCGCACACCATGTGCAGTTCGATCCAACTTGAGAGATAGGATAGTTTAAATCTCAAATTATAGTCGCAATTTTAATTTATTGCTAATTATTTGTCTGTTATTATTTGACAGTCACAATTATCTGTTAACTCCAAATGATTCTAACAGATGTCGATACCTTTCGACTGGGTTGAAATGAAAGCTGAAATATATTTGGTGCTGACATCTACACAAAGAATCTTCAACTTTTTAACCTATTAATAAATTTCGTATAATTCAATTATTTCCACTTTTTAAATTTTTGGTGTTAGCATAGCCGGCCACGTGTTACTTAGACTGAAGTGTAAATTGAATTCATATTATAATGAAGATAATACAGTGAAATTAATCCTGTTTTTTACTTATTTGTGCTTCATTGATCAAAACTTTATAATTTAATATATATATATATATCTTTATATATAAAATTTATTATGTTTGTCCGCGATGAACTCCTAAACTAATGAGCCGATTTTAATGAAATTTGGACACTGTGTGCAATTTGGTCCAACTTGAGAGATAGGATAGTTTTTATTGCAAAATTCGCCTCCCAAAAGGGGGGGGGGGGGAGGGGCCAAAACGTGATTTCACAAACAAACAAACAAACAACAACAACAACAAAAAAAAAAAAAAAAAAAAAAAAAAAAAAAAAAAAATGCAGATAGACTGTTCAAAATTGGTATAGAGAGGCTTTAGAGGCCTGCAAATCGAATGAGGATATTTTCGAAAGTGTAAAGTTATTAGGAGGGGCGGGTAAGGGGGCGGAGGGGCAAAAAAATAAAAATAGAGTTACATCGCTAAAAATTGGTACATAGAAGTTTTTGATACGTACAAATCGATTGCAGATATTTTCGAATTTGTAAAATTATTAAGAGGAGCGGGAAAGGAGGGGGGGGGGCAGAGGAGCAAAATATAAAAATGGAGTTAGATCATTCAAAATTGGTGCATAGAATTTTTGATACCAACAAATCGATTGCGGATATTTTCGAATTTGTAAATTTATTAGGAGGGGCGGGAAGGGGGGCAGAGGGGCAAAAAATAAAAATATAGTTAGATCGTTCAAATTGGTGCATACAGGTTTTTGACACCTACAAATAAACTGTAGATATTTTCGAATTTGTAAAATTATTTAGAATAGTGGGAGGGGGGAGGGCAAAGGGGCAAAATAATAGAAATAAGAGTTAGAACTTTGAAAATTAGTATTATTAAGTTTTAAGGCCCGATAAATCGATTGCGGATATTTTCGAAAGTATAGAGTTATTAAGAAGGGCGGGAACGGTGGATGAAGAAACGGTGCGCATGGTTTGCGCAGGTATACACTGCCGCAGGCAGTGGGGGTCCGAACAGATTATTCCACCAATGAGAGAAGATTTTTTTGTATTTTATATCATTTTCCTTTCGATAATATATGGATTCATTATGAGTGTCGAACATTTTTCCCGATCAGATTTTTTTTTTCTCTTTTTTTTTCACATGTTAAAAATTAATGCAATTTTGAGAATTCTTTAATTATAGTGAATCATTTAAAAATAGGGACCAGCGAAGCGGGCTAAGTCTGCTAAGATCAAGGATGTTATCAAGGATGGTCTTTATTCGTAAATAATAATTTTAATATATTGAATATTTTACTACATTATAATTCAACGTATAACATAGCCACAGCAACGCGTGGCCGGGTCTGCTAGTCCATACTTTAAAAAATGCATTTTACAATACAAGGTGATAAAAGAAAACAATTGTTTAAGGTATTTTATTACTATCACATACCTTTTGTTCATGAAATCTGTAATATAAGTTTAAAAATAAACTTTAGAGTTATGACACGGAAAAAATATATGCCTTCTAATTTGCCCTAAAAAGGGAGACAAAAGCGATGGGTGATTTTGTCCAAAAGAAAGAGAACATATTCTTTATAGTTTGTTTCAAGCAAAAAATTTTAAAATCATTTATAGTGTCTCCGTTATTCTTTGTGTCTAGACATCCTAATGGTCTTATTCAAATTATTTCTGAGTCTGAATCATTCATTGGCAAACAAAGTGGTTGAAAACTTGTTTCAGTTTGAATGCACTAGGTCATGTTTATTATAAAATCTTTCTTCTCGTGAGAAAGATCTCAGAATAATATATATATATATATATATATATATATGTATATATATATATAGATAGATAGATGGATAACCCAGGAAAAGATGGTCTGTATTATTGTGTAGAAGAAGTGCGTATATTTTCCTTTTAATTACTACTTTAATCCCGTTTATTGAATTTTTTTTTTTTTTGGTAGTCTTGCACGTTCCATGTGCTCAACCCTATACATACAATAGTTTCATAGGAATAATATAAAAATATAAAATAAAACATAATGTAACACTCGTATACAATATTATATAAAGCAGAAAATATTAAAGCAGAAATTTCTTGCTCCTAACTAGTTGGTGACGCCTAGAGTCTTATAATAGTCTTTTGTTCATATATAATGAACCATGATAACAAGGTCCTGTAAATAAGTTTTGTAACTGATCAGTAGGAAAAATAGTTCGTGTTTTTTGCGAAGAAGTCCTTTGGGTTTTGCACAGAGTGTTTAAAATTACATAAAAATATAATGACGTTGAACAAAATATTACACATCTGCAAGGAATCTATTTAATAAAAAAAATATATATATACGGAACTTGCAGTTTTCTCTACTGTCCACATATTTGAAAAAAATGACACTATAAATACTTTTGTATCATTTCAGATCATTTTCCTGACACTTTTTCCTGTTTAATGCAAAACACATTTTCAAACTATGATATAAAAATACTTACTAAAGATACAAACAATAATAATATTAATAATAGCAAAAATTTTTTACAAATTATTTACATATAAAACCAAGTTAATTACTTTGTCTGAGTAATTATTTGTTTTCAAAGTATTTCAGACTGCTATAAACTTCAAGTTTGGCACTCTAAAAAAAAATTATATGGTGGGTACATTAACCCTTGAAACTTGAAACTCTGAGAAGGTCAAGCCTTTCCAAAAAAGTAATTTGGGATAAAGGTAGAAACTGGCTAGCTTCTACAGAGAGGGAAAACAAATCAGTTTTCCCGTGTTCTCCGAACACATCACAATGGTGAAGATCAGGAGACCATGAGTAAACAGACTGCTTATAGAAAAGGGGCTTAGGAGCGGAGGATCCTCATTTCAGGAAACCATCTACATGATATTTAAGAAAAAAAATTAAATAAACCGAAAAGGTATATTTGTAAAAAAAGAAAAGTTAAGGGCACGCTAGTGCCACTGAGTCAAAGAAAGGAAGATATGTCTCCCGACATCCCTCCGATTTCCTTAACTCAGCTAGGATCCTCATCCAACGCGTATGGGGAAATAGGAAAGAAAAAAAAAAAAAAAAAAAAAGAACATGGGATTGGAAGCTGATACCTAACTAATTTATTCATGACTTAATTTGAAATTTTTAGGATTATTATAGTATCTTAACTTAGATGAATGGACAATTTCTGAATTTCTCTTAAAATGAGGACTGGGTTTGTCCATCTCAAAATTAACGTTAGATAATTGTCTTAAGATTTTATATGGGCCTGAATAAGGTGAACTCAATTTACGCATGTTTGGATATTGAAATTCCTCATAAATCACTTCATCTCCAACTTTAAATTCCACAGGGAGAAATCGAGCATCATATCTGACTTTTTATTATGATATTGTATTGTTTTTTCTTTTGCTATTTTTCTAGCTTCATCAACTGAAGGGTAGTAATTATTATTTGCTAATAAGGGGTCATATGGTAATTCTCCTAATAATAAATATTTAGGTGGAAACTGAGTTACTGAATGAGGTGTTGAGTTATACTGATTTAAAACTTCTTCAAGTAATTTAGTCAGGGGAATTTTGTTTGAAGAAGAATTAACTTTACACTTTAAACGCGTAACAATAGTCTGATTGAGCCGATCGACTTTCCCGTTGCACTCGAGATGATGGCTACTTGTGAATAAATGTTTAACATAATAATTTCGAAGGAATTTTTTAAAACGGGATGAAGTGAATGCTGGATTTCTGTCAGTTAACAATTTTTTAGGCACTTGAATTTGAAATATTTGTTTTAAAAAGTTTGTATAAGTTTCAGTGGTAACGCTTTTTGATGGAAATCCCCACACATAACGGGTTGCATGGTCCACGACCAAATGCAAATACTTTTTTGTAGAATTATAATATTAAGTCCACCAACAGTGTCCAAAGACAAACATTCAAAAGGTTTATCTATTGGTGGTACTTGTTGTAACAAGCCAAATCTTTTTTGTTTACATTTTTTATTTAACTGACAAATATGACAATGTTTCACAAAACTTTCAATATCTTTATTAATATTAGGCCAATAATACTGGGGTGTAATTAAATTTACCATTTTATAAATTCCAGGATGTCCAAATTGAGTGTGGGTTTTCTCTAGTAGGGATAATCTTAATGACATAGGGACTATTATCTTATACAAACATTTCTTTTTAATTACATTTACATCATCAATTTCAATAATTTTCTTACCATTAATAATTATATTTTCTTTTTTCTGATTGTCTTTAATTTCACTTAAGTCAAGGAGGTGTACATGGTGTGCAGGGGCGCGCCAACAGTGTCAGGCGCCTGTGTGCAGAGAGTCAGTCGGCGCCCTATGTTAGAGAGGTGTCGTGCCCTTAGCGACCGTGCCCTTAGCGGAACGTGCCTTTAGCGGAATGGGGTGAAAGGGAAGAAAGAGGAATAGAAGAAGCCGTGCCCTTAGCGGAAATAAGGTGTGCATGTGGCAGATTGAAATATGTTATTCAAATGCACAAAAGAATGCTTTCTATAAAATGCAGTATGATTAGCTTTAAATTTACAGAGTCATGCAAAAATATTCAGTTACACTGAGGGTTCTTATTCGAAATTTGCTGAATTGCATTTACATTAAGTGTTTATTCTACCATTTTTTAAAATGTGAATATGATTTGAATTAGTATTTGTATTTGTCTATTCTATTGTCCGTTTGTCAGCCTCCTGCGTCCGTAAGTATTTTAAGAATTTTTTATTTTTACTTTCTTCTATTATATTCAATAGAAGAAAGTATTGGATTCGTAAAACTGTTCGACCTCGGGTTTTTGATGGATTTACACGTTTTGAGAGCTCTATAACACGATTTGACTAATTTTAGAAAATGTCTGTCTGTCCGCCTCTCTCTCTCTCTCTGTGTGTGTGACAAAAATTTTGTGGCAACAGTATCTCCGGAACTACAGCTCAGAATTGCATATAAATTTACATGTTGATGCATCTTGAGCTAAATTAGTGTCAACTTTTGGTGCCAACCTCTCAACAGGTGGCGCTGCTATACAGCTATTTCCACAATTTAAGGGGAAGTTATATCTCAGGTTCTATTGCGTATAATAAATCAAAATTTGATATAAGAGAAGGTCATTATGAGATGTTATGTTGATTCAATTTGAATGCTTATGGACCAACAGCTGGCACTGCTATACAACGATTTCTTCAATTTAAGGGAAAGCTATATCTCAGGAACTGCTCAATACTGCACAGAATATTCTCAGAATACTGCACAGAATAGCCTATAAATTTATATGTTGATGCACCGTAACCTAAACGAGTGTCTGTCAACTTTTCGTGTCAACCGCTTCGCAGATGGCGCTGCTATGCAGCGATTTCCGCAATTTAAGGGGACGCTATATCTCATGCTCTATTGCATATCATCAAACAAAACGTGATATATGTGAAGGCCATTATGAGACATTATGCTGATTCAATTTGGATGCTTATTGGTCAAGAGGTGGCAATGCTATACTGCAAATTTCCTCGATAACGGGAAAGCTATATGTCAACTTCTATGGCATATAACTGTACGAAACTTGATAGGTGAGATAACTATTATATAATGCATTTTTTAAGGTGTCATTTATCGACAATAAAACTGTCTTTCTTTAGATATATAGTGTTAGTTTTCTCTAAGATGAAAATTAATTATTTGCACTTAGTGAATTTGTATAGGAAAATATAGAAGAGAGTCTTGTGATGGCCACAATATACTAATTTTTATTTTATTTTATTTTTTAATGATATGTGTTATTCAAATTCCTTATTGAATATTCCCTACTTAAAATGGCTCTAATAGAACCTGTGCCACTGGTTTGTGTACAAACATCCAAAAAATGCCAATGCATTGCAATTTAGGGGAGACATTTTTATAAATCACATTTAAATAACTTCATCAAAAAATCATTAAGAAATTCGCATTTACTATTCACATGTTAAGAAAATATTTTGTATAAACTATAATATGCTTAATCTCCAGATTTACAGGGCTACGCAAAAACGTTTCGATACATTAAGGGGTACAAATAGGAAATTAAGAGCAGCATTTCTGTTTGTGTTAAGCATTTTTTGCACTTTCCAACAATGTTTCAGAGTGATTATGAATTCAATTTGTCTATATGTCTGTCTTTTTTCTGTCCATTGTGTGATAATATAGACTAAGAACATGGAATGTTATACGACACAACGAGTTCGTACAGTTGGAAAGTGTTGATAATCACTCATGATTTTTCGTTTCTGTTTTAGCTTTAAAAGGTGTAATGCTTAATTATATTTTCAAAAACTTAAATAAAATCATAAAATAGGCAATAATGTACGTTTTTGTATCGCGTGCTTTGATTCATTAAGCTTTATATGGTTATGGATCACCGTTCTCTCAAATAACGGATATTCTACAGTACGCATACTTATTTTTGCGACAGGTTACTTCTGAAGCAAAATATAGTCAGTGTTAAATGTGGATAAAATGTGGAGTAAAATTGAAGAGTTCATTTTTTTATTTATTAATTTATTTTGAAATTTATTATACATTTCCGCTAAAGGCACGTATTCTAAAAGCACGCCACCGAGGGGGTGTAACATTTCCGCTAAGGACACGGGTTTATAGATTTCCGCTAAGGGCACGGCCCCGTTAGAGAAGGTGTCTACTAAAATCTCCCCCCCCCCACCCTTTTTCCGGAAGATAGCTCTCAAAATTTGGTCTTGAAGTATTGACTGTACCAAACATGGATGACCTTGAAGCCACGGCAGATTTTATATGCATAAATTATCGTAAATGAAATATAAAGGCGGTTTTTGCCTGGTCTGGGTATCGAACATGAAATCTTCCAGTTCCCAGCTCAATGTTTTACTATCTATCTACCACGGCTTCTCAAAGATATTATTATTTAATCCGAACATAATTTTATTATTGCTACAAAATGCCAAAGATGACTTCCGCTGGTACCAACAGGCTTGTTTAAAAGAATTTTATTTTAACGGTATTTTCAATTTTTTTTTTTTTTTTTTTTTTTTTTTTTTTTTTAACAACACAAAGCTTGATGGCACGTTCAAAAGCTACTTTTCTTTGTGTGATATATTTATAAAAAATTTAGGTATTTCTGTTCAAATGAAATAATCAAGTTGCAATTTCTATTTCTTTCTTTCTTTCTTTCTTTCTTTTTTTTTTTTTTTTTTTTAATAAATGCAGAATATATTACGACATAGCTAGTTCCTCTTGTTCTTTTTCCCCATGATGCCATTTAATCCGACATAACGGCTTAATATGTTTTAATTTTCATAAAATTTTCAAAAAAATCATTCGACATAGAAAATAAAACATTAATAAGATACAATAAATATCAACATGAATAAAAATACAGGTAAATTTCACATAGTTACATATTCACTATTAAAAATAACATTGTGAATTTATCAGAAAATGGAGAATTTAGTATTAAGAACAATCTTAAAAAGTTAGCAGAACTGATTTTCAATTAATATAGATGCATATTTAATAGATAAGAATTCAGATTAATCTTAATTCGATAAATTAACCAAACTTTAGAAAGAGCAAAAGTACAAAAAATTAATTTTTTACTAACAACTATTGCAAGTTGTAATATGTATTTCGCTTAATTTGTAAAAATACTATTATTCATAGTAATACTTATGTTTTATTATTATTTACAATTTTACTATTGCTTATCATAGTAAATAATAAATATTTTTTAACATTTCTCAGTATACATCAAAAATGCATATAACTGATGTTGGTTTATATAACTGCCCGTGCTCCAGGACTCGCAAATAGTATTTGATAAAAGAAATTAAGTTTATTGAAATTTATTGTAATATGTTCGCATGAAAATAGTGTGCATTGCTTTTATACTTCTTTCATAGGAGCATTCTAAAAAAATGTATGCATTATGGTTTATGGGAGTAATAGTTTAAAGTAAATTTTAATAGTGATGTTATTAGTACACATTACTGATGCTTACTTCAGCATCTAGCTCCAAGAATATGGTGTTATAGTATTCATAGCTATTTAAAGGCGTGTGCAAAAGGCAAATTGACAACCGTAACTTTAGTGTGTATTCCGTGGACACATTAGACTGTGTTATTAAAATGTTATAATATTTTATTAGTAATTATTATATGTGCTGTTCATTCAAGGATGACAGTCATAAAAAAAAGGGAGACGACTACTCCGTAAAAAGGGGTAACCTCTGAATCTAGCTGGCACTGAAGGATTGCAGCTGAAAATAATAAAGATATTTCTCTCCTTTCATCACTGTACTGATAAAATCAAATTTGATACAGGCTTGACGCATGGATATAACTCCGACATGAAAATAAACAGCATAATTATTAAATGTTCATCTTTTGTGCATCCCAGAGTATGAGTTAAAGTTTTATACGTACTAAATAATATACAAAACTTATTCAAATAGAATACCCGAACACAAACAGAACAGAACCAGCGCACTTTGATCTTTCCCCCATAACCTGCAATGTACCAATTTATATTCTACAGATTTATATGTACTTTGTAGACTTTATACAAAGTAACGTAATATAGTAAAATTTAGATCAGCTTGGAGTTACATAATTAAAATGCTTACTTAAAAAAATTCCAAAAATTATTCCACAATCAAAAATGTTTAAAATCTCTTTTATAAGTTTATTTAAAATATATATAATTATTCCCTGCAACTTTTATTTTTTAAAAATATGTAATAAAAAAAAAAAAAAAAAAAAATTCAATTACATAAATCAATCACTTTTATTATGTTTCAAATGTCTTTGCCAAACATTAAACATATTATAAATTTTCATCGTTAATAATTCGTAATAGGATTAAATATTATAAAAAAATAAAATTACAGCTATAATTTTATTTTTTATATTACCCGGTAAATAAACAATAATTAGCAAATATAAATATTTTATGCGAAATATGTCTTAACTTAATTTGATATATTATGTAAATTTCCCTTAATCTGAAATGTTTTTACATTAATTATTAAACTGAATTTAATTTTTTTATATTCATAGATTTTGAAGTATCTGTTTTTTTTTTTTTCCTGTGACGGACGCTGTTAACGAATGAGAACTGATACGAATTACTGATACGAATATGATATTTCACTAACCCATAATGAATCCTAATAATACAAATTAATTTTGTCATTTTGTAACATTTTCCATTGTTTATTTATGAAATTTAAAAGGAAATTAATCAAACGGATAAATAGGCAGATAATAATTAAATGTTTTTCAATAAGTGAATTGAACAATATTTTATTATTATTATTATCAAATATAAAAGCAAGAAATAACTAAACTTTGTACAAGGGTTGGAATACCATTTAACGTACAATCATCAATGCGGAATAATCAGTGAGTTATTTCAATTTCAGTAGTAAATTTTGTAAAGAAAAGAAATTTAGTAAAATTTGATAAAGTTGGTAAAGAAAAGAAAAAAAATTAAAAAGAAACTTCAATATCTATTTAAGATATTTAAAAAATTTGATAAAATCATGAGTTAAAAAAAAAAAAAAATCAGGTGCGCAACAGCTACACGATTCCCATTACCCACTACTACACATATGCTGTTTTTGGGAAATAGTGTAGACGTTGTGAAGGAATACAAAAGATTATTTACATAGCGAATTAAAAAAGAAAAAAAAAATCGTTAGATCTGTTTTTTGAAATACTCATTTCTAAGATTTATAACTGGCCTATCTAATCAGAACACCTGTCAGTTTTCCTGTAGTAACCAAGTAACATAAAGGATATATAAATATGAGTTTGTGTAGTAAATTTGAAGAAAATCGTTAGATACGTTTTTGTGAAACCGACTTTTGGTTTTACTGCCGATTTTCACCAAAACCTGGCAAACTGGTCTTCTCACCCAAACCTAACATTTACAGAGGCTGTTCGCACATATTTTAGACGATTTTGATGGAGTGTACTGAAGCAATTTCACTCATATTTCGAGTTTTATTTGTTCAGTTTGATAGCCCTTGTTGTTAACTAACATTCTACATCATAATTTCTATGATAATAATGCTTTTTATAATATCGGAAGAGGTATATTTTTCTACTCCTCTTGAACGGCTTTCCAGAGTCCACAAAGCGTTGTAGGTCGGTGTTTGGATAATGTTGATTTTAAGAGTCGAAAAACACAAAAATCCAACAGTGATACATCATAAGATTTAGCAGGAATGTCAGTGAAGGGTATGGTTTTAATTCCCGTTTTTTGTTCCATTTTTTTCTAGAAAAGCAATTGCGGATTGTGATGTGTGGCTGCTTGTTTTGTCTTGATACAGTTCAACGGATTGATAGCATTGTGGATAAAGATCTGGATTTTCATTTTTAAAAATTGGAAATAAAATATGTTCTTGAGAGTATTTAGAGTTGATTTTCACAATTTTGTCACATTTTTTTGCTTTTATCTTGCGCTTGTATGAAAAACCAGTGGCAATCATAAATCCTTTAGAAAAACTTTCTTTTGATGCTTTGAGCCATATAGCAATTATTTTTTTTCTCCACTTTTGTGATACTAAATTGACCTTTTTCTATTGCAACCACATAAATAGACCCAAGATTCATCTGTTGTTGCAACATTTTTCCATTTGTCTCCTGATGAATGCTTTTCATATAGATTTCACTAAAAACTATCTTTGGAAAGAGCGGAAACCTATCCTTCCATCCACTGCCATTTTAAAAGCGCATTTTTGCATCTAAACAAAAATTCTAAATATCAGAAGATAAATAAAACTTCCAAAAATATAACTGTTTTGAAAATAAAATTCTCCATGCAAACGATTTTTTCTTACTGCGAAATAAAATCGTCTAAAAAATGTGCGAACAGCCTCTGTATATACGAAAGGATATATCTTGTTAATATGGCAAATTAGAAGAAAATGCGTAAAACTACTTAAAAAAAAAAAAAAAAAAAAGAAAAGAAAAGAAAAGAAATACACTACCGAGACCTACAAGTTTTTTTTTCTTTATAAAAGACGTTTGTCAGGTGTTTATACAGCAAATTTGAAGAAAATCGTTAAAGCCTTTTTTGAGATACGGACCTCTACGGCAACACTTCTGTTATTCCAATTTTCACCAAAAGTAAGGAAAACCATACGTACATTATTAAACCTGACAATATTTATACATAACATTTACATACATTATTTTGAAGTTTCATCTTTCTGTCTTTATTATATTTAAAGAAGTGATAGTCAAAATATTCCACACACACACGTACATACACACATACACAACGGCCAATTTGCCAAAATCAACTTTTTTTTCTTCACTCAGGAGACCTTAAAACAGGTAAAAACTCGATATCGAAATTTTTGGCCAAATATAATACCAGTTATAAAATTTAGAATAGTAATTACTTAACTTAATAATTTTAAGTTGTACGCTTTTAATATTACAACGTTTTGATACATTTATTCCATGCTGTGGCCCGATCATATGTATATATATATTATCAGAAGGCATAGTTACGTAAATACTCTTACATTACCTACAAATGAAATATTCCATTGTATCTATGCACTTTTTCTTTCTTTCTTTCTTTCTTTTTTTTTTTTTAATGTAGTACAAAGAAAGAGATAACAATCAAAATATAGTGTGGTAATATATTATTATATCAGGAAATCAAAACAATTACACCAATGGATGTACAATGCCTTTTTCTAATACTAATTTTAAAAAAAAGAAAAAAGAAAAGAAAGAAAGAAAAAAACACATTTGGCAAAAAATTGAAAAGGATATGCTTTTAGTTCTGGGATCATTTATGTAGAAATTGATTGATTGTAATCGTATAATTTATTTCTATATATAATGTAAAATTTGCATCAAGAAAGCTTTGGAAATACTGAAATAATTCAAACCATAATTAGACATGAACAGTGGACTTATGTTAGAAATATTTTGGACGAGTTCTTTAGCTAGACTGATCCGCCATCTTTGTTTCAAAATGGCAGGCATTTCAAAAATTTGAACCGTGTATTTATGAACAGCTATTCTTGAAACTCAATAAATACATAGCTCGTATCAAGGTCTAAATTAAGTGTATTAAATCAATTCGATCCGCTACTTTGTTTCAAAATAGCGCTGGCGCCTGCTTGAAAAGGTAACAAAATCATTCTACTCATTCGACTAAGTTGGAAATACTTTTTTTAAATTTAAAGAAAAGTGGGATTTCATAAGAACAGATCTATCAAAGATAACCAAGATTACTGTACATTAAATAACGATATATTAAAATAAATGTAAAAATAATATCTTACCAATCTTGGAATAAGATAAATCTTCTCCCTGTTCATTTTTCTGAAAACATGGTTTGTTTCTTTTTTGTTTTTTTTATGACATATTAAAATATTTAAAACATTAAAATATTAAGATAGTTAAAATCTAAGCAAAAGAATGATTTTAATGAATGTACAAACACATACTAATCGTAAAATACTAAACCTGTATCTGACAAGCTAAGCTTTAAATGTAAAAGTTTTGCTCGCTGCGGCTGCAGGTGCAAATTTAAACACAAAACGCTGACTTAGTAATTTCTCAGCGATAACAGAAAAGATGCGAGGAAAGAAAGAGAAAACAGGAAATACTTTTATTGCGGTTATTTATTAACTATGTTAGATAATTACTTAAAATCATTTTTTTGAAAATGCTATTCATTCGCTTTGATACGAATTTCAAGAGTTGTCATTAATTTAAATTTTTGCGATTTATTTTTTGGGGACAGAGGTTTGAGTTCCTTAGCCCCACTCCCCCGGGTCTGCCGAATTCAGTTTTAATTTTTAGGCCGAACACTTTCGATTTTAGTGAAGCTAAATAACACAAGTTTTCGATTTACAGGCAGACACATTTTTATTACATTGCGTGAGTTTTTGGCGCCCCCCTCCCCCTTATGACAATGAATCTACAATAAAGTAAAATATAAAACTGATTCATAATGTGTGATACAAGGCCGTAGCCAGAAAAATTTTTGAGAAGCGCTTTTTGCTTAAATACGAAATGCTGAGACTTAAATATGACGATTAGCTCACAATTTTTTTTTGCCAAAACAGCATTTTTTTTAGGGGGGGGGGGTGAACTCCTTCCAGATGGTGGGAAGGGGTTGTAGAGATCCGGTGGTGGCGGGGGGGCGCCCCCCCCTCACCACCACCACCTAGTTATGAAACATCATTCACATTGCCTAGCATTGACATTATAAAAGTTTTTTTTTTTAGTAATTAGTTCTTGGTAGGCGCCTTTAGTTGCCTGGCGCCTGTGTGCGCCGCACACATTGCACACTGGGTCGGCGCGCCCCTGATGGTGTGACACATTTTCTAAAACAGGCAATCGGGATAACATATAAGCTTCAATATTAGTTGAACCTTTTTGATATTGAATTTGGTAGTCAAACATACTAAGTTTAAGGGACCAGCGGAATAATCTTCCTCTTAAATTTTTAACATTTTTTAGCCAAGTGAGAGCCGCATGATCTGTATGTATGACAAATTTTTGACCGTGCAAATAATGATAAAATTTATCTAAAGCATCAATGATTGTTAAACATTCTAATTCAGTAATGGCATAATTTTTTTCATAATTATGTAAGTTTCTAGAATGATATGCTACTGGATGTAAATTGCCATTCTCATCTGCCTGCTTAACAACACATCCCACACCATGACTCGAGGCATCAACAAATAAATGACAGGGACTTTTGGGATCATAGAGTCTTAAAATGGGTTTACTTATTAGAGCATTTTTTAATTTTTGGAAGGAATTTTCGCATTTTTGGTCCCAAACATAGGGGACATTTTTCTTTAGCAAATTATTTAAGGGAGCTCTAGTTTTTGCATATTTTGGAATAAATCTAGCATAGACATTTACGGATCCCAAAACTCTCTGTAATTCCTTGACATTTTTTGGCGGTTTCAAATTTTTTATGACCTCAATATTGGGATTATCAGGCGTAATAAGTCCATTAGTAATTTCATATCCTAGAAAATTAATTTTTGTTTTGACAAAATTACATTTTGATAATTTTACTTTTAAGTTTTCTTTAACACAGATTTCAAAAAGTTGCTCTAAGTGCTTGAAATGTTCTTCTTCTGACTGTGAAAATACAATAATATCATCAAAATAATTGCATGCAAAACCTATTTTGTATTTATTTAAGATTCTTCTAATTGTTCGATCGAAGATAGCGGGGGCATTCTTGAGGCCAAAGGGCAGGTATTTCCATTCATATAATCCACAAGTTGTAGCAAAGGCCAATTTTTCAGTATCTCTTGGGTGGATAGGACTGTGCCTATATCCACTTGCCAAGTCGAGGGTGGAAAAGAATTTTGCTTTAGCTAATTTATCTAATAAAGTATCTATTCGGGGAAGTGGTTCAGCATCGGATTTTGTTATCGAATTAAGTTTACGGAAATCAATACATAAACGACTCTTTTTTCCTTCTTCCTTCTTATACACCAGGGTTACAGGTGCCGAATAAGGGGAACAACTTTTTTTTATTATACCTGCCTGTAATAAATTTTGAATTTGGGTTTTAATTTCTTCTTCTTCCTTAGGGGAAGTTCTATAGGCTCTGAGTGAAATAGGTAAGTCAGAAGTTAAATAAATTCTCTGGGGTTCCATACGAATTCTTCCAACGTCATATTTTGATTTAGCAAAAATTTTGACATATTTTGATAATAAAGTAGGAAGTTTTCCTTCTCTAGCAGACTGAGGAGTTACGTGATTTTCTTCGTGTACTCTATCTTCTCTACCCTATTATTTGATTGAACATTAACATTTTCACTTCTAATTGTATTTTCACTTTCAGGAATTAAATGTAAGGTTTGAGAGCAACTTGGTATATTTTTTAACAATGGTAGAATATTGTTATTTTGTGTTACACATTTTTTAGCACAATCAAAAGTTAATTCAAATAGTCCACAATGATCAAAGCTAAGGAGAGCATACGGTAAGTTATTATTCAAAATAAACGTATCAATATTTTTTGTAATATTACCTATTTGTAATAACAGGGAACATTTTTTGGTAATCTTCAACATCCCTTGTGTTTGTACAACATTTATTGGCGAGATATTTTTTGTGGGAAGTCGATATTTCTGAACAAAATGTTGAGGAAGAATACTTAAACTGCTGCCTGTGTCGAAAATTAAAGGAATAGGATTAGAGTATGAGTTTGGGTTTTTAACACTTTGACTTGTTTGCTGATTCTTTCTTTGGGTACCCTTATTTTGAATTATGCGACCGGTCGCTGCAAACTGTCAATATGTGTTATTTACACCTTCTGTCGTACTGTTTCCTACTGTGGACTCTTCTGTGGTATGAGTCGGTTGTTCCTGCTTGAAAGGGCATTCTCTATGTCAATGAAACGCGTTTGGGATGTTACTTTTAGTACAATATTTACATGGAAAAGGAGGTAAAGGTCCTTGAAAATGTAGTCGTGCATTTGCGTTTGACTGCTGGGGTCTAGGCCCTCGTAAATTGGGTCGGTTATCATGAGTCCTAGTGGGTTGATTTTGATTAGAGTATCCCATATGGGGTCTATTTACATTAGGAAATCGATAACTCCACGGTTGTGGACGGGGGTTGTATTGTACAGGGACCCTATTGAATACTTGCGAATAGTTATATTTTGGATACTGATCAGGCGACTTAGGTGGGAGGGGGTCAGCTGATTTTCCTGATAGTTGCAATTTATCTAAGCGATGAACCAAATCCCTCCATTCATTTAGGCTTTTCGGGGAATTAACTACCACAAGTTGATTTAATGTTAATGGCAATCCGTCTGTTAATCCGTCCAACAGGAATTTAGGTTCTAGACCTAAAGCTCGTCCCACTTGAAGTTTCTTGTGGTAGTAATCTATAACATTGTCACCCTGTTTGAATACAATACTTGAAAAATCATTTAAAGAGGTCTCTCCAGGTGTAGTAAATTGCTCATTAAAAATTTCTACTACTTCTTCCCAGTGCATCATATTTAAGCTATTATTAACATAAACTGTTAGGGCTCTCCCCTTTAAAAACCTTTGTGTGTTCCTAACCTTCCAAATTGCATCTTTTTTATTCTCCTGACACCACGCGTCAAAATACGGCAACAACGCCGTCCATAACATTCCATTTTCAGGGCAAAATTCAATAAGCACATTTTCCTCTTTTACCGGTGTGTTTGTAGAAGAGGAAGAGTTATTTAATTCAGTTAAATTACCCTGCTCTGTCTCTGAAATGGCACCTAAATCACCTCCACCTGTATTCTCAGAGTCCACTGGATCTGCGGGTGGGTCCTTGGCCATCTTAACTTCTATTTTTTAACTTCAAATTTAGAAAATTCATTTTTTTTTTTTTTTTTTTTTTGTCAAAGAAATTCAACCTTTATGAAATATATTCAAGTTTCAAATAAAAATAAAAATTTAGAAAATAACGTCAACTTTGAGAAAATATCAATTTTTAAAAATAATTATGCAGACATTAAGAACCACCACTAATTTAGATAACTCTTAAACATAATAATATGCAAATTTAAAATAAAAACAAAACTTCAGAAAATAATACACTTTAACCTTGAAAATATCAAAAATTTTTAAAATACTTATGCAGAAAATGAACAATCAAAAATAATTTATATACTCCTTACATATAATAAAATTGCATTATAATGAAAAAATACTCTTTCTAATATATCAAGTAACACATATTAAAATACTTATTGTATTATTATTATTATTATTATTTTATTTTTCTAAATCATAAAAATTCAACTTAATGTATAAATTAAATATGTATCATTTTCCTAAAATCTATTGTTTGTAGAGACTGGTCCAGTTTATTGATTTTTTTTCTTTTTTAATTAAAGTTCCTCTTTATTTTAAAATAAATAAATAATTTACTCACTTAGCTTCACGTGCGAGGAATAAAAAAGAAAATAAATAAAAAAATTGCTACTTCCATTCTGTCTGCAGTTATTAAAATTCTGTTAACTTTGTTTACTTTACTGAGTCCATCTGTTCTGGCCTTTCTCCTTTTTATCAACACATGGTTCTGACCTTGACTCCACACTCTTGATAATGACAGAACACATTATGAATGCAGAGAGATCAACACAATTCGACCCACTTTATTTGAGAGGCGATTAATTCTCTGTTGAATGAAAGATAGCAGAAAAAGCTCTTTTTTGACTAATTGAATGAATGAATATCTTCTCCTTTATTTTCTTTTCTCCATTACGTATTAAAGATAAGGAACGATATTTTTCTTTTGAAAAAGGCTGCCTTTATTCATATAGCTTTTATTTATTATTTTCTTTCCTTCTGCGGATTTAGTTTATGGTTTTTCTTTCTAAGTGCATCCGGAGAGGGGCCACGAAATAACATAATTAATTTTCTTGCAGCCATAACTTATTGAGTACCATTATTTTTTATTTTATGCAGGTGTTCCAATCCTGTAGACTTATTTTAATGTGACGAATTCCCTTACTTGAGTCACATAATAGCTATGAAGGAAAGAGGCTGGCACTCAGTAATAACTCCAAAATTGCAGCACATGTTTTTATTTATCCATCTGGAACATATCATAAGATACAATCCATAACTATAGGCTGAGCAAATGGGAGCCGCGCAGTGTAGCCGGAGGCCCGCGATCAAACATCATGTGATACCCGTGACTCCTCTCGGGCCGTTATTTGACGTAAGTTTACTAAGCAAGAGCACACAAGAAGAGAGCTTTTCTGTGCGTGTTTTCACTTAAATACTGGCATTTTTGGCGGGAAAACACACCACTCCTTCCTCTGATTATTGGATATTAACTTAATGATTGACAGCTTAGCTGAGGTCCAGATAGCCGGGATTAATTACTATGCAGCTCCTAACCACAAAAAGCTGCAGGTTGCACTTACTCATCACTTTCTTCTCTTGAAATTGGTTCTCTTTTATGACTTTTGCGTTATGCTCGCGCATTGTACTAAAACTTACTTTACAGGGGAAACTTTAGAATTAATTTTAAGTTAAGACTTTCTAATGGGATTTTCTTTAAATTATTGCTCACTATTAATTTAAAATGATAAAACAATTATTAAAAAACTTACCTCTCTTTATCCTTTCATATATATATATATATATATATATATATATATATATATATATATAAATATTTTGTTATTTATTAACTTTCGTAAAGTATTTCCTTAAAATAAAATTTTGAAATGAGTGCTTTCATTGAATATCAGTATTCGCAAGAGTGCCTGTTGAGAGATAGGTAGATATAGATCATACACAGATATTCATATTCATATAGATATTGTGTGCAATATCTACAGAATTTTTTATCATATACTTTTAGCGATGACAGTTGCGGCTGTGTTAATGCATTCACACAGTCACTGAGCTAGAGTTTTTTTTTTTTTTTTTTTTTGAGAAAGAGAGAGATTGAGAATTTTTAGAAGAAAAATCTACATTTAAATAAAAAGTGATGAAAATACATTTTTAAAAGTTTGATTAATTTTTTACTTATCTTTCTTTTAGTATGTACAAATATATACCTTAGGCATTTTTATAAATTTTTTGATAAACAATTGGAATGCTGTCAAGATTTCAGTGGCAGACAGCAGCTTGTTGAAAAGTTTAAAGTTCAGGATTACTTGAACTACAGGAGGTCGCGGGGAGGGAATTCTACCCTCTACCCGAATTCTACCCTCTACACTGTAAAAAAATAACTATTACCAGCTGCAAGAAACTCTCTGTGATTAGAGAAAATTATTATTTTCTCCAATCACAGAGAGTTTCTTGCAGCTGGTAATAGTTATTTTTTTACAGTGCACTTCTAATCCTTTCGGAATATATAATATATATGTGTCCCGCAAAGTCGATGCAGTTCATGTTTTTAAGTCCCAATACTTTCGAAGAGTAATCTTTACTTTATTTAATACTAGAATTTCTTCAATAAAAGAAAAAAAAACTCTGATATGAAATATTGGTAGAATATTGATAGAGTCAAGGTTTTACACAAGGTCTTACAAGTATTCTTGTACGAGCATCACCAACGGTCAGGAAATACAAAGACCTTTAAAATAAGGTGTAACATGATCGGGTCTACAACAAAATCACCTAGTTCCATTTTTCACCACCAGGGGGCGTAGTACATTGTATACGAAGATTACCAATCGACATGAAATTTCAAGATCTTTAAAATGAGATGCTATATGTGTGGGTCTAGAACAGATTTCCCCCTCAAACTAAATCCCACCCCCCTTTCCCCCTACCCCAAATCTATTTTGCCCCTTTTTCTTCCCTTTAAAATAAAAAATTCCAAATTCGCAAAAAGGGATTTTTTTAGTATTCGAGTCTAGTCCCCCATGTACAATTTCTTCACCGTGTAATTTGGAGCTGAGTTATGCTCGCCAACGTGTGTTTAACCCCTGCCCCCCCCAGGGGGGAAACGTTCGACTTTTTTTTATTTTTCTCTTTTGATGACACATCTACAGACCAAGACTTTTTATTAGACACCTCAACCAAATTTATACACCTAGCCGTTCTCTCAATTTAGTGGAGACAGACAAAACACGTTTCAAATTAATATATAGATTAAACTCAAACAATATTCTAAATAAAATCGCAATAAATAAATGCTCGCGAACGCTATCACTATGCCGTAAAGCAATTTTAAATATAAGCAAATACTGCTTCCTTTCCCTTATAGCACTTTGAAATCAGGCAGATCTGCGCGGCATTAATTAAAAATCATCCTAACCCATAAACATAAACACTACTGTCATTTTCCCCCTCTCGTAAATATTCCTGTCAAACAATCGAAACTACATAAATCATTACCCAAACGATTTTATTCATCAATGAAAAATTATCAACACAAAATAAACATTTCTAAGCTAATATCGATAGTTTCAATATTATCACATTAATAATATTTATGTCTGACATTAAAATTGACTTGGTTATTAAAATTATGTAGATTAATATCTCTATTCGTTTAATACATTCGAGATTAATTAATACATTCAAGAAAATATTAGAGAGCTCAGCTGTATGGCAATCGAAAGTATTATTTGAGCGTATTATGTGACTGGAATATTATTTTTTTAACCTGTGAAATGTTGGAGAGAGTATGATGAGGATTTATTTTTCGAGTGGACGAATATTCTTGATTTTGTCGGATCAAGAAAAGTACTAACTTGAGACCAACATGCAATTGATAGTTTGTGTCTAAAAAGGGATTTTGGGACTTCAATTTACTCTGATTTTGCACTGGTTTGCCACGTTTTATTAATGCAATTTCTGTGGTAAAATTGTAGGTTTGAATTAGTTGAATGACTGTGTGGAGTGCCTCTGAGATTTCAAAGGAAGTGAAGGTGCGTTTGAATTTCGATTGGGCACGTGCATTTGTTATGAATCGTTTAATCCAGGCCATGACGTATGATAACTTAGTATAGGAAGAAAATTTACTTAACAAATTCCATGGACCTGGTGTTTGGATGGTAGTTGGCAGAATGTGTTCGGGCTTGTTGTCAAGAGATGAATCAGTTCCAGGTACAGCTACCAGGTTCCGCAAAGTTAGTGGTTTAATAGGAGATATGCGGGTTTTCGCGGCAATTAGCTTTAATTTAGAATTTGAAGAGTCACTAAAGTATGCAACTGCTGCATACGCCTTTGTAGTGACTGCTTTTTCCTCATGGATTGGGACACGTAAGGTGTCGGCATTTAAATTCCAGTCCAATCCCAGAATTCGTTGGGCTTCGTCTGGGTTGCATAATTTTGTTATGTGTTTGATTGTAAATTTTGGTTAAATTTTGTATATTTTGTTTGGTAAATTTTGTATATTTTGTAAATATATTTTTTTAAATTCAAATTATTTTTCATAAATTCGAGATGAATTTTTCTTTTTTTCCTTTCTTTATTATATTTTATTGTTAAGATATTTTTCATATTTTTATCTTATTTTTTTTATTTGAGTTATTTTATAATTAAGTTGACCTTTTTTTTATAATTAATAGCATTTTTCAAAATCGATATAGTTTTTTATTATCCGTGATTTCCGGAGTTTCTTTTTTAAACCTCTTCATAAATTTGAAGAAAAAATAAGGGTTAAAAAATGCAACTGTAATACAAAATACGCGATTTTACCCCTTTTTTTTTTCAGAATTACATGAAATTTATGCAAATATTAGTTTTAAATTTATATATTTCATGGGGGAAAAAAAAGAAAGAAAACCTGTAAGTTCGCGTATTTTGTATTACAATTGCATTTTTAAACCATTATTTTTGGTTGAAATTTATGTTGTGGTTAAAAAAAAAATACTTCGGTAATCACGGGTGTTAAAAAATGGCGTCGATTTTGGAAAACGGCATTTTGGCGTGATTCCGTCGCCATTTTGAAAAAATCGCTCCGGAGTTTCTTTTTTAAACCTCTTCATAAATTTGAAGAAAAAATAAGGGTTAAAAAATGCAACTGTAATACAAAATACGCGATTTTACCCCCTTTTTTTTTTCAGAATTTCATGAAATTTATGCAAATATTAGTTTTAAATTTATATATTTCATGGGGAAAAAAAAAGAAAGAAAACCTGTAAATTCGCGTATTTTATATTACAATTGCATTTTTAAACCATTATTTTTGGTTGAAATTTATGTTGTGGTTAAAAAAAAATACTTCGGTAATCATGGGTGTTAAAAAATGGCGTCGATTTTGGAAAACGGCATTTTGGCGTGATTCCGGCGCCATTTTGAAAATATCGCGCCAACCGGTGGATTATACAGCATCTGTTCCAAAAATAAAGCACTTTTTTAAACATAAATACAATATAGGTTACTGTAAATTTGTATAACTAGTTATGTAAAAATAATTGAAGATTTGTTACTTCCCATTGTGTTGTAAATCGGTTTAAAAAAATTTCCAGAAGTCTTTTGGTGCGTATGACAATATTTATCAACTAGTCAGTTCTGATGTTAACTTTATTAAGACTTTATCTAACAAATAAACTATTTTCGTTTTCTTTCTTAAGCTTTAAAATAGTTTTGGTTTTAAAACGAAACAATCAAAAATGTACATACTCGATTTCAATTAAACTCTAATTCAGATTTTTACTTCATTAGAAGGAAGGTTTTAGAATTTTTATTTAAATATCTTTCACTATATTGAAAAATATGCTACTAGCAATTAATCGATTAAAAAAAAAGAAAATATAATTAAGAAATTAACAGTTTTATAATTAATAATTTAGCTATTAATTAATTTTTCAATCAAGAATTAATTATATCTGAAGTTCGACGGACCAGAAATGTGTGGATAATAGCCTAAAGATTTAAATTATAGAATTAAGAATCGTGGCTAGAAGCCAAACCCGATTCTGACTAGTTTTAAAATTTCATTAAATGAATACCAATTCATGAAACTTTAATTCGATACAAAATTTGAAAGGAATAATTAGTGGGAACTTACTCATTCTCCAGAATTCAGCATCTAGGAACAGAGATGAATTTAAAGCTCCACACGATTGAAAATGTAGGCATTTCATATTTTCAATTCTTTACTGAACGCGAAATTACACATATGTAAATAAGATATCTTGAATATGGACGTTTAACTTTAGCCCGAAATAACATCATAACTGGTTCACATGGCGAATAAAACAGATTTCTTCAATGGATTACTTAAACTGCATGATTAAAAACACTTAGAAACAAAGCAACACCTTTCAGTCCAAGAAGAAAAAACTAAATTCGAGAAAAGTTTATAAACAGTAGAAACCCTGGATAATCTCAGAGATACGACGGGTACTTAGTACGCATGCTCAGTGGACAAACGCTTGTCCAGATTCCTTCTTGCTACAGTAACCCGTTTTACAATGCTTGGAGCTGATCGCGTATTTGGTGATTTATCGGTGTAAGTTTTTAAAGATATTCTCTACAGTAAAGCAAAAAAAAAAAAAAAATTCTTTGCAATCAAACTAAGATACATTATAAATTACATTACATTACATTCGTTTTATTATTATTATAATAGTTATTTAAATTTAGATTACATTTCTATATTCATAGAAATAATATGCACCACCTTATCTCTCATATTGCATATCAAAAATTCTGAATTTTAATACTCTTTAGTTTTTAATAATATACTATGGAACTATAGTCTAAAAAAAATATACAAACTGATAATAAAAATAATAAAATTATTTTTATTTATTTAAAGAAATAATTTATTCTGGTAAGAAATTTCATAGATATTAAGATTAATTAGTAAAAATTTGACGATTTAACAGTTAATTTGATTTGACATATTCATCTGAGAGATGAACGTTTAGCTTTATGATTAATTTTATTTATTGTAAGAACTTACAAATATATACATACATTCTCAGCACACTAAATGTTTAAAAATTGTTTCAGTTGGTTTATAAAATGTTTTTCAGGGGGTCAAATGTTTTTGAGACTGTAACATTAACTTTGCTCTCAAAGCTGGTAGACGGGAGATCTCAGGTTTGATGCCAGATAGCGCTCATCGGGATAACTTTTCGAAATTATCTGCAGTTTTCTCCGAAACAAGCGTAAATATGGGCTAGAACCCCTTAAAAAAACCACCCCTTACTTAGGTTATTCAACACATACCTCGGCCTTTCTTTTGTAGGCAACTGGCACATTAACACCAACATGTTTTTCTTAAAATAATTCTGTTTATGAAATTTGATTAGTTTAATACTTAAAAATAGCAATATTTTATAGTTAAATGCATAATCATTAATAATCTGAATATTTGTAAAAATATTTATTAACCTCAAAATTTTATACATCCTTATTGTTCATGTCAAAAGTTTATTTTTCTTCAAATGTAATACAAATATATATATTTTTTTTTTCCTTTTTCGTATTTTGTACCTTTGAAAAAAGTATGATTAAAAAAAAAAAAAAAAAAAAAAGATAAAAAATAACGTATATGATAAAAAGAAATATGACACTTAATAAATAAATAAATAAGTTAATTAATTAATTAATTAATAAAATAAAGAAATAAGCACTTATAATTTTACAACATAAAATTCTAACATATGTTAATCTCATAAAGAATGGTTGATTGTTTGTATGACTTAAGACTGATTGATTATATTAGGGGGCCTTGGCCTACAGGAGAAATGCCCTCCGTGGAGAGTCTTTCTAAGTGGATCTAGTTCGTATTTACGCGAGTTTTAGAGAGAACTACGGAAAACTCCGAACGGCTAGATCGATTAGCGCGTTTTTTGATCGAACCCGGCACTTCCCATCTATCAACTTTGACCGCAGAACCGCTTGGCCACCATACAGGGATTTCCTTCTATTAATGCCTTGATTTCTCTATAAATAAATAAAATAAAATAGATAAACAAATAAAATAATTGTATGTTTTTAAATTAATAAATAAGAGAAAATTAAGCATTTTAATACTTTTAACCTTATTCTTTTCCCCCTCGTATTCCATATTTTTAAATAAATATAAGAAAAATATAAGGCACCTATTGAGTTTAAGCTTTATGCATTAAATAAATGTACTAGCTTTTATTTATATACTCCTGAAGAAATTAAAAAAAAAAAAAAAAAAAAAAAAACTAAATAATTAAAAGGCCTTTTTATTTATTTGTTATGTATTTTTAACACTAAAATTTCCAAAAATATGCTTTACTCTATCAATTGTATTTATATCTAAATGTTTGTTATATTATTCAAAATAATTTTTAATAAGATCAGGTAAAACAAAAATAAATAAATAAAATAATAATAATAATAAGTGTACATTAGTTAATAATGTTAACTTACATAATTTATTTTCAAAATTGTTCTAAAAAGAATGGGGAGGGGGGGGGGGGAAACGAACGCCGCACGTTAAAAGTGCGATTTTTTCCGAAAGAGGTTGGCTGCGTAATTATTGAAGTTATCGCCAAATCTAACATTAGAAAATAATTAAGAAAAAAAAAAAAATAGAAAAATTACGATACTTTTTAGTCAAATGATGAAAGATAAACATAGATATAACTCATAGAAATAAAAATTGTTCATTTTTTTCTTATATATATTAAAAAATAATGATAAAATAATAATATTGCTTCTTTTGATTGATCGAAAACTAAACTGTTTTTAGAAAAGTACTTATTTAGAAAGGAATTGACGAAAATCAATGAAAATTTTTATTTCTATTAATAGAAAAAAAACATTTAGGAACATGAAAATTTGCTTCAAAAATTTTAAATTACATTTAATTATTATGAATTCTATGCATTTTTGAAAGTCACAATTTCTTCCTGCCTTATGTCTATAGTAGCGGTGCGCGAAATCGCCTCGGGCGGTCGAAGGGAACTTTCCACCAATGAAAAAGTATGAACACCTTGTCGTATCTCTCAGTCAAGTGTCGCTAATAAACAGAGTCTAGTATTGCCATCTGGTGGCGAAAAGGTCCCCATACGGACGATTGCTTGCTTCTGGTTTTCTCCATTTATGATCAACTATGTGTCTAAAAGCCATTTTTAAAATTAGTTTAGTAATTTTTAAAATAAATTAAGTAGTGAACGTTAAAGGGTAAAAGTGATAGCGTCAATTTTTAAGAATTCGTCTAAACTT
This sequence comes from Salticus scenicus, assembly GCA_963930645.1. Lineage (NCBI taxonomy): Eukaryota > Metazoa > Arthropoda > Arachnida > Araneae > Salticidae > Salticus > Salticus scenicus. Next base: position 30,666,959 of record OZ005651.1, on the reverse strand, counting down.
AATGAAGATTTGCTTTGCACAACTTTAAGAATTCTTCAGTGTGATATCGAAAATCACATATCGAAAATCTAAATTATATATTAGATTTCAAAATTTAATTCTCTTCCAATTCATTTGCTATCTTTATAAAAAGCGATCTAAAATCTGCTGTTTCTCTTCTAGCAAAATATCAAATTCATTATCTCTCTGTTTCTTCCAATAAATAAAAATAAAAGTAAGAGATGTGGCTTCGCTCGCACAATGAGCTGTGAAGTTCAAATCTTTTCATCTCAGTAAAGTAAAATAGAATAAAATATTTCCTGATGTGTCACTTTTGTAACATAGAACAGATGCATCCGCTCATTAAGTTGAAATTATGTACTTTGTATGGGATAAAAGACTAATGAAATCATAAATTCTTGTGGTTAAATTGCTAACGTACATTTTTGATTGCAATGAGATTTAGTAACGGTATTTTGGCTAAAATTAGTATCGCCAATATATTTTTAAAAGTTATACTGATTAATGCGCAACTGAAAAAATTGGGTGTTGTTCTGTTGTCTGTCAGAATGAAGTTTGGCGATATATATCTCGTGGTTTTAATGCGAAGTAAATGAGCCAAACTTTCATCACTTTTACTGCTGCTCTTGCTTAGTTAACACACGTCTTGTTTTTCTCTGAAAACTCCCCATGTCCAGGAGTGGCACCAGAAATTCCCCGACGGGGGGACACCACCTCCCCGACAGGGGGGCACTATATAGAGAGAGTTTATTATACGGATATTTATCAAAAACTGCAATATTGTTAATAATATTACTGTTAATATTTGTACCATTCCATTTGTTAGTACTCCTCCTGGTTTTGGAGGTCATTGTGCCATTCTCTGAGTGTATAATATTTTCTTTCCACAGAAAAAAATATGTGCAGAGTGCCTGAAGGAAAATTCTTAAGAAAAAGTTAATCTTCGTATCCGTTGGTCACAGGTATATATACAGTCGAATTTCCCTAAGGGGGCCACCTATCGTGCGACAGAAAATTGACTCTCCAGTTAGGTGGCCTTTCAATAGATGTTGTCTTCCTATTCACGGAGTAATTACAGAACAGCAGCGCCACCTATCAGCTCATAAGTACCTAAATTGATTCAGTACATTGTTTTAAAATGGCCCTCTCATATACCAAGTTTTATGTAATTATACACGATAGAATCTGATATATAGCCTTCCCATTCACGGAAAAAATTGAAGCACAGGCGCGTCACCTATCTGACTATGTGCGCTGAAACTGATTCCACATAATGTTTCATAATGGCCCTGTTATATTCAATGTTATTTGCAATAATATAGAATAGAAACTGAGATACAGCCTTCCTCTTCTTGGGGAAAATAGCAGCAAAGCAGCGCAAATTATCGGCCAATATGCACCTAAATTAAATCAACCTGATGTTTCATAATGGCGCTCTCACATATCGAGTTTTGTTCGATTAAGCAAAATAGAACCTGAGATATATCCTTCCATTAAATGAAAGAAATTGCAGTACAGCTGTGCCACATATAAGGCGATTTGGACAAAAAAATAATAGACACTAATTTATGTCATGATACAACTACATACAAATTTATATGTAGTTCTGTGCAGTAGTTCTTGAGATAGTCAAGTCAACGATGTGCTTCGGAGTACCTGCATTTGGTCGCAACCAATGCTTACCTCCAACGAAAAATGCGAAAAACATAAAAATAATTTTCCATAAAATAATTAAAAGCCAAATGGGTGAATTTAGAATTTTGATCTCTGAATAAATCTCCGCGTGAGCAGAGACCAATCAGAGTGAAGCACCAGGAGTTTAGAAAAAAAAAAAAAAAAGTAAAAATAAAATAAATAATAAATAAATAATAAAATAAATAATAAATAAATAACTCCTTGAAAAAACCTAAGTGTAACAGTGAAACTGTTACGTGCGTTGACGAGACGGTCTGGACGGCGAAAAGGAATTAAGAGCTGAGCAGGGCGCCCCAAGGGGCACAGGAAATCGCTCGGAGTCCCGCAATTAATAAAAAAAAAAGGGGGCCATACAATTTTTTTTTTTTTTTTCCTATCATAATTAAAATTCAGGAGGATTAAAGTGAAGTGCATGCATGAATCCTATGAAAGTCTCAGTGTCCAGCCAGAAACTAAGTTCTGAGCTGGATCTGCGGACCTCTCAGAGACACACATAGCACTCACAATCCTCACTGAAAGTAAAACGAGCAAAATCGCAGAGGATTTCGACCTGAAACTGAAAGCCAATCAGAGGCCAGGAAATCGGCCAATGAGAGGAGACCTCAGATCCCTACACTAAAATACAATAAAATTAATAAAAAAATTAAAAAATAAGCCAAATAATAAAAAAATATACAGCAATTAGGAAATTTTGATAAAAAATAATTAAAAAATAAGTAACATTTTCACTAGAAAGAAGGTTCAAAGCTCGCGACTGACAAAGTTCAGTAGATAAGCCTGATACTAGGGTTAGCCAAAGCTAGATGAACATTTCGTTCAATCTAGGGGAGATAGAATTTTGGATGGAAATACTAAGTTAGGTGACTCCGGAAGTTATACTCCTACGCTTTTTAGAGACGGGGAGAAAATCATCCCCTCTGACTAAAATAGCCAAAGGCCGCTTTTTACCACGACCGACTCTAGCGTCGTATCTGTGAATAGAGTCCAACAGAGGATTTCCAACATTAGGAATGGATCTGTGAAACTTCAATGCAAGTTTCCGAAATTGAGCATAAATAGGCTTAATTCGGAGATCCCGATGAATAGTATCATTGCGGACGTAGCGAGAAGCTTTCAAAAACCTGCGCAATAGCTTGTTTTGAAACTTTTGAATTTTATCCAAGTTGGTTTTCGAAGCAGATCCGTATATCATACACCCGTAGGTTAAGATAGGACGGATCATGGATTTATATAGTAATAATTTATTTTTGATGGACAGGCGGCTATTAAAAGCTACGAGAGAATGAAGGGAATGCGTGGCTCGTTTGGCTTTTCCCAGAGTTTCTGAGATGTGACGAGACCACGTTAATTTGGAATCAATATAAACTCCTAAGTATTTATAACATGTCTCCCAGGGTATGGGTTCATTATTTAAGAGAAAGTTAGTGGAGGTGTCATAGTTTTTATTGGTGAAAAATATGGCGGCACTTTTGGAACTGTTTACTTTGATTCTCCATTTCCGTAACCAGATCGAATATTTATTTAGATAATTTTGAAGTACTTCAAACGCAGCGTTTGGAGTGTTTCGTTTACAGCAAATGGCAGTGTCGTCAGCGAAAGTCGCTAAAGTGACGTCAACATCACGCGGAAGATCATTGGCGTAGATGTTGAAGAGGAAGGGCCCCAGCAAAGAACCTTGAGGAACAGAACTTAAAATGGGTGAAGGGTTAGAGATAGAGTTTCCGACTTTAACGGAAAAAGATCTATTGCTAAGATAGTCATAAATAATTTTAATTAGTTGGTCGGGAAGACCAATAGATATTAGTTTATGAATAAGGCCAGCATGCCAGACCTTATCGAAAGCTTTTTGAACATCTAGAAATATAACCCCCGTTACACCTCCAGATTGGAAGCCGTCGTGAAGAATTTCACAAATTCTCCACAACTGTTGTTGTGTTGAATGACGTGGACGAAACCCGAATTGTTCAGGCATAATCACATCATGAGAGTTTGTAAAATCATTCAGACGATTAACGAGAATATATTCATAGATTTTAGACATGCAAGAGAGGAGAGAAATAGGTCTATAGCTTTGAGGAAGGTGCGGATCAGTGTCGCCACCTTTCGGCAGAGAAACGATTAAACTCTTTTTCCAACAATCTGGAAAAATATTGAGTATTAGCATGCGATTAATAATTAAAGTAATATAAAAAATAAAGTTGGTAGGAAGGTTAATAAGCATGTTAGTTGTTATTCGGTCCTCGCCAGGGGATTTATTTTTTTTCAGTTTAGAAATATATTCCACTACCTCAGAGGGAGTGGCCAAGTTAAGAGTATTAATGGAATTTTTGCTTAATAAATTTTGAACACTGTTATTAACAATTGAAGTGATTCTAGGATTAAAAACATCATTGTGAGGTGTGAACTGACTTCTAAGACTGTGAGCGAGAGCTTCAGCCTTTTCAGAGTTTGTCACTGCCATTCCAATTGGGCTATTTAGAGCCGGAATGTTTGTTTTTGGCCTACGAATACGTGAAGTAGCCTTCCAAATGGTGTTGTCAGTCGTCGATAAACTCTCGACAAAGTTGTTGAAATGCGTTTTTGAGTACTCATGAATTGCAGCTTTAGCCCTCCTTGCAAGTACATTGTACAAGCGTTTGAAATGGGGGAGCCTATGAACCTGCCAATTCCTGCGAGCATGATTTCTTTCTCTGATCAAATGCCTGATTTCATCTGGTAATCGGAAGAATAGACTAGTCCTCTTTCTCGGAGCCGAGCTTTGCTGAAAGGCATCTTGAATGTAATTTTCAAGCATGCTGATTGATCTCTCGGCTTCGAGTTTGTTAGATGGAAGAGGTGAAGGAAGCTCAGATTCGGCTAAAATCTCCGTAAAGTGTCTCCACCTGGTGGTGAAGGCCGCCGGTAAATCTAAATTGTAGTTATTCGTCCGAAAACAGATTTCCACAGGAAGGTGATCAGAGGTAAGATCATTCAGCGTTTGAATGCTGTAACTATATGGAAAATTGCGGGTGATAGCAAAATCTAAAATATTATTACTTCTAGTGAAGGTGGGTTCAGGGGGAGCAAGAATTTGTGCATGATTTTGATCCACCCATCTCCTGATGATATTCCCTCTAGCATCATTAGAGGGGCAGTTCCAAGACAAGTGTTTGGCATTAAAATCACCCGCAATAATAAAATTTGAATAAATATTAGTGAGCCGGGATAGATCTCGCATGAGCAGGTTATTCCTTTCACTTTGAGGAGGGATATAAACTGCTGCAACAAGTAATTTTTGAATAGTGGGGAATTCCAAAACAATTGGCGTGACTTCAATGGAATTTAGATTTTGGACTTTAATGAGAGTAGCATTGAAGCCGTACTTTAAATAAATAGCAGTGCCGCCGGAAGAGGTGCCATTATATGGCCTGTCAACATTGAATAACATATAATTGGCCACCTTAACAGTAGAACCCTGGGAGAATTTGGTCTCACAGACAAAGATAATATCTAAATTATTACTATAAACCCAATCGCGGAACTCAGCCGCTTTACAATGGAGGCCATTGGCGTTCCATATACCAACAGAGAAAGAATTCAACGTTCTACTAGGGTCGAATGTTAAAGTTAAGCCTAAATAAAGGGTGGAAATTCCCTAACAAAATTACTCGAGAGATATTAAACTCTCGTATAAGATGAAAGATCGATCTAAGTTCGTGGACGCCGCACGAATTTGTGGAAGTGCCATTTTCCAGGCTTTTACTATGTTTTTTTTGTCATGATTCTTTTCCAAGACCATGACGTAGTTTAGGAACTCGGTAGCCGAACTGGCGTCTTCTGGGACCGAGGAATTTATATAAGGAGTTTTGGAAGGGGGAGGAGCTTCGGGCTCGCTACGACCAATAGCAATTCCCGCAAAAGATTGGGAAGGTTGAACCTTCTTGCTTGTAAAAGTTTGGATTTTGGGAGCCCCTGTGACCTGTTCCTGGGGCTTACGCTTGGGTTTAGCGTTTTTCCTGTTATTTTGGGTGGGAAACTTTGGACACAGCCGATAGTTAGCCGGGTGGGCGCCACCACAGTGCGCACATCTGCAAGGATCACCAAAATCCTTTCTGCATTCCTTGCTCCTGTGTTCCCCAGCACATTTAACGCACCGGGGCGGCAAGTTGCAAGAAATTGCAGAGTGGAAGTAGCCCTGACAGTTGAAGCACTGTGAGGGTCCTTTGTGGCCCCGGTAAACTTCGACCGTGACCTGTGTTCCCATCAGTTGAGTGATCTGAAAGATGGAGTCTAGTTCTACCTCAACTTGAGATTTAGGTATCGCCAAATGAAAAAGCGGCATTAGAATTTTCTTGGACACAGGTCCTCTGAACATTTGAGTCACAGTGACCCCCATAAATCCTTCGATTTCCAAATTTTGAGCGATGTCTGAAGGACGAGTGTTGATGGGGAGACCCCGAATCACCGCCTTCAGATTTTTTTCAGATTCAAGCAAAAAACTTTTGAATTGGATTTTTTCTTGAATGAGGTAGGACTGAATTTTCCTATAGTCCTCCTCATTCTCGACCTTTAGTTTCAGAAAACGCCCCTGGGCTTTGCTGGCCAGCGTTGGAACAATGTTCCGCATTCCGGACAGCAGTATTTGCCAATGAGGCGGCGGAATAATGTGAAAAGCAGGAACTCTGCTTGATTTAGTTTTAGCTTGATTAACGTTATTTTCCCCATTAGAGGTGCTACCATTAGTTTTTTGAACAATAGACTTGGGTTTTTTCTTTTTATAGTTAACTTTCTCCCAATTCCCATCCCCATCGGAATCAGGGTTGCTGTCAACCTTTTCTGAATGTAAGCGCTTGACCGAAACTGGTTTCTCAACTACTTCCATGTCGGAAGATGGCGCCACCAGTAACGAACCTGCGCTTACTGAATTTTCCTCATCATTACATTTAATACCATTATTATTGCCCATGCAATTATTTTTAGGAGGTGGTGGTGGTGGTGGTGTAAAATATAAGCTCAGCCCACTAACCTGTGATAGCAGGGTAGCAGCCTGCCATGCCAGTGATCTTTCTTGGACATGGGAGGAGAGCTTGGCTGTAGAAGCATCATCCAGCTCCTTTCTATTTAGCTTGAATATAGCTGCGTCATTGCAGGCTATGACTGCTCTAAGTTTGACCATCTCGGCCTCAGCTCCTTCGGATGACAGGCTCCGTAGATCCAGGCCCCTGAAATAAGGGCAGGTGACCGGAGTGCCTATCGGAGTCGGTTGTGGGCTATTTTCAGCCATTTTAAGTATATAATCTAAGTTTTACAATATTTTAAGACAGTGGTTCACAATAGTAAAAAAACTTTGTCTTCACGAGCGAAGGCCACTGATCCCCTCGGATATTAGCCTTGAAAAAGGCTCTTTAGGTCACAGTAGCAATCGCTCTAGTATTAACTGATTAAGCTTACGCCGCTAGATGGCGCAGCGCGGAGCTCAGGAAAAGACGTCTGTTCACAACGGAGGTTGGAACAGGACTCCTTCTTGAGATACAGTTAGAACAAAATTTTTGTCACACATAGACAGACAATTTCTAAAAATATCATGGTCAAAATGTGTTTTGGACCTCTCAAACGTGTATATTCATGGAAAACCGGAAGCTGAAAATTTTTATGAATCCAATACTTTCTACTATTGAATATAGAATGCAAAAACTGGAATGCTCCAAGTTTGTAAAAGAAAAGAAAAATGCTGCTAAAAGGAGAAAAGCTGAAAGTTTTGTATTTTTTTCCCCGACAGATTTTAGGAGCATGCCCCAATGGGGGGTCACGGACTACCCGACGGGGGGGGGGCTGTGCCCCCCCCGGCCGCCATCTCTGCCCATGTCCATTAGTGCGACTTAAAACCCAACCAACCAACCCCATGTCCATCTATTTGTAAATATATAATTTTTATCTTGATGTTTTTAAAAATACTTTATCCTGCTGTAATCCTATAGTATTGGAATACTTCATCAAGAATATTTTTGTCACGAATTTAAAGTAAATAAAGCATTTAAAGTCAGTTCCTGCTTCCTGGGTGAATTGTCTTCGCAGTGCAAAATCTACGGCCATCACTTTAAATAAGCTTGAACATTCTTCTCCATTTTCTCAATACATCGCTTCATCAAAAATGTTGCAAATTTTGCATCGTCAAAATTGCATCTATGTCTAAGCCTTACATCAAAGCAAGTTCAACAAACTATAGAACATTGAGAATATTGTTTCAACTGTCATGTCACTAATTCTAATGAGACAAGTTGAAATGGTGTAGATCTTGAACATCAGAATCAATGCAAAATCTTATTAAGTCATGTGGCATTAAGTTTGAAGTGCGGTGTCGTGTTAAATTTTCAAAGAGATGTGGTACGGCTTCCACAGCTGAAAAAACAGACCACCCTCTCAAAATTTCGGGCATGAGATCCATATTAATTTTAGCTCTGAAAGAAATTTCTTCTGCGTCATATCTCTGATTTCTCTCTTCAAGTATGATAGCATTCATAATCTAATATATATATATATATATACATACATACATATATTCATTAAATAATAACTTTAAGTAAAGTTAAAACCCAATTATTTAATTGTAAAGTTCACGTTATAATAAAAATAGTACTTACGTCCTCATTCACGAAGGAAGTTTTCTCGGTATTAATCGATTCAAAGGTAGATGGCCCAGTTTGATTCTAGAAATGATATTGCTATTAGTAAAAAATAAAAAAAATAAACTTACAATAATATCCGAAGAATTTTTTTATAAATAAAAACATGCGTACTTCAAAACCTGCATCAATCTGATTACTCACGGGTAACGGATTTTCTTGAAAAAATTTTACTCACTGTGCTTAACTATAAAAAATTCACAAACTTTATTAACTATAACACATAAATAATAATAATAATAGGGGGTAGAGGGATAATATAAATTAATATCTTACTTCGTCCTCCTAATCACAGAAATAATTTTCTGCGCCCGTAATCAAATTTTCAATAAAGATTTGTGAAGTTTCACTAAGACACTACATTAGAAAAAAAAATAATAATATTAGTAAAATAAAAATTATTTTTACTCTATGTTTTTTTTTTTACTAAAAATAACAGGAAAAAATAGCTTACCTCATCATCAGAATCCAGCATCGGTATATAAGAATCGTAAAAAAGAATCTACAAATAAAATAAAGAAAAAAATGTAAAACAAATATCAATTGCTGATAATTTGAATGGATAAAAGGTATCGTCAAAAGTCAAAAGTTATTATTATTATAAACTACAAATTTTCAAAATAAATAAATTAATTAAATAAATAAATATACTTTTAATAATATATGAAATAATGTTTTAGTTATAAAAAGCATGCAAGTATAAAATATAAAAATCCTTAAAAAAATAATAATAATAACCACATTCAAAAGAAAATAGTAAGAACTTACCCTAGAATCTTTCGGAGAATCATCTTCATCCACCAAGAAAACAGTTTTCAAAAAACACAAAAATATAACAAATTTAAGCAAACGCACAAGCCAAAGAGATGTTACATTCACTGAAATAAACAAAGCAAGTTAGGTATCCCGCTGTTGCCAATGATCGTTTACTTAATTGTCTAAGCGAATCGTGTTGCCATTCCGTCTAAATCTTGGAAGCAAAACTGCTCAACTCTACAAACGGCAGCAATTTCACCATGTTTTCAGAAGTAAACAACTCAACACAATGACGTGTTAAGCGATTTGAAGTCTCAAGATGAAACATGAATGGTGACGCCGCCATAGCTATGCGCGTATTCTCTAGCGGTGAGATCAAAGTAGAATTCAATGTGTCTTAATTAATTGTTCATCACATCCACAATTTAAAAATATTTAATTAAAACTCAAACGTTAGTATTTAATTGGCGTTCGTACAAGTACAAACTTGCTGGAACAAGTCAGAGCATGGTGACGTCATAGGTTAACGGCATAAAATTTTTTGCAAGTCCCCATTCCGAAACTATTATCAAGTGTCGCCAACGCAAAAAAAAAAAAAGTAACCCTCCCGTTATATTTATTTAACTGACGTCATAGGTTAGAGACATAAAATTTTTACAAGTCCCCATTCCGAAACTAACATCAAGTGTTGCCAATGGAAAAAACAAAGTAACACTCCCGTCATCTTTCATGATCAAGCAGCCAACCAACCAATGAATTAAAAATACCCCCGTCATGTTTCATGATCAAGCAACCAGCCAACCAACCAATCAAAAACAACCTCGTCATCTTTGACGAGAAATACACAACTCAACCAGCAGGATGGAAACAACTCAACTCGTGACGTCATTTCCGGTTTCCTCCCCCCATTTCTCCCTTCTATGACTTCACTTCCGTCCCTTACCCGGCTCTACTTACTGTTGGCGATTTTTTGTTCTGAACATAAATGTTATTATTATTATTATTAAAAGATACAGTAAGCAAAACTTGTGTAAAACACTACAGCTGCTGAAATTTATTTTTACCCTGTTATTAACACTTTCCAACAAAGTTCAAAAGTGTTTAACTTCGGTTTGTCTGTACTCACTTTAACTCTCATAAATAATCATGGACATTTTTGAAATCATATAAGGTGTAATATATTTAAACTAATTCAATTTAGAGAATTAAGTGTAGCAATTATAAACACTTTATAAAAATAATCACTTAAAAAGAGCGAAATAATAAAATATTAAAAAGAATCTTACCTGTGAAATAAAATCCTTATTTTACATAACTTCTAGGGCTTTTAAAGTACATCTAATTACTATTTCTTCTATAAAGTTCTTTTTAAATTTAAAACAATCTAACTTTTAAAGTGAAATAAAAATTTTAAAAAGAACTTTCAAAGAAAAGGGGAAAATATCGTCTGCTTAAGAAAAAGCAGAGTTTAGAGCATGGCGAGAAATTTTCCTGTAGTTCAAGAGTCACGTGACATTTATGAATCTTTGCCACTGAAAAAGATTGCCATCGTTCCGTCCACTTTTATAATAGGTCTATGGACTGAACACGATAACATCTAAATGCTTTGTTCGAATGCGCTAAAAGTTTGTAGGTATGTTATAGGTCACGGTAGTACAAATCCTATTGATTTTGGAGAACCTAGCTCTTATAGTTTTTTTCAGAGACATAAAGAAACATTCTTTATAAATATGATGTATGGGTTCTAATTATTTGAAATGGAATATAGCGCTATATTAAACAACATTAAACAACATTAGTGACTTTTAAGCCCACAGTTCAAATCCTCCAAACGAAACGAAAGTCATGATAATTTTTCTAGCTGCCCACTGTCGCATTTGAGTTTCCACTCAGGCGGCCCTATGTATTACATTTTTTCTTTCTTTCTTTTTTTTTAAATGTGTTTTATTTTAAATAAACACTACGGAGGCAAGCCTATGCCAAGTCTAGAAACAATCTACACTGTCGCATGTCGGTGAGGGGCCTACTTTCGTCGGTCAATATTAAATAACATACTACAGTCGAGCACCTTTTATACGTTTCTCATTTATACGTTTTTCTCATTTATACGTTTTTCGACTTCGGTCCCAAATCATTCCATTGAATTCTAATGTTAAAATATTTCGTTTATACGACAGAAGTAAATTCTTAATTTCACTTATACGTTTTTTTCCTCCTTGTAGAATCTCAAGTTTGAGTTTCATTCCAGGATTTAAAAAAAAAAAAAAAAAAAAAAAAAGATGAATGCTCTTTATGTTTTATTCTTATTTTTTTTTTTTTTTTTTTTTTTTCGATTATTTTTTCTTAGAACTATGGTACAAAGTGCAGCAATAGAACAAAGTGCGACTTGCATCGATAGCCTGGGGGGAAGGGGGGTTTAAGAGAAATTTTCAGAGATAAACCAAGTAGCCAGTGACCACTTGAAGACCGCCCACTTTCTCTTTTAATTGATTCCAGGAATGGGGTATGAAAGGAAAAAAGCCCACAATTTTATAGGCATTTTGTAAACTTGAAGATTTATTACTCACTTCCATAGAAGATTATCCTGTTTATTTGACATTAAGGTTGGAGAAACATTTTTTATTTTTCTTTCCTTCCTTTTAATCGCTTGCAAAAATGTCATCTTCATATAGAGAACAAAAGGCTTTGTAATTAAAGGCTAAAATCGAAATCTTGAAAAAAAATTCTGAATTTCTATATTTTTAATTATTATTTATTATTTATTCAACCTTTTAAAAATATTTTAAATATAATTAAAAGTATATCTTATTCGAATAAATGTAAAGGAAATTATGAAAATTGATTAGACTTTTATTATTAATATGATACTTTATTGTGTATTAATGTTAAAACGAATTTTCAGTTGTACGTTTTTTTCAGTTATACGTTTTTTAGGAACGGTCCGTTGAAAAACGTATAAACGGTGCTCCACTGTATTTGGAGAAAACACTCAACCTATTATAATTTTCTTTTTTGTTTATTTGTCTTACATTAATTGATTTATACAACCGTTAATTACTTACAAGGGAACTCTTTGAAGTGGTAATCGCCGATTTTCTTGAAAAAAATACTGGCATAAGATTTAATCATAAATAATGTTTTCCTAAAATATTAGCTGCTGAGTCGCAATAGATAATCTAGAAAAAATTATTAAAAATGAGAACATGTCTGGAATATTTCCAAAAAAGCGCTTGTTTGGCGACTGCATTCTCGAAAATTTCATTGCTATAAAGATTAAATAGATGTAGATGTTCTACTTTCTCTTTGACAGCCAAACGAAGTCCATACGCAGTCAAGCACTTGAAAATTAAGAAGAGATTAACAAAAACCTGATAATTTAATAGATTTCGACTAACTTAGTTGAAATTCTAAATAATATTTAACATTTCAATTAAGTAAGCTGTTTCAATGAGAATTGCGAGTTCATTAACGCCAAGTTTTTAATAATGACATTTAAAAAAATTAATGATCAGGGCTTTTATATAAATTGAAATAAAACAGAACATTATATATGTATTAAAGCACAGTACTGTTTATTTCAAACCAAAATGAGAGAATTTCAAATCAGAACACATTTTTTTTATAAGACATTAAGCATTACGAAACTTCGACGAACAAACAGCTCCACAGAAAATAAGTTGTGGAGGTTCAACATCTCATTATAGCTACGCATGGGTAATTGGAGACGGTGTACGATTCAACCCTAAATTTTGTCCGACGATAAACAAAGAACTAGCAAAGTGCGAACATAAAATAACTTGCTCTCAGCTAGGTTAACGTTGAGGTTGAATCGATTCAATATTAAGGGGTGGTCCGGAGACAAAATGTAAAATTTTGATCTCCGCGGTGGCACATCCGCTTCGGTATCCCCTATTGTGTTATTTTATGGAGTATAGAGGACATGGAACCCACGGCGGATTGTACGTACCCCAGTGTTGCCAGATTTGGGGACTTTTTTATTCAACCCCCGCCACTAAATTTTAATTGTAACGGTTGCCTAAGCACTTCGAAAGATAAACGTCTATTATGTATAGCAAATATCACTTCTCAAAATTATTGGTGAGAGTTGAATAAAAAAGTCCCCAAATCTGGCAACACTGACGTACCCTCTACCATTAACGTACACGTCGATCTTTTATCATTTACAGTATACAATTTGCAATTCTCGAACTTTAAGTTCGTTGCTCTGCGAATTGAGCTATCTTCGTCTCATTTGAGAAAGATGCAGCCAGGAAAGATTTAAGCCAACGAAACGCTATTTAAACTTAAGATAGACGTGCCTAACCGTAGTATTGAAGTCGAGTAAGTTTTACAAATCACTGATGCTACACAGTGGGCAATTGGCGACGATCTGGCACTCACCCCTAAGGAGGATCCGGCATGTCTAACAGAAAATATGGCTTCTTTAAAATATACATTAAATATTTCATTTTTTTTTCTTTCGTTTGAAAAAGAATAACAGATACCCCTCGAAGTCTTATAAAACTTATGTACAGTCGGTAACAAAAGTGTCCGAACACTAGCAAAAATTCCTATCTAAAAAAAGTACACTTCATACGGTTTTGTTAAACAAATCCTTGTCGAATCCTGTTCTTAGTCAGTCTAAGAACAGGATTCGACAAGGATTTATTTAATAAAACCGTATGAAGTGCACTTTTTTTACATAGGAATTTTTGCTAATGTTCGGATACGTTTGTTACCGACTGTACATCCGATCTGACTCGACATCCCCCTGTAAATTTCGTCTGATGAGGACAAATGTTACACAACAGGATTAAAAAAAAAAAAAAAAAAAAAAGAACCACTCAGCGCCAGGGGGAGAATCGAACCCCTTTTTCTACCCTTGAAAGAGATTAGCGAGGGCGACATACTTATTCAGCCACGGAATACCCGCGTTCAGCGTAACAATTATTTTTGAAACTACAAGATTTCGCAGTTAATAATTCTATAAGATTCTACTGCATATTTTTACAATTTTTTTTATAAAATTATTCTTAAACTTATATATATGTTTATATATAAACTGCCAGAAGTGTAATAAACCATGAAGTAGTAGTAATGCACATGGTTTTTTCAATTTTAAATAATCCCCTCCGCGAAGGATCAAAATTGTGATAGCACGTCTACGGACCATCCCTAGGAATGTATCCCAGACGGTCGCCAACTGATCGCTTCATAGCTCTAGTGCGAATTATAACCTACTCAACTTCAAAACATTTTAAATATTTTATTTTTGATTTATTTATTTCAGTATTAATTGAATCAGATATACTAAAAATCAAATGTTCAATCAAATATTCAATAATCATATATTATAATTCAGATTAAATTTTTAATCGCCAGCAAATTTATATAAATGCATATGCCGAGTATTCCAGACATTCAATTACTCTAGATCACATGTAAATGTTATCTGAAGTAATGTAAAATTAAATCTGAATTTGTAATTGCATTATTTTAAATATATGCAATATTGAAACATTACAAAATAATATATCTAACACAAAACATAATGTCACTTTTTCTAAATAGAAACTTCTAGATTTCAGAAAATATATTGAGTGTTGAGTGGGTTTTAACGTCGCACTATAGCTACGTAGTGGTAAGTTAGAGATGGCTTTGTATTCACTCATAGGGATATTCTGGAGACATGCCATCATAATTTTGATCCTCCGCGGAGGGGATGGATTCCTTGCTTCAGTAACCCTAGAGCGATAGAAAACACAACCCTCCTATACTGAAGCACAGAGTAAATATAGTAACTAGAGAGCGCACCACTATTGTGTCGTCCGAATGAAAGTGTCTCGAAGATGAAACACGTGAGTTTAGGCATTTGGCGATGAAGGGGTTGCTTGTTAACGCCAGTTCCATTGCTTTATCACAGTTATTGGAGTGAGTGTAATACTCCTATGCGGCAAACGGATGAAAAGAGAAAAAAAAAGGATACGTAATAGAACATTTACTGACACTGATATGTTCAACATAATTATAATTACTATTATTTTATGTAATTATCACTCGTTATATTATTATTTAAATATGTTTGCCTTTATTTATTTATTATTTATTATTTATTTCTTTATATTTTAATATAGCTTATCAATAAATATATAAAATGAAACAAACGTTGCCGCTTTATTTGCAACACTAAACCCTACTTTGTTCACCTGACGAAGGGTTGTGCTTTTTTTTTTTTACCTGAAACAATTGTTGCCAGTTTGTTGCAATTTATAGTATTTTTTTTTTTTTAAGTTTCGTACTTTTTAATTTAAAACGCTAGTTCTGTGGTGTATTTTAATAACTCTAACTATGAACTTTCTATTTTAAAAACTTTGTAACTTATTCAAAATTTAAATTTTTATTTTTTAAATTATTATTATTTTGTTCTAAATTTTTATTTTTGAAAAAAAAAAAAAAGTTTCACACAAACAAGCATTATTGTTTTCTTATAGTATACTTAAATACAGAAATTAAAGATAACAAATCTATGATGGGGAATAGTGAAGAAGTATAATTAGGTAAATTAATTTAAATACTCAATCTTTTTAAATATCAGTGACGGGAAAATATGTCTTGTAAACCTTAATTACTAAAAAATTTCATTAAATGAATAAATAAAATATCTTAAATAAATTCAATTTAATGCTAACCTCTACAATGTTCTTTTTTTCCTTTCCTTTCCCTTTTTTTTTTTTTTTTTTTTTAAGTAATTTAATAGATGTTACATAACTTCAACGAACGTATTTCTTTTAACATATTTTTAATTCAATTGTAACAAGATTTTTTTTTTTTTTTTAATGAATAAAATATTATATATATATATATATATATATATATATATATATATCTGTGTACTTTATCTTTAATGAAAATGCTCTGAAGTATATTCGATTAATCGATATCTGTCGATCTTTTACTTTACTTCAATTTAGGTTTTGGCATCATCCTTTTCTCCAGTTGGTGTTAACTGTTATGCATGTGGTTACTCTGCTTCTTTCATGTTATCACTTTGGTTTTCATTAAGTTTTTAATTAATCTTTATTTAATCTTTGTTTTAATTTAATATTTCACTTATTTCTCATTCTTTATGGTTCTTGCTGTTTCGGATCTTGGCGTGAAATGATATAAATTGCTATGATTGGCAATATCGTTTTACGAAATCGTTGCAGCTTCAAAACTTTATGAAGTATGCGCCCCTTGATAAGTATGCTTCTAATTTTAAGCATTTATATACAATTAATTCTGTGATTTATTATTTGTTTTCTCTCTCATAAGTTTAATGATCCTTTTTTATTATCATTTAGGTCGGCGTAAGTATTTTAAGTTACTATCGTAACTTATTGGTTCTTAATCTATATCGCAACTTTTTGTGTAATTCTTTCCTCTATGTTAAATTCAGTTCTATATTTTAGTGTGCTGTTATTATTTTAGTTCTATTAATTGCTAAATTTTAAGATTAAATTTTATTACGATATATATATATACATATATATATATATATATGTATATATATATATATATATATATATATGTATATATATATATATATATATATATATATATATATATATATATATATATATATATATATATTAAAATAAAGCATTGCAAAATAGCATTTTAGCATAAAATACAGTAATAACATTTCTAAATTAATTTTAGCAATACAAATTTAGTACGCACACATACACACATGCATTAAAAATTAAAAAGGATTTTTTTTCTTTTTTTTTTTTTTTTTTTTTTTTTCAATATATCAATCAAAAATAATAAGTAAAAGTACTTTTTATTTTATATTTTTATTTTTATTTTTATTTTTATTTGGAAGAAAGTACAGCATTTCACCGAACAGAAGAAATTTTCTCTTGGCGACAAACTCTATCGCCAAGATTCGATAGGCATTAAATCTTCTGAACTACAGATTAATTAAGCGTTTTTAATAATTATGCATGGAATACTTTAACTGAGGATGACAAATGATTCTATGCTCTATTGTTTCATACATATATGACTTTTATTTTTGGGTAAAATCTATCGAAAACATCAAGGACATTAGCGACTACCATATAAATCAGTGCTACAGTGATGCTCAGGGGAAAGTGTTTTGCCAGAAGTCACGTGACACAATCTTCCTTCCGCAAGTACTCTTTTATTGCTCTCTCTAGTTCCTATATTTACTCTGTGTACTGAAGTTCCTTGGTACAACTGAAGGAAGTTACAATGATTTGGAGATGACTTTTTTCGTATTTGGCGTTCAAAACATAAAGTTTAATAATTTTTTACAGCTTTCCTGTCGCGATTCAGCAGCTAATTTTTTCACGGGTGAATTTAGTATAGTGAAAACTATTTTCTGTAATTTTTTTAAGAAAATCGGTGATTACCACTTGGAAGAGTTCCCTCGTTAGTGTTCGGAAAGACGAGTGGAGTCTTGTATCTATAACGCATATCCCTTTATTTTAAATTAGATAAATGTATCTAATAAGAAGCGGAAAAACACTATTATTATTATATTTTTTTTTTTTGTTTGCGTGTGTGTGTGTGTGTGTGTATGTGTATGTGTTATTATATAACTTTGAAATAAGTTTTTACTCCTTTATTATAAACTAGCAAACTTTGCCCGCTTCGCTGGGCACTATACTTAAATGACTTGTCAAAATCCCATATCATCTATAATAATAAATGGAAAGGTTTGTCTGTCTGTCTGTCTGTCTGTCTGTCTATCTGTCTGTCTGTCTGTCTGTCTGTTCTTTTATACGTTCAGCCCCTACTGAACGCAGAAACACAAGAATTGACATACGGATGCTCTGGAGCCTTTCCGATGTTTTCCTCGAAACAGAATTTAAAAATCTTAATTAGTTTCGGAGATATTAATTAAAATGTTGACCCATGTCGATCGTTCAATGACCAAAAATCCTTATTGCTTAAAAAGAGGCATTCTATCAGCATTCAGCAGACGATTTTAACGGCTGTCTCCAAGGGAAACAAAAGAGGTGCAAGTCATTAATGTCACATGATCTTTATCTGGGGTTAAAAATTGCAAATTTCAAAGTGCTTCAAATTTTCTTTTTCGTACACAACACTTAATATACAACCTTTTCAGCACAAAACCAACCTGCAGTTAAAATTTCATCAATTTTCATTAATAAACAAAGCAGTTACATTTTAATTGCAAAATAAATTTTATTCTAACACGTAATCCATCTTTCAATAGACGATAGAAGTTCCCATAGCAACAAAATACATTTGAAGGAACTAAAAAATACTTTTTCTTTTTCTTTTTACTTCCATTACCGGACTAACGTGGTATGTATAGGTTTTGGGGAAATAAAAAATATTTATTTTTCTTTTTACTTCCATTAATAAAACTACCGTAGAAAATGGAATTAGAGATTTCACGTGATTTACATGTTTTAGAATGTCCTGAGTAGGTTTTCTTTTGTATCTCAGCTAAAATTTCGATATTTCAAATTCCAATTAAATAATTTTTAATACATCATTCGAAAGATATTTTAAAGTTGTTTTAAATTATCGAAAGTTTTCACCAGATTTACACGTTTTGAGGTCTCCTGAATTAGTTTTCTTTTGTATCTCAGCTACTAATTAAAATAATTTCATAAGTAATGCATCATTAGAAAGCTTTTTTGATTTGGAATCGAACAGTGGAATACAGAAATTTGTACCGCCAGATGGCGCTGTAATATTTTAAAATTTCAATATTTCATTATTTCAATTTCTAATTATGATTAAATTATTTTGAATACATCATTCGAAAGATATTTTAAAGTTCTTTTAAATTATCGAAAGTTTTCACCAGATTTACACGTTTTGAGGTGTCCTGAATCAGTTTTCTTTTATATCTCAGAAATTAATTAAAAAAATTTCATAAGTAATACATCATTTGAAAGCTTTGTTGACTTGATACACATTTTAAAGTACTTTTACATTATCGAAAATGGAATTCGAGATTTCACCCGATTTACACGTTTTGAGTGTCCTGATTAGGTTTTCTTTTGTATCTCAGCTACTAATTAAAATAATTTTATAAGTAATACATCATTAGAAAGCTTTTTTGATTTGGAATCGAACAGTGGATTACAGAAATTTCTACCACCAGATGGCGCTGTAATACATTCAAATTTCAATATTTCAATTTCTAATTATGATTAAATTATTTTTAATGCATCATTCGAAAGATATTTTAAAGTTCTTTTATATTATCGACAGTTTTTACCAGATTTACACGTTTTGAGGTCTCCTGAATTAGTTTTCTTTTGTATCTCAGCTACTAATTAAAATAATTTCGTAAGTAATACATCATTAGAAAGCTTTTCGAACAGTGGAATACAGAAATTTGTACCGCCAGATGGCGCTGTAATATTTAAAAATTTCAATATTTCAATTTCTAATTATGATTAAATTATTTTTAATACAGCATTCGAAAGATATTTTAAGTTCTTTTAAATTATCGAAAGTTTTCACCAGATTTACACGTTTTGAGGTGTCCTGAATCAGTTTTCTTTTGTATCTCAGCTACTAATTAAAATAATTTCATAAGTAATACATCATTAGAAAGCTTTTTTTGATTTGGAATCGAACAGTGGAATGCAGAAATTTGTACCGCCAGATGGCGCTGTAATACTTTAAAATTTCAATATTTCAATTTCTAATTATGATTAAATTATTTTTAATACAGCATTCGAAAGATATTTTAAAGTTCTTTTAAATTATCGAAAGTTTTCACCAGATTTACACGTTTTGAGGCGTCCTGAATCAGTTTTCTTTTGTATCTCAGCTACTAATTAAAATAATTTCATAAGTAATACATCATTAGAAAGCTTTTTTTGATTTGGAATCGAACGGTGGAATGCAGAAATTTGTACCGCCAGATGGCGCTGTAATATTTGAAAATTTCAATATTTCAATTTCTAATTATGATTAAATTATTTTTAATACAGCATTCGAAAGATATTTTAAAGTTCTTTTAAATTATCGAAAGTTTTCACCAGATTTACACGTTTTGAGGTGTCCTGAATCAGTTTTCTTTTGTATCTCAGCTACTAATTAAAATAATTTCATAAGTAATACATCATTAGAAAGCTTTTTTTGATTTGGAATCGAACAGTGGAATGCAGAAATTTGTACCGCCAGATGGCGCTGTAATATTTTAAAATTTCAATATTTCAATTTCTAATTATGATTAAATTATTTGTAATACATCATTCGAAAGATATTTTAAAGTTCTTTTAAATTATCGAAAGTTTTCACCAGATTTACACGTTTTGAGGTGTCCTGAATCAGTTTTCTTTTATATCTCAGAAATTAATTAAAAAAAATTTATAAGTAATACATCATTTGAAAGCTTTGTTGACTTGATACACATTTTAAAGTACTTTTACATTATCGAAAATGGAATTCGAGATTTCACCCGATTTACACGTTTTGATGTGTCCTGATTAGGTTTTCTTTTGTATCTCAGCTACTAATTAAAATAATTTTATAAGTAATACATCATTAGAAAGCTTTTTTGATTTGGAATCGAACAGTGGATTACAGAAATTTCTACCGCCAGATGGCGCTGTAATACATTCAAATTTCAATATTTCAATTTCTAATTATGATTAAATTATTTTTAATGCATCATTCGAAAGATATTTTAAAGTTCTTTTATATTATCGACAGTTTTTACCAGATTTACACGTTATGAGGTCTCCTGAATTAGTTTTCTTTTGTATCTCAGCTACTAATTAAAATAATTTCGTAAGTAATACATCATTAGAAAGCTTTTCGAACAGAAATTTGTACCGCCAGATGGCGCTGTAATATTTTAAAATTTCAATATTTCAATTTCTAATTATGATTAAATTATTTATAATACATCATTCGAAAGATATTTTGAAGTTCTTTTAAATTATCGAAAGTTTTCACCAGATTTACACGTTTTGAAGTGTCCTGAATTTTTTTTTTTTTTTTTGTATCTCAGTTATTAATTAAAAAAGTTCATAAGTAATACATCATTTGAAAGCTTATTTTAGTTGATACACATTTTAAAGTACTTTTACATTATCGAAAATGGAATTCAAGATTTCACCCGATTTACACGTTTTGAGGTGTCCTGATTAGGTTTTCTTTTGTATCTCATCTACTAATTAAAATAATTTCATGAGTAATACATCATTTGAAAGCTTTGTTGATCTGGAATGGAACAATAGATTACAGAAATTTCTACCGCCAGATGGCCCTGTAATATTTTTAAATTTCAATATTTCATATTCTAATTATGATTAAATTATTTCTAATACATCATTCGAAAGATATTTTAAAGTTCTTTTACATTGTCGAATGTGGAATTCGAGATTTCACCTGATTTACAATATAAAGTGTCCTGATCAGGTTTTCTTTTGCATCTCAGCTAATTGAGTAAGACCGTTTAAAATTGGTATATGCAAGTTAATTAGGAGGGGCTGGAACGGTGGGGAAGGAATAGGCGCGCATGGGTTTGGGACCCGGTGCGAGTTTTTACCCGATGATAAAAGATTTTTTTTTTTAATTTTATTTTCTTAATAAAAGTTTGAGTTGAGAAGGAATATGCGTGTACAGCGCACGTATATCCTCAAACGTGCGCGCGCAGCGCGCATGGGTCTGCGCTGCCGAAGGCAGTGGCGTCCCGGTGTGAGTTTTTACCCGATGCTAAATGATATATTTTTTAATTCTTTTTCTTGAGAATGAAAGTTTATGAGTAATAACATGGAATTTTGAGAAGTCATAAGGATGGTGAAGGAATACGTGCGCGCAGTGCACGGGTCTACGCTGCCGAAGGCAGTGGGGACCCGGTGCGACATTTTTCCTGATCACATTTTTTTTTTCTTTTTTTATCACATGATAAAAAATAATGCAATTTAGAGAATTCATTAATTATTGTGATTCATTTAAAAATAGTGACCAGCGAAGCGGGCGTAGCCTGCTAGTTATTAATAACCTAAGTTAAATTCCCAGATGTGTTCGGTAGAGGTTTTTCCCGCTCGCAACGAGGAAAGTCTGGGTCCACACTGCCATCGATAACAACTTATCTGCTTCTTACTTTCGCTTCCCCAGCGGGTAATTTCGAAATTTTACGAAATCCCACCAAAGTAAATAATGCGTACACCAAAATTCGCCAATCTAAGATAATTTAAAGAGAATTCAAACGGAAAAACGTGATTTCACATGTGTTTATTACCCCCCACCCCCGAGTGGTAGGTGTGATATATTCAAAATCAGGTACATAAGACATTACTTGAATTGCAACTTTTGTTAAAAGTCAATCTTACTATTTTAGTGAAACTAAAAAAGAAATACTATTGTGAAATAACTTAACAAAGTTTTAATAATAATACGAAATAGTACATAACCATTCCTTTTAACATCCTGTTCATACAGGAAAATCATAAAAACATGAATCACATATATGTGTGATTCCTAGCATGTGTAAAAATTACAGAGAAGTTCAGGAGAACGACTTCTCTCTACACAGTGCATAATCCAAGTCTCTAGAGTTATTTTTGATTTTTTCAGTCCACCAAAATTTTGATGATATGCAAAGGGGAAGGGGGGGACTATTTTCCCACAGGATGACAACAAATGAGAAAGTTTTTGGTCACGTGAGATACATAAGTTCACACCTAGTTTAATAATTCATTGGTGTTTGCTCGGCGTCAAAATTTCTGGGTACCACCTACGCCTAGGAGCGCAAGACGGCATTATCAAAGTCGAGCGTGAAATTGCAGAGATTTTGCATCTGAGAGTGTGAAAGGATTCACGGAATGTCCGTTTTCATGATTTCGCAGACAGAGAGGCACCTCAAACCTCACACTGGCAGTGTGTACAAAAAAAGAAAACCTTGACGATATCACATAGGATAAAGGGAGAATTTTGTAAAATCCTGTTACAATAAGTGTCAGATACATATAAACAATTTATGCCCCAAATTTCGCGACCACCAATCCCATGCATTTCCCAAGACAAATTTAGCACTAAAAGGGGGGGTCTCGAATTTGCTCCTTCGTAACGCCCCCCCCCCTCATTAAAAAATAAAAAAAAGAAAGGAAATGTGTTTTTGTAAATATCCTAATGAAGACATGGCTGTTTCCAATATGTTTGTACCATTTTAGTACAGCTCTACTAAAAAATCCGGAATTTCTGAAATTTTCTCCCAAAAAACGATTTTTCCCCTCCCTCCTGTAAGCATCAAGAATTCAAAAATCGTACATGTGAACACCTGAAAAATCATTTTTTTGACCGTTGTGAAGTAGACGGTCTGCGGTATAGACAGAACGATCTGCGCATGAGCAGATAATCGAAGACCTACTGTGTATGAGGGAAATGAGAGAAGTCGGCGAGAAGGTGCCGAAGTGAGTGGTGTAGTGTGCCCTGTGCCAGCCTGTGAGCTGGAAAGAGAGAACACCTGCCGGATTTTTTTCGTAGTGCTTCGAGAATTCAGCGATATGATTTTTAATTTTCCTATAAATTTTATTTTTGTGTGTTACATGTATCTGTGTTCCTGTTTTGTGTGAATAAAACGTGTTGTGTCTACAAAGAAGTTCTGATGCATCCTCGTCTAAACACGTTACACCGTATTTAAAGTTTTTAAGACAGATAAACGATAAAACTTATCGTCTATTAATGAAAATCAAATTAATAAAAAATATATTTGTTTAAATAACAGTGTTCAATGTTTAGTTAATATAGAAAACGAGTGTCCTTATAATTATGAGAACCAGTGTACCTTACAAAGTACGAGCATTTTAACTAAATAAGTTTTATCTACGCATGCATAAGTTTTATAAAAATATTCGTTTGCAAAATTTAATAGCCAAAGGTTTGGAGCTACTTAAATGAAAACTCCCAAAAAAATATCGTGTTAATTAAGAAAGTTATGAGTTATAGAATGAACATAATTTCAGTTCAGTTCTCTCAAAATAAAATCGAAAGTATAAGGGGTTTTACTCGCATTTTTATTTTGATTCAATCATTTGTGTACAGTATTTGCTGATTATAAATAAATGTTGCTATAACCTCCCATCATCTTCCTCTTTTTAGAGAGAAACTGAAATTCTATTCATTTTATCTTTCATAACTTTTTTTAATTTACACGATATTTGTTTGCGGATTTCATAACCTATGACTATTAAATTATGCAAATGAATTTTTTTATAAAGCTTGCGCATGCGTAATTACAAATTATTTAGTAAAAATGCTCATATTTCATAAGATATTTAACATTTTTGAATTCTGATTGCAGTATGCTGTGTCTAATGTAATGTGCCAAGTTTCCTAAAAATTACTTTGCATTGGGTCAAATATCCTACGAGTTATAATTAAAAAAGTGGCTTTTTTTTTTTTTTTTTTTTTTTTTGCAATTTTTTAAAGAAACCGCTATATCTCCATGAATATAATGGGCAGCCTCGTGAAAATTTATACAGATAATTAGAAGAATCCTCAAAATCACATGCTACAGCCAAAATACATTTCAAGTTTTACTTTTTACAGGGTGATGCAAAACATTGTGATTTTCCTTTAATTTTTTACTGGTTTCCTTCTTCGCTTCTGGGCAAAACTTTTTCTGAAATATTTGCAGTGTAACATGTTCATTATATTTCTAAAGTTTCAAGACAATTCCACAAGAATTTTTCTAGATAATTAACAAAATGTCTAAATTCGAAAGTTCCCAAATACTTATTGGTAGATAGTGTATATTTCGTTCTTGTTGTTTGTATTTAATAATATAAAAAATACTTAAATGTTTTCTTCAAACAAATTGATACCCAATGTCGAAATGCATAAAAAAGGTTTGCTTCAGAAATTTAACTGTTTAAATATTTAATTAAAAAATATTTATGTAAGAAAATTTTTTTATAATATTGATTGTTTCAGTACATAGTTTTGTTATTTCTCCACCTGTCATTTGCTAGTTTTATTTATTTATTTATTTATTTTTGTTCAATACACATGTGTATATCACACTGCTTTTTGCTAACTTTATTCGTAAATGGTGTTATACAAAATGCTATAAATGCTACTAGAAGAACGTGAAATTCATAGGTTTAATTTTTTAACTGTAATATATATAAATTTTTATTGTATGTAAGGGTATTTATTTGAAATTTTATTTTAACGAACACGTTTCATTGCATATATAATAAGCTTCACTAAATGAATATTTTCAATTTGAAATATAATAATTTTTGCAATATGTATTAATGTAGTAAGTCTGCAATATATATATATATATATATGCTGAAATTCATTTTAAATCTAATCATGTAAAATGTAAACATTCTTTTTGAGTATATAAGCAAGAATAATTTTACATCAATCTCGAAGATTGTCGATTATCAGCAGAGTCACAAGATTATTGATCTACAGGAATCATTTTACATAACATAAATTTACGATGTAATCAATAATAAAAAAGAAAAAGATTTTAATGATATATAAATATTTAGAAAAAATAAATAAATAAAGGATGGGAGGATAAAATCAGTTTTAAACTAGTATGTTGTGCACACCACAATACTGTCTACATGTTATATTATATAAATTCTCGCAGTACATATTATTTATTAAATTATTTTTCATTAAAATTTACACGATGAATGAAGACGACTTTTATCTCAGAGACGACTTTTATCTTTTTTTTTGTTTGTTTGTTTGTTTAAAAAAAAATACATATATATATATATAACTTTGTTTTAAATTATTACAGATCTATAGTTCAACCATTCATTTTAAAGATAAAGATATATGAGTTCTTTTGAATGATACCCACAGTGAAAATGTACACACACACACACACACACACTCGGGGAAGGGGGGCGATGCTTGATATGCACACATTTCTTTTCCAAGTTTACTACTATTATTATCAATAATCCATATTAATTTTACACTCATTCGTTAAAACTATCTCTCACTATGTACATTTCAAGAAATTTTGCCCTGTACTGCCATTTAAAAATTATGAGCAAATGAGATCACAGTGCCACCTGTTCAGCGATATAAATGTACAGTCGGGGGGAAAAAACGCAGCACTTGATGTAACTCCGTTGCTAATGAATGGACAAAAATGTAACAGGTATCATTCAACGGGGAATTGTGAGTAGTTTTAGAAAATGAAGTTAAATTTTGAATTGGGGGTCGTCTACATATTAAAACGCGTACCAACTTTGATTTTTTCAATGGTAATGCCCCATTTTTATTTTATATTTGAATTCCTGGGATCGCGACAACGCGAAAAAGTATACTGGTTGTATGTTTTACTTATGTTTTCACATAGTTATATGCATTCAAAAAATGAAGGTGCTAATGTTAAATTCATATTTCAAACTTTTATTAATATCTTCACAAAAATAACTGGATCGATATAATTTTTTTTACTTTTTTTTCTTTTTTAACGAGATACAGTGAAGAAACCAAACATAATCCATCATTACTTTTGATTCTGAAAAATATTAATAAATTCATATTCATAAAAACTATGAATTATGACCTATGTTAATTTTTACATAAAATTAATCCTAATGCTGAAAAATATGTGTGTGCAAATTTGCAGCTCATTCCAGTTATTAGTTTTCTAGATATAAATAAATCTTTCTTTTGGAGTGGTTTAGGGGGCTGTCTCTTATAAAGTTTTGCATGAGATAACGAAAAAATTTTAAAAAGAACAGAGAAAATTGAACAAAATATTTTTATTTTTTATTTAATGGTCAAATTATATAGCAGCAACGTCAAACGCAAAGAAATGAAACAAAAATGATGATTTTTAGACATTAGTGTTAGCATCAAGAATTCCGGTTTTCTAAAGCCCCGCCTTCCATCGTTCTTCAAAACAAAACAATACAGAAAAGAAAAGTAAATGCGACTTTGAGTATGCGTGTTAAACCCCTTATTTTACGTTGACAAAAATATACACAAGAACACAAGTGGTATTTACTTTATCGATTACTGGTGATAAATTTTGAATCGTTTAAACGAACACTAGAAGAAAACAATAACTAAATAAGCGGGGTTTACTGTTTGAAATAGAAAGCTAGGTTGACTGTAAAAATTGTCAATCAGAAAAAAAGCGAATGGAACTGGAATGCAAGGCAGACTTGTAAAATCGTTTCTTAACTGCCGTCATAGTCAAAGGCTTAATCTTTCACTTCATATATTGCTTTATTTTTTATTTTTATTTTTGTAAGGGGAAGTGATTATAATTTTAAGGATACTTTAATCTTTAAAATTTTTAAATATATTTTAACAATATATATATTTTTAAATATACTTTAACTTTTATAAATACATTTTAACACTTTTGCGACCGCAGAATTTTGTCTTTTTCAAAGTAAGGCCCGCCTACGGGCGTAATTCTCTCAAAATAAAATAATTCAGAACAAATTTTCTGTATTCACAATTATATTACAAATGGATATACATTATAATTATATTCTTTCTAATCAATATATTTTTATCCATATTATGTGTTATTGTAAAAATATGAACACTGGGTACATACTTAAGAAATAAGTAACACACAAATTACGAAAGAAACGCCCACCGACAGAGTTACAAATTTTCAACTGACGTGAATCTACGTCAGCAGTCGCGAAAGCGTTAATTAAGAAATTATATTTTCATAGAAATTATAAAACAAATCGTACAGTTCCAAGCAGTTCAACTGACCCAAAACTAGTAAGTGCGATTAAAATTGTTTAATATTTACTTCATGAAACCTTACAATAATTTGTTCGAAATAATTTAGTTTATGCGTTGTTGTATATATATAGCTATATTATTTCAGGTCGTATTGTGTCACACGTACGAAAGAAAATTTAAGCTTTATTGATGATCAGTAAATCCATGATAGACACTTTGTAACTGAAAAATATTGCACTTTAAGAGTATTGTCTGACCAATCATAAGTGTAAAAATACCTAAAATTACCTAAAATACCTATTTAAATATACCTAAAATTATCTAAAAATGTACTGAAGTATATACAGATCCAAAAAACTGAATTTAAGATAATTAAGGAGCTGCAAAGATGTTAAAATTTTTATTAATTATTATAACTCTTTTTCTCTTGAAATTTTTCCGGTGTGAAACAGTAAAATTTTGTCTAATTCTTGTAGGATCTTAATTTTATTTTTCTACATTTACAGATAACCCCCTAACACATTTTTGATTATAACTCTATGAATACGAAAGATAAAAAATACATATAGTATACTTTTCCGCACTGCCAGACTCTCAGAAATTTGAATATGAAGTCAAAATTGGGTTTTGCTATTGGGAAAAAAAAATCATTGTTGGAGCTCATTTCAATATGTAGATAACCCCTAATTTAAAGTTCGACAACATTTTCAGAAAGTGCGTTTGATTTCCTGTTGAACGGTGTCTATTAAATTTTTCTGCGTCAATTAATAATGAAATAACATCAAGTGCTGCGTTGTTTTTTTTTTTTTTTCCCGACTGTACCTTTTTCTCCTTTAATTTATTTTACTAGTGGATCTCCAGATCAGGAGCCTCAACGTCCTATTAATATCAGACATTATTCAATAGGTCATTTTTATTTATTCCTTATTACATAATAGTATATATTGATTCGATCGACTTATTGCCATAATCAGATACATTCCTGAGGGGGGCTGCCGCTCCCCCTCAACCTCCTGCTGTATCTCTCTTTGTATACCTATTTGTATATCATATAAACTGTTACGAAATTACAAATAATTGCATTTATTTTTGTATCAATTCTTTCAAAGAGGCTTGTTAAGTCGATAAATTGCTAATTTTGTGTATTTCTAGCCGTTTTAGCGTTAAAATAGCCTAATTTTCCTTTAAAAACGCATTAAAAGCTCCAATAAGGCAAGAAAGAGATTTGGCGCCAAATTTGGCGACTGTTTTCCTCCTTTGCGATTTTTTTGGCGACCTTGGAGAGAAAATCCTTATTAGGGATATACCAAATATGGAAGCTCTAATTTCATTGGCTGATGAGATACGAAAATTTTCCAGAACAGTCTGTGTTCGATAGAATAGTATAAAAGGAGCATTTTTTCAGCCAAGGCGGCCAATCTCAGATCTGTGTCAGTTTCGTCAAATGCTTGCTTTGCTTTGAGCTTCTTTGAATGAGACTTCCTTTATGTGTTATTGATAAACAGTTTGTACTGTTGTTTTGCTGTTAACGGCTGTTGTTTAAGCTATGTTTACTGGTTGAATTGAAGATGATACTTTGTTTATAGACCTGTATTTTTCTGGAACTTTCTGTGAATAAATCCCTGAATTTTCGCAAGTTTCGATTTTCATTCTCGGACTATTTACGAATCCCCAAGTACGCAACAATATGCATTCTTAATAAACGACGGTCTTGTATTATTTCCCCGAAATTCATAAATCCCAAATTTCATACAAAAAAAATTACATAGCATATCGGAAATATTTTTTGTAGCCTTTAAACTAATTGTCAATTCTATGCCCACAATTTTCAACAGGAAAGCATACTTTTAAAATTCTAATAAAATTTCATTATATTTGATGGGGTGTAACCCTGTTAAAATACACTTTTAAGAAATACCGACTATAGACCGTAATAGTACGAAATTCCTTTATGTATCCCGGAAAAGTAGTCACAGTCATTATAAACGCCAATAATAAGAATAAACCAAATTAATTATAACTCATTAATTTTTCAAACTAATTTGGCATCATTTGGATGATTACAGTACATACTCGGAATAATTTTGTGTGGTCTATATACATAACCTTTTTTAAGAGTAAACATGATTTTAAGCATCTTTTTAATGTATGTTAACTTTATTAAGTTCAATTCAGCATAAACGCATTAAAGTGCGCGCTTAAATTAAAAATTTGTCCATAGGCTCTAATGTTACGAAATTCTTTCGTGTGTTTTTGTAAACGAACCATAAACATTGTATACACCAGTAAAAACTATTCAGCTTATTTTGCGTTTAAAATTAATAATTGTTCCAAATTTAACATCGTTTGGATGGCTGCGTGACATATTCAGAACACTTTTGTAAGGTCCTGTACATTAATTAGAAAGCTTAAGAGCACATATTTTCTTCAAACAACATAAGTTTAAGCATCTTACTCACATACGCTAGTTTCATTTTCTTCATTGCAAAGTAATGATATTAAAATGCGTTTAAACGAAATTCACCACATGCGCCGTAATGTTAAGAATTTCGGCGTGTCCCTGTATACAGTTTATAAAAAATATAGCAATAAAAATTATACATCTACTTATATGCAAAGCTGGAACGTGTGCGCCAATTTGCAAGTCAATCGAAGGATTTTTGCGGCCGCAATTGCGGTACATACAAATTCTTCTTATAGGCCGTAAAAATAAGAGAAACTTTAGCGTGTCCCTGTACACGAACGATAAACGGAATACACACCTAACACTATACAGCTAATTCTGTTGGGCTCATAAATATGTGTACCAAATTGCAAGTCAATAGCGTTATTTTGGGGGCCGCTATTGTGGTACATACAAATTCTTCCCATGGGCCGTATTGATAAAAAAAACTTTGGCGTGTCCCTGTACACGAACAACAAATGGAATGCACACCCAAAACTATACAGCTAATTTCGTGGGGATCATGAACATGTGTACAAAATTTCAAGTCAATAGCGTGATTTTTGCGGCCGCTATCGCACGACAGACAGACGGACATACGGAACCCAAAATCCTTTTGAGTCTCAACAGAGGGCCTCCACTGACGTTTCGGCAAAAATTGGAAGTCAATAGCTTGATTTTTGCGGTGGCTATCGCGGTGCATACAGATTCTTCCCGTAGGCCGTAATGATAAAATATCTTTGGCTTGTCCCTGTACACGAACTACAAATGGAATACACACCTAAAACTATACAGCTGATTCCGTTGGGCTCATGAACATGTGTACCAAATTGCAAGTCAATAGCATGATTTTTCTGGCCGCTATCGTGGTACATACAAATCCCTCCCATAGGCCGTAATGATAAGAAAAATTTTGGCGTGTCCCTGTACACTAATTACAAATGGAATACACACCCAAAACTATACAGAGCATTTCGTGGGGCACATGAACACGTGTACCAAATTGCAAGTCAATAGCGTGATTTTTGTGGCCGCTATTGCGATACATACAAATTCCTCCCATAGGCCGTAATGATAAGAAAAACTTTGGCGTGTCCCTGTATACGAACTACTAATGGAATACATACTAAAAACCATACAGCTGATTTCGTGGGGCTCATGAACATGTGTATCAAATTTCAAGTCAATAGCGCTATTTATGCGGCCGCTATCGCGCAAGAGACAGACAGACAGAAAGACACACAGACACAGCCCAAAACCGTTTTGAGTCTCAACAGAGGGCCTCCACTGACGTTTCGGCAATTACTTTGGGATAACTGGAGAAACAATGCTCTTCAACAACTAATTTCAAAAGAATTTATTTAATATATCTTCATCAATTTAATTGTCTTTAGGACAAAATTCTACTTGCTAAAAGTGCAAATGACACAGTAGAATCACACTTACTATTTAAAATAAGGAAAGAAACGAAAAGAAATCTCATATTGTATTTATAAATTTACTTCTTTTTTTTTTTTTTTTTTTAACTGCATTTAAATTTAATTAGCAATCTGCCTGTTTATCCTATTTTTAATCTGTTAACTGAACAAATCTCGAGATTTAACGAGTTATGGGAAATCTAATAATTAATTCAAACTATAATATCTTAGTTTACATTTTTTAGGAGGATTTACCCCTGCATGTTTCAATAATTATAAGATCTTTCTTTTGAGAAGAAAATATTGGATTCCTGAAAATTTTCTAACTCCTGATTTCGACAGATTTACACGTTTTGAGATGTCTTGCACACGATTTGACTATTTTTAGAAAATGTCTGTGTGTGCGTATCAAAAATTTTATTGGCGCTGTATCTGACGAACTAATGAATGAAATTTAACCAAACTTGATATTTAGTTGAACCTAATCTAAAATACTGATGATTGCATTTTGGGATCAATCGCTCAACAGGTAGCTCCGTCCTTTCTACATTTTTAACATGGCAGTGTAGAATAAAATTTTGTATAAATGTACATAATGAGAGTTATTTTAATGTGTGATTTCAAAATTAATACGCATTATTAACCATAGTACTAGTGAACTAGGAAAAAAAATGTGTGTGCATGTAGGAGCATCATCCCCCTCTGCTGTGGGGGAAGTACCTCCCTTCAGGGGTATAAAATTTCAATATGGATATCTTTGAGTAAAAAAACTTTTCAGTACCTTTCAAACAAATGGTTGAACTATAGATCTGTGATAGTTTAAAACGGTGTCGTGGTCCAAGCTCACGTATCTAAAGCTCACACTAGAGGAATCGTGGCTGAAGCTCACATACACCAGTATCTCGTGTTCCAAGCGCACAAATATGTTCACTCCTTTCCCCGACGCATCAACTTGACAGGTGGGAAGAGACTAAAAAAGGAAGGTTACTATGATAAGAGCATCAAGTCAATAGTTTTTACTTCTCGCCAGATGAAATCCGTTTTGCTTATTAAAAAGAACATGTGTTAACATTTAAAGATCACTGACATAAAAAATAATAATAACAACAAAGCTTCATTTAGGCCTGCATTTTCAATAGGCACTAATACCTTCTTTAGATAAAGATGCTGTTAGCAATGCATTTAAACAAGAAAGAAAAATTGTGCTGCTTATATAGATTATAAATTACTGTCGGTCCACGCATTTTAATTTGTATTTCAGAAAACAAAAAAGAGTCTTTAATAGTTTTACTTTTAAAGATAAAGTACAAATTAGGCTGCATTTCTGCAATTTCATTTTTCTGTATAGTGCAGGCATGGAACACGGGCGCAGAATTCATACCGGAATCCGTTTAAGAAATTCCTCTACCTATAATATCGTCGATTTAAGAAGTAGAAAATTTTCTTACATTGATAGTGGTATGAATTCTGCGCCCGTGTTCCATCCCTGATAGTGTCTAAGAAAATATATGCATCATGTATAGTGCATTAAATATTAAAGATATAGTTAAAAAAGAAAGAAAATGAAAAGAAAAAAATTACAAATGTTTCGAACAATTTTCAGTTTCACCACATAATGTATTTTAATTTATTGTCTCCCCACTAGCGGCTGGGAAGTTCAGCATTCAAAGTTGGAGGTACTGAGATCGAATCTATTGTCAACAGATATTCTCTTATACGGTTACAAATTTCAAGGTATTTACGCTAAAGTATTTACTAAGGTGCAACTAACCTACTCCCCTCCATTTTCAGCAAATCAAAGTCATGGTTAAGTGCTATCATATACAGCTATTAAGAAAATATAAATGATATTCAATTATTTGAAGTTCATTATGTTGATTAGAAACACGGTTATTTCAAAATAAACTAAAAATGCATTGACATTAAGAAACAGCTTCAGTATAAGATCTCTTGATGAAGTTTGAAAACTGGCTCCTAAGTAGCTCGAGTGATTTCTGGAAGTCTTTTATTATGCGATTGCAATAGCCATTTTAATTCATCACCAAAGTGGCAAAAAATAATGAAAGTCGCGAAGGGGATTCTATACTAAAACTGCACCCATTTTAGT
Organism: Salticus scenicus; assembly: GCA_963930645.1. Taxonomy (NCBI): domain Eukaryota; kingdom Metazoa; phylum Arthropoda; class Arachnida; order Araneae; family Salticidae; genus Salticus; species Salticus scenicus. Next base: position 30,633,167 of record OZ005651.1, on the reverse strand, counting down.
TTGTGGATGATAAAATCAAGGGGAAAAAACCTATAATTCGATTAATTTAAATGAACATTTAAAAAATAAATAAATCTAAATAAAATTTTAAATTATCTATTATGACATCAATTTTATCAGCTATTTTTATTTAAACAGGAATAATTTTTAAATTTAACATTCATGTGTAAAGAAGTGTTTCATTTTTATATTAAAAAAATAAATAAATGAAATAAAAAGTTGTAAACATGTTATATTGTTTGTCCGTGCTTGAAATTACAGATCAAAGAAGAATGTTAGGGAAAAACAAAAAATCATGTTTTTAAAAATATTGAAAATTTAAAGTGCATTGTGAATCTGCACATATTCCTCTATCTAGAGGGTCCACTAGCGGCCAAGCGGTTCTGCGCTAAAAAGCTGGTAGACGTGAGGGGCCGGGTTCGATCCCAGGTCGCGCTTGTCGGCCTAGTCGTTCAGAGTTTTCCGTGGTTTTCTTCAAAACTTGTGTAAATATGGGCTAGGATCCCTTAGAAAAACCCCCACAGAGGACATCCCCCCTCAGGTCCAGGACCTACAGCAGTCATTCGGCCTTATTCCCAAATTCAATCCTCTATCTAGAAGGAAAAAAAAGAATGTGCCATATTCTATATAGATTTTATATATATATATATATATATATATATATTCTATATAGATTTAATATATATATATTAAATCTATATCGCACATAGGCAAAGATACAAATATCTTCTTTTATTAGTATAAAAGCAGGCTTTGCCTGCCTCACGGGAAAAAAGAAAAGAAAGAACATATAAGCCTACTTTATTGATTGAAATCAATATTTTAAAAACAAATAAATATATTAAAATAAAATATTATGATGTCAGTTTAAAATATATATGTATATGTTTTTATTAAATAATTTAAACATTTAAATAAACAAATAATTAAAGTAAACCTTACTTCTACTCCTCGTGTGTTACGCCTGAGTACTTGCGGGACCCCCCCCCTCCCCCTTTAGTCACTGACGAAAGGGGGGGGGGGGGCTCCCGCAAGTACTCAGGCGTAACATACGAGGAGTAGAAGTAAGGTTTACTTTATATATTTGTAATAGTATGCTTCTCGCTTTAATGTTTTGAATGAATTTAAATAAACGATAATGATTATTGGCGACTATTTTCAGCACAGCTTTAATATGGAACACGCTTGGCACCTTGGCAGCTTCAAACAATTTGTTTGCCATTTTAGCAGTAAATAGAAATAGTTATTGCAATTGCATAAGTAAAGACCATGACATCAATCATCACATAGCAAAAAAAAAAAAAAAAAAAAAAAAAAAAAAAATGAAAATCACCAAAGAGGTTAAAGCTGTGTCAACGTTACTTTTGTGAATAACAAAATCAAGGGGAAAAATTGATTATTTGAAATTAATATCAAAAATATATATATATTAAGAGTGGGAATCGATTAACAGTTTTAACTGGGTTAATCGTAGTTCATTAATCGATTAATCGGCTGATTAATCGGATTTTTAATCGGTTTTCATTTTTCTTTGTATAATTTTATTTGAACGATGAATAAAACTCTTCCATATGTTTTTCTTTTTTTTTTTTTTTTTTTTTTTTTTTTTTTTTTGTTGTTTTTCTTAGATAGTACACGTCAGACCATAAAAATGATATAGGTGTTGATTTAACTAGTTCCTTAAACAGTAAATAATGAAAAGAGAAAACTTCTTACTTTTTTCTAATAAATGAAAAACTATTTTAAATTCAAAGATATTACAACACTTTAAAATCAACTGTAAATATTCGTACGTGACTGAACATTTATAGATCATATTTATTTTATGAAATACATTTCCTATTAAAATTTAATTGTGAAGATATTTAATTAAGATATTTAGTGCTGTTACCTCTTAATTATTGATATAATATTAATAATAATAATAAATTAAAAATATCTTATAAATATTAAAATTACACTTACTCATATATAATGGATCAGAATGCGAAACACACTTACATGTTTATTTTCAAATATTACACAACAGGTCGTAAAAAAGATACTGTTTTAAGCAATCCATTAAACATACAAACACATTGACATTTTCGAGATCTAAGCTTAATCTTATGTGAAATGTGTGTATATATATATATATATATATATCGAATATGTGAAAAAATATTTTGTAGGAGTGTGTGTGTTTGGGATTAAAACCAACTGACTTCACTATTATCCTAGACCTATAGGTGGAGTGCCCTTCGTGGGGGCCATTCTGAGGGGTATTTCTGAGGCACGTATTTCCGCGAGTTTCGGAGAAAACCATAGAAAACTCCGAACGGCTATGTTGTCCAGCGCGACCTGGGATCGAACCCGGAATTTCCCGTCTACCAGTTTTGAGCACAGAACCGTTCAGCCACTAATGGGGCAATATTTTGTAGGAAGAACAGCATTTTACACTTTTTTTTTAATTCGTAGTTTGAAATTTTAATCGGATTTTGAAAATTTTTAATCGAATTAATCGGACCGATTAACTCGATTAAAAAATTGATCGGGACTAAGCATTGATCGATTAATCGAACCGATTAATCGGCACAGCCCTAAAAAAAAAATGCATTATTATGTTAGTTTTATCAGATATTTTTTTATGATACAGATTTACATTTAAAAAAAAAATATTTTTTTTTTTAATTAAAGGGCGCGGGGGGAGGGGGGGGGGCAACATTGTTATGGGGTTTTTATTTAATATATTTTGAACAAATTATCCTATTGAATCAAAAGTTACAGCGCTAGATAGATTTATAAATTTGAAATTAATAAATGTTCCAATTTTTGTTGCGATCGGTGGAACAGTTTACTTTGTAAAACAAATTAAAATCTGATATAACACTGTGGTGTGTTTCGCCATTGTATTCCTGTTTCAATTTATTGGTCTTGTGGTAAGTGACGTCACGTAAATGTACATGTACCTGTAAACTGTATTGTCCAATCAATGATCTGTTAATTCCCCTTTACTTGTATTAATGCTAAACAGATCAGTCTTCAATATGTAGTCGTTTGTGTAACTTGTGTATGTCAACTGTAATTGTCTTAATCATTTATTAAATTCTATGTGTTTAAAATGTAGACGCCTCGTCATATCATAGTTATGGATAATTTATGAATCTTCTCCCTGCCCAGCAAATATAATAAAATGGCGATGATAGTAAAAGAAAAAAAAAAAAAAAGAAAAAAGAAAAAAAGAAAAAAAGTTTTGCTCTTCAACATTTACGAATATCTACTTGAAAATAATTAAAAATGCAATCTCCAGTGCACAAAAAAGAAAACGGAATTATTTCTACATATCAGTTATTCAAAATCTACCTCTTTCATAAAGAAAATTATTTATTGGAATGAAAAGTAAAACAATCGGAGACGGCAGCTGTGAATCTTTGTCTGCTATCGGGATGTTGATAGGATAGGCGCCATCGATAATTACTCATCTATAATAGTCTGCGATTTTTTTTTTTTTTTTTCGAGAAAGAGAGGGAAAAAGGTATTTATACATTTATTTTATTTTTTTCCTTTCTGTTCTTTTATTTGATTGCATGTTTTTATTATTAGAAGTAGCATATTTTCATTAAAAATGTTTCAAAATTTTAAGGAATTTAATGATACTGTTGAGTCTTTTGACGCTTATGTCAGGAGATTTAAACAGAATTTTATATTGTTTGATATAAAGGATGAAAAAAAAACTTAGTGCTTTGATTACTTTTATCGGACCGAAATTATGTAATTTACTAACAAATTTATTGTTTCCAGATCTTCCTGAATCAAAAACTTACACTGAACTAGTAGATGTTTCAACAAAACATCTGTGTAAGACCCCTAACAAAATTACAGAACGCATTAAATTTAGAAAATGTTTTCAGGGGGATTCTGAATCTGTTCAAGATTTTAGTGTTAGTTTAAAGAAATTTACAACACAATGCGCGTTTACGGGCGATTTGCTGTCAGAAAATTTGTTAGAACAATTTTTACGCGGATTAAAAAATGAAACAATCCAAAGCAAATTAATGTCGCAGGTTGAAGATTTAAAGTTTGAAAAAGCAGTAGAACAAGCCGCAACTATGCAAAGTGCTGAAAATGACATGGTCGAATTACAAAATAAGAATTTGAATTTGAATAAAGTTTCTGTTAATGCTAGCAAAACGAAACAAAATTATTCTCAAAATAACGTAAGTACTAAACAAAATGTGAACAAAACTGCGAGTGCAAATAAAAGTAAAACTTATTGTTATCGTTGTGGAAATAGCTCTCATTTAGCAAATGTTTGTAAATTTATTAATGCAGTTTGCAATTTTTGTAAGAAACGTGGTCATTTGAGTAAGGTATGTCGGAACGCACAAAACAATGTTACTCAAAAGAAAAGTGTAAACGTTCTTGATACTGTAGACATTTTGTCATTACAATCTGAAGGCACTAAACCTATAAAAATTTGGGTTTTGATAGAAAATAGTGCTAAAGCAGAAATGGAGCTCGATACAGGATCAGCGATTTCCGCTGTGCCGATAAATTGTTTTCGGAGATTATTTCCAGAACATAAAATGTTTCCTGCTGATGTACAATTAAAAACAGCTACTGGAGAAATTTTCCAGCCCGAGGGATTTGTTAGAGTAAATGTTACTTACGAAAATAAAACTAGGAATGTTAAGTTATATTTAATTAAAAAAGACAATTTTCCTTTATTGCTAGGAAGGGATTGGATAACCACATTTAATATATTCCCAAACAATTTACAAACTGTTCCGGTAAACAAAGTTAAAATCTCGGAAAATTTAAATAATTTACTGAATAAATTTCCAGACTTGTTTACAAATGACGTAGGTGAAATTAAAAATGTTAAAGCTGAATTACATTTAGAGAAAGACTCATCACCAATATTTTGTAAATCGCGAACAGTTACGTATGCATTAAGGAATGCAGTAAATGAAGAATTAGAAAGATTAGAAAACGAAGGGATAATAAAAGCTGTTAGTACTAGTAAATGGGCAACACCTATTGTTGCAGTAATAAAACCTAACGGAAAAATTCGTTTGTGCGGCGATTTTAAAGTCACGGTAAATAAATTTTTAAAGGTTGACAAATACCCGCTACCAAAAATTGAGGATATATTAACAACTTTAGGGGGTGGATTACATTTTACAAAAATTGATTTGAATCAAGCATACTTGCATTTACCGGTAGAGGAAAATTCACAAGAATTACATACAATTAACACTCCTAAAGGCTTATTTCAATTTACGCGATTGCCATACGAAATTGCAAGTTCTCCAGCAATATGGCAGAGAACTAAAGAGCAAATTTTAAAAGGTATAGAGGTCTCAGGGGAAACTGATGAAATACATTTAGAGCGATTAAAACAAGTGCTAGAAAGGTTACGTGAATATAATCTTAAAATAAATAAAGAAAAATCTTTTTTCATGAATGATGAAATTACATACTGCGGTTACAAAATTAATAAAAATTGCATACACAAAACGCAAGAAATAATTTCTGCTATTTTAAATGCTCCAACACCTAAAAACGTAACTCAAGTAAAAGCGTTCCTAGGCTTAGTATCTTACTATTCTATATTTGTTCCTAAATTATCTACGACTGCTTATCCTCTAAACGAATTATTACGTAAAAATGTAAATTTTCGGTAGACAAAAAAATTGCGAGAATTCATTTAATGCAATTAAACAGGAAATTACTTCCGAAAGGATTCTCGCCCACTTTAATCCTAAATTACCCTTAATTTTAGCCACGGATGCTTCTCCTTATGGAATTTCGGCAGTACTTTCGCATACAATGCCAGATAACTCCGAAAAACCCATAGCTTTTGCTTCTAGAACTTTGTCTTCTGCAAAAAAGCGGTATAGTCAGGTAGATAAATAAGCGTTATCAATAATTTTTGGAGTAAAGAAATTTTTTCAATTTTTATATGGTAGGTGATTTACACTGTATACTGATAGTAAACCCCTAGTTTCCATATTCTTACCCGTAAAAAGTATTCCGGTACTTTCGGCAGCTAGAATGCAAAGATATGCATTATACTTACAAACATTTAATTATGATATTAAATATAAAAAATCTGCAGAGCACGGAAATGCCGATGCTCTATCACATCTTCCATTACGTAATGAAGACTTACCGCTGCCGTCGTCGGATTCGCTACAACCAGAAAAAGTGTCACCAACTTTGTCACCAAATTTATTTGGCAACACTGATGAATCCGATTGTTTGTTTATTCATCAAATAACTATGGTACCTTTAACAACAAAAATGTTGTGTGCAAGTTCTAAAAAAGATCCAGTAATGAAAGAAATGTACCAACACTTAATATCAGGCACACAGATGCCAAATTACTTACTTTTCGGACATAAACAAGAAGATTTTTCATTACTCAATAACTGTATATTACAAGGAAATCGTGTTGTAATTCCGACTGTCCATAGCCAAAAAGTTTTACAAGATTTACATTTTGGCCATTTTGGCATAGTTAAAATGAAAGCACTGGCTCGTAGTTTTGTATGGTGGCCAGGTATCGATAAAGACATTGAGGATTTAGCAAATAACTGTTCTGTTTGTGTTAAATTAAAATACAATCCTTCTAAAATTGATAATTATCATTGGGAATGGCCTACAACACCTTGGAACAGAATACATGTAGACTTTTTTGGTCCAATTATGGAAAAAAATGTTTTTAATCGTAGTAGATGCCCATAGTAAATGGACAGAAGTGTTCATTGTTCCTAATACTACTGCTGAGAACACTATAAACTGTCTTTCTTCTCTTTTTCCCAGATATGGCTATCCTGTGTCCCTTGTGTCTTATAATGGGCCACAATTTACTTCAGAACAGTTCGAACATTTTCTACAAAGTAAAGGCATAAAACATATCTTAACTGCACCATATCATCCCTCTACAAATGGTCAGGCTGAAAGATATGTCCAAATAATTAAAAAAGGATTGAAATCCTTAAGTTCAGAGCCCGGAAATCTCCAATTTAAGTTAAACGAATTTCTATTCCAATATCGAATAATGTCTCATATTACAACAGTGGAGAGTCTCGCATCATTATTTCTCAAAAGAAATATAAGATCAAAATTAGATTTACTTGTACCAAATGTTAAAAATTATGTTGAAAACAAACATAAAAATGTTTTTAACAAGAAAAAGATAAGAGAATTCCAAGTAAATGAAAAAGTTGCAGTACGCAATTACACACCAGGAGTTAAATGGAAAATAGGTAAAGTAATTCCCAGAATAGGCAAATTACATTATAAAATTCAAGTAGGTTCATGTGTATGGAAAAGACACGTGGATCAACTGAAAAGTGTAGGTTCCAGAGTGCAACTGGAGGAAACTACAAGTCCTGGTGAAATTGAAAAGAAGACCCTTGATGCAAACATTCCCATGGTTCCCGATAGCATGAGTCCACACCTGCAAAGCGATGGAGAATCTAAGTCGTCTGGTAGGAGGCCTGCCATTACACCAGATCCAGTGCCAACCAATCTTGCCATTACACCAGATCCAGTGCCAACCGATCCTTCCAATTACACCAGATCCAGTGCCAGCCGACAGTAGATCTGTGTCTACAAAGCCTGGAGAAATCGACTGTGATAAAAATCGCAATAGTACTGTAAATAATAAAGAACTAAAATCTGAACATTCAAACTTTAAAAATACTAATTTATCTTTTTCTGAACAGGTTGTATGAAGATCATCTAGAGTAAGAAAACCTCCCATCAGGTATGGTATACGGAATTAAGGGGAGGAGAGTTGTGGTGTATTTCGCTATTGTATCCCTGTTTCAATCTATTGGTCTTGTGGTAAGTGACGTCACGTAAATGTACATGTACCTATAAACTATATTGTCCAATCAATGATCTGTTAGTTCCCCTTAACTTGTATTAATGCTAAAACAGATCAGTCTCCAATATGTAGACGTTTGTATAACTTGTGTATGTCAACTGTAATTGTCTTAATCATTTATTAAATGCTATGTGTTTAAAATGTAGACGCCTCGTCATATCATAGTTATGGATAACTTATGAATCTTCTCCCTGCCCAGCAAATATAAAAAACACAACATACAATTTATCAAAATAAAATTGCGGTCTAGAAATTTTTTTGGAGTGGTTGTACCTGACACCGTTCTAGAAACTTTTTACTTGCTAGTTTTTGAAGCTTTTTAGTTACTAGTTAACATCTATTTCCAGAAGGCTTAAAAATGAAATTCTTATACCTACTCAGTATTCACAGAGTACGTACTGAATTCTTGGTGCAGTTCTTGTAAAATCTATAATAATAAATGGAAAGGTTTGTCTGTCTGTCTGTCTGTCTGTCTGTCTATCTGTCTGTCTGTCTGTCTGTCTGTCTGTCTGTTCTTTTATACGTTCAGCCCCTACTGAACGCAGAAACACAAGAATTGACATACGGATGCTCTGGAGCCTTTCCGATGTTTTCCTCGAAACAGAATTTAAAAATCTTAATTAGTTTCGGAGATATTAATTAAAATGTTGACCCATGTCGATCGTTCAATGACCAAAAATCCTTATTGCTTAAAAAGAGGCATTCTATCAGCATTCAGCAGACGATTTTAACGGCTGTCTCCAAGGGAAACAAAAGAGGTGCAAGTCATTAATGTCACATGATCTTTAACTGGGGTTAAAAATTGCAAATTTCAAAGTGCTTCAAATTTTCTTTTTCGTACACAACACTTAATATACAACCTTTTCAGCACAAAACCAACCTGCAGTTAAAATTTCATCAATTTTCATTAATAAACAAAGCAGTTACATTTTAATTGCAAAATAAATTTTATTCTAACACGTAATCCATCTTTCAATAGACGATAGAAGTTCCCATAGCAACAAAATACATTTGAAGGAACTAAAAAATACTTTTTCTTTTTCTTTTTACTTCCATTACCGGACTAACGTGGTATGTATAGGTTTTGGGGAAATAAAAAATATTTATTTTTCTTTTTACTTCCATTAATAAAACTACCGTAGAAAATGGAATTAGAGATTTCACGTGATTTACATGTTTTAGAATGTCCTGAGTAGGTTTTCTTTTGTATCTCAGCTAAAATTTCGATATTTCAAATTCCAATTAAATAATTTTTAATACATCATTCGAAAGATATTTTAAAGTTGTTTTAAATTATCGAAAGTTTTCACCAGATTTACACGTTTTGAGGTCTCCTGAATTAGTTTTCTTTTGTATCTCAGCTACTAATTAAAATAATTTCATAAGTAATGCATCATTAGAAAGCTTTTTTGATTTGGAATCGAACAGTGGAATACAGAAATTTGTACCGCCAGATGGCGCTGTAATATTTTAAAATTTCAATATTTCATTATTTCAATTTCTAATTATGATTAAATTATTTTGAATACATCATTCGAAAGATATTTTAAAGTTCTTTTAAATTATCGAAAGTTTTCACCAGATTTACACGTTTTGAGGTGTCCTGAATCAGTTTTCTTTTATATCTCAGAAATTAATTAAAAAAATTTCATAAGTAATACATCATTTGAAAGCTTTGTTGACTTGATACACATTTTAAAGTACTTTTACATTATCGAAAATGGAATTCGAGATTTCACCCGATTTACACGTTTTGAGTGTCCTGATTAGGTTTTCTTTTGTATCTCAGCTACTAATTAAAATAATTTTATAAGTAATACATCATTAGAAAGCTTTTTTGATTTGGAATCGAACAGTGGATTACAGAAATTTCTACCACCAGATGGCGCTGTAATACATTCAAATTTCAATATTTCAATTTCTAATTATGATTAAATTATTTTTAATGCATCATTCGAAAGATATTTTAAAGTTCTTTTATATTATCGACAGTTTTTACCAGATTTACACGTTTTGAGGTCTCCTGAATTAGTTTTCTTTTGTATCTCAGCTACTAATTAAAATAATTTCGTAAGTAATACATCATTAGAAAGCTTTTCGAACAGTGGAATACAGAAATTTGTACCGCCAGATGGCGCTGTAATATTTAAAAATTTCAATATTTCAATTTCTAATTATGATTAAATTATTTTTAATACAGCATTCGAAAGATATTTTAAGTTCTTTTAAATTATCGAAAGTTTTCACCAGATTTACACGTTTTGAGGTGTCCTGAATCAGTTTTCTTTTGTATCTCAGCTACTAATTAAAATAATTTCATAAGTAATACATCATTAGAAAGCTTTTTTTGATTTGGAATCGAACAGTGGAATGCAGAAATTTGTACCGCCAGATGGCGCTGTAATATTTTAAAATTTCAATATTTCAATTTCTAATTATGATTAAATTATTTTTAATACAGCATTCGAAAGATATTTTAAAGTTCTTTTAAATTATCGAAAGTTTTCACCAGATTTACACGTTTTGAGGCGTCCTGAATCAGTTTTCTTTTGTATCTCAGCTACTAATTAAAATAATTTCATAAGTAATACATCATTAGAAAGCTTTTTTTGATTTGGAATCGAACAGTGGAATGCAGAAATTTGTACCGCCAGATGGCGCTGTAATATTTGAAAATTTCAATATTTCAATTTCTAATTATGATTAAATTATTTTTAATACAGCATTCGAAAGATATTTTAAAGTTCTTTTAAATTATCGAAAGTTTTCACCAGATTTACACGTTTTGAGGTGTCCTGAATCAGTTTTCTTTTGTATCTCAGCTACTAATTAAAATAATTTCATAAGTAATACATCATTAGAAAGCTTTTTTTGATTTGGAATCGAACAGTGGAATGCAGAAATTTGTACCGCCAGATGGCGCTGTAATATTTTAAAATTTCAATATTTCAATTTCTAATTATGATTAAATTATTTGTAATACATCATTCGAAAGATATTTTAAAGTTCTTTTAAATTATCGAAAGTTTTCACCAGATTTACACGTTTTGAGGTGTCCTGAATCAGTTTTCTTTTATATCTCAGAAATTAATTAAAAAAAATTTATAAGTAATACATCATTTGAAAGCTTTGTTGACTTGATACACATTTTAAAGTACTTTTACATTATCGAAAATGGAATTCGAGATTTCACCCGATTTACACGTTTTGATGTGTCCTGATTAGGTTTTCTTTTGTATCTCAGCTACTAATTAAAATAATTTTATAAGTAATACATCATTAGAAAGCTTTTTTGATTTGGAATCGAACAGTGGATTACAGAAATTTCTACCGCCAGATGGCGCTGTAATACATTCAAATTTCAATATTTCAATTTCTAATTATGATTAAATTATTTTTAATGCATCATTCGAAAGATATTTTAAAGTTCTTTTATATTATCGACAGTTTTTACCAGATTTACACGTTTTGAGGTCTCCTGAATTAGTTTTCTTTTGTATCTCAGCTACTAATTAAAATAATTTCGTAAGTAATACATCATTAGAAAGCTTTTCGAACAGAAATTTGTACCGCCAGATGGCGCTGTAATATTTTAAAATTTCAATATTTCAATTTCTAATTATGATTAAATTATTTATAATACATCATTCGAAAGATATTTTGAAGTTCTTTTAAATTATCGAAAGTTTTCACCAGATTTACACGTTTTGAAGTGTCCTGAATTTTTTTTTTTTTTTTTTTGTATCTCAGTTATTAATTAAAAAAGTTCATAAGTAATACATCATTTGAAAGCTTATTTTAGTTGATACACATTTTAAAGTACTTTTACATTATCGAAAATGGAATTCAAGATTTCACCCGATTTACACGTTTTGAGGTGTCCTGATTAGGTTTTCTTTTGTATCTCATCTACTAATTAAAATAATTTCATGAGTAATACATCATTTGAAAGCTTTGTTGATCTGGAATGGAACAATAGATTACAGAAATTTCTACCGCCAGATGGCCCTGTAATATTTTTAAATTTCAATATTTCATATTCTAATTATGATTAAATTATTTCTAATACATCATTCGAAAGATATTTTAAAGTTCTTTTACATTGTCGAATGTGGAATTCGAGATTTCACCTGATTTACAATATAAAGTGTCCTGATCAGGTTTTCTTTTGCATCTCAGCTAATTGAGTAAGACCGTTTAAAATTGGTATATGCAAGTTAATTAGGAGGGGCTGGAACGGTGGGGAAGGAATAGGCGCGCATGGGTTTGGGACCCGGTGCGAGTTTTTACCCGATGATAAAAGATTTTTTTTTTTAATTTTATTTTCTTAATAAAAGTTTGAGTTGAGAAGGAATATGCGTGTACAGCGCACGTATATCCTCAAACGTGCGCGCGCAGCGCGCATGGGTCTGCGCTGCCGAAGGCAGTGGCGTCCCGGTGTGAGTTTTTACCCGATGCTAAATGATATATTTTTTAATTCTTTTTCTTGAGAATGAAAGTTTATGAGTAATAACATGGAATTTTGAGAAGTCATAAGGATGGTGAAGGAATACGTGCGCGCAGTGCACGGGTCTACGCTGCCGAAGGCAGTGGGGACCCGGTGCGACATTTTTCCTGATCACATTTTTTTTTTCTTTTTTTATCACATGATAAAAAATAATGCAATTTAGAGAATTCATTAATTATTGTGATTCATTTAAAAATAGTGACCAGCGAAGCGGGCGTAGCCTGCTAGTATAAAATAATTCTGAAAAAAAAAAAAAATCACAGTTGTTTCGGATAAAAATAATAGTACAGCATTTCATCAGGCAAAAAATTAGACATAAGTGGCATTTTCATATATATATATATTTTTTTTCAATTTATGGTATTTGCTGACAAAGTTTATTTGTTGAATTTGAACGACAGATCTTTAGCATATTGAGCTGTTAGAATATGTAACCAGACTTGAACAGAAATATAAATTTAACAAATGTCAATGTATATAGTGCAGTATGCTATACGGTACAAAAAAAAATGCAGTTTGCTCTTAATATTTTTTACATTGACATTTTTAACATTATGTAAATATTCATACATTGAACTGTTTTTTAAACTTATAATTAACATAAATTGAGAATCTAAGACTTTTTTTTTTTTCACTACTGTTTGGATACAATTTATTTATAGTCAAACTGTCTAATTACAAGTACAGTTGTATTCAAATAGTAATGGAAAAAACAAAAAGATTGCTTTTACTTTGGTGTGCCTCTGTACTGTTGCACTATAATCGTCATAATTGAACTTTGCGAATCATAACAAAACTATCTTTTAATCAGGGATGTGATTAGCAAAAAGATAAAGATGAAACTATTATATGTAAAGACAAGACATTAAAATTAAATATTAGAATTTTTATGACAAAACCTATTATATTTGAGCAATAAATATATTTTATAATCTTCAATTTATAAAAAAAGAAATTATTTTATGCTTTAGTATTCAATTAAGTTTTATTTGATTTACCGATTGAACAAATTCACATCCGAAAGACAAAAAAAGTTAAATTTTAATCATCATAAAAATATGTTATTTTATTAATAGAAGTAATTTAAAGCAAGGACATAAAGTAAAAATTAATATCAGTAAATAAAAAAAATCAATTTAAACTTAAGATAAAAAGAAAATATAAAATTATTACATGTATAGCAATTCATACTTAGATGTGATGTCGACTTGTTTCCAAACATTACCAGGGAGATGTGCCTCAAACATGCAGCTTTTTAATAAACACTGCACAATTTAGACACTCACCAGGCTTTAGTTACAATCAGTTTTCAATTTCTTCTACAAAATTTACATTGTCCTCTTCAGGAGAGGTGCCTTAGAGGTTGGTCTGTCAGAGCTCTTCTGTAGAAGGGCTGTCTCAGCTCTCAGCGTTGTCTTAATGAGTTCATTTAAGTTCTAAGAGAGAAATCTTTTCTTTCGCTCTTTTGTGTAAAAGCAATGAATATTAAAGAAATAAGAGATCTAGTACTCATTGAAAAATGAGTAAATATTAAATATAAATAAAGCAGGAGGAAATTAATAATAATAATAATAATAAGTAGAAAAGTTGTGAGGAAATAAGATTGGGTCAATTGCAGGTCACCACAGGTCAGCTTTGGTAAAATATTGTGAGAAATCATTGGAAATTAATTATAATACTTTTATTTTTACTGCTAAAAGTTTTACTATTAAATGTGTTTTCATTATGTGGTGCTTTGTTAACTAAGAGTCAGCAACAAATCATTTGCACCCGGCTAATGGAAAAGTACAACATTTTCTTTGCTCACTTAAGTTACCTATGAACTATTATAAATAATAATAATAATAATAATAATCTACAAATTCTTGAATAGGTTTGCCATTACTGATCTGATTTTATAATAAATGAATTTGGCTTGCCATAAAAATATGAATTTATATATATATATATATATGTATATACACATACTATGTTAAATAATTTTACTTAATTTTTTGTCAGAAATCTTTAAGAATTTCCCCATACATAACTAACAACACAGAAATGACATATTTTTACTATGCAACTTTTCTTCATCCTTTTCTTTTATTGCAAGAAATATTTTTAACACTAATTACTCCATAAATGACCAATATAAATATGGTACTTGCTAGTTCTTGCGTATAATTTATTATTAATAATTTACTTTTTCTGATTAAACAAAAAATCATTCATTACATGTTACTTTTATCACTGTAATTAACACAATATTTTATTTTCTACACTTAGAAAAGGGTGTAAAACATTTAAAATAATGGAACTACTCAATGGGATAATTGAATTTTTAACTACAACTTATTATTTCATTAAATGTAATAAGTGAGTCGTTGAAGGCATACTTCATCTGGCATGTAAAAATAAATATATTAAAAAAATTTACATTGTACAGAGCAGAAATATAGTACACAACTAAAAAAGCAAAGTTATATTTAAAAAAAAGCATTTCCAAAGCCCGTAATTCAATTTAATACATATTTTTTAACAAATTAAGAAAAAGTTGTTTGTACTTAGAAGTGCTGGATAATTCAATCAATTTCTACAAAGTTTGCATTACTTTTTAAAGTGCAAAAGTGTGTAATTATCAGTTCAAAAATCTTCAATATTTAGAATAAGTAATACCTATGAAATACATACATATTACTTTATAAGCAAGTGGAAAGTTCCTTAAATTATTTAAGCTTTCAAATATAATAAAGCATGACTTTTAAATGAATTATGTCAATTTAATGGAGAAAAGTGCCCAGATTAACATAATGAATGCAACACAAAAAGGTAATATGAATACAGTGCATCACATGGAGTAAGTTATGTCTCAAAAGTTATGGAATACAAGGTAAAAAATGAACAAAATTTTAACGAATGTATAAAGCACTTATGAAATCAAAAACACAAAAATTATTACTTAAATATTCAACCATATAAAACATGGGATATAAGTCGCATTATTGTACTTGTAAACAACCATTGACTATAAACAACTTAATAACAGAAAATATAAAGATAAAACTTAACTAAATATTACCTTCATTCAGAAGACAAAGATTTTACGTAAGACTTTGGTGGCAAAAACCCCGTCAAACTTTCAATTAAAAAGAAAGGTGCTTTTTTCGATAACTAAAATGTTCAATTAATTTAATTTCTGAAATACCGAATGCATTTGTTCGATCTCTAAAACCACCACAACAATTCAGTCATACACTTCTAATAACAACAAACCGTCCGCCATTTTATCTTTCCATTCCACACACATTCCGCACCCGAATGTAGGAAAAAAATGGCACCGGTAAAAATGGCACCGGTAATAATGGCACCGGTAAAAATGGCACCAGTAATAATGACACCGGTAAAAATGGTAAAACCGTTAAATGTTGAATATACACCATATTAGTTCCCCATCATACTATAGGTATGGGGAACTTAGGTAATCGTGAAAATTTTCGACCTCGGATTTTTGACTTTTCTACACGTTTTCAGGTGTGAGGAATCCGAAAATGACAAAATTTATATGGTGTCTGTCTGTAGGGTGTCTGTTAGTCTGTTAGTATGTTAGTATGTTAGTCTGTTAGTGGGTCAGTCCGTTAGTTTGTTAGTCTGTGTACACGATATCTCAAGAAAAAATTGTCGCAGAGAGGTCAGATCAGTTTTAAAATATTACTTTCGACACTGGCAAGAACCCTATTCATTTGCAACATTCGATTTTAAAAACTTCGTAAGTTATTAGAAATTTAGGATTTTCTTAACATGGGAGAATAGGAAAAAAATTCACTTAAACGTGCATTAAATGAAAACTTTTTACTGTAAAAATGTCAGACCAGTTTTAAAATATCAGTTTTGATGCCGGAATGAACATCAGTAACTATAAATATGCTACTTTGAAAATTTCGCAAGTTACTGGAAATTTACGAATTTCTTAAGATGGCAGTATAGGGCAAAATTTCACATAAACGTCAATTTTGAGAGATACTTTCATCGTAAAGATGTCAGACTACTTTTAAAATATTATTTAGGACACTGGTATGAATATTAATGACTATGAATTTTCCAATATAAAGATTTCGTAAGTTATTGGAAATTTACGAATTTCTTAACATGTCAGAATAGAGCAAAATTTCACATAAACGTCAATCTTGAGGGATATTTTCAGCGTAAAGATGTCAAACCACTTTCGAAATATTATTTAGGATACTGGCATGAATATCATAGACTATGATTTTTCCAATTAAAAAAGTTCGTAAGTTATTTGGAATTTACGATTTACTTAACATGTCAGAATAAGGCAAAATTGATCATAAACTTCCATTTTGAGGATCCTAAATTCATTAGACAACTTCAAAATTAAGTTTATGATATTTGTTTGAACATGATTGAAAACAAATATTCTACTAGGAAATTTTTGTAAATTATTCGTAATTTACGATTTTATCAACATAGCGAAATTGTAAATTTTTCATATAAATATGAATTTTGAGGTTTATTGCATTGGAAATAGTAGCATCAAAACTAAACAACAGAATTGACCCTGATAAAATAAATTAATAAATTAGAATAAGATAATTATATCCAAGTGAACGGTGGATAGCCTCTTAGGCGGGGATTTCATTCTGTCACTGTATCAAGCTTTGGTCAAATTCATTTCTTTTAACATGATTATAATATGTCTCGCACTAGAAATTTCCGAGAACATAAATATGATGGGGAACTGAGCAGAGTCCACCTATGGCAACTAGTTTTTATTTAGTTTTGTTTTACCTGTAAAGTTTTCAAAATATTTTCCCATTTAAATGAAACATAAGTACTTCTAAAAGAAATCCAAAAATCTCATGCCATCAATAACTTACGACAGAATAAGCTGAAAAATTTGTTCTGGTGTGCAAAATGTTTTTTGAAAAACAAATTTATTCCTGAAAAGCTTTCAAAAAATTGAAACAAACAAATATTAATGATTATCAGAAAGCGTTATCGACAAATTATGCAAATTTGAACAGTCAAAATCATTTAGAATTTTTTTTCTGATTTTCTGAAAAACCTACGAGCGCAGCTGATGCGTTTACGCTTTTTTTTGGGGGGGGTGGGGTGGGGTGGGAGGTGGGGGGGGGGTATTATTTCGGCGCAACTGATGCCTATGAGGATGAAGGCCCTAAGCGCAATTGAGTAGTAGCAAAGCTTCCTAGATCTGCTAGGATCCAGGAAGCTTTGGTAGTACCTCCTATTCTTAAGCGCAACTCAATAACACCCAAGTAGGGCTGATAGCCTGCAAGGGGGGAGGGGGGTAGAGAAACATTCAGAAGCAAGCATTCGGGTCTGGGTGAAATGGTAAGTATAAAAGTAGACAGGATTTCTTTGAGAGAAAGAAAACTGATAACTTCTAAACCTCCGTCCCAATCTCTCCTTTAATTGCATTCTAGGGACGGGATGTGAAAGAAAAAAAAATCTCACAACTTCATAGGCATTTTGTAAACTTAAAGGTTTATTACTCACTTCCTTTGGGTAAATTTGAATAGGATACCAGAAGATTTTCTTATTTCTTATCATGCTTATTCTTATTTGACATCTTGCTGTTGGAGAGACAAAGCAGTTTTTTTTTTTTTCTTTAACCGTTTGCAAAAATGTCATCTTTATTTAGAAAACGAAAGACTGTCTTTAAAGGTTAAAATCAAAATGTTAAGGAAATTTCCTGAATTTTTACATTTTAAATTATCTTTTAAAATTTATCCTACTTTTTAAAATTATTTAAAATTTCATTAAAAATTATCTTAGTCGAACAAATGTAAAGGAAATCATGAAAATTAATTTGTCTTTTAATAATAATATAATCCTTTATTATGTATTAATGTGTTAAAACAAATTTTCAGTTGTTCGATTTTTTCATTTGTATGTTTTTCTGGAACGGTCCCTTAAAAAACGTATATACGGTGTCATCTGAAAAAGAAGTCACGAAAGAAAGTCACCGGAAGAAAAGTCACAGGAAAGAAAGTTATGCGGGAAAAAAGTCACCATAAAAAAGTAATAAAAGAACATACATAAATAAAAATGCGTTTTAAAAGCTTGTAAGAATGTTTTAGAGTGAGTATGTGATGAGACACATGTTTAGTATAAAAACTGAAAACTATGTGAAATAAAAGCAGTATTTCAAACAAATGAAATTCAAACAAAACTAAGAAGGAGCAGAGGCCACCACGGTTTAAGACTGGTGAGCAGGATAAAAAAGTATTTTTATTATTAGGTTAAAAAAACAATAATAATTACTGATAATTAAAAACCAAATTTATATGAACTAAATCAATCATATATATTATGAACTAAAGAATTAAAATAATGACTTATGATTACATATGTGTGTATATATAATATATGTGTGTATGTATGTATGTGTTAATAGATGCTTTTGTAAGATATATATATATTATATATTGAAATATAAAAAAATTAACTTTTTGAAAATTTTATTTAAAATTAAAATTTATTTTTAAAACTAATAATAAAAATTTATTAATTTTTAATTTCTTAATGTATAAGAAGATTTTAATTTAAAAAAAAAATCTTAGGATGTCGAATACATATATTAATTAACTAACACACAAATGGATACACCATATCAGTTTTGGGATTTTTAGATTTCTCACACCTCAAAACGTGTAGAAATGTAAAAAATTAAAAAAAAAAAAAAAAAAAACAAGGATGAAAATTTTTATGATTGCCTAAGATCCCCATACCTATAGCATGATGGGAAAAAAAATATATACACAGATTGATAAATATTTATATTGTTACAAAATTGTAAATAATTGTGTTTATTTTTGTATAAAGTCTTTTAAAGAGGCTTAGTACGTTGATAAAGTGCTAATTTTGTGCGTTTCTAGTCGATTTAGCGTTGAAATAGCCTTATTTTCCCTTAAAAACGCAGTAAAAAGCCCCAATACGGCAGGTAATGGATTTGGCGCCAAATTTGGCGACTTTTCCCCACCTTGGCGATTTTTTGGCGACCTTGGCGAGAAAATCCTTATTAGGGATATACAAAATATGGAAGCTCTAATCCCATTGGCTGATGAGATATGGAGATTTCTGGAACGTTCCACGCTTTTCTACAGGGCTATATAAGAGCGCTTTCCCGCCAAGGCCAGTCAGTTCAGTTCAGTTTTCAGCCAGCTTCGCTAGTGCTTGCATTGCTCTTGAGCCTCTTTGGAAGAGACTTGCTTTATGTGTTATTGCTATACAGTTTGTACTGTGGATTTGCTATTGACAGCTGTTGTTTAAGCTGTGTTTACTGTTTGAATTGAAGCTGATACTTGGTTTGTAGACCTGTATTTTTCTGGAACTTTCTTTGAATAAAGTACTGAATTTTTGTAAGTTTGGCCTTTCATTCTCGGACAACTCACGAACCCCCAAGTACGCAACATTTCTGGTGTCAGAAGCGGGATTGTCTGTGAATGGTGATAACTAGAGCTATGGAGCAAGAGATGAAGAAACTTCTAGAAAGCTTAGGTACCCAGATGAATGAAATGAAAGCCGGACAGGAAAGGATGGAAACTGGATTGGTAGAGAAACTGGAAACCGGACAAAAAGAGATGAGAGATAGATTAACTGAAGAAATGAAAGCAGTACAGGAGAAAATGGAAACATCGCAAAGAGAGTTGAAAGACACTATGGGTGAAGTTCAGGAAGAAATTAAATCTAATCAAGATGAGATGAAGAGAGAGCTTTCAACGGTGAAAGAATCAATCGAGGGTAAATTAACGGTGATGGAAAACAGAATGGATGGAATAGAAGAGAAAGTTATAAAGATAGAAGAAAATTTTGAAGAGAAAGTTATAAAGATAAAAGAAAATTTTGAAGAGAAAGTTATAAAGATAGAAGAAAATTTTGAAGAGAAAGTTTTGAAAATAGAAGATAGTTTTGAAGAGAGAGCTATGAAGATAGAAGAAAATGTTATGAAGGTTGAAAAGAAAGCTATGAAGATAGAAGAAAATGTTATGAAGATTAAAGAGAGTGTTACGAGGATGGAACGGAGTTTCGAGAAGAAAGTTAAAGAAAATTTTGATCAGGAACTGAAAGGAAGGTTTTCAGAGATAGAAGGTAAACTGAAGAGAATAGAAGAAGATCTGGAGAGAAAAGTGGAAAAAAGTTAGAATCCATGCTCCAGGAAACTGAAAAGAAAGAGAGAAGAATTCAGAATAAGGAAGTTATTAAGCTATCTACCTACGATGGCAGTTCCTCCTGGCATGCATATAAGACGCAGTTTTCCATCGTAGCTGAAGCAAAAGGCTGGGACTCTGTTGCAAAGACGGCTCATCTGGTAGGGTCGTTGCGGGGCGACGCCGCTGATATTCTGGAGACCCTTTCGAAGGAACAGCGATATGACTTCGAAGCTGTAACCAGAGCACTAGAGCTACGTTTTGGAGCGTAATGGTCCAAAGAATATAGTCGACTGCAGCTAAGGTCCCGTCGTCAGAGACCAGGGGAAAGCTTACAAGAACTGGCATCAAACATCCAGAGGCTTTCACATTTGGCTTTCGCAGACTGTCATCCTGAAACACGCAATGATCTGGCCCTAGAATATTTCATGGATGCTGTCGGAGATCCAGATATTCAAAAAGCCCTCAGACTCTCCGGCGTGAAGGACGTGGAGTCAGCCTTGGTTTATGGCCCTAAAGATCGAAGCAGCCCAACAAGCCTACCATGAACATCGCCAGAACAGCACAGTAGACAAAGTGAACGGCTCTCAAGATGATCTTAAAGAGATTCAGAAAATGATTGCAGAAATTAATAGAAGACTACGCATTCTTGAGAGTAAGAAAGAAGGGAAGACTCCAACAACTAAATGCTGGGGATGCGGAAAAGACGGGCATATCAAACGAAGCTGCCCAGTAGGAACACCTAGAGAAGCAACCAAGAATGTCTCTGAAGTATGCTACCCAGAAGGAGCTCTTCGGGAAAATCCAGATGCCTTCTTTCGGAAGCCTCCATCTTAAGATCATAAATACAGCTCTAAAGCCAAAGATAGACCCCAAAGAATACAGCCAGTTGCCTGCCAAGTTACTGTCTCAACACCATCAGAACAAGATCCCGATCCATGGAGTAACGAAGAACTTAGACAAGCCCAGTTGGAAGATCCTGACATAAAGCCAATATTACAGCTGAAGGAGACGACCAGCAACAGACCTATCTGGCAGGACATTTCCAGATTTAGTCCCATTACGAAAAGTTATTGGGCACTTTGAGACTCTCTTCATATCAGAAACGGCGTATTATACAGAAAGTGGGAATCTGATGATGGGAAAAGCTTCCGATGGCAGATTGTATTACCAAGATCAAGAATTCCAGATGTTTTGGAACAACTGCATAGTAGCTCTACCGGAGGCCATTTTGGGGTAATGAAGACTCTGCAGAAAGTTCGGGAACGCTTCTACTGGTGCAAGGCAAGGGAGGACGTGGAGAAATGGTGTAAATCCTGTGATGCTTGTGCGGCACGTAAAGGCCCGCAGAAACGCAGTCGAGGAAGACTGCAACGGTATAACGTGGGAGCACCATTTGAACGGATTGCACTCGACATCTTGGGTCCTTTGCCCCGAACCTTCAGTGGAAATAAATACATCCTCGTCGTGATGTACTATTTCACCAAGTGGCCTGAGGCATATCCCATTCCCAATCAAGAGGCATGCACAGTCGCAGAGGTCCTAGTGCAGCAATGGGTGTCAAGGTACGGCACGCCCCTACAACTTCATACCGACCAAGGTAGGAACTTTACCTCTGATGTTTTCAAAGGACTGTGTCAACTTCTCGGCATAGACAAAACCCCTTACATCCCCAGTCGGACAGAGGTTCAACCGTACCATCCTGAATAACCTCTCTCTTCTAGTATCAAGGAACCAGCAAGATTAGGACTTGAAGTTGCCATTGTTCCTGCTGGCTTATCGAAGTGCTGTCCATGAAACCACCGGCTATACTCCAGACCAGATGCTGTTTGGACGTGAACTTCGTCTCCCTTGTGATCTCCTGTTTGGTTGTCCACCAGATGCGCCTTCATCGCCCGAGGAGTACATCCAAGATCTCCAAGCACGATTTGAAGACGTACACAACTTTGTCCGGGAGCGGATTCACATTGCAACGGAGAAAATGAAGACAAGGTACGATCTAAAGGCTACGCAACATGAGTTCCAGGAAGGAGAGAAGGTCTGGTTGTGGAATCCTGTTCGATGCAAAGGACTCTCTCCCAAGTTACAGTGCAACTGGGACGGACCATACACAGTCTTAAAAAGGCTGAATGATGTAGTGGTGCGGATCACTAAAACACCTTCATCAAAACAGAAGGTGGTGCACTATAACAGGCTAGCCAAGTATCACAATTAACGGTAATATTAAAATTTAAAATGTAAATACTGGTGAAATTTGCGCATGCGTAATGTAAATATTTGTATGTAAATACTTGTACATACAGTACGACGCAAAAGTTTAGACAAAGACGTTATTCATCTTTAAAATTTAGAATTATGACGTCAGAATTACAAAAATCTGTATATATATATTTAAATATGTTTTAAAATGCTATAATCAAAAGACAGTCGTCTGATTTGCTATAATTTAAAATTTTTTTATATAAATAAAAATTTGCTTGTCGCAAAAGTTTAGACACGTTTATGAGTTTCTGTGAATATTTGCTAGCATATGGAAATTTAAAATCGATGATGTCACAAATTTTGAGTACTTAAGTTCTGTAAACGATAACGCTTCGTAGTCGACATGCCGCGAGCTAAAGAAATTCAACGGAATGAAGTTTCAATGATTTGACAGTTGAAAGCTGAAGGGAAGCACGTTTCAGAAATTTTGGCTATTATTCATAGATCTAAGAAATCTAATCATTGAGTTTTATCGCGTGGTTGTGAATATAAAGCAAAATGTAGATCTGGGAAGCTATAATAAAGTTCTTGCGCTAAAGTTCCCATGGAAATTTCTCTCAAGCAAGCAAGATGAATAACCGCAATACACCAGGAAAATAGATAAAGAAGGCCGTAAATAAAAACAATCTTCTTAACTGACAGCACTTTATTTTCAAATCAAACATCACAGCTATGGGTTAAAAATTATTCGATAGTTCCATTAACAAGATACATAAAAATTATTGTCTTTGAGACATTCAGGTGGTGTAAAACAAATTTTCAGGTAGAGAGAGAGAGCTATTTGATTACGTGTTAATCAAATCAGATTAGGAGCGGATTCTGAAGTTGATTCTATTGCCATTAAGATCAGACTGATGAATTACGCCAAAATTATTAAAACAGTGCCAAACTTTCCAGCCAAAGCTAATCCTTTGTTTGTAGAATAATTTAATATAAATATTTTGAGTTTAGTAAGTTCGTTACAGCAGTTTCTGCCACGTTTTATCGCCAGAAGACCGTTATTTGAGGGAGACACTCAGACTAGGATTTATTGCACATCCTGTGATAAAAAAAAACTAAATTACCCTTTAATGATATCATAATGTAAATTATAGCCTAATTTATTTATAACAAAGTTGACTTGCGCAATTTTAGAAGAATGAAAATGTAATTATGTATACAACGGCTAATAAATAAAATAATATTTTTTTTTATATTTTATTTATTAAATGATTTAGGAAAGATCATTATTCTGAGAGATGTCATTTAAAAAGAATATGTTTTTTGTTCTCAGATGATTTATTAATAGCATAAGGGATAAAGCATTATTAGAATTAAGATATTTATTATAGACAAAAGCGAATAAATAAAAGTAATTTAGAATTTCGTTATCTATTTTTATTAGCCATTTAATTTATTGAAAATATAATAATTACTTATTGCCTTTATTTAAAGTTATAATTAAAACTCATATATGTGAAGGAACGACTTCACATATTTCTCCCCATCGACGAGGAAAAAAAAAAAGAATCGTCAAAATGGACGAAAATTATGAAACATATAACGCTCTCTCTCACCTTCACAACATCATAATACAATTCCAAAAAAAAATCTGCATCCAATTGTGAGAAATGTAAAGTAACCTTTTGCTAAGCAATGGAAAAAAAAATTGTGGCATATAACAATAAATTCGAAAAAAAAAAAAATCAATAATAATGACAGTTACGGAATCATGAGACATAGTCACTCATTGTCATGCCAAATTGACATATCTGAAACAAATTACATAATCAATAATTTATATAAATGTGACATATAAAATGTGTAAAATATTAAAAATAATCATTCATTACAGTGTATGTATGGTTGATAATAAGGAAAAGGAAATCAGTAACCAGAAATATGAAAAACAATCACATTTGTATTTTGTTAAATTTCAAAAAATTATATTGCATTAATATGAAAAAGATTCAGAATTTTTTTTTTTTTTTTTTTTTTTTTTTTTTTTTTTTTTGAGTAAAAAAAAATATCCTACACGTGAAAAATTAAATTCTAACAAATTGAGCCAGATAGTGTATAATGGAACAATAGCTATGACAGATATGATGGTTTTGTGATGCCTAACTGAACATAGCGTACTGAACAATATGTGTGAAGCAGAAGAGGCTTCATGTTGTGCAAAATGACAACCAGCATTCTGCAAAGTGACATAATGAAATGTCCCTTGTATGTGTAAAAATGTGTAGAAAAAAAAAAAAAAATCTAGCCCTATGTCAGAATAAAAGCGCACATGTAAGAGTTCAAGAAAATTATTTTATTTTATTTTATTTTAACTCTTATTTATTTTATGCCTCCTAATTTATTTTGTTTTGCATAAATTTATGAACCAACTTTATTTCAATAGTTTGTGTTGGTCAAAAAAAAAAAATTAAAATTTACTCGTATGAAATAATTTCCTTTTCCTGAACAAAATTTTAATATATGAATTAGCATTTGAATTTCTCAAAAAAAAATATGATCTCAATAAAAAGTTAATTTTTAATGCATAAACTCTGAGTATACCTGAAATAGGTAAGAAGAATACAACTCATAAAAATTGTCGAAAACAGCAAAAAAAAAAAAAAAATCAAAATACACTATTGTTTTATAATTACAATTGAACTATTATTTTATCGAGCCCAATTAATATTCAATATCTTTCTTAAAAAGGATACTGTATGTTATACAGATAATTCCATAATACTGCTCAGTAAGAAATAGTCTTTAAAACCCTTTAGCCGTGTCGAGTTTTTTAGCATATCTGTTTAATAACTCATAAAATCAATACTAAGTGAAGTAGGAATAAAGCATAATTAGTTTTTGAAATCAATGGATATTCAGTAATCTTATGTCCTACGAAAAAATATCATATTGTTCCAAAATTTGGCACATTAGCCTCTTATTTCATCTATTAAGTGAAGGAAAAAGCCGTTTACAACGGTTAAAGGGTTAAAAAAAAAAAAGAAGAGTGAACCAGCCACATACTTCTGCACAGACTACTTCTTACAACGCACAGATGATTTCAAGGCCATTTATTAAAATACATCTGTGGTGCAAACTTTCCAAAAAGGAATTATTTTAATTAAGAAATTTTAAATAATTAAATATTTAATTTAAGCTGAACGAAAACTCTCTGCAAGAGTTTTTACTCTTTAGACAAGAAAAAAAAATTTGAAAAAAACAAAATTTTAAAACGTACAGACTATGTACGGAAATTTCACTTTTTATGTATTTCTTTGAAAAACAAATAGGCTCTAAAAACATAACAGAATTTGCTGCAAGTTGACAAAAAAAATATTTATTTACTTTTGTGTACGTGTGTATTATTATATATTGTAACTAGTGTTATTTGTATAAAGTCTATGTAAAATTTAATAAAAGAAAATGTAATTATCTCCACATGTGAACCAATGAAATAGCAACTAAATAGGTCAGATAAAATTTTGTGAGTGTGTGTGTGTCAAACATTGGGTTGTGAGGCCAAGTTTGAGAATAATGAAGAAAAGCATGGAAAACATGCATGGAATACTATTGGATAAATTTGCATTATGACTGACAAACTGAGAAACCAGCCAATAATACAATAAATTTCTGACCCAAAAGAAAACATATACAGGAACACATGTAGAAACATAGGGAAAAAAAATATTCTTTTTGGTGTGTGTGTGTGTGAGAATAATTAATTATAAAGTGTTTGCAAACGTTAAAATAACTGATCATGTTATTCAAATGAGATAAAAAAAATAGTGTGAATTTGTTAAAAAAATGCATCTTCTGAAAGAGGGGATGTGTTCACGCATAGTATCAAACGAAACTTTGACAACCAATGAAAATATAATTAGGAAAAATATACAATCCAAATATTTCCAAAAGTCACATACATCCTCATGTTATTTATTTAAAATTTAGTAAGTAATTTTATATCAATATCTTTTTATTTATTATTATTTTCATTATTTTAATTATTTATTTTTGTCACCCGAAATATTTATCAAACATGTGTTAATGAATTATAAGTGTACTTGAAAGCCAATAAAACATAACCTTCCAAAATTATTGTGAAAGTGTGAAATCCCCTACACAATTACAAGTGTTGAAACCAATATAATGGTCAAAATCCATAGATTATAGAAGTCATTAATATATTGACAACCAGAGCAACACAATTGTGCTTAAAGGGTATATGTGTATATGTGTAATTAAAACATATATAATCCAACGGGTGATATGTTATAATATTTAAACAATATTGTAAAAAAAATGAATATCAACTGAATGAACCATTTGTGTTTTTCGAATTTTTAATGAAAAAATTTTCTTCATATTTTACCCCTATTTAATTGATATGATACAAAACAAAATATATTACTTGATTGGGAAAAAAAATTAAACATAATGCTTTATATTAAAATTAACTTTTCTAGCTATCACTTACTGATATTCCTTTTAGAGTGTGGCAGGATAACAGATTTGCAAAATAATAAGAACACTGCATATAGAATATTATATTTAAAAAATATTAAATAGAATATTAAAAGCATTAAAAGAAAATAAATAAATAAAAAGGTATTTTAAAAGCTTGTAAGAATGTTTTAAAGTGAGTATGTAATGAGTACAAATGTTTAGTATAAAAACTGAAAACTATGTGAAATAAAGGTAGTGTTCAAACAAATAAAATTCAAACACAACTAAGAAGGAGCAGAGGCCACCATGGCTTAAGACAGGTAGAGCGGGATAAACAAGTTTTACCGGTGCTTAAGTTTCCCCAAACTTCTGCAGACCATATCATAAATAAGAAAAAGTTAAAGTGAAATTATTTTTATTATTAGGTTTATATATATATATATATATATATATATATATATATATATAATTACTGATATTTATAAACCAAATTTATATGAACTAATTCAGTCATATATATTATGAGTTAAAGAGTGATGACTTATGGCAATGATTTATGATTATGAGATAATGATTTATGATTATATAGGTCTGTATGTATATATAAATACATATATATTAAAAGTTCGATTTATTATTTTTTTTTTTTTTTTAATTGAAATTCATTTTTACAAATAGTAATAAAAATATATTAATTTCTAATTTTTTTATGCGTGAAAAGTTTTTAATAATAATGATAACAATAATAACTTATTGTTCTTGCGATGTCGTGTACACATACTAATTAACTAAGACACTAACGGATAAACCATATCAGTTTTACGATATTTAGA
This sequence comes from Salticus scenicus, assembly GCA_963930645.1. NCBI lineage: Eukaryota > Metazoa > Arthropoda > Arachnida > Araneae > Salticidae > Salticus > Salticus scenicus. The sequence goes on along the minus strand of OZ005651.1, from coordinate 30,605,093 downwards.
TTTATCATACCTGAAAATGAGTAGTAATGTAAAAAAAAAAACAAGGATGAAAATTTTTTAACTTCCTGAGATCCCCGTACCTATAGTATGACGGTAATGAAAAATATTTACAAATTGATATATTTTTAGTTCCCCATCATACTATAGGTATGGGGAACTTAGGAAATCGTGAAAATTTTCGACCTAGGTTTTTTGACTTTTCTACACGTTTTCAGGTGTGAGGAATCCGAAAATGACAAATTTGTATGGTGTCTGTCTGTAGGGTGTCTGTTACTGTGTTAGTCCGTTAGTTTTTTAGTCTGTGTACATGATATCTCAAGAACAAATTGTCGCAGAGAGGTCAAATCAGTTTTAAAATATTACTTTCGACACTGGCATGAACCCTATTCATTTGCAACATTCGAATTAAAAAACTTCGTAAGTTATTAGAAATTTACGATTTCCTTAACATGGGAGAATAGGACAAAAATTCACTTAAACGTGCATTAAATGGAAACTTTTTACTGTAAAAATGTCAGACCAGTTTTAAATATCAGTTTTGATGCCGGAATGAACATCAGTAACTTAAATATGCTACTTTGAAATTTCGCAAGTTATTATAAATTTACGAATTTCTTAACATGGCAGTACAGGGCAAAATTTCACATAAACGTCAATTTTGAAAGATATTTTCATCGTAAAGATGTCAAACCCCTTTCCAAATATTTTTTAGGATACTGGCATGAATATCATAGACTGTGGTTTTTCCAATTTAAAAATTTCGTAAGTTATTGGAAATTTACGAATTTCTTAACATGGCAAAATAGAGAAAAATTTCACATAAACGTCAATCTTGAGGGATATTTTCATCTTAAAGATGTCAAACCACTTTCTAAATATTATTTAGGGCACTGGAATGAATATTATAGACTTTGGTTTTTCCAATTTAAAAAATTCGTAAGTTATTTGGAATTTACGATTTACTTAACATGTCAGAATAAGGCAAAATTGAGCATAAACTTCAGTTTTGAGGATCATAAATACATTAGACAACTTCAAAATTACATTTATGATATTTGTTTGAACATGATTGAACACAAATATTCTAATAGGAAAGTTTCGTAAATTATTCGTAATTTACGATTTTATCAACATAGCGAAATCGTAAATTTTTCATATAAATATGAATTTTGAGGATTATTGCATTGGAAATAGTAGCATGGAAACTGAACAACGGAATTGACCCTGATAAAATAAATTAATAGATTAGAATAATATAAATATGTCGAAAAGAACGGTGGATAGCCTATTAGGCGGGGATTTCATTCTGTTACTGTATTAAGCTTTGGTCAAATTCATTTCTTTTAACATGATTATAATATGTCTCGCACTAGAAATTTATGAGAACATGAATATGATGGGGAACTGAGCAGAGTCCACCTCTGCCAACTAGTTTTTTTTTTTTTTTTTTTTTTTTTTTTTAATGACGATTGCTTTAAAATGTAACACGACAAAAATTTAAAGATGTAATCGATTTTTTTATGTAATAAAATAATTTATTACTATAAAAACAACTTTTTCTCGCTCTTACCTAATAATAATTTGGAAGTAATAAACCCTATGTTTTTTCAGTCATTTTAATTTTAATTTAATTTAATTTATTTATTTTTATTTATTTAATCATTTTTTACCCTTAGTTAATTGATACGGTACAAAACAAAATATATTAATTGATTGAAAAAAATAATTTATGTATAATGCTTTATATTAAAATTAACTTTTGCAGCTATTACTTATTAAGAATATTACAGTAATAAAATATTTCTTTCGTTTAAATGTAATAAAACAATAATAATAATAATAATAAATCCTTTCGTTCAAAGTTCAGAGTAACAAAATAAGCTCAAATTATTATTATTCTTAGTAGTAGTAGTAAATGTTTTTTCACATTTCCTTTAGAGAGTGGTAAGATAATAGATTTTCAAAATAAGAATAATGCATGTAGAATAGAATTGAAATGAATAGAAGGGTATTCTTTAATAAAAGACAACATATTATTATTATTATTATTATGTATTAAAAAATTTGAAAATAAATAAAAAATGTTTTAATTACTTTAATTAATTAATTAAAAAATTGTAGGGGTATGGCTTGACAAATTTTTCTGCCTGAAATGCATTAAAAATTCGAAAATAATAACTCCATTTTTGCTGCATCTTTTATTATATATATATCGAAAACCTTTTCAAACATTTAATTATATGAAACCAAGTATCACATGAAGAACTGCAAAAAATGAATAAATTTGACGAAAAGAAAAAAAGTAAGCAACTTGATATTGAAACAAACAAATTCATTACTTTTTCAAGGGCATTAAATGAATGTTGTATGCGAATTAGGTGATCCTTCTATCATGCTGTATGCAAACTGCTAAAAATTTACAGCATGCGATGCCCGAATATATATATACACTATATATAATATTTCATTTATTACTATATGTTATTTCTTATCTCTAAGTTTACATATATATATATAAAATGACGATACTTGCATATACAATAATTCAATTTATAATTACATATAATATGAATCGTCTTTCGTAACGCACTCTTCATTTATCAATAATTTAAAATGAAAAGCTTAATACAATAGAACCTCGATTATCCGAACCTCGATTAACCGAAACTCCTCTCCGTTAACCGAAGTAGGTTTCTTCTTAATTTTTTTTTTTTTTTTCACTTTCTACTATCATCCGAAGTTTTCCTCTTAACAAACATACATTTTTTAAGTTTTTTTTCCCACATTCCTTTTATATGCAAGCCGTCCTTTCCAAACTACGAATGCAGATAAATATTCTGGAATTTCCTTTTTTAGAATTCCTTCTCGCAAGCTCAATTCTCGGTAAGAGTGTACTCTTCCCCACTTTCAAACGTCCCTGTTCTAAACAAAAACACACCCCATTTCGAAATGTGGAAGGTCATTCTGCCAAGTCCCAGAACAATCGAATGTTATTGCACCCTCTGATTGTAAGCAAGTGCAAAGAACCTAACCTCTTTTGTCATCTCAAGAACAGAGAAATTTTCATTGCAGCAGAATTTCAAAATTTTTGTCACTTTGTGTCACTTATGATTCCTCTGAACTCATGCTTTTAAGAAAACTTCGGGATAGAGCTGCACGGCAAAGGATGGCCAATTTATACCTGATCAACCTTCCATTTAAACCATTGTGAGTTTTTGTTTCAGAAATAAATTTATTTTCATTTATTTAACAGTTAAAATAGTCATAATAACAGTTTAATGGCGTTGCTACATAATAAACTAGATAACAGGGTTAGTACTCTCCGCCCCTTTTTCAGGACACACTTAAGAATAAGAAATTTTCTCCTATTTTGCCACCAGTAATTTCATGCAGAAATTTTTATGGTACTTTTTATAAAAATGTCTCCAGATTAATCTGGTTAGAGATCATCGTAAAAAAATAGTGGTAGGAATAGAGGCGGAAATTGGTCATATTTGAGAGTGTCCTGAAAAAAGGGCGGAGAGTACGACCCCTGAGATGATTACTGATGAATTCTCGATTATCCGAAAATTTCGATTATCCGAAGTAGGTTCGGTCCCAATTACTTCGGATAATCGAGGTTCTACTGTACTACATAAAAATTACAGTCGGCTGCAAAATTATTCGAGCACTAGCAATAATCCTTGCCAAAAAAAAAGTACACTTAATACAGCTTTGTTAAATAAATCCTTGTCGAGTCATGTTCTTAATCAGTCTAAGAACATGATTCGACAAGGATTTACTTAGCAAAACAGTCTTAAGTGTACTTTTTAAATATAGGAATTATTGGCTAGTGCTCGAATAATTTTGCAACCGACTGTACAATGAACTCAATTGGACAAAATTAATAAGTAAGTAAATAAATGAATAGAATAAAAAGTAGTTAAAATGGAAAAAAAAATTAAAATTAATTATAACAATTAAATTTAATAATAAAAATTAATTATAAAAATTAAATTAATTATAACAACTATTACCTACTTTTAATGAAAATTTTCAAAAGTGTTACAGATACTCAGGAGGGCGGGGAGGTGGAATACTGACGGGGAAAAAAGTTCTTTTTAAATCACTTTGCTTTACATTTATACGAAATTTTGTATAAATATCTCTTATTGTTTATCAAATTGCAGAGAGGGTTATATTATCGACTGAGAGCTAGAGGGCACATGGAAAGAATATATTTTTACACCACCCTGTTGCCGATCTAATGAAATTTTACTTGTTTATAAAACATTACAGTGAGGGTTGCATATCAGTTTCTGTCTCTTCATAAGTTTGTACGCAAAAATTCAATGCATGATTTTAATCTGTAGAAAAATAAAATAAAATAAATAAATAAAAAGATTTAAAAAAAAAAAAAATCATCTTTTAATCTGTCCTTCCCCCCGTAGAAATAAAAAATGTACACTCTCATTGATATTTAGCAAGTTGAAAATTTCCGCGCTTTTTACAATTGCTGCTTGTAAAATACACGTATGAATGTAAAAAAAAAAAAAAAAAAATCTAGAGGTTAACGTGCAGAGAAAAATAAAATAATGTTTTTTACACCATACCATCATTTTCTTTTCCTCTCCCTCTTAGAATCCCTTAAATAATTTCCATGACATATATCTTTCACAAGCAGTTATTGTGAAAAGTGCCCTTTTTTCCGCGATCTGGGAAAAAGGGCACTTTTCTTAAGTGTAACTTGCAAAATACTTGCTAAACATGAACGATAGCGAAATTTTTTTGTTTTACGTAGTGGGGGGACGGGGGAGGATGGGACAGATTAAACAAAAAAATTCTGTTCCAGAATAATCTTTTTACAATTTTTGATATTATCTTTTTAACCAATGTCTGATAATAATAATACATTGAATTTTTGCATACTAACTTAGGAACTGAAAGATACTACGATAAGCATCCCTTTCTAGAATTTTTCATAAACAATAAGTGATATTTATAAAAAAAAAAATTCTATACATGTGAAGCGGTGTGATTTAAAAATAACATTATTTTCCTCCCTGTTCCCCCCTTGCCCCCCCCCCCCCAAATAAAGGTAACATTCACCATAATTTTTCATTAAAAGTATTTTTGCATATCACACATTTAAAGTAAAATATTAAAACTTTTTAAAACCAAGAAGAGTCATAAATAAATAAATAATAGAATGGTTAAAAAGAAAGAAAAAGAAAATCTACGTGCACCACCATCTTGGCCCCCTCACCTGTATATAATGCTCAATGGGATTCATATTTGTATAGCATTGTTTGAAAAAGTTTTCAATACATATACCTCTGACCCCGCCCCCCGTATATGGAACACTGTAGCTTTTGAATCCCGGAAAAAATCGCACAGAAAAACATTCATGTTTGCGTACACACATGCCTCTCTCCCCAGAAAGCAAAACTCATCTTAAGATTCATATGGGCCTTAGGCAATAAATTTTAAATTCTATTTAATCTTATAAACGAGGTTACAGAAAAAAAAAAAAAAAAGGGCGGGGGTATTATTAAATTGCATTCTCTGTCCCTCTAGATCCGGAAGAGTGGAATATGATAATTTAACAACTTTCTAGAAATAAAATTTAAGAAAATAGTAAATGTTTGAATACCAATTAGAGATATGGGGATTCCGAAAAAAAAAAAAAAAAAAAGGACACCGGAAGAAGGGCATTCTTCCAATTCCCGAATCGCAAAATAAAAAATATCAAATAAGGAATTTAAAGAATGACTTTCAATTGATTCGGTACAACATTCATTGGAAAAGGGGGAGGGGGGACTAAGTGCAGGTTGAAAGAAAACAGTTGTTTTTTATATCATCTTCTTACCAATTTTAATGAAACATTTTATAATCACGTACAATTTGTGAAAAAATTACAGTAAGTGTCAGACATACTAGGGGGTGGGGGATTAAAGAGGAGGGAGCAGAGGAAAACAAGATGAGGTTTTATCACTATTTTACCGAATTTAATGATATATTCTATAACAATCACTTACTTTTTATGAAGATCACAATGAGTGTACTATACACCTGGGGGGGGGCAAGGGGGGGAGTAGATGGAAATAAAATATATTCTTCTTTAAACTACCCCATTATCGATTTAAGAAAAGAAAAACAAAAAAAAACTTTCTATAATCATGTACAATTTGTAAAAAAAAAAAAAAAAAAAAAAAATGTATAAGACATACATATATATATATATATATATATTATTTATTGAAGTGAAAACATCTTTAGGCGCGTTGAGCACTTTTGGGTGAACAAAAATCATGAAACTCGCGTCATCGTCAGCGAAAGTTTTCCATTTGAAGTGAAAATTTCTTTAGGCGCGTTGAGCACTTTTGGGTGAACAAAATCATGAAACTCGCGTCATCGTCTGCGAAGGCTTGCCATGAGAATCGAAAGTGGAACTCGAGATTTCAGCTGATTTACACGTATTGAGGTGTCCTGAATGGGTTTTCTTTGTATCTCAGATACTAATTAAAATAATTTCATAAGTAATACATCATTTGAAAGCTTTGTTGAGTTGGAATCGAACAGTAACTTACAGAAATTTCTACCGCCAGATGGCGCTGTAATATTTTAAAATTTCAATATTTCAATTTCTAATTATGATTAAATTAATTTTAATACATCATTCAAAAGATATTTTAAAGTACTTTTGTATTTTTGAAAGTGGAATTCGAGATTTCAGCTTATTTAATCGTTTTGAGGGGTCCTGAATGGGTTTTCTTTTGTATCTCAGCTACTAATTAAAATAATTTCATAAGTGATACATCATTAGAAAACTTTGTTGATTTGGAATCGAACAGTAGATTACAGAAATTTCTACCGCCAGATGGCGCTGTAATATTTTAAAATTTCAGTATTTCAAATTCTAATTATGATTAAATTATTTTTAATACATCATTCGAAAGATATTTTAAAGTTCTTTAACATCATCGAAAGTGGAATTCGAGATTTCACCTGATTTACACGTTTTGAGGTGTGCTGAATCGGTTTTCTTTTGTATCTCAGCTACTAATTAAAATAATTTTGTAAGTAATACATCATTAGAAAGTGTTCTTGATTTGAAATCGAACAGTAGATTACAGAAATTTCTACCGCCAGATGGCGCTGTAATATATTAAATTCACCACAACATATGATAAAGCAATACATTAGTTAAAAAATTTTGCGTGATAAAACACCAATAAAATTTGTTATTATACACCAATAATCACAAATAAAATAATCAAGAAATAAGCAACATAAAAATGTGCATATATATAAATATATATATATATCCTTATTACAAAGTTTGTTACTCGATGACATCTATTCATTTATTTACTTTAAATTAATTTACATATTATATTCAACTTTTTTTTTTTCTTTAAGACAGACAAAAGGACTGAAAGGCATACATATTGAATGATTGAAATCATAGTCACTCTTAAATATTATTGGCAAATGTCAAAAATGCTTAACACAAAAGAAAATGCCGTCTACAGAACTGCAGTCCTTAATAGATTACCATTTTTTTCGTTGCCATATTTACCTAAATTCTATTTTTACCGTAGCCATTCTTTCTGGCATCATCCCCCCCCCCCCCCCCCTTCCCACGATTACTATTCTAACCCCAGCCATTTTTACATGCGCAAAGTCAGAATGAGAATTTGCAAGATTACAGACCTCAAATAAAAGAAAACAAAATTACTGTTTCATAAAATACACACTCTCTCTCTTTATATGTATATATATATATATATATATATATATATATATATATATGTTACATAGCTGTTTAGAAATACGTTCTGTGATATAGTTTTATTCTTCTGTGCGATTTTTTCCAGTGCGATTTCTTCCGAGTGCGATTATTTCCTGTGTGATTTTTTCCGGTGCGATTTTTTCCAAGTGCGATTTTTTCCGCCTCCCGTAGCTTTTTCATAAATAGTAAGTGATTATTATACAAAGTTTCATTAAAATCAGTAAGATGGTGATATAAAAACAATTTTTTTCTTTCAGTCGTCTCCTAACTCTCCCCTCCCCCAAGCAAACATTCAACAGACATATACTAAGTGAATGTTGTACCAGTTTAATTTAAATTTCTAATGTCTAATTTTTCTTCTAAAATTTTACTTAAAATCAGTACTTTCTATAAAATATATCTATAATATTTCTATAAAAAATAAAAAATTCAATACTTTTTATCATGAAAAACGGCAGTTTTTCGAGTGACGCAAGCGGAAGGACAAACGGACGGAAAGCTGCGAACTCATATATACGCCTAGTTTGACATCAAAGAGATTTGTAAAAGCCGACACTTAATATCTCAGCAAATAAGCCATATTTTGTTCTGATTTTTTCAAAATAGTATTTTATCTTCGGTCTTAATCTATCCTGAAAATTTTACATTTCTACATGCAGTATGTTTTGAGATCTGAATCTCAATTTAAAGCGAAAAAGGGAAAATGTGTGGTGTAACGATGTGAGGATGTAATAAAAATATCTCTAAAACCGCACGAACGATTTTAATTTAATTAATATATGTTGTTAATGGTATCTTTCTGAATCTAGTAACGTTTTTGTTTTTTTCAGGAAAACTCTTGTTTTTTATATAAATCGCTTTAAATATGGAACTATATTACTCCGCCAATTACATATGTTTCTTCGGGTGAAAACGCTGTTATGCGGTTCTTACTTGTAAGGTATGTGGGTTGGTTTGTTGACCGACTTGAATGCAGCCAATGAATTATTTAGAAATTTTTTTTTAACGCAAAAGTACTTTATTACATGTTTAAAATATTTATTGTATATATACTAAGTCAAATTCACTTAAATATACTTTCTCTTCTGTTATGAAAAAAATATTTTTGATTTCAAAATTTCATATTTAGTCAAAGAAATATTTAGAGAATATTTTAAATAAGGAAGTATTTTGTAATTTTAGATATTCCATTTTATCATAATAATGATGAATTTACAATTTTTTAAAGCGAAAATTTTTTTAATCATTCATGAAAATCGATTTTATAATAACTCAATGATTTGCGATTCCTATTCATGTATCCTTACACTCCGGGAATGGAAAAAAACAGCAAATACAATTTTGGCGCCATCTATCGTTTTTATTTAAAACATACTCTTTCGTAAATACACACACATATATATATATATATATATTTCTTTTTAAAAATTAAAAATCTCTTTTGAAAATACAGTTAGTGTTTATTCATTTATTTAGTTTTCAGACTTTAAAATGATACATATTTTAAATATTAATATAATCAATTTTTTTTATTATTAGTATTCAAAGCAATGACTAGAGGATGAAACAGTGTTTGCACTGTTTATTAGAAAAACCAGTGTTTTAATAAACAGTGTTTAAACAGTGTTTTAATAAAATTCATTTTTCATGAATTTCAGTAAAATTCATGAAAAATGTGTCAAATAGCAATTATTAAAAAACACGTCAAAATAAATAAATAACATCTTTACTTTGAAACCCATAGTAATTTATTTAAAAAAATTATTCTTTCTTTTCTTTTTTTAATTAATTAACTTGTGCATGAAAAATTCTATTTCATAATTTACAATTACAGTAAACAAAAAATCCTCCTTTAATTTTAAATAACTATTTCTACCTGTTTCTAAACAAGTTTTTTTTTTTTTTTTTTTTTTTTTTTTTTTTTTTTTTAATGAAAAAAAAAAAATAAATTTGTATGTATATGATTTAAAAAAAACTACTAGATGGCGCCACTACATTTAATTTATTTTTCTTAAAAAAAAAAATAAAAAAAAAAAAAGAAAGAAAGAAAAAAACTTTTAATAGCTTCAAAACATGTAGAAATAATTATTTAAAATTAAAGGAGCATTTTTTGTTTATTGTAGTTGTAAATATATTTATGAAATAGTATTTTTACGCAGAAATTTCATTTTTTTTTTAAACTTAACTTATATTTTCCATAAAATATTTCTCCAGGTGATTTTATCTTATTTTTAAAATTATAGAAATGTAAAGCTTAATTTATATTTTGTCTATTTTTCCCCCCAAACGTTTTATATGAAAATATATAGGAAGTAATTTTTACCTGCACTTTTGATGAAAATTTAAATTGTGAATATTGGAGCAGTATACTTAGCCTCGAAAGGGGAAAGAAAATATATAAAATTTCATTTTTAATATTTACTTGATATATTTTTTTAATTGTTTAATTTGTAATTCTCTAAAAAGAAACTTGCAAAATGTAAATTACGTAATTCTAACTTAAATTTGAAAATTTTCACTTACTTTTTTTTTTTTTTTTTTTTTTTTTTTAAGAGTTTGAGAATCCCAGTCAATAAATTTTTCTAGTGCGAAGCTTCTCCATTTTGTTTCCAAGTGGCAGGCTACTTGAAAATTTGTGAGTATGATAACGTTTGAAATACTGAATTAATTCACACTAAATTTGTAGTGTGGATTTATCTCAGAAATGTATTTGATATGTTCATTTGCCAACTTAATCCACCCTCTTGTTTCCCTGTGTTAACACACTGAAAATTTCAAATTTACATTAGAAAGTTTTTATGAACCGATTTGCTTAAAACTCCATATATAAAGAGCCTTCATTTATAAATCCACTAAGTCCATTAATAAATTGTAGCTGCCATTTTGAAAAAAAAAAAATGGTGACAACTTCATACGAAAATATAAGTTAGTTTACCCTTCCTAGGAGCCAGAAGGACTTGTTTTAATTTTTTGATCAATAACCACTAAAAAGTAATGATATCAGTACAAAAAACCCTTAACGGCTTAAAAGTTTGTGACGCCGCTACTTTGTGGCTATAAGAATTTGAAATATGAGTCTTAAAAATAATGATATTAAATTTTAAGTGACGCTTTGCAATTAGTTAAAATATACATAGATTTTCTTATTTGATCATTCACTTTTATCTTTTATTTATATTTATAATGCAAACGTAATATTTTTAACTTCAAGATCAGACAGATATTTAAAATACACTCACTGATGCTTTTCCATTCGCATTTCAAATTCAAAATAACAGTTTTAAAAGGAATGATATAAAAATTCCACTGGCGCCTCGGTGTTATTTTAAAAGATTTGTTTTTAGATTCCATAAAAATTACTTTTGTTTTGCTAATAAAATATATTTACACAATTTAAACAGTGCTTTTAATTTTCAAATATACTGTCAAATAATTATACTTTCACTGAGTTAGCATTTTAAAGTAAAATTATTTATTTCAATAAATTGATTTATCCTTTGCGTCACGCTATCCAAAACTGCAAGTAAAATTTGTGTAAATGTTTTCTTTACGTCACACTACCTCTTTGAGCAAATTTTCACTTAGTTGGACACTATGATACTATGTTTTAAATAGCGTGATGCAAAAGCTAAATCAATTTATTGAAATAAATAATTTTACTTTATAATGCTAACTCAGTGAAAGTATAATTATTTGACAGTATATTTGAAAATTAAAAGCACTGTTTAAATGTGTAAATATATTTTATTAGCAAAACAAAAGTAATTTTAATGGAATCTAAAAACAAATCTTTTAAAATAACACCGAGGCGCCACTGGAATTTTTATATCATTCCTTTTAAAACTGTTATTTTGAATTTGAAATGCGAATGAAAAAGCATCAGTGAGTGTATTTTAAATATCTGTCTGATCTTGAAGTTAAAAATATTACGTTTGCATTATAAATATAAATAAAAGATAAAAGTGAATGATCAAATAAGAAAATCTATGTATATTTTAACTAATTGCAAAGCGTCACTTAAAATTTAATATCATTATTTTTAAGACTCATATTTCAAATTCTTATAGCCACAAAGTAGCGGCGTCACAAACTTTTAAGCCGTTAAGGGTTTTTTGTACTGATTCATAATACAGATATTTGTATGTGATGGCCAAATGTATCACGACAGGCAAACAAAGCTCAAAATACTTCCTAATTTTTAGCAATAATGCGGCTATTTTTCAGTGTAGTATATGTTACGCAAATCGCAGGTGCCATTTTTACCGTTGCCATTTTTACCAGTGCCATTTTTACCAGGTGTTATTTTTACCGGTGCCATTTTTACCGCCTACCTCCGCACCCGAATGCTATTCCGGCTGCTCTGAGCTGTCGGAACAAGATAGACGCATATTCCGTACATTCGAAAAGCCTGGATTCCGGTTCTTGCTGGGAGAATAACTCTGCTTCGGATTCCCTCTCAAAATCTCTCCATTCCGCACGAAATTCCGGTTCCGAAGGAGGGGAGAATACGGCTCGTAGTGGTAAGGGGGAATTTGCGTCACAGGGGTTATAACGTCAGTAACAGGTTTTAATGTTTCCTCAAGGTTGTCTAGTCATGCTTAAACTTGCAAGCATATATGTTTTTTCTTTGTTATTACTTCGCATATGGTTTTTCTTATCTTATAAGTTTTATCGAAAAATTTTCTAACTTAATGTTTTGTGTTAGCAATCCTACTAAATACAGTTAAATTTTTCTAAGTGATGTGACATAAAGAAAACATTTGACAAAAATGTTTAAACTATATTAAACAAATTTTTGTAAAATTTCACAAATTTCTAAAATTAAGCTTTCACAATTCTTACAAAATATTTTCTGTATTCTAAAAATAAAAAAAGTTAAAATACAATCGTGAACGTACCTATATATAAAAGTTTAAGTTATTTCTCTACAATTATTTTTATACTCTTTGGAAAAGAGATTGTGATTTTAGTTAAAGTACAAATCACTTTGACAATGCATATTCAAAGTAAGATTGAAACATGATACTTAGGAAAATACTAACCTCCTAATTATATCTAAAATTTTTATAAGTTAGTTTTTCAGAAAAATTGTTAATAAGATAAATTCATGTAAGATTTTCACAAGTACTTTACAAATGAGTGGTAAAACAATTTTACAAGTTTTTTCTTCTTCGATGTAAGTTTGCCAGTTTGTAAAACTACTATCGCGTATAATTTTTACTTAGTGTTTAAATATTATACTGAATCAATTCTACTACAGCAATGAAAAAAGCATATCTCTAATACATTTTACGTAAGTAAACTTTTTACATGTTTTTATTTTAAAAAGATAACACTTAAGTTTGTATTCTAATAGAAAATATTATATAAAAGGTGATTTTGTAATAAAAATTAAAACAAACCATTTTCATTGAAATCTTTTTATTTGAAATTTATTCACAATAATACAAAACAGTAAATTCACGCAAATCTATATTGTTGGGATATCGTTCATATATTCGGCATTAAAGTTATTCAAAAAATTTAGGAAGTCTAGATTTTCATTGTTTAAGTTATCTGTTGGTAGCTCATTTGTTACAAACTCATTTTCATTCGCACTAGAATTATTCGAATTCATATTTTCACTGTTAACAGAAAAATCGTGAACATTATTCAAACAATTAGGATTAAAGTTATTCAAAAAATTTAACAAATTCAGACTTTCATTGTCATAGTTTACTAGAGGTAAATCAGTGTGTATCAGGTTAAAATTATTTAAGTCGTTATTTTCAACTTTGGTAGCTAAACCATCAACATTATTTTCACTAGTATATTCCACATTCGAATCGTTCAAAAAATTTTTTAAGTCTAAGTCTATATTTTCATTTTGAAAGTTGTTGGAAGGTATGTCAAAAACAACATTCGTACATTCAGTGTGAAAATTATCCAAAAAATTTAAAAACTCCAGATTCTCATTGTCATTGTTCACTGTTGGGAATTCATCGTTAGTACTTCGTTCATTACATTTTCTACGTACGTTAAAGTCTTTAAGATGATTCTTTCTCTTATGTTGTAATAATTCATACTTATACTGAAAAGTTTCACAGCATTCATCACATGTAGTTTGCATTAAAGATTTTTTATGCATATTTCTTTTATGCTTTAAAAAATGTCGTTTGTTAGTAAAAGTATCAGTACATTCGTCACAACAGTATGCATGTAAAGTCTTTTGATGACTTTTTCGCTTATGGTTTAAAAAAGCATGTTTGGTTGGAAAGGCTATAGAACATTCCTCACATATATACTCAGGTTTACGATAATGCATCCTCTGATGTTTTTCTAATTCATACTTGTGTTTAAAATTATCTTTACAAATAATACATAGATATTCAGGTAAGACTTTTTGATGAAATAATCTCTTATGTTTAAATAAATCACACTTACGATTGAAATTTTCAATACAATATTCACATTCGTACCTTATGAAAATTTTTCTGTGGGTTTCTATATGTCTTTTTAAACGATGTAAAGTAACAAATCCTTTCTCACACATGTAACAAATATTAGGTTTTATATGATTGTGAATATTCACATGTTTAGTAAGATAGCATTTCTTAAAAATTGACTTATTACAAGTTGGAAAAATAAAAAATTTGGATAACTTCTCATCCACAAAACTTGATGAAGGGGGTTGTTGAACTGAAACTTGAGTCTCCTCAGACGGTAAAGTATTATCCATTTTGTACTTTAATTTAGTAAAGTATAAAAAATCACTCTAAAAGTAAGAGCTTAAAAATGGGTAAAAACTATTAAGTGTGAGAACTTAGACAACACAAGGACGTGGAGAGATTGTAACTGATTCAAATTTTTTCTTCGTTCATCAGTTTTACTTAAGAATTAACGCCAAATTCTCTTATTTTATGCCAAATTTTTATAACTATCGCCAATATTAGAGGGAATTTAGCCAAATATTATCTCATACCTTGCTATAATACTCGAATCTTGTGGAAAATTCTAGTTTATCAACATGTCTAAACAGATAATTTGTACACTTTTACTCTGTATTTTTATGGGTGAAGCATCTATGTTAAACTTTTTAGGGTAAAAAATATTCTAAGATCTATGTTTTTAACAGTTGATTATAGATTAAACATTTGGTTTGTATTTTCAAAGAAGAAAGGTTGTTAATACTTAAAGTTTCAAGCTCATCATTTCGCCATACATCCGCAGCTCCTAAATTTCATAAGTGTTAAATTTTATCTTACATTTTCAATATAAAAAATAAGTTTATTTTTCTGAGATAGTATTTGTATTAAAATAAATTGTGTAAAAAATTTTCATTTACAAGAATTTCGTTTATAAGCATATGTGTGAAAAACTTCAAACTAAATGATTTTGAAAAACTTAGTACTTTGTAAAATAAGATGTGTTATTAACACATGTGAAACACTAAAATTTCATACTTCATAATTTTTCAAATACTTACAGTCTCTTAAATTGGTAAGAATGAGATTTTATCTTACATTTTCATTCTCATTATTAGAAGTTAATTTTTCTGAGATAGTATTTGTATTAAAATAAATTGTGTAAAAATTTTTCATTTACAAAAATTTCGTTTACAAGCATATGTGTGAAAAATGTCAAACTAAATGACTTTAAAACTTAGAAATATATTACTTTGTAAAATAAGATGTGTTATTAACACATGTGAAACACTAAAATTCCATACTTCATAATTTTTCAAATAACCACACCTTCTTATGCTGGTAACTTTGTGATTTTATCATACATTTACAATCTTATTATTGTAAAAATAAGTTTCTTATATTTTTTTTCAAGAATAAGTTATCTTAATTTCTAAAATACTTTGTAAAATTTTTAAAGTATACATATATTTGTAATCTACAAGACTTGTTTAAAATATTTTTAAGTATGTTTAAATACACTTTAGAAAACCTAAGTATGCATCTGTGAACATGAATGCGTTTATAAAACATATATTAATATTTTTTTGAACTCTGAATTTTTTCAAAGTTAGCTTTCATTATTTACAAACTTGCTATCTGTAAAGAAAAATCGAGTGAAAGGTAGCATATGAGGTGGGATATTTCACTATGTTAAAGTGATGAAAAGTAGTAAAAAAATGAAGTTGGGAAGTCTTTATTTGACACAGATTGTTGAATAATTCTTAGGAAACACATCTTAAAATAACTAATGTTGGGAATGAATTAAGAATTATGTAGAAACTTTTGTTTTTCAATTTATTGAATATAATGAAAACACATGTGTTAGGTGATACATGAGTTAAAATTTTACCATACAAAGTTGTTATTTGCTAATTTCAACTAAAGTACAACCTAATTCTTGCTCAGTAAATTCTTCAAAAATCTCTATCATTTTTTTGAAAGCATTTTCAAGATCATTATTCAAGTCACTTGATAAAAATGTGGAAAAGGTTTTTGATTGCAAATGATGGGAAATAAATTCTTCTTTACCTTCCATAGAACGTTTACGGGTGAGTTTAACAACTATCAACCATTTCATTCCTTTTTTATCACTTAATTGAAAGTTCAATTCGATTAAAATGTTAGTTCTTCAATTATTAAAAAATGATAACAAATCCATACCATTATTTTCATTGTCAAAGATAGTGGATGTATGTATAATAAGAGCACTTCGTCTTTTAAAAAACTTAGTTTTCTCCTTAAGTGGATCTTGAGAAGAATTTTCTACAGTTTTTGGTGTTGACTGATGCCTGACTGAAGTAAGTAAATGACAATACAAATCTATTTTACTATTGAATACTTCATTACATGATTCACATAAATGTTGGGGTGAAGGCTTTCGATGATTTTTTCTTATGTGTTTCAATAATTCATATTTCTATCTGAAGATTTCACCACATACATCACAAACATGCTTAGATAAAGTCTTTTTATGATTTTTTCTAACATGAATCGATAAATCATACTTGCGATTAAAACTTTCATTGCATTGTTCGCATTCATATTTTGTAAAAGTCTTTTCATGAATTTTTAAATGTCATTTCAAATCGTCTGAACGTTCAAATGCTTTCTGACATACAAAACACGCAAAAGAGTTCACACCCATATGAACCCTCAATTATCGAATTAAATTAGACTTTTTAGAAAAAGTCTTATTACAAGTTGAACATATCGAAAGTTTGGACAACCTCTTGTCATCTATTTGCGGCTGAGTGAACAGTTGATTTGAAATAGGTATCTCCGCAGATAGATCCATCTCTTGATCCAATTTAAACTATCAATATGTTACACTGAATTCAGGTTAAAAAACAGACGTCTTCACTCCGCAAAAATCAGTTAGCAAGTCAAAAACATTTTTTCGCTCTTCATTTATACCACATATTTCTTGCCAAATATGAATTATCTTATCGCCAAATGTCTTAAAAATCTTGTAGATATAACAAAAAATATTACTAAAATTGATTTAAAATCCTGCCAAATGCTAAGTGTAGTAGCGGAAATCTAAATAAATCTGAAATCTACTTCGATTTTCTGAAGTTGTGATGAATCTTTTGTAGAGTCGTAAAAAAGTTAGTAAAAACTAACATTAATGACAAATATATATTTTAAAACTTATAAATAGTTAAACTATGAAAAAGGGAAATGCATTGAACATTTAAGAAGAGAAAATCTAAATAAATTTGTTTAAAAAATCCTATACCGTTGTGAATGCAATAGTTTACGCAAACTCCATCGGGGAAAAACAGGTTCCGGAAGGAACTTGACCTTGACATACCAACCGAGCTGATAGCGATGGGTAGATTAAATAATATTAGCTTTCGCCTAAACTCTTCATTAGACATTAGTTAATTAATGAAATTTCAAACATGGTGAAGAATTTTCAATCATCTTTTTACTTAATTTTTACTCTCATTGTCATTTTTCATCAAACATTTAGTGAATTTTACAAGACGATCTTTAATTAATAGTTTTGTAATTATTATTCTGTAATTAATATCATTTTAATGTCTGAATCATTCTTAAACATTAGTATTCTCTTTAAAACTAGTCAAAGATAACCTCTTTTTAAAACCATCGTCATCTTTTACGATAAAATCATTCATATTTTTGTAATAAAATCCTTAATTAATGATTTTTAATTATTATTCTGTAATCAGTACCATTTTGATGACTGAATCCTTTTCAAACAATAGAATTCTTAGGTTAAAAAAGATCTGTGTAGGCATATAATAGAAAAATCACTCACACACTCGAAAACTACAGTCTTATTGAAATATTTTCATTACAAGGTGTCGGGTTCGAATACCAGTCGATCCTCTTTATTTCTACACTTTCTTTCATTCTTTCTACTTAATCTACTTAACGACTTTCATTGTCATTTTTCATAAAACATTTGCAATCTTTTACAAGAAAATCCTTAATTAATATATTTTTTAATTATTATTCTGTAAATTAGTATCATATTAATGGTTGAATCATTTTCAAACAATTACATTCTTAGGTTAAAAAGATTTGTTTGTGCAGGTATATAATAGAAAAATCACTCACACATACGTGAAAACTACTGGAAATATTTTTACTGCAAGATACCGGGTTCGAATCCCAGTCGATCCTCTCTATTTCTACACTTTCTTTTATTCTTTCTACTTAATTTTTCTCTTAACAAGTTTTTCATAAAACATTTCTAATCTTTTACAAGAAAATTCTTAATTAATATTTTTTTTTAAATTATTATTCTGTAAATTAATATCATTTTAATGGTTGAATCCTTTTCAAACAATAGCATTCTTAGGTTAAAAAAGATTTGTGCAGGTATATAATAGAAAAATCACACACACACACGTGAAAACTACTGTCTTATGGAAATATTTTTACAGCAAGGTACCGGGTTCGAATCCCAGTCGATTATCTGCATTTCTTTCATAATATATTTGCATCATCATTCATTCTTCTTCTTAAATTCATATTTTTTATTTATTTATTATTTATTTCTCAATTTTTTAATTTTTTAATTTTTTTAAATTAAAATATATATATATATATATTTTTTTTTTATTTTTTTTTTATTTTTTTTTTTTATAATTCATTACTCATAAACAATAGCCTTCACACAACCCCACAAAAATTCTCTTTTTAAAACCACCATCATCTTTCACGCCATTCATTAAAATTTCTTCATTAACAACATTAATTAATACCCTCATCACGTTTCACAATTAAGTCAGAGGATGTCTCAAGGACGACGCCAACTCGTCTACACCCTCAGGGGGTGGTATGGCACCCACACGGCTTGCCGGTGCCTCAGTGCCTCACCCTGCTGCGTTAAAAGCGGCCTTTTTTCCCTACTCTCAATCTATACATTTTCATTAAAGTTCCTGCCAGAAAACACTAATTTGAGCTTTAAATTTTGAATATGAGCTAGATTAAAATAATTTAATTTTATCGTTTAAAGTCATCATTATCATTTTTAAGCTACTGCATTTAAATTTATTAAAATAATAATTACAAGAAAAATAAAAGCTCACTCAAATAGAACTCAATCTACTTAGCCAAGTTAATTTAGATAAATATGTAAAAATAACTTGCAGAAAGTTTTTTGAATTTGCAACAAAATTCATTTATTATTATTATTATTTTAATAAAGTGCAAATTCTTAAAATTTACAAAACTTCAACGAATTAGCTTATGAAAATTTATTTTATAATAAATTGTTTTTTATTTAAGATAGACATTTAACAGCCCCTCCCCTCCACATACACGCGCAGACATATATATATATATATATATATATATATAACTTTGAATATTTTTATGCTTTCTAATCATAAGAAATGAAATTTATTAAACATTAAAAAGTAACATATTCCGAAAAATTTTATAGTTAATATTTATAGATTATTAAACATGCATATGATTATAGTTACGCTAAAAAATCAAAATGAATGTCTTGATTCTAAGAAATAAACTAATAAAATCTGTCATAATCTGCACTACCCAACGTGATTTACGGAAACTTTTTGGGTGTTCCAATCCATTGTCGCTGAACCGGTTACAGTTGAGACTTCACTTGAACGAGCTCTCGCCCTCTCCATATCTATCCTTCCTCCGAGGGACGATGACACCTTACGCATAAAAGAGAGGTACAAACGCTTAAAAGAAGGCCGCACTGCATGAAACTAGAGGGGTTTTCTAGCTTCATGACCCTCTGCTACAAGAGAAGGTGTTGCCAGTGGACATATTGACCGTTTTTCTTGACTTCCGCGGTGTGGTACATCAGGAGTACGACGCAAAGCAAGGGATGGCCAAAATATCACAAATCAGTACTACCAGGAGGTCCTTCGTCGTCTTTGTGATATTGTGCGACGCAAACGACCGGATCTGTGATCTGACATTATCTTCAGGGGCTAAGGTAGCTCGCGGGTGGCTGATACCCTTTGTTTGTTTTAATAGTCAAAACGAAAAATTATTTAATTTTAAAATATCTGAGAGTGCTGAAGCCCCCATAGTACCCCCCACCTTTTGGCTACACCTTAAGTTTTTAGTTACGATTAAACCTATGTTAATATGTTATTTTTCTTGAAATGCATCATTTTGAAAGTCTAAAATCTTGGCTTGGCTCCATTTGTAAAAAAATTCAATCAAACAATAAAGGAGAAGTAAAAAAGAGAGATTTGTTTAACTTCAAATGCTTGAATTAAGTGACTTTTATAGAAGCAGCACACAGTAGTAAACACTTTCATCGATTACGAATAGGATTCTCTATACCTTTACATTAATGTAGGTGATAAAGTAAATTCAGGTTTGCTAAATTCGCGTAATATTACAGTTCTAATTATAAGAACATTACGGTTTAATTTATAAGTTTTAGTACAATCTCTTATACATAAATTACACAGGCCTACATCTAATATTTAATTTGATAATTTTAACCGATCTTTATGTGTTTTGATGTGTGTCCAACTAAGTGAAAATTTGCTCAAAGAGGTAGTGTGACGTAAAGAAAACATTTACACAAATTTTACTTGCAGTTTTGGATAGCGTGACGCAAAGGATAAATCAATTTATTGAAATAAATAATTTTACTTTAAAATGCTAACTCAGTGAAAGTATAATTATTTGACAGTATATTTGAAAATTAAAAGCACTGTTTAAATTGTGTAAATATATTTTATTAGCAAAACAAAAGTAATTTTAATGGAATCTAAAAACAAATCTTTTAAAATAACACCGAGGTGCCACTGGAATTTTTATATCATTCCTTTTAAAACTGTTATTTTGAATTTGAAATGCGAATGAAAAAGCATCAGTGAGTGTATTTTAAATATCTGTCTGATCTTGAAGTTAAAAATATTACGTTTGCATTATAAATATAAATAAAAGATAAAAGTGAATGATCAAATAAGAAAATCTATGTATATTTTAACTAATTGCAAAGCGTCACTTAAAATTTAATATCATTATTTTTAAGACTCATATTTCAAATTCTTATAGCCACAAAGTAGCGGCGTCACAAACTTTTAAGCCGTTAAGGGTTTTTTGTACTGATATCATTACTTTTTAGTGGTTATTGATCAAAAAATTAAAACAAGTCCTTCTGGCTCCTAGGAAGGGTAAACTAATTTATCTTTTCGTATGAAGTTGTCACCATTTTTTTTTTTTCAAAATGGCAGCTACAATTTATTAATGGACTTAGTGGATTTATAAATGAAGGCTCTTTATATATGGAGTTTTAAGCAAATCGGTTCAAAAAAACTTTTTAATATAAATTTGAAATTTTCAGTGTGTTGGCACAGGGAAACAAGAGGGTGGACTAAGTTGGCAAATGAACATATCAAATACATTTCTGAGATAAATCCACACTACAAATTTTGTGTGAATTAATTCAGTATTTCAAACGTTATCATACTCACAAATTTTCAAGTAGCCTGCCACTTGGAAACAAAATGGAGAAGCTTCGCACTAGAAAAATTTATTGACTGGGATTCTCAAACTCTTTAAAAAAAAAAAAAAAGTAAGTGAAAATTTTCAAATTTAAGTTAGAATTACGTAATTTACATTTTGCAAGTTTCTTTTTAGAGAATTACAAATTAAACAATTAAAAAAATATATCAAGTAAATATTAAAAATGATATTTTATATATTTTCTTTCCCCTTTTGAGGCTAAGTATACTGCTCCAATATTCACAATTTAAATTTTCATCAAAAGTGCAGGTAAAAATTACTTCCTATATATTTTCATATAAAACGTTTGGGGGGAAAAATAGACAAAATATAAATTAAGCTTTACATTTCTATAATTTTAAAAATAAGATAAAATCACCTGGAGAAAAATTTTATGGAAAATATAAGTTAAGTTTAAAAAAAAATGAAATTTCTGCGTAAAAATACTATTTCATAAATATATTTACAACTACAATAAACAAAAAACGCTCCTTTAATTTTAAATAATTATTTCTACATGTTTCGAAACTATTAAAAGTTTTTTTCTTTCTTTCTTTTTCTTTTTTTTTTTTTTTTTTTTTTAAGAAAAATACATTAAATGTAGTGGCGCCATCTAGTAGCTTTTTTTAAAATCATATACATAGAGATTTAATTTTTTTTTCATAAAAAAAAAAAAAAAAAAAAAAAAAAAAAAAAAAAAAAAACTTGTTTAGAAACAGGTAGAAATAGTTATTTAAAATTAAAGGAGGATTTTTGTTTACTGTAATCGTAAATTATGAAATAGAATTTTTCATGCACAAGTTAATTAATTAAAAAAAGAAAAGAAAGAATAATTTTTTTAAAATAAATTACTATGGGTTTCAAAGTAAAGATGTTATTTATTTATTTTGACGTGTTTTTTAATAATTGCTATTTGACACATTTTTCATGAATTTTACTGAAATTCATGAAAAATGAATTTTATTAAAACACTGTTTAAACACTGTTTATTAAAACACTGTTTTTTCTAATAAACAGTGCAAACACTGTTTCATCCTCTAGTCATTGCTTTGAATAATAATAATAAAAAAAAATTGATTATGTTAATATTTAAAATATGTATCATTTTAAAGTCTGAAAAATAAATAAATGAATAAACACTAACTGTATTTTCAAAAGAGATTTTTAATTTTTAAAAAGAAATATATATATATATATATATATGTGTGTGTATTTACGAAAGAGTATGTTTTAAATAAAAACGATAGATGGCGCCAAAACTGTATTTGCTGTTTTTTTTCCATTCCCGGAGCGTAAGGATACATGAATAGGAATCGAATATCATTGAGTTATTATAAAATCGATTTTCATGAATGATTAAAAAAATTTTCGCTTTAAAAAATTGTAAATTCATCATTATTATGATAAAATGGAATATCTAAAATTACAAAATACTTCCTTATTTAAAATATTATCTAAATATTTCTTTGACTAAATATGAAATTTTGAAATCAAAAATATTTTTTTCATAACAGAAGAGAAAATATATTTAAGTGAATTTGACTTAGTATTTATACAATAAATATTTTAAACATGTAATAAAGTACTTTTGCGTTAAAAAAAAATTCTAAATAATTCATTGGCTGCATTCAAGTCGGTCAACAAACCAACCCACATACCTTACAAGTAAGAACCGCATAACAGCGTTTTAACCCGAAGAAACATATGTAATTGGCGGAGTAATATAGTTCCATATTTAAAGCGATTTATATAAAAAACAAGAGTTTTCCTGAAAAAAACAAAAACGTTACTAGATTCAGAAAGATCCCATTAACAACATATATTAATTAAATTAAAATCGTTCGTGCGGTTTTAGAGATATTTTTATTACATCCTTACATCGTTACACCACACATTTCCCCTTTTTCGCTTTAAATTGAGATTCAGATCTCAAAACATACTGCATGTAGAAATGTAAAATTTTTTAGGATAGATTAAGACCGAAGATAAAAGACTATTTTGAAAAAATCAGAACAAAATATGGCTTATTTGCTGAGATATTAAGTGTCGGCTTTTACAAATCTCTTTGATGTCAAACTAGGCGTATATATGAGTTCGCAGCTTTCCGTCCGTTTGTCCTTCCGCTTGCGTCACTCGAAAAACTGCCGTTTTTCATGATTAAGTAATACCTCGAGAAATGCAATTCATACTGCATTTAATTTTACTGTAATCATGTATCGCTTTTTAAAATGCGTATCAAATAGCATTCTTGATTTAGTTATAATGTATCTTGAACTTATAAATATACTTCTATTTGTTTTTGTAGCGGAAGCATTATTTATGATTTAATTGACGGGTAAGAATTAATTCTTCCAAAAAATGCAGTTTATGTTTCCCTTTATGCTGTTTGGTAGAAGTTTTGTTCTTTTAAATTTATATTTTGTATAATTGTTATTGTTAATTTTGACTCTTTATTAGTATTGTGATTAAATTTGCTGTTAATTTTCTGACATACCGATTATTATTTTCTTTTTTTTCTTCTGGAATATTTTTTGTCATAACCGCTTTTCTTTGAATGTATCATCTAGCGTAAAATCAAAAAGTCCTGTATATAATTATTTCTAAATAAAAAAATTTTAATTGAATAAGGCTATTTAATGTACTTCTCTCTCGTAATTACAAAACTTGCGCAACAAACGTCTTTTATTTGGAGAATTTAGAAAGGTTCTATTAAATTTTGATCCTGATTATCTCCAAAATATCTCAGAATCAGAATCGTAGATAATTGCGCTTTCATCTACTCAGTGGTATTAAAACAGATCATCTTTGTTCTGTAATCATGTAAGATATCAATGTTTTTGACAGTTAAGGTCATCGTTTTCGACTGCCTACAGTAAATCTGATCTGGAACTGACATTTCATTTCATCTATGTTTCTCATATTACGCTTTTTATCCCCTGTCTCTTTCTCTTTCTTTCTCGATCTCTCTGTACTAGCCTCATAATATCTATTTTTAATTCAAACAAAAATCATAAATTGACGTGAGAGAAATACAATTAATTTAAAATCAGTACTACTTTTTTTTTTATGGAGAGCAGCAATAATTGTCAATGTTGATACAGGATAAACTCCTTAAAAAGGGGCGTTATTTGCAATTTTAAAATAAATTTGATAATCAACAAAATGAAATTGATTGAGCAAACTTTTAAAAACTACTATAAATACAGAGCAATGAAAAGAAACCATTTACACACTCCATAAAAAGTTAATCATGTCCAACTCGCGCGAAAGCCTGTAGCACGTTGCTTCTTTCATGTTGTAGCTGTCTTTTTTTGTCTGCTGAAGGGTCGTGCTTAATTATTTCGATTTAAAACAATTTCTGTTTTTTTTTTTTTTTTTTTTTTTTTTTTTTCAATATCTGGTGTTTGCTTAAAAAGTTTTTTCCTGACCTTTTGTAGCACAGTCTTTGCAAACTGAGGCCGAATAATTAATTACTATTACTAAGTCTATTAAGATAATCTAATCAAAAGAAAAAAGGTAAATTGGTGATTTTAAAAAGGTGATTTTAACAGGTAAAACAAAGATTCATATGTTTGTTTCAAGGTGTGTTTGCGAAAGCTAGCATATTTCAGGAGTCATGACAATAAATCACTTCATTCATCGGGCTTCATATGCGCATGATTTCCTAACGACAGAAACATCAATTTATAAAATAACCTTTCACTCAAATTAATGGTATAAAAAAGTTAATAGCGAGAAGATGTATTTAATACCAGATCCTTTTTTTTTTTTTTTTTTTTTTTTTTTGTCGTTATTGCTTTTTAAAACAAATAGAAAATTCGAAAATACAGAAAAATATTTAAAATAACTTCTCTGAAACTATTGCTAAAGATGTTTGTTAAGTTAGATTTTATTTTATTTTAATTATTTATTTTATTTATTTTTATTTATGTATTTCTTTTTTAATTTAATTAATTAATTAATTTATTTTTTGTCTTTTAATTATGAAAGGAAAAGTTATTACCTGATCATAAGAAATCCCCAAAAGTTATGCAAGTAGTACCCTTTTAAAGTCATACTTTCAAGTTTTTAATGCATAATAGGCATTTTATATCTGCAAATTTGATATCGGACTTACTATATTTCTATATTTTTTCTCTTTTTTCTTTCTTTTCGTATTAAACAAAAAGAATAAAAGCATTTACATGCGTTTTTCTTTAATTTAAAAGTTTTGACTTTTATTTTTGAATGCAAATTTTAGTATTGTACACAATGTAAAATGTTTGAAAATAATGTATATTTTAGGAAATAGAAAAATTATCCCTAAAATATTACAAAAATAGTTTCAATCATGACTTCTTTATTTTCTCAATTGCTTCTATTCACTATATACATAAATAAAAGAATTATAAATTGTGAAAATTTCATGATATTTTATTCGAGTTTCTGAAAAATTTCTGCGCGGTATATCGAAATACATAAATATGCTTATAACTCTGAACTTAAATGAAAACTATTAAAATATGTAACATAAATTTGGTATCAAAAATTAAACAATAATAAAGCATTCAATTAATATAAAAAGTAGAAATGCATTATATTCTTAAGCAATCGAACGAAAATTTTTAAGAACTTCATTATAACGACAGCAATAAAGTTTGGAATTTATCGTTTTAATTTGGCTGTAGTAGTAACAAAACAGAGATCTGCTACCTCGAAAATAAAAAGAAAACAAAGGTTATCTATTTATTTCAATTATCTGAAAGGTAGCACATAATCAAAAAAAAAAAAAAAGTTATACTCAGAATGATATTAAATTGTATGTTAAAACTAAAGGTTTGATTTATTTTCATAAAGTCGAAACAAGTGGCGAACTATTTGCAAAGAAAATGTTGTTTTTACAAAACGATAGTAGTGTAAAAAGGGGGGATTTTGCAACAGGGGCGTGGCTCGTTGGCGCACTGTGGCACGCCGGGGAGCTAGCGGAGCCGCAGACGACTACGCACCTTCACACCTCATGCCTCCAGAGCGCGCCTCCGCGCCACCACCCTGTTGCAGAACGCCCCCTTTTTTGCACTACTTAGTCATCATCTTGGATGATGGTTCTGTTGCCATTCGGAGAATGTAAAGTATTTAAACTTTTTTCGCGTTTGAAAATGAATTTCGGGACTTAGATTTATTTTAACAATTACGAGGAATTAGCATTTTTCGCGATGAAAAATATATTTCAGGAAATTTGATTGGATGAAACAGAGGTAGATGAAGATAATGAAGTTAAATAATGGTATAGACTTTAATATTTGGTTGTTGCCATTCGGAGATAATAAATTGATTACAGAATTAAATAGAAATTTTCCTATGTATTTCGTAGAATTTGAAAAAAATAAAACAAAGGGTTGACGAGTATTATATAATTAAAAATATTTAATGAATGGTATAGATTTTGATCTTAAAATTTTGGTGTTGCCATTGGAAGAGTATAAATAATTTCCTGTGGGACTTAGTATGTTTGACTGAATGAAACAATGGATGACTGAAGTTAATTAACATAAGTAACAATTAATGAGTAGTTTAGAAATTGATTTTAAAGTTTTAGTGTTACCATTTGGAGTTTGTAAATTTATATTAGGGAAATTTTACAGAATTTATAGAAACAAGATGATTCTAATACTGCATTCTTATTGGTTAAAAACAACACTTACAAAAACTACACTTAATATTTTAGAACTTGAAATTTCTACAGAATTAAATAGAAATTTTCATATTTTGAGGATAAGCGTCATCGATGGATTAACACATAGATTTAAAAACAAAACAATAATAAATAATTTAAAACACGTAATTTATAATAATGAATGTCTTGCAATTATAGTTATAATTAGTTATTTTAAAACAACACACATGCTTCCTTCTGAAGGGTTGAATCGTGATAAAAATTGCATTCACGTAACATTTTTAAATTATCCCGAAATTTTAATAAAGATTTATGAATATCTTAGGAACTTAGCATTTTTCGAGATATTTCAGGGACTTAGAAGTTTTGATAGAATTAAAAATCTAGAGACTCATAGGTAATTACATAGAATTTTAAAAAAGATGCCTTTAATTAACAGTTAATTTTTAACATACATTAAGATTAGTGGATGAGTATCGGGTAATTCATTTAAAACGAAAATATAATAAGGGTTGTGAAATGAACACTGAAACAAAGGGTTTGTAGATTTTAATTATAAAGTCCACGATATGTGTTTCGAAAACCTTTCTTCGGGATTGGGCATTTGTTAAAAATGAACACACATGCAATTTCAAAAATTACTATCATATAAATTTAACAAAAGTTTTAAAAATAGTAAATGATGTTATATACATTATAAATTAAACTAAATATAATAAATTTTATATAAAATAAACTTATATAATAAAAATTATATAAATTAAACTTTATATTCTCACTAAATAAGTTTCACGTTTATTTAAACTCTGACTTACATTCGTTAAAAATTGAACACATATGTAATATTAATTTTAAAAAAAATCTCACTTTATAAATGCATATTAAATTTTATAAGCTTTTACTATTAAATTAAATTTAACATATAACAGAAATTTTAAATCAGTTAATAAATTTTGTATACAGTAAAGTTATATAAAATAAATCTAAACGTTATATTATCACTAAGCATTAAATAAGCTATAACATTACACATACTGTCATTTATTTATACTATAGCCATACAAATTCTATAAAAAAATTAACACGCATGTTAAATATTAATTTAAAATACAAATTACTACCATATAATATTGATCTAATATCTAAAAAAAATTATTACAAAGTTTTAAAACAACAATTAAATTTTATATACAGTAAAGTTATTAATCTATAAAAAAAATGCTTACAAAGGTTTAAACCAACAATTAAATTTTATATACAGTAAAGTTATTAATCTAAAAAAAGGCTTACAAAGTATTAACCCAACAATAAAATTTTATATACAGTAAAGCTATATAAACTAAATATAATAAAAATTATATAAACTTAACTTTATATTATCACTATGTATTAAATAAGCTATAACATTACACACACTGTTATTTATTTATACTATAACTATACAAATACTGTTGCATTCGATAAAAATTTAACATGCATGTTAAATATCAATTTAAAAAACAAATTACTATCATATAATAATCTAATGTCTAAAAAAATGCTTACAAAGTTTTAAATCAGTTAATGAATTTTATATACAGTAAAGTTACAAATTTAAAAAAAAAAAAAAAAATAGTATCATATAATAATATTAATTTAAAAAATGCATACAAAGATATACAGTAAAGTTATAAATTAAAAAAAATAACTATCATATCATAATATTAATTTAAAAAAGGCATACAAAATTTAAAATAGACAATTAACTTTTATATACATTATAATTAACTAAACTTTATATTGTTAGTATTAAATAAATTTATCCTCACACGAAAATTTTAAAACTCTACATAAATTTTATAAGCAAAAAGTTATAAGTACAAGAGTATGTTATTTAAATTAAACATAATATTGATACTATACAAATGTTATTTAGCATTTATTCGAGTTAACACAGTAATATAATTTATACCATCTTAGTTCATTTAAATTAAACAGGTAAATACTTTTAAATTTTAAACAGTAATTAAAAAAAAAAGTTCATTATTTTAAAGATTATAATGACATAAAAACAAATTATTTTTTATAAAAAATTGATATAAACATTAATAAAAAAGAATTAGTTTTATTTAAAAACTATGAGTTAGTAAAAAACATTTTGAGTTAAACATTTTTACTTTAAATTTATAAGTAAATATTAAATTTCAGAATATTCTATTAGTCATAGTTATCACCTTGCAACGGAAACTCATACAGCTTATGAATCATGGGTAATATGCGCTGATGAATCGTGTGTAATAGTAATCAACACTATATCACATAAAGATTAAGTTAAAATCATTAATAAAATATGGCGAATAATTTGGAAAATGCATCAATTTTTTTCACAAAGCATATCATACAATGAGTTTAAACGATTATTACCTACCTATATCACTTAAACGGTATTGAAAAAAACAGCCTTCAATCTTACACGCAAATGCGATGAACTGTTTTTATCACTAGATGATGACTCATACATAAGATAAGAATGTTGAGTCATACCTATCTCGGTAGAACACATTTGGTGCTAGAGATCATTTATTTAAATAATCCATTGAGAGTTGAACTCTGCAATTAACCTATTAAAATATTTAACTGTGATTTAGAAATATTCAAACATCAATCCTGAAACTCACTTCTGATAATTGCAGTGGAAGGCTGATTTTTACCAACATAAGTTAAACTATCAGAGCCGGGATTCGAACCCGGGCCTTCCGCTTAACGCGCGGATGCTCTAAACCACTGAGCTACCCTGGCTGATAGCCAGCTCGGCACTTCTCACATAATATACGTTGGCAAGGGTCACCGAGTCTCCATAAGAGCAGCTTTATCAAGTGACAAATTTGAACATGGCACAACTCCAATAGGCCGCGAAATTCTAATTTAGAAATTTCAAACATCAATCCTGAAACTCACTTATGATAATTGGAGTGGAAGGCTGACTTTTACCAACATATGTGAAAAATACCAGAGCCGGGAATCGAACCCGGGCCTTCCGCTTTACGCGAGGATGCTCTAAACCTGTGGTTTAGAGCATCCTCTTAGCATCCGAAACCTCTTAACTGTGGTTTTAAAAATTATGCTAAGAAAATAATGTGTTTAAAACAGGATTATTTTACGAAAAGTCGCGCTTTTTATATTTAATAAACCAAGTTATAATAAAATGTAACGGTAATTTTTAATGAAAGGTTTTAAAATCACTAAATGGGATAAAATAAAATTAGAAATCTTATTGTTTTAGTAATTATTTTATCAAGTTATAAACTCAGAAATAAACTATATATTATTTAAATACATATACTTCGCAAAGTAAAAATTTCATTTTAGTTATACGAATTGTACTATCAGTAATATAACTTACTCATTTGCATAACCATTAAATTGTCTTTGCAAACTGAGGCCGAATAATTAATTACTATTACTAAGTCTATTAAGATAATCTAATCAAAAGAAAAAAGGTAAATTGGTGATTTTAAAAAGGTGATTTTAACAGGTAAAACAAAGATTCATATGTTTGTTTCAAGGTGTGTTTGCGAAAGCTAGCATATTTCAGGAGTCATGACAATAAATCACTTCATTCATCGGGCTTCATATGCGCATGATTTCCTAACGACAGAAACATCAATTTATAAAATAACCTTTCACTCAAATTAATGGTATAAAAAAGTTAATAGCGAGAAGATGTATTTAATACCAGATCCTTTTTTTTTTTTTGTCGTTATTGCTTTTTAAAACAAATAGAAAATTCGAAAATACAGAAAAATATTTAAAATAACTTCTCTGAAACTATTGCTAAAGATGTTTGTTAAGTTAGATTTTATTTTATCTTAATTATTTATTTTA
Source organism: Salticus scenicus (assembly GCA_963930645.1). Taxonomy (NCBI): domain Eukaryota; kingdom Metazoa; phylum Arthropoda; class Arachnida; order Araneae; family Salticidae; genus Salticus; species Salticus scenicus. The sequence goes on along the minus strand of OZ005651.1, from coordinate 30,573,877 downwards.
TTTATTTTTATTTATGTATTTCTTTTTTAATTTAATTAATTAATTAATTTATTTTTTGTCTTTTAATTATGAAAGGAAAAGTTATTACCTGATCATAAGAAATCCCCAAAAGTTATGCAAGTAGTACCCTTTCAAAGTCATACTTTCAAGTTTTTAATGCATAATAGGCATTTTATATCTGCAAATTTGATATCGGACTTACTATATTTCTATATTTTTTCTCTTTTTTCTTTCTTTTCGTATTAAACAAAAAGAATAAAAGCATTTACATGCGTTTTTCTTTAATTTAAAAGTTTTGACTTTTATTTTTGAATGCAAATTTTAGTATTGTACACAATGTAAAATGTTTGAAAATAATGTATATTTTAGGAAATAGAAAAATTATCCCTAAAATATTACAAAAATAGTTTCAATCATGACTTCTTTATTTTCTCAATTGCTTCTATTCACTATATACATAAATAAAAGAATTATAAATTGTGAAAATTTCATGATATTTTATTCGAGTTTCTGAAAAATTTCTGCGCGGTATATCGAAATACATAAATATGCTTATAACTCTGAACTCAAATGAAAACTATTAAAATATGTAACTAAAATTTGGTATCAAAAATTAAACAATAATAAAGCATTCAATTAATATAAAAAGTAGAAATGCATTATATTCTTAAGCAATCGAACGAAAATTTTTAAGAACTTCATTATAACGACAGCAATAAAGTTTGGAATTAATCGTTTTAATTTGGCTGTAGTAGTAACAAAACAGAGATCTGCTACCTCGAAAATAAAAAGAAAACAAAGGTTATCTATTTATTTCAATTATCTGAAAGGTACCACATAATCAAAAAAAAAAAAAAAAGTTATACTCAGAATGATATTAAATTGTATGATAAAACTAAAGGTTTGATTTATTTTCATAAAGTCGAAACAAGTGGCGAACTATTTGCAAAGAAAATGTTGTTTTTACAAAACGATAGTAGTGTAAAAAGGGGGGATTCTGCAACAGGGGCGTGGCTCGTTGGCGCACTGCGGCACGCCGGGGAGCTAGCGGAGCCGCAGACGACTACGCACCTTCACACCTCATGCCTCCAGAGCGCGCCTCCGCGCCACCACCCTGTTGCAGAACGCCCCCTTTTTTGCACTACTTAGTCATCATCTTGGATGATGGTTCTGTTGCCATTCGGAGAATGTAAAGTATTTAAACTTTTTTCGCGTTTGAAAATGAATTTCGGGACTTAGATTTATTTTAACAATTACGAGGAATTAGCATTTTTCGCGATGAAAAATATATTTCAGGAAATTTGATTGGATGAAACAGAGGTAGATGAAGATAATGAAGTTAAATAATGGTATAGACTTTAATATTTGGTTGTTGCCATTCGGAGATAATAAATTGATTACAGAATTAAATAGAAATTTTCCTATGTATTTCGTAGAATTTGAAAAAAATAAAACAAAGGGTTGACGAGTATTATATAATTAAAAATATTTAATGAATGGTATAGATTTTGATCTTAAAATTTTGGTGTTGCCATTGGAAGAGTATAAATAATTTCCTGTGGGACTTAGTATGTTTGACTGAATGAAACAATGGATGACTGAAGTTAATTAACATAAGTAACAATTAATGAGTAGTTTAGAAATTGATTTTAAAGTTTTAGTGTTACCATTTGGAGTTTGTAAATTTATATTAGGGAAATTTTACAGAATTTATAGAAACAAGATGATTCTAATACTGCATTCTTATTGGTTAAAAACAACACTTACAAAAACTACACTTAATATTTTAGAACTTGAAATTTCTACAGAATTAAATAGAAATTTTCATATTTTGAGGATAAGCGTCATCGATGGATTAACACATAGATTTAAAAACAAAACAATAATAAATAATTTAAAACACGTAATTTATAATAATGAATGTCTTGCAATTATAGTTATAATTAGTTATTTTAAAACAACACACATGCTTCCTTCTGAAGGGTTGAATCGTGATAAAAATTGCATTCACGTAACATTTTTAAATTATCCCGAAATTTTAATAAAGATTTATGAATATCTTAGGAACTTAGCATTTTTCGAGATATTTCAGGGACTTAGAAGTTTTGATAGAATTAAAAATCTAGAGACTCATAGGTAATTACATAGAATTTTAAAAAAGATGCCTTTAATTAACAGTTAATTTTTAACATACATTAAGATTAGTGGATGAGTATCGGGTAATTCATTTAAAACGAAAATATAATAAGGGTTGTGAAATGAACACTGAAACAAAGGGTTTGTAGATTTTAATTATAAAGTCCACGATATGTGTTTCGAAAACCTTTCTTCGGGATTGGGCATTTGTTAAAAATGAACACACATGCAATTTCAAAAATTACTATCATATAAATTTAACAAAAGTTTTAAAAATAGTAAATGATGTTATATACATTATAAATTAAACTAAATATAATAAATTTTATATAAAATAAACTTATATAATAAAAATTATATAAATTAAACTTTATATTCTCACTAAATAAGTTTCACGTTTATTTAAACTCTGACTTACATTCGTTAAAAATTGAACACATATGTAATATTAATTTTAAAAAAAATCTCACTTTATAAATGCATATTAAATTTTATAAGCTTTTACTATTAAATTAAATTTAACATATAACAGAAATTTTAAATCAGTTAATAAATTTTGTATACAGTAAAGTTATATAAAATAAATCTAAACGTTATATTATCACTAAGCATTAAATAAGCTATAACATTACACATACTGTCATTTATTTATACTATAGCCATACAAATTCTATAAAAAAATTAACACGCATGTTAAATATTAATTTAAAATACAAATTACTACCATATAATATTGATCTAATATCTAAAAAAAAATTATTACAAAGTTTTAAAACAACAATTAAATTTTATATACAGTAAAGTTATTAATCTATAAAAAAAATGCTTACAAAGGTTTAAACCAACAATTAAATTTTATATACAGTAAAGTTATTAATCTAAAAAAAGGCTTACAAAGTATTAACCCAACAATAAAATTTTATATACAGTAAAGCTATATAAACTAAATATAATAAAAATTATATAAACTTAACTTTATATTATCACTATGTATTAAATAAGCTATAACATTACACACACTGTTATTTATTTATACTATAACTATACAAATACTGTTGCATTCGATAAAAATTTAACATGCATGTTAAATATCAATTTAAAAAACAAATTACTATCATATAATAATCTAATGTCTAAAAAAATGCTTACAAAGTTTTAAATCAGTTAATGAATTTTATATACAGTAAAGTTACAAATTTAAAAAAAAAAAAAAAATAGTATCATATAATAATATTAATTTAAAAAATGCATACAAAGATATACAGTAAAGTTATAAATTAAAAAAAATAACTATCATATCATAATATTAATTTAAAAAAGGCATACAAAATTTAAAATAGACAATTAACTTTTATATACATTATAATTAACTAAACTTTATATTGTTAGTATTAAATAAATTTATCCTCACACGAAAATTTTAAAACTCTACATAAATTTTATAAGCAAAAAGTTATAAGTACAAGAGTATGTTATTTAAATTAAACATAATATTGATACTATACAAATGTTATTTAGCATTTATTCGAGTTAACACAGTAATATAATTTATACCATCTTAGTTCATTTAAATTAAACAGGTAAATACTTTTAAATTTTAAACAGTAATTAAAAAAAAAAGTTCATTATTTTAAAGATTATAATGACATAAAAACAAATTATTTTTTATAAAAAATTGATATAAACATTAATAAAAAAGAATTAGTTTTATTTAAAAACTATGAGTTAGTAAAAAACATTTTGAGTTAAACATTTTTACTTTAAATTTATAAGTAAATATTAAATTTCAGAATATTCTATTAGTCATAGTTATCACCTTGCAACGGAAACTCATACAGCTTATGAATCATGGGTAATATGCGCTGATGAATCGTGTGTAATAGTAATCAACACTATATCACATAAAGATTAAGTTAAAATCATTAATAAAATATGGCGAATAATTTGGAAAATGCATCAATTTTTTTCACAAAGCATATCATACAATGAGTTTAAACGATTATTACCTACCTATATCACTTAAACGGTATTGAAAAAAACAGCCTTCAATCTTACACGCAAATGCGATGAACTGTTTTTATCACTAGATGATGACTCATACATAAGATAAGAATGTTGAGTCATACCTATCTCGGTAGAACACATTTGGTGCTAGAGATCATTTATTTAAATAATCCATTGAGAGTTGAACTCTGCAATTAACCTATTAAAATATTTAACTGTGATTTAGAAATATTCAAACATCAATCCTGAAACTCACTTCTGATAATTGCAGTGGAAGGCTGATTTTTACCAACATAAGTTAAACTATCAGAGCCGGGATTCGAACCCGGGCCTTCCGCTTAACGCGCGGATGCTCTAAACCACTGAGCTACCCTGGCTGATAGCCAGCTCGGCACTTCTCACATAATATACGTTGGCAAGGGTCACCGAGTCTCCATAAGAGCAGCTTTATCAAGTGACAAATTTGAACATGGCACAACTCCAATAGGCCGCGAAATTCTAATTTAGAAATTTCAAACATCAATCCTGAAACTCACTTATGATAATTGGAGTGGAAGGCTGACTTTTACCAACATATGTGAAAAATACCAGAGCCGGGAATCGAACCCGGGCCTTCCGCTTTACGCGAGGATGCTCTAAACCTGTGGTTTAGAGCATCCTCTTAGCATCCGAAACCTCTTAACTGTGGTTTTAAAAATTATGCTAAGAAAATAATGTGTTTAAAACAGGATTATTTTACGAAAAGTCGCGCTTTTTATATTTAATAAACCAAGTTATAATAAAATGTAACGGTAATTTTTAATGAAAGGTTTTAAAATCACTAAATGGGATAAAATAAAATTAGAAATCTTATTGTTTTAGTAATTATTTTATCAAGTTATAAACTCAGAAATAAACTATATATTATTTAAATACATATACTTCGCAAAGTAAAAATTTCATTTTAGTTATACGAATTGTACTATCAGTAATATAACTTACTCATTTGCATAACCATTAAATTGTCTTTGCAAACTGAGGCCGAATAATTAATTACTATTACTAAGTCTATTAAGATAATCTAATCAAAAGAAAAAAGGTAAATTGGTGATTTTAAAAAGGTGATTTTAACAGGTAAAACAAAGATTCATATGTTTGTTTCAAGGTGTGTTTGCGAAAGCTAGCATATTTCAGGAGTCATGACAATAAATCACTTCATTCATCGGGCTTCATATGCGCATGATTTCCTAACGACAGAAACATCAATTTATAAAATAACCTTTCACTCAAATTAATGGTATAAAAAAGTTAATAGCGAGAAGATGTATTTAATACCAGATCCTTTTTTTTTTTTTGTCGTTATTGCTTTTTAAAACAAATAGAAAATTCGAAAATACAGAAAAATATTTAAAATAACTTCTCTGAAACTATTGCTAAAGATGTTTGTTAAGTTAGATTTTATTTTATCTTAATTATTTATTTTATTTATTTTTATTTATGTATTTCTTTTTTAATTTAATTAATTAATTAATTTATTTTTTGTCTTTTAATTATGAAAGGAAAAGTTATTACCTGATCATAAGAAATCCCCAAAAGTTATGCAAGTAGTACCCTTTCAAAGTCATACTTTCAAGTTTTTAATGCATAATAGGCATTTTATATCTGCAAATTTGATATCGGACTTACTATATTTCTATATTTTTTCTCTTTTTTCTTTCTTTTCGTATTAAACAAAAAGAATAAAAGCATTTACATGCGTTTTTCTTTAATTTAAAAGTTTTGACTTTTATTTTTGAATGCAAATTTTAGTATTGTACACAATGTAAAATGTTTGAAAATAATGTATATTTTAGGAAATAGAAAAATTATCCCTAAAATATTACAAAAATAGTTTCAATCATGACTTCTTTATTTTCTCAATTGCTTCTATTCACTATATACATAAATAAAAGAATTATAAATTGTGAAAATTTCATGATATTTTATTCGAGTTTCTGAAAAATTTCTGCGCGGTATATCGAAATACATAAATATGCTTATAACTCTGAACTCAAATGAAAACTATTAAAATATGTAACTAAAATTTGGTATCAAAAATTAAACAATAATAAAGCATTCAATTAATATAAAAAGTAGAAATGCATTATATTCTTAAGCAATCGAACGAAAATTTTTAAGAACTTCATTATAACGACAGCAATAAAGTTTGGAATTAATCGTTTTAATTTGGCTGTAGTAGTAACAAAACAGAGATCTGCTACCTCGAAAATAAAAAGAAAACAAAGGTTATCTATTTATTTCAATTATCTGAAAGGTACCACATAATCAAAAAAAAAAAAAAAGTTATACTCAGAATGATATTAAATTGTATGATAAAACTAAAGGTTTGATTTATTTTCATAAAGTCGAAACAAGTGGCGAACTATTTGCAAAGAAAATGTTGTTTTTACAAAACGATAGTAGTGTAAAAAGGGGGGATTCTGCAACAGGGGCGTCGCTCGTTGGCGCACTGCGGCACGCCGGGGAGCTAGCGGAGCCGCAGACGACTACGCACCTTCACACCTCATGCCTCCAGAGCGCGCCTCCGCGCCACCACCCTGTTGCAGAACGCCCCCTTTTTTGCACTACTTAGTCATCATCTTGGATGATGGTTCTTTTGCCATTCGGAGAATGTAAAGTATTTAAACTTTTTTCGCGTTTGAAAATGAATTTCGGGACTTAGATTTATTTTAACAATTACGAGGAATTAGCATTTTTCGCGATGAAAAATATATTTCAGGAAATTTGATTGGATGAAACAGAGGTAGATGAAGATAATGAAGTTAAATAATGGTATAGACTTTAATATTTGGTTGTTGCCATTCGGAGATAATAAATTGATTACAGAATTAAATAGAAATTTTCCTATGTATTTCGTAGAATTTGAAAAAAATAAAACAAAGGGTTGACGAGTATTATATAATTAAAAATATTTAATGAATGGTATAGATTTTGATCTTAAAATTTTGGTGTTGCCATTGGAAGAGTATAAATAATTTCCTGTGGGACTTAGTATGTTTGACTGAATGAAACAATGGATGACTGAAGTTAATTAACATAAGTAACAATTAATGAGTAGTTTAGAAATTGATTTTAAAGTTTTAGTGTTACCATTTGGAGTTTGTAAATTTATATTAGGGAAATTTTACAGAATTTATAGAAACAAGATGATTCTAATACTGCATTCTTATTGGTTAAAAACAACACTTACAAAAACTACACTTAATATTTTAGAACTTGAAATTTCTACAGAATTAAATAGAAATTTTCATATTTTGAGGATAAGCGTCATCGATGGATTAACACATAGATTTAAAAACAAAACAATAATAAATAATTTAAAACACGTAATTTATAATAATGAATGTCTTGCAATTATAGTTATAATTAGTTATTTTAAAACAACACACATGCTTCCTTCTGAAGGGTTGAATCGTGATAAAAATTGCATTCACGTAACATTTTTAAATTATCCCGAAATTTTAATAAAGATTTATGAATATCTTAGGAACTTAGCATTTTTCGAGATATTTCAGGGACTTAGAAGTTTTGATAGAATTAAAAATCTAGAGACTCATAGGTAATTACATAGAATTTTAAAAAAGATGCCTTTAATTAACAGTTAATTTTTAACATACATTAAGATTAGTGGATGAGTATCGGGTAATTCATTTAAAACGAAAATATAATAAGGGTTGTGAAATGAACACTGAAACAAAGGGTTTGTAGATTTTAATTATAAAGTCCACGATATGTGTTTCGAAAACCTTTCTTCGGGATTGGGCATTTGTTAAAAATGAACACACATGCAATTTCAAAAATTACTATCATATAAATTTAACAAAAGTTTTAAAAATAGTAAATGATGTTATATACATTATAAATTAAACTAAATATAATAAATTTTATATAAAATAAACTTATATAATAAAAATTATATAAATTAAACTTTATATTCTCACTAAATAAGTTTCACGTTTATTTAAACTCTGACTTACATTCGTTAAAAATTGAACACATATGTAATATTAATTTAAAAAAAAATCTCACTTTATAAATGCATATTAAATTTTATAAGCTTTTACTATTAAATTAAATTTAACATATAACAGAAATTTTAAATCAGTTAATAAATTTTGTATACAGTAAAGTTATATAAAATAAATCTAAACGTTATATTATCACTAAGCATTAAATAAGCTATAACATTACACATACTGTCATTTATTTATACTATAGCCATACAAATTCTATAAAAAAATTAACACGCATGTTAAATATTAATTTAAAATACAAATTACTACCATATAATATTGATCTAATATCTAAAAAAAAATTATTACAAAGTTTTAAAACAACAATTAAATTTTATATACAGTAAAGTTATTAATCTATAAAAAAAATGCTTACAAAGGTTTAAACCAACAATTAAATTTTATATACAGTAAAGTTATTAATCTAAAAAAAGGCTTACAAAGTATTAACCCAACAATAAAATTTTATATACAGTAAAGCTATATAAACTAAATATAATAAAAATTATATAAACTTAACTTTATATTATCACTATGTATTAAATAAGCTATAACATTACACACACTGTTATTTATTTATACTATAACTATACAAATACTGTTGCATTCGATAAAAATTTAACATGCATGTTAAATATCAATTTAAAAAACAAATTACTATCATATAATAATCTAATGTCTAAAAAAATGCTTACAAAGTTTTAAATCAGTTAATGAATTTTATATACAGTAAAGTTACAAATTTAAAAAAAAAAAAAAAAATAGTATCATATAATAATATTAATTTAAAAAATGCATACAAAGATATACAGTAAAGTTATAAATTAAAAAAGATAACTATCATATCATAATATTAATTTAAAAAAGGCATACAAAATTTAAAATAGACAATTAACTTTTATATACATTATAATTAACTAAACTTTATATTGTTAGTATTAAATAAATTTATCCTCACACGAAAATTTTAAAACTCTACATAAATTTTATAAGCAAAAAGTTATAAGTACAAGAGTATGTTATTTAAATTAAACATAATATTGATACTATACAAATGTTATTTAGCATTTATTCGAGTTAACACAGTAATATAATTTATACCATCTTAGTTCATTTAAATTAAACAGGTAAATACTTTTAAATTTTAAACAGTAATTAAAAAAAAAAGTTCATTATTTTAAAGATTATAATGACATAAAAACAAATTATTTTTTATAAAAAATTGATATAAACATTAATAAAAAAGAATTAGTTTTATTTAAAAACTATGAGTTAGTAAAAAACATTTTGAGTTAAACATTTTTACTTTAAATTTATAAGTAAATATTAAATTTCAGAATATTCTATTAGTCATAGTTATCACCTTGCAACGGAAACTCATACAGCTTATGAATCATGGGTAATATGCGCTGATGAATCGTGTGTAATAGTAATCAACACTATATCACATAAAGATTAAGTTAAAATCATTAATAAAATATGGCGAATAATTTGGAAAATGCATCAATTTTTTTCACAAAGCATATCATACAATGAGTTTAAACGATTATTACCTACCTATATCACTTAAACGGTATTGAAAAAAACAGCCTTCAATCTTACACGCAAATGCGATGAACTGTTTTTATCACTAGATGATGACTCATACATAAGATAAGAATGTTGAGTCATACCTATCTCGGTAGAACACATTTGGTGCTAGAGATCATTTATTTAAATAATCCATTGAGAGTTGAACTCTGCAATTAACCTATTAAAATATTTAACTGTGATTTAGAAATTTTCAAACATCAATCCTGAAACTCACTTCTGATAATTGCAGTGGAAGGCTGATTTTTACCAACATATGTTAAACTATCAGAGCCGGGATTCGAACCCGGGCCTTCCGCTTAACGCGCGGATGCTCTAAACCACTGAGCTACCCTGGCTGATAGCCAGCTCGGCACTTCTCACATAATATACGTTGGCAAGGGTCACCGAGTCTGCATAAGAGCAGCTTTATCAAGTGACAAATTTGAACATTGCACAACTCCAATAGGCCGCGAAATTCTAATTTAGAAATTTCAAACATCAATCCTGAAACTCACTTATGATAATTGGAGTGGAAGGCTGACTTTTACCAACATATGTGAAAAATACCAGAGCCGGGAATCGAACCCGGGCCTTCCGCTTTACGCGAGGATGCTCTAAACCTGTGGTTTAGAGCATCCTCTTAGCATCCGAAACCTCTTAACTGTGGTTTTAAAAATTATGCTAAGAAAATAATGTGTTTAAAACAGGATTATTTTACGAAAAGTCGCGCTTTTTATATTTAATAAACCAAGTTATAATAAAATGTAACGGTAATTTTTAATGAAAGGTTTTAAAATCACTTAATGGGATAAAATAAAATTAGAAATCTTATTGTTTTAGTAATTATTTTATCAAGTTATAAACTCAGAAATAAACTATATATTATTTAAATACATATACTTCGCAAAGTAAAAATTTCATTTTAGTTATACGAATTGTACTATCAGTAATATAACTTACTCATTTGCATAACCATTAAATTGTATGAGTGAGAAAGAGAATCTTTTAATGTGGGCATTATAGTAATGATAAATTTATTTCATAATCGGTAACTCATTTATACATAATCAGGTTCACACCTTATATAAAACAATACTATATTTAAAAGTGTTACCAAATTTTACTACACAATAAAAACACAATGGATATTCATTCGTGATAAGACTATATGAGGATCCTGTAAGTGGAATGCCCTGTGCGGAAATCTTTGTAACTTACAGTTAAGCCAGTTTTAGAGAAAACCAAGAAAAAATTCAAACGGGGAGGTTGATGAGCTGGAATCGAACCTGTTTTAAACACACAATCGCTTAGCCTTTATTCGTAAAGAGGATTACTAAAACATCTTAAATAATACAATAATGTGTTAAAAGTTTTACTACAAATTAAAAATTCGCATATGGATATTCATAAGGTTTAAGACCGATTAATTAAACGAGAATCCTATAAGCAAAATGCATGAGAGTCTTTCTAAGGAATCCTATTGCGTATTTAAGCAGGTTTTAGAGAAAAACAAGAAAAACTCCAATCAACTAGGTTGATGAGTTGAATTCGAACCCAACACTTCCCCGCTTTAATCACAGAATCGTTAACTAATCGCACGGTTACTGACTCATACTAGAGTCATACAGTTGTATTGAATTTCATTGTTTTCAGTTAATGAAACTTCTAATGAGACAATTATTTTTACCACCACGTAAATGTAAATTTTTATATTATTCCTGTATGGATAAAAGTTTAAGTAATTTATTACAAGTATGAACTTATACCATTAAATATTAACTGGTGCTCCTATAAGTGGATTACCCTGTGTGCGAGTCTTTCTAACGCATAGTTAAGCGGGTTTTAGAGAAAACCAATAAAAACTCCAAACGGTTAGTTATAAGCTGGATTCGAAGAAAGCTTTAAACGGAGAATCACTTAGTCATCTAAAATCCTTAAAATCACATGTTTATGACTTTATAAGAAAATGCTTAATAGGGTTTGAACTTAGCAGATTTGCATACGTTAGCTATACAACAGTGAATTAAACATCTATAGATATAATTTTTTTTTTCATTATATATTGTTTAACTATATTTATACACCTTGCATTATATAATATTTCCCGGAGTAAAGGTTTAAACTGAGTAGCTGTTCATCAACATAAGTGTTATATTGGATACATAAGACAGAGTGTGAGTAAACTATTGTGGAAGTAGCGTAAACTAATAATTAAAGTTTTCAACATAGCAGTAATTTATAAATTTTAGGGATGGACCGGATATCCGGAAAATATCCGGTATCCGGCATATCCGGCTGATTTTTCAATATCTGAAATACCGTCGGATATCCGGATGAAAAGCACCGGATATCCGGTTAATATGCCGGATATCCAGCGTTTGAATATTTTTTTTTCTTTTTTTCTTTCATTGAGATATGATGGGAAAAGCAAGAAACAACTTTTGCCCCTCTGTGGGGGGGGGGGGGGGGGGGGGGGGGGAACTTAACAAAATAGCTTCTTAAATCACGTCACTAAAGAAACAGAATCTCATAAAATTCCACATATTTATAATTATTTGTCTTATTTGTTTTGTGTAGTTTCAGTTGAAAATAAAATCACTAAATGAACAATGTTTTCTTTAATATTTTTCAAAAATTAAATGTTCTTATAATCTAAATACATGGTCTTTATTTGTCAAAAGGAGGAAGACCGTGATTAAATTAGTAAATTTTTATTTTCAAATAGCATTTATGAGGATATTATTTTTCACCCGTTAATGAGGCATACGTAGTTCCCGATGAATACGTTGTACTCACTTAATGAAAGTCTGTTGTTCTTCTCTGCATTTACATTTGATGTTTTTTACTGATGAGGAGCCTGAAAAAGGCTCTAAACGTTTAAATTTGTGTTTTTATTGTTTTAAATTGTATATTTTAAGTGCATATTGTCTGTCTTAGTTTTTAATGTGATTAAAATTTAATTTAACTACGAGACGTAATGATTTTTAAATATTTTAATGGTTGACAGTTTTCAACCAAACTGTAAAATAGTTTTTTCTAAGTGTTTTCGCATATACAAGGAAATTATATATGATTCATTAAAATTAGGAATAATGTAAAAAAACGATAGACAACTAGATTTGTGAAAAAGATTAGTTATGTCGCAAATGTAAATTTCTCTGTATGTTAATACCAAATCTATTGCGCGAACAAAAGATTCGAAATTACAATTTAAGTCCTAAATTACAAATATATTTAAAAAGAAAGAAAAAAAAAAAAAAAAAAAAAAACACTCATGTAATATTAACTTAAAATTCGCATGGGAGTTTCAAACAGTAAAAAAATTTTATAGACAATAAAAAGTTACACATATAAATTTAAATTAAACTTTTTATTGTTAATATTATTTAATCATTTACTATTAAATAAATTTCATGTTTAACACTGATTTGAGAAAAGTGCTTTAACAAAGTAACATAATTTTTTTGATATGTTAGTTGAAGAGTTTTCAAACAGTTATATACTAAAGTTTGCTATATTCTTTTAGATTTGATGATAAAAAAAATTTAAGTGTATTATAAAATTATTTCAATGTGTAAGTTTATAATTACATAAAAACTAGCATTATACAGAAAATATATTTAAAGACTTATTAATATTAAAATATTTTTAAATCGTAAATAGTAAATTTTTAAATACAATAGATAACTTAAAATTTAATTTAATTTAAAATTGAGTTAAAAATTTTAAATTGAATAAATAAGTTTTAAACAAAAAAAAAAAAAAAAATCACATTAATCAATTAACTTTTTTATAAAACACACACACTGAAAGTAAACTTCTAAAGCTATGTGTATAATCATCAACCTTTTGTTTTTATTTTAAAGTGAAATATGATTAGTCTATGAGTCATTGCGTATTAATCACACATTCATGATTGAACATGCTTTAATTAAAGTTTCTAATCAAAGTGAAATATGATTAGTCTATGAGTCATCACGTATGAATCACACATTCATTATTGAACATGCTTTATTCAAAGTAAAATCACTTATTGAATTATTGAGATGAATCAAAAATAGTAAATTTTTAAATGCGATAAATAACTTAAAATATAGAGTTTAAATAATTTTAATACATAAAAACAAAAGATTGCATTCATATAAATTTTTATAAACTAAATCAAAAACATATTAATTATTATTTTTTTTATATAAAAGATTGTTGAAGTAAACTTTTAAACCTAACTGTATACACACTCATGCAACATTCAGTTTCTATTATAAAGTGAAATATAACTTCCATATGAGTCATCAGGTATGATTCATGCAATCATGTGTAAACATGCTTTAATTAAAAATTCTAATCAAAGTAAGATTATTAATAAGAAAACAATTATATAATTTTAATATTGAATGAATAATTAAGTTTTTTAGCTAAACATATAAAATTATATGATAATTAATTTTACAGAGCACCGATAAAATAAGGAATAATTAAGTTTTATTACATTTCTTAAAATATAGTTTTTAACAATAACTAAATACGGTTAAAGAAAATTACGGTTTTAAAGAAAATTAGACTTACCCCAAAACGTCTCCTGTTTCATCGTCAGTCTTAGAGGAAATGAATACTAAGGGCCGTATTCACCAACTTCTTAACACTCGGATTAAACCTCGGATCAGCGGTAATCGCTCGATCATACGAAAATCGGTATTCTCCGACGAAAATCCGCAGTTCACCGGCTACTTTAACACTTCGTTTTTGATCCTCGAATATTGGAGCATTAACAGAGATAATTCTTGGATCTTTTCGTAACGCATGCGCAATTCGCAGCTCAGCTTCGTAAACAAATAAAAAACTTGGTTGACGTTGACGATCTATTCTCACTAGATGATATTGAAAGCTTGGAACTACTGGAAGCCTTTGAAAGAAGGAAAAGGACGGTGCATCAAATTAGAGTAAATGATTTGGATTATTTGGATAATGTGGCATTTCGATATCCCTATCGATTAAATAAAGATTCCGTGGAATCTCTAATACTAATACATCTAATTTCTTCTCTTATTCATAACAATCAAAATTTTAAATCGTAGTGCAAACAGTTGTCGTCTGCGTGGTTATTCTTTTTAAAAATGTTCTAAAGTAAAATTGATTCTTAATCCGTGCGTAAACAAAAGCGATGTAAACAAGAGCGAACCGCGTATCAGTGTTGCCAATTTCCTTTTTACCCTTTCTAATCTTCTAATCCGATTGATTAGTTAATTGAAGCCGAACCTGTGAATAAAGTTTATCTTCGTTCTTGGCCAATCAAAACGAAGCTTTTATTTCTCTTCCAGTTAATCCATGGATCACGTAATCGGCTGATGGTGAATACCGAAGGAATTTAATCCACTGTTAGCTTTGATTCTCGGATTTGCTGATACATGGTTTAATCCTCGATCAATGAAGTTTGGTGAATACGGCCCTAAGAGATCTTCTCATCTATCCAATCATGACCGTGACGTCATTCTTTCATCGGTGAAGTCACCGATTGTTGTCAGTAAATTGAAATATAACACGCGGAAAAAAGATCGACATATGCCGGAGAAAGTATGCATACTCACCTATAAAAATAAGCCACACAGCTAAAGAGATGCTAGCAGGCGGAGAATCAAACTTCAACTGAAATCTAATGGTTTGACAAGGTCTATAAAACTCCCCTGTTGATTAGACTGTTTGTAAGAATGGATGAGTCATGGGTTTTTCCCCTCACCGAAGCAGCTAATGCGAAGATATCTCTTAATTACGTTTCTTAATTAAAATTATGCAAATTTTATGTCTTTCAAATATCTCTTAATTAAGTTTTCTAATTAAAATTATGCAAATTTTATGTAAATCTTTCAAGTTTGTCATATACTATCCCTAATTACTAGCCAGGGGGATCATTAATTTCAAAACCGAGTGATTCACTGCGTTTCCCAGAAGTGGCGTCTCATATTTATCATATGACAAACATGGAAGATTACATAAAAATTGCATAATTTTAATTAGAAAACTTAATTAAGAGATATTCAAAAGACTTACATAAAATTTTATAATACACTTAAAATTTTTTATCATCAAATCGAAAAGAATATAGTAAAGTTTAGTATATTACTGTTTGAAAACTCTTCAACTAACAAAGAAACATTCAAAAAGTATCGTCTTCAAAAAATATTGAAAAAAATATATATATGTGATTCTACTCTTCATAAAACACCAGAAAGTGAAAAAAATTATCGGCTGAAATGAATTACAGGGACCGCAAAAAATTATCAAAATTAAGCATATTTGGCGATTTTGCACTGTTAGGCGATTGGTTTTGAGTACTTGGCGAAGAAGCAAAACAAGGTTCTGTTCCTACACGGCAATCTCGGTGCTAGCGAAATTATCGCCTAACAGCGCTAAATCGAAAAAAATGCTTAAATTTGACAAATTTTTGTGATCGCTGTAATTCATTTCAGCCGATAATTTTTTCTCTGGTGTTTTATGAAGAGTAGAATCACATATATTTTTTTCAATACTTTTTGAAGACGACACCTTTTGAATGTTTCTTTGTAAGATATCAAAAAAATTATATTACTTTGTTAAAGCACTTTTCTCAAATCAGTGTTAAACATGAAATTTATTTAATAGTAAATAGTTAGATAATATTAACAATATAAAGTTTAATTTAAATTTATATGTGTAACCTTTTATTGTCTATAATTTTTTTTACTGTTTCAAACTCCCATGCGAATACTAAGTTAATATTACGTGCGTGTTATTTTTTAATATTTTTATTGAATGTAAAAATATTTGTAAGTTAGGACTCAAATTGTAATTTCAAATCCTTTGTTCACGCAATAGATTTGGTATTAATATATAGAAAAACTTACATTTGTGACATAACTAATCTTTTCCACAAATCTAGTTGTCTATCGTTTATTTAAGTTATTCCTATTTCTAATGAATCATATATAATTTCCTTGTATATACGAAAATACTTAGAAAAAACAATTTAAAATGTTTATTGAAAACTGTCAACCATTAATTTTCACATTTATTAGTAAACTTCATAGGGTTAGTCAACAGTAATGTAGAGTTTATTATACTTACATAAATTTCTCGCTCAGTGACACTGAATATTCAATATTTAACACCTTTTCCATAAATTCTTAAAGTCTGTGTGTAGAAGAATAAAGTTCTCCACTTTGTAAAATACTGATCCGCTTGTTGTTTTTCGATAAAGTTTGAAACGCACTAGATATTCAGTTCGTTTTCTGTAAAACTCACAGCAGACATTTTAAAGCAACCAACACACCCGAAATCAAATGGTAGAAAGAGATTTTATCGCTGATAAGCAGTCTCAGATAAGATAAGACAGTAGTCACGTGACCTGATGTCACCAATGATATGACCCTGATAAGATTCCATGACGTGACTGATCACGCGACCCTGATCACATGACTCTGATAAGAAATGATAACAATTCTCTTTAACTTTCATTTACCTCAAGACTGCCGTTTAAGACAGACATGTTTTCAGGTATGTGAAACTTTAAACTTATACCTATTGAAATATTTTATTAGTGAAAGATTATTACTATTTATATAAAAATATTTTTAAAAAAAATGAAATCTAGTAATTTTAGAGATGAAATAAATTATTTTTGTTTTAATGTTTATTGAAAGCATTAAATTATTTATCATAAACGAATATCTGTTACGATTTATTTTAGTAAATACTGAAAATTTTAAAAACTTTTAATCACAATTTGTTTTATATAAGTCACTTAACCGCGTATAAGTATAGAAAAGAATGAGTTATGGGGCGAACATGAAATAAATTTATGAATTACTGCTATATTGAAAACTTTAATTTATCATTTACAGTATTTCCAAAATAGTTCACTCACACTCTCTCTTATGTATTCAATTTAATGCTTATGTTGATGAACAGTTACTCAGTTTAAACTTTTACACCGGGAAATATTATATAACGCATGGTGTATAAATATAGTTAAACAATATATAGTGAAAAAAAAAATCTATAGATGTTTAATTCACTGTTATATAGCTAACGCATGCAAATCTACTTAAATCAAACCCTATTAAGCATTTTCTTATTAAGTCATAAAGATGTAATTTTAGGGATTTTAGATGACTAAGTGATTTTGTGTTTAAAGCTTTCTTCGAATCCAGCTTATCAACCTACCCGATTGGAGTATTTCTTGGTTTTCTCTAAAACTCGCTTAACTATGCGTTAGAAAGACTCGCACACAGGAAAATCCACTTATAGGAGCACCAGTTAATAATTAATGGTATAAGTTTATACTTGTAATAAATTACTTAAAATTTTATCCATACAGGAATAATATAAAAATTTACATTTACGTGGTGGTAAAAATAATTGTCTCATTAGAAGTTTCATTAACTGAAAACAATAAAATTCAATACAACTGTATGACTCTAGTATGAGTCAGTAACCTTGAGATTAGTTAACGATTCTACGATTAAAGCGGGGAAGTGTTGGGTTCGAATCCAACTCATCAACCTAGTCGATTGGAGTTTTTAATGGTTTTCTCTAAAACCAGCTTAGATACACAATAGGATTCCTTAGAAAGACTCTCATGCATTTCGCTTATAGGATCCTCGTTTAATTAATAGGTCTTAAACCTTATGAATATCCATATGCGAATTTTTAATGTATAGTAAATCTTTTAACACATTATTGTATTATGTAAGATGTTTCAGTATTCCTGTTTATGCATAAAGGATAAGCGATTGTGTGTTTAAAACCAGGTTCGATTCCAGCTGATCAACCTTTCCATTCTTGGTTTTCTCTAAAACTGGCTTAACTTTAAGTTACAAAGACTTCCGCACAGGCCATTCCACTTATAGTATCCTCATATAGTCTTATCCCTAATGAATATTCATTGTGGTTTTTATTGTGTAGTAAAATTTGGTAACACTTTTAAATATAGTATTGTTTTATATAAGGTGTGAACTTGATTATGTATGAATGAGTTACCGATTATGAAATAAATTTATCATTACTATAATACCCACATTAACAGGTTCTCTTTCTCAATTATACAATTTAGCGATTAAGCAAATGAGTAAGTTATACTACTTATAGTACAATCCGTATAACTAAGGTGAAATTTTTACTTTGTGAAGTATATGTATTTAAATAATATATAGTTTATTACTCAGTTTATAACTTGATAAAATAATTACTAAAACAATAAGATTTCTAATTTTATTTTATCCCATTAAGTGATTTTAAAACCTTTCATTAAAAATTACCGTTACATTTTATTATATCTTTGTTTATTAAATATAAAAAGCACGACTTATCGTAAAATAATCCTGTTTTAAACACATTATTTTCTTAGCATAATTTTTTAAAACCACAGTTAAATATTTTAATAGGTTAATTGCAGAGTTCAACTCTCAATAAATTATTTAAATAAATGATCTCTAACACCAAAAGTCTTCTACTGAGATAGGTATGACTCAACATTCTATCTTATGCATGAGTCATCGTCTAGAGTTAATAACAGTTCATGTCGCATTTGCGTTTATGATTGAAGGTTGTTTTTTCAATGCCGTTTAAGTGATATAGGTAGGTAATAATCGTTTAAACTCATTGTATGATATGCTTTCTGAAAAAAATTATTGCATTTTCCTAATTATTCGCTGTATTTTATTAGTGATTTTAACTTAATCTTTATATGAGATAGTGTTGATTACTATTACGCACGATTCATCAGCGTATATTACACACGATTCATAAGCTGTATGAGTTTTCCGTTGCAAGGTGATTATTATGACTCATAGAATATTCTGAAATTTTACATTTACCTCGAAATTTTAAGTAAAAATGTTTAACTCAAAATATTTTTTAGTAACTGATAGATTTTAAACAAAACTAATTCTTTTTATTAATGTTTATATCAATTTTTTATAAAAAAATAATTTGTTTTTATGTCATTATAAACTTTAAAATAATGATTTTATTATTATTATTATTATTATTATTATTATTATTTTAAATTTAAAAGTATTTACCTGTTTAATTTAAATCAACTAAGATAGTATAAATTATATTACTGTGTTAAACTCGAATAAATGTTAAATAACATTTGTATAGTATCAATATAATGTTTAATTTAATAATATTTTGCTTATAAAATTTATGTAGAGTATTAAAATTTTCGTGTTAGGATAAATTTATTTAATAGTAACAATATAAAGCTTAGTTAATTATAATGTATATAAAATTTTATTATTGATTTTAAACTTTGTATGCATTTTTACTTTCTTCTATATTCAATAGAAGAAAGTATTGGATTCGTAAAATTTTCGACCTCGGGTTTTTGATGGATTTATACGTTTTGAGAGCTGTAGAACACGATTTGACCATTTTTAGGAACTGTCTGTCTGTGTGTGTGTGACAAAATTTTGTGGCAACTGTATCTCAGGAACTACTGCACAGAATTTCATACAAATTGGTATGTAGTTGCACCTTCACATAAATTAGTGCCTATCAACTTTTGGTAAAAATTGTTTTACAGGTTGCGTTGCCATCCCGCTTTTTCTAAATTTTTAACATGGTGATATAGGACAAAATTTTGTATAAATGTGCATAAAGAGAATTATTTTTTAGTAATCATTATGAAATTTACAAGTATTATTTATAATAGAGATAGTCAACTGGTAAAAAATTTTTGTATGTATAGAAGCCTCGCCCCCCCCCCCTCCCTGGGGGGGGGAAGTCCCCCCTCGAGGGGAGTAAATTTTCAAGATGGTTATTTTTCGAAAGGTCTCGTGAATACCTTTACAACGAATGATTGAACTATAAATCTGTGATAATTTAAAACAAAGTTATCGATTTTTTTAACTTTTAACAAAAAAAAAAAAAAAAAAAAAACCTTATAATTTTTTTTTTTTTTTTTTAACGAAATTTAACCAAACGTGGTATTTAGTTGGCTAATGACATAAACTGGTGCTGATTAGATTTGGGGATCAATAGCTCAACAGGTGGTGCTGTGATCGTATTTTTTCTAAATTTTTAACATGGCAGTATAGGGCAAAATTTCGTATAAATGTACATAATGAGAGTTATTCTTAACCTGTGAATGTAAAGTTAATATGAATTATTGATAAGAGTAGTTGTTAATTAGGAAACAAAATTTGTGCATGTGGGGGCATCGCTTCCCCCCCTCCTGGGGGAAAGTAAACCCCGGGGGGGATTTTCAAGATGGGTATCTTTCGAAAGGTCTCGTCAATACCTTTAAAACGAATGTTTGGACTATAAATATGTGATAATTTAAAACAAAGTTATCGATTTTATTTACTTTTAACGAAAAAAAACTTTGAAAAAAAAAATCGTAATTTTTTTTTTAAAATATTGTTACTGAGGGAATTTATATAGGAAAATATAGAAGAAAGTCTTCTGGTGGCCACAACATACTGGTCTAAATTAATATTATTATATGATAGTTATTATTATTTTTTAAACTTTACTGTATATCTTTGTATGCATTTTTACTTTCCGAACACTATAGTGAGGAAAGTATTGTAATCATGTCAAAAATCCGAATTCGAGATTTTGATGTTTCTATACGTTTTGAGGTCCCCTGAGTCCGTTTTCACTATTTTTACGATGATGTATGTATGTGTGTGTGTATGTGTGTATGTATGTGTGTATGTGTGTATGTCTGTGGGTGAACACGCTAGCGTCTAAACGCTTCGTTCGATTAACCTGAAAGTTGGTACGCATATTGTAAGTCACCATAGTACGAACCCTATAGATTTTGGTGAATCTAGCACCTATAGTTTTTTTACAGGGACACAAAGAAAAATTCTTTATCATTATGGCCTATGGGAGCAAAATCTTAAAAGTGCGATAGCATCTAAACGCCTTATTCAATTGAGCAAAAATTTTATACACATATTATAGATCACAAATACTCAATCTGTATAGATTTTGGAGAATCTAGCACTTATAGTTTTTTTACAGGGACACAAAGAAAAATTCTTTATCATTATGCCTATGGGGCCAAATTTTTAAAAATGTGATAGTGTCTAAACGCCTTATTAATCCGAGCAAAAAAATTGTACACATGTTATAGATCACAGTTGAACTAACTGTATAGATTTTGGTGAATCTAGCACTTGCAGTTTTTTTACAGGGACACAAAGAAAAATTCTTTATCATTATGGCCTATGGGACTAAATTTTTAAAAGTACGATAGCATCTAAACGCCTTATTGAATTCAGCTGAAAATTTATATGAGTATTATAAATCACTGTTGCACTAACTATAAGCATTTTGGTGAATCTAACATTTATAGGTTTTTACAGGGACACAACGAAAATTTCTTTGTCATTATGATCTATGGGCTCAAAGTTCAGTAGCGTTAAATAAAACAACGTGTAATAGATGGAGAAAAATAATCAAACACTCTATTATGGTATTCTCTCTTTTGTTTGTTTAACAACTACTCTTTCTTTACTTTATCTACAAAACTGT
Organism: Salticus scenicus; assembly: GCA_963930645.1. Taxonomy (NCBI): domain Eukaryota; kingdom Metazoa; phylum Arthropoda; class Arachnida; order Araneae; family Salticidae; genus Salticus; species Salticus scenicus. Next base: position 30,551,591 of record OZ005651.1, on the reverse strand, counting down.
TAATTACTCAATGTTCGGAAAGTCGAGTGGAGTCACTCCAGATTTTTCTTTTTTTTAATGTTATATATTATGTAACGTGATGTGAAGATAACAATAAATGCTCGTTCTTTCATTCACAAACCAAAACTATATTAAACATACAACGCACAGATTTGAATATGCATTGAAAACAAAAGTTGTGATAAAACATTGCGATTGAATATTTAACATAAACAATATAATGCAAGTAATAATGCGAAAATAATAATGTGAAGTAATAATTGCGAATAATGCGAAAGGTAGCATGCAAGCTACCGTGCGGAAGGAAAAAAATCTTAAACTGTTCTTTTTGGTTTCTGTTTGAGTAGAGTTGAGATGTTCGTACCTGTTGAACAGAAAAAAGTAAAGTTGAGATGAAAACAGTTAAATCGAAAGTGTCATTGAGTGCAGAGTTCGATTATGTTAGGAATCGAATATGACTGGATGGTGGGAATCGAACATGACTCCCACCCTATCAGGGCGTTAGTCCTGATATAAAGGGAGAACAGCAATTTTGTTAACATGGGATCAGATTTCTTTTCAGCCGAAATTTGATCCTCGATTTCCTTAGACTTAGGCGCGTCATTTGGCCAATGTGTAGGATCCAAAAGTAACCAACTTGGGCCATTTCACCACAAGTTGCATTCAGGTAAACTTTTAGGATCGATGCCCCGAGAAGCGATATCAGCGGGGTTTTCTTTAGATTGAACGTATCTCCAATGTTTTGTAGGAAGAACATCTAATATTTGTGAAGCTCTACTTGCAACAAAAGTTTTCCACTTACGTGGATGTGCGGATAACCAAGAAAGAACAACTGTTGAATCTGTACATGCGTAAATGTCAAAATTATAATTTTCTATTATTTTTATGACTGAACAAAATAACTTAGATAATAAATAAGCACCACAAAGTTCCAATTTGGGAACGGAAATTTGCTTGATAGGAGCTTGTTTAGTTTTGGCAACTAAGAGTGAGACTTTTGATTTGTTATCATGAGTCTGTCGGCAATAGATTGCAGCGGCGTAAGCATGTGTTGACGCATCGCTGAAACCACGTAATTAAAATGTACTATCGGATGAAAGCGTGACGCATCTAGGAACAGAAAATTGGCTAATTTTATTGAATGAATTCTCATATTTAATGAGGAGAATCCCAGTCTCCTTTTGTTAACCATAGCTTTTGATAAAATATTTTTAACACTACTGTATAAGGTGAAATTAACCCTAGAGGATCAAAAATGCGTGCGGATTCAGACAAAATGCGTCTTTTTGTTAGTGGTGGTTTGAGCGTAAGTGCAGTTTTGAAAATAAATGTATCTGCTACAGAGTTCCAGTAAAGCCCTAGAACTTTAGAACATTCATTGTTGTTTGGTATTATTTTAAAGTCTGTATCTGTGATGCAATTTTCTCGAAATTCCGTAAGAAATTCATTCGAATTGGAATTCCACTTTCTCAAATGAAACCCATGTTCCTGAAAAACATTAGCAGGTTCCTTAGCAATTAATATTGCGCTATTAACCGAGTTTGAACCAAATATCAAGACATCCATATATATATATCTTTTAAAAAAGTACGCGAGACGTGTGTATTTTGATTATAATCTAGAGCGATTTGTTTAATGCACCTAGTGGCCAAAAAGGATGCTGGAGCAAGGCCATATGTAACAGTTTTCAGTTTATATTCCTTTATTTTCTCATTGGGGTTGTATCTCCAAAGGATTTTTTGATAATTTTGATCGTCCTCAGAAATTAAAACCTGGCGGTACATTTTCTCCACGTCTGCAGAAAAAAACTATCTCCGGTAATCGAAAATTAAGTAAGATCCCAAAAATGTCTCGTTGTAATTTAGGGCCAATACCCAAAACTGAATTTAATGATTTACCATCAGAAGTTTTACAGCAACCGTCAAAAACGACTCTTAATTTAGTGGTAGTGCTAGAAGGTTTAATAACTGCGTGATGAGGTAGGAAATATTGTTCCCTTTGAGAAATATTTAGCGAATTCCGAGTAATTACCTCCATGTGTCCTAATTGTTCGTATTCATATAAAAAATCCTCATATTGTTGTTCAAATTCCGGATTTTCAGAAAATTTCCTCTCCATTGCATATAATCGGAAAAGTGCAGCGGGCTTTGTATTACATAATTCAGATTTGCATTTATAAAATGGTAATTTTAACACAAAACGGCCTTCGGGATTAATTGAATAATTTTCCTGAAAATGTGACTCCACAAACTGTTCCTCGGGTGAAAGTAACTTTTCACTTGTATTAAAAACTTCTTCTAATTCCCAAAAACGTTTTAACTCGCTATCAATATTAGTTTCGTAAATATGTAAATTTGAAATCGAATTAGATTTTGTCTGAGATTCGGGTAATTTTCCGGATACGAGAAAACCAAAAATTGAATTTTGAGCAATTAAACCATTTTCAGTACAAATTGTTTGACCAGGAAGTAAAATAGAAAAAAAATAATCAGATCCCAAAATCATGTCAATTTTACTTGAAATTTCAAATTTGGGATCGGCCAGTTGCATATTTTTTAAGTGCGAAAAATGTTCTTTGTTTATTTTCTCTGATGGCAATGGAGCTGTTAATTTATCTAATATAAAAACTCGCATGAATAACTTGACATCGGAATCGTGATTGGAAATTAAATTAATGTCTGTATAACCTTTAATTATTGCAATTTTTGAATTTGCCAACCCTTTGACGGGAAATCTTGCATTTTTTCTCTCATAACCTAAAATACTCATACATGATTCAGTGATAAAAGAACTTTCAGAGCCTGAATCGCATAAAATTTTTATCACATGTCTCTGACCCATTGAATCATAAATATAAGCGCTAGCTGTAGGAAGTAAAGAAAAAGATGTTTGTATAGAATGGTTATTATGAGTACTTGTTTGCAATTGAGATATGCCAGATGGCTCTGTACGATTCTCAGAATTTTTAAAATTACTACCAGCAGATGAAGCCGAAGCGGTATAAGTTTTCAAATTATTATCGCATATACTAGAATGATGTTTTGCATTACAAAAATGACAGGTATAAGTGGAATTACATTGAGCGAGAGAGTGTTTATTAGATAAACAGTTGCTGCATAATGAGTTCTTTCTAACAAATTGTTTTCTATCCTTAACAGGGAGTTCTTTAAATGTAAAGCATTTGAACAAGAAATGATTATTGTTTTTACATAAAATACATTTGTAATTAACGTTAGAATGAAACTTAGATAACATAATTGTTTATCTTTATTTTGTTTACACTCATTTTCTTTACTCTCATTTTCATTACATAATTCCATAGATGCACATTTATCATTAATAAATTGTAAAAATATCTCTAAAGTAGGAAAATCTACTTTTGCAGAATATTGTGCCCATTCTTCACGTGATTTATGGTCAAGTTTTTGTAATAAAATATAAATTAACCATACATCTCTTTCAGTCGCTTTAGTGTCAATAGTCTTTAATCCCCTAGTTACTTCATCTGAAGTATCTGCTATCTTACGTAAGTTATATGCATTAGCATGAATTACAGCTGGTTGATCCATAAAGGTTTTAATAAGTGCAGAAATAATTTGTTTTTTCTTATCATACCTAATAAGTAATTTTTCCCAGGGTTCTAGATAACTATTCTCAGATATTGGAATGTGTTTAATAATAGAAGCCGGTTCATCTTTTAATAAACCCTTTAGGTATTGGAATTTTTGCACATTACACAAATTAACATTCTCGTGAACTAATGATATATACAAATCCTTAAAAGACATCCAACCTTTATAATTACCGCTAAACGGGCAAATATTTAATTTTGCCAATCGAAAATTACTAGATATAACATTTGTGTTAATGGGAGGATTTTGAAAATTTAAAACATTAGATTGCATGTTTGCAGATAAATTTTTAAGTTTTTGTTGAAGCTTGGCTTTGGTTTCATAATATTTTAACTCAAATTCTTCTATTTCTGATACTTCATCAGGTAATTCAGAACCTGTTTTTCAAAATCAGAATAAATAATTTCAATCTTTTCAAGCTTATTTAAGAGATCAAGTTTTTGAAAAATTTGATTTTCATTATTTATGAAATTCATAATTCTAGTAAGCGAAGATTTCGCCCTGCCTCGATAATGTTTTGCTATTTTTTCAGCATCTTCTAAAGCAACAGTTTCATTACTGTCATCGTCATTGTTCTTTTTGTTTGCCATTACTACGTAATGGAGTAATGCGAAAAACCAAAGTCAAACTTGTAAAACAGGAAAATAAGTACTTATTTGTTTTGTTCCTTAATAACTGCTTTTGGATATCCAAATTTGTAAGCTAGCCAAAATTCACACAGAATATCTCGCCGGTGCCTCCAAAAATGTTATGTAACGTGATGTGAAGATAACAATAAATACTCGCTCTTTCATTCACAAACCAAAATTATATTAAACATACAATACACAGATTTCAATATACGTTGAAAACAAAAGTTGTGATAAAACATTGCGATTGAATATTTAACATAAACAATATAATGCAAGTAATAATGCGAAAATAATAATGTGAAGTAATAATTGCGAATAATGCGAAATGTAGCATGCAAGCTACCGTGCGGAAGGAAAAAATCTTAAACTGTTCTTTTTGGTTTCTGTTTGAGTAGAGTGGAGATGTTCGTACCTGTTGAACAGAAAAAAGTAAAGTTGAGATGAAAACAGTTAAATCGAAAGTGTCATTGAATGCGGAGTTCGATTATGTTAGGAATCAAATATGACTGGATGGTGGGAATCGAACAGTTATATGATAGTATTTTGTTTTATAACTTTACTGTATATAAATTTTTTTTACTTATTTCAAACTTTGTAAGCATTTTTTTAGATATTAGATTATTATGTGATAGTAATATGGTTTTTAAATTAATATTTAGCATGCATGTTAAATTTTTATCGAATGGAACAGTATTTGTATAGTTACAGTATAAATAAATAACCGTATGTGTAATGTTATATCTTATTTAATACATAGTGATAATATAACGTTCAGTTTATATAATTTTTATTATATTTAGTTTGTATAACTTTACTGTATATAAAATTTAATTGTTGGTTTAAAACTTTGTAAGCATTTTTTTTTTTTTTTTAGATTAATAACTTTACTGTATATAAAATTTAATTGTTGGTTTAAAACATTGTAAGCATTTTTTTAGATATTAGATTACTATTATATGATAGTAATTTGTTTTTAAATTAATATTTAACATGCATGTAAAATTGTTATCGAATTTGTATGGTTATAGTATAAGTAAATAACAGTGTGTGTAATGTTATAGCTTATTTAATACATATTGATAATATAACGTTTAGTTTATATTTTGTTTATATAACTTTACTGTATACAAAATTTATTAACTGATTTTAAACTTTTGTTATATGTTTAATTTAATTAAAAGTAAAAGCTTTTAAAATTTAGTATGCATTTATAAAGTGAGATTTTTTCAAAATTAATATTACATATGTGTTCAATTTTTAACGAATGTAAGTTAGACTTTAAATAAATGTGAAACTTATTTAGTGAGAATATAAAATTTAATTTATATAATTTTTATTATATTTGGTTTAATTTGTATAATTTGTATTATATAAATTTATTGTATATAAAATTTGTTGTATATAAAATTTATTATATTCACTTTAATTTATATTGTATATAACATCATTTACTGGTTTTAAAACTTTTGTTAAATGTATATGATAGTAATTGTTTAAAGTGCATGTGTGTTCAATTTTTAACAAATGCAATAGTATTTGTAAGTTAGAGCTTAAATAAATTTTAAAAGTGAAACTTACTTAGTGTTAACATAAAGTTAGAATTTTTAAGTGTCTTACATTTTTAATGAATGTTAAATTATTTATATGTTGAGACTTCAAGTGTCAATCTTTGTTTCATTCAAAATAAAAGTGTAAGTTCTATTTGGTGAAGGGCGACTATCATTCGAAACCAGTGTTCCAATCCTGATGAAAGGTTTTAGAAACACATATCGTCGACTTTATAATTAAAACCTACAAACCTTTTGTTTCAGCGTTCATTGCACAACCCTTATTATATTTTTGTTTTAAATGAATTACCCGATACTCATCCACTAACCTTAATGTATGCTAAAAATTAACTGTTAATTAAAGGCATCTTATTGTTTTAAATTCTATGTAATTACCTATGAATCTCCTGATTTTTAATTCTATCAAAACTTCTAAGTCCCTGAAATATCTCCAAAAATGCTAAGTTCCTAAGATATTCATAAATCTTTATTAAAGTTTCTGCATAATTTAAAAAAGTTACTTGAATGCTGTATTTTATTACGATTCAACTCATCAGAATGAAGCATGTGTGTTGTTTTAAAATAATTAATTATAACTATAATTGCACGACATTCATTATTAAAAAATATGTGTTTTAAATGATTTATTATTGTTTTGTTTTTAAAACTATGTGTTAATTCATCGATGACGCTTATCCTCAAAGTATGAAAATTTCTATTTAACTCTGTAAAAATTTAAAGTTCTAAAATATTAAGTGTAGTTATTGACCAATTAGAATGCAGTATTTTAATCATCTTGTTTTTATAAATTCTGTAAAATTTTCCTAATATACATTTACTATCTCCGATACCGGAAATTATTTATACTCTTCCAATAGCAACACCTAAATTTTAAGATCAAAGTCTATACCATTCATTAAATGTTTTTAATTATATAATACTCGTCAACCCTTTGTTTTATTTTTTCAAATTCTATGAAATACATAGGAAATTTTCTATTTAATTCTTTAATCAATTTATTATCTCCGAATGGCAACACCCAAATATTAAAGTTTTAAAATTCATTATCTTCATCTACCTTTGTTTCATTCAATCAAATTCCCTGAAATACGTTTTTCATTGCGAAAAATGCTAAGTCCCCGAAATTGTGAAAATAAATGTAAGTCCCGAAATTCATTTTCAAACGCAAAAAATGTTTAAATACTTCGAATGGTTACAGAACCATTATCCAAGATTATGACTAAGTAGTGCAAAAAAGGGGATGTTCTGCAACAGGGTGGTGGCGCGGAGGCGTGCTGTGGAGGCGCGGAGGTGTGGAGGTGCGGAGTCGTCAGCGGCTCCTCGAGATCCGCGGCGCGCCACCGTGCCACCACCCTGTTGCAGAACCCCCTTTTTACACTACTAACGATTAAAAAAGCAAGTTTGTCTGCATGATTTCGTTAATCACTTTTGAAGAACTTTGCATTAAGTTATTGCTTTAAAGATCTTTGTAGTTACTTTTTCGCAATGAAGGAAAATGTTTATAGAAGTTAAAAAAAAATCATCTCGTATTATATTAATATTTGAATTTTTCTCACAACAAAATTTTTAACAGTGTACCTTTACATTGTGCTAAACATTTTCTCATTCGTCTTTTGACAAAAATTAAATTATTTTAATTCGAATTTTAAGTGAGCTCAGCTGTATTTCAATTGTTGGTAATTCGTTTTAATATTGTGTTGTTATTTCATCTAATTTCGGGGAGAGATAACTTTATAAAATTCCATGTTTACGTACGGCAAAGATGAAATATCAGTATCTCATTTTAAATAACCTATGAAGCTTTGGCATAAACGTCGTGATAAACAAATGGATTCGAATCTAGGCTTTGCATATAAACATAAAAAAGGATTCTGGTACATGGAATAGGTAATGCACAATTATATATATATATATATATATATATATATATATATAAAACACACTAAATTTGCCGTAAACTAGTGTAGAAACATGCAGCTGGTGCCGTTCAATTAGTGATAATGGTATAATTAGATTTTGCTTAGGGGGTCGTCTATATAATTAGAACTGGCATCAACTTCATTTTCTTCAATAGCAATCCCCCATTTTCACAATTTTTTTTTTTTTAAGTTATTTGGATCAAAAGAGCCCGGAAAATGGTATAGTTTATATACTTCTCTCAATTTTCGATAGAATTATAATTTGTCAAAGTATGGGGATGCTAATTTTAAAAGAATGGGGAAATCATTAATTCATAGCTTCCCGAAAAATTAATATATTCATATTTCACTTTTTTATACGTTAGAATGAAGTGACTCAAACATACTCCATGCATATTTTTGGTTAAAGCACAATTTTTGAATTATGAAAATTGTTAATGCATTCATATTTTAAAAAAATATTAATTATGATGTATATTAATTTTTGCATGAATAGAACAGCCATCATCAAAAGTATGAGTTTCGAAATGTACAGCGCATTCCTATCATTATTTTTCGAGTTACAGTGATATTTCAATTTTTATTGCTCTTAGGGGGCTGTCACTTGTTATAATTTGTGTCATTTATAACTTTCATACACATGATTTAAATTAGATATTCAAATAAGTTTAGATGCACATATAATTTCTTAGTTAGCATTACTTTAGTTTATATTATATTTAATATTGTCATACTTCTTTTCCGGTTCTTATCTGAATGAATATAATACTTCCCTGTGTGATATCTTAATTTAATTTTTTTAAATATAAGAATTTACCCCTAACACATTTTCGCTTGTAACTCTATCAAGAATTAATTTAAAGTATATAAAGTATAAAATCTTTTTCTGAACCACCTTAAACTCAGATATTATAATATTGAATCAAAAATGGGTGTTACTATTCGGAAAAATAAAGTTGATGCAAGTTTTAATACGTAGACGACATCCTAAACAAAATTTAATTAATGCTTTAATAACTAGATGTTATTACCAATCGATCGGCACCATTCGCATGTTTCACGCTAATTTACGGCAAAATTAGTCGGGAGGTGGCTTTTTTTTTTTTTTTTTTTTTTTTAATTACTGCACATTTTATTATTCCCTTGAGCAGATTATCCTTTTAAAAAAAGGTAAGAAAAGCGATAAAATTTGCTTTAGAATTGATAGATTCACTCAGCTGTATTGATCCATTCAACACACATACGTACCTAATGTTAAGCTGACCAAATGCCCCCATTTTATGGGGACAGCCTTTATTTTGAAGGCATTTTTCTAACTTAAAAAAACTGTAGAAAGTAAATTATTTATCATTAGTATTTTATTTTTAGTCCGTATTTATTACGAATGAAAAAATACATCTGTAATTGGGTAATTGTAGCAATTTTTAACGCTTCCCTGTTACAAAGGTACTCTGATCTAGTCACTGTACGAATGAGTGTATATAGATTTATTAGTGCGTCTACAGAAAAACTATCAACTTGTTCTGGAACAAGATGACTAACTACATTGTTCAGATTACCGTAATAGAAAAATTTTTAGAGATAGGAGAAATGCAATATAAGACAGCTTAATACCCCATAACGCGTTTACAAAACAACTATTTGCGAAATCCTTTACGTCTTTTGAAGAGGTATTGCACGTAGTACTTATAATATTGCTTATACCAATACATAATATACCAATACGTAAGTATAACGGAGTACTTATACCTACCAATAATCTTATACCTTCCAAGTTCATGAACAGATCTTGATTGAGAACGCCTGTGATGTATCCTGGAAAAGAGAGATAAAAACTTTTGTTACCGAAACTGGTTGCTTCATTATGTAATTTTGTATTGAAGCCTTGTATTGCAGCTAAATATGCGAATCCAAGTAGTGCCAGACTTTCGCTAAACATCACAACTTGCATAGGTCGAGTCAAATCTTGTTTGTGAGTAATGGAATTGCAATTTTAAACTAGATGGGCATTTTTTTTTTTTTTTTTTTGTGTGTGTGTGTGTGTGTGGGTGCAATTACTTTTATTTATATTAATAAAATCAGATTTTTTTCTGTATATTTCTCAGAATCAATAAATTTTGCAATACCTTCACGTTTCTCGCATCGTAAAAGTCAAAAAACGACTTCAGAAAAGTGTCTCTCTCTTTCTCTATGTGTGAGTGTGTGTGGGGGGGAAGGGTACACTATCTTTGTCCGGGTATCATTGGAGAACGGTTGGAGGGAATTCAACGACACTTAGCAGAAATTTAGGTCTGTACCCAACTTAAAATTATATCTATCAACATTTGCGAAATTCCCCCCCCGTGCAGGAGGCAAGAACACGATTGTAAGCATAACTCGTACATAAATTACTTTATGGTGAAGAAATTGCATATAAGGAAACTATACTTGAGTACAAAAATACCATCTTCTGTGACTTTAGAAATTTTCGATTTTTAAAGGGAGGAGGGAAAAATCGAATTTCGGGGATAAAATTCGCAAATTCTAGATATTTCAGTAGAACTCTACCAAAAAATGGTTCAAAGATGTTGAAAACAGCCTCAGCCATGCGTCCTCCTTAGGACCGTCTTCCCAAAAAAACATTTTTGGTTTTTTGTGATTGTTCGATTTTGTGGGCATTACAAGGGGGCAAATTTGAGATCCCCCTTTTAACGCTAAGTTTGTTCTGAAAATCTATGGGAGCTGCGGTCACGAAATTCGGTGCGTGAATTGTTTATATGTATCTGACACCTATTGTAACGGCATTTTACAAAATGCCCCCCCCCCCCCACTTTCTTCCCTTGGTTTCGGGGACAATAAACATTTTTCCAAGAGTAACTGGGGTTGCGGTAGCCCAGTTGGTAGAGCGCCGGCCTCGCAATTGGAAGATTACGGGTTCGGTACTCGAGTCGGTCAAAGACCGTCGTGTACACTAATGGTGGCTGGTGTACGTAAGATCTGTCGTGGCCGCAATGTCCTCCATGTTCTCATCAAAAATTATACCTCTGGGGGTCACCGAAGCGGGAGAGCCATTCCTTCCGTGGAGGATCAAAATTGCGATAGTATGTCTCCGGACCACCTCTAGGGGTGAGTCCCAGACCGTCGCCAATTGCCCATCTGCGCAGCACTAGTGAGACGTAAAACCCAACCAACCAACCAAGCGTAATTGTGCTCCAAATTATCTCAGTAAGATTAATTTTATATGTGGGTTGGTTATGCGTACCCAACACCGACTATAAAAAGATTTTCTGAAGTTCCCCCTCCCCCCGTTAAAGACAGGGGGACATGTTTTCAAAAGTAACTTCGCTCCAAATTATCTCAGAAAAGCGATTTTTTTTTTTATGTATTGATTGGTTATACGTACACTAAGCGACAAAAAAAAAAAAAAAAAAAAAAAAAGCCGCACTTGGATATTTTCCTTTTCGCTTTCTACAACCGCCAATTTTATCGTTTAAAAAGCAAATTTTCGAACAGATTTTATTATGTTATCATCCACACACACTTTAGCTTTGAGTCCAGTGTTAAAAACTAAACGCAATTGTCAGAAAATTTGTAGTTTTTTAAATTATTTCAAAAATGGTAAGAATAAGGCAGTTAACGATGCCACAAAAAGTATTATTTTTTGAATGAAAATCAAAAAATATTTTAATACGTGGGATGGCAAAATTTTCAAATGTTAACGAAATATTGATAAAAGGGTTTTTAGCAAGATATAAAATTTTTTGGCCGTTTAAACTGGAAATTTGATTTTAGGCGGCTATGTTGCTCATCCAAGCGAGATGACCGTAAGTTAAAAATCCATTGCTTATAAAATCGGTTTGTATTACATTTAGAACATAAAAGGAGATTCAAAAAAAGTGTTTAGCAGCATAATTTCTTTAAATACAGTACAGCAACTATTGAACAAAGCAGGTTTAAATGAGAGAAAATTTGAAAAAGTTCCATTCTTAGTGAATAAAATTAGGAAAGCAAGATCTCAGATGGCTAAAAAAAAAATAAAAAAAATGATTAATTAATTATTGGGCTGAACTGGTTCTCTTTGATGAGTCAAATTTAATTTATTTCGAGCTAAAGAAAACAAGCAGACCTGACAACAAAATATGATCGACCTAATGAAAATCGCACTTTTACCAGTGGCGCATTCTCCGTACATTATGGTACGGAGGTGCATAACTTTTCAAACAGTTGATCAAATTTTTATGCTCAAGAGATCAATTAATTCGAAATAAAACAAAATCTTCATAAAAGTGGTGCCTGACCGATTATTTTGGAGGTATCTTGGACATTTCCGTAAACAGCATTTAACGATGAAAATGTACCTTACTACACGGCGTCTGTGGTAAGTTTATTCACTTCAAATTGTCAAAATTTCCTATCCATTAACATGAGAACCTATTATTCTGTAAGTAATCATATCTTTTTTCACTTTAAGTTAAACCACCATAGAAGATATAGTAAAATTTCTTCTTTACCAGACATGGAAATAGTCCTAATCGCGATCCGCTCGAAAATGTTTCGTCTATAAAAAGACGGGGGAGAAGGGAGAGGATTCGAAATTTGCAGCCTGTAACTCTGCCAGAACTAGAAAAAATTATTTGTGATATTTGGCACATTGAAATTTCTGATATTTATATTAAAACACTGTTTAAAACTATGCCATTGCGCACTAAAGCAGTAATTCCATAAAGGTGGAATTAACCCAATGCAGAATACATATTTTTAACAAAAAATTGCTGTGATCTAACAAATAAATAGTTTTATTTCATATATTAAAATATAACTTGTTTATTTCATATAATAAATCATAATAGAATACAAAGTGTATGGTTATTGCATTATGTTCAAAAAGAAAGTTTTCTGCAGATTTTTAAAAAGTACTTCCTAAAGTGCAATAAAGCGAATTATTAAATCGAAAATGTACATAGGTACATTTCATCACATTGGTATTATGCAAACAAGGCAGTTTTATTCGTTTCAAACATTAATTTTAAAGTTATTACAAATAAAAAATGTATAAGTCATTTTTTCTGCAGTGCGGCTTTTTTTTTTTTTTTTTTTTCGATTAGTGTAGAGCCTCTAAATAAAATAATAGGCCGGCGCATCACCGCCAATTTTTTGCCTCCGAAGAGGACAGCATTCCCGCTTGGCGTCCTTATCGCTTCCCTAATGATTTTAAGAAAACTTGATCTGAAGCTAATCCGTCAAGATAAGAGATATAAGCAACAATAATATTTCTAAAAACACATTTTTTTCACAGAACATTCTCAGGATGTCATTTTATTCTGAGGATATCCTATGGATGTACTGGGGTAAGATGTGTTGTTAAGGCGGTTTCTGTTTCTTTTACAAAATGTCACCAAATTCACTTCTTGAATGATTATAGCAGTTTGTCGCTAAACAAACTTCCATATCATAGTTTACTTAGCTAAAATTATGAATTATAATAAAACGAGTTACTCTAAAGTAACGTAAGACGATTAAAAAAAAATGTGTCGTTTGTTTATCAGAGAAACGCGCTGGGTACATGTGGCAACCCAAAGGCAACAAAATGCCTGATGTGCCAGCTCGTATATATAGGAGCCTTAGTTATACGTACCAAATACATGCACTACAAAGTCTGCTAGTATATATATGTGTTTATATGTATATAATGTTTTCTGTGTGTTTTTAACGCTTTTTTTCCCTTGAAAATCAAAATCTTATATGTTTAGCGTTATTAATTGAATTTTTTCTTTTAGATATAATTTATGTTACTTAGTTTTAACTATTATATTCATTTTAAAAAATAAGAGAAAATTCTTGAATTATAACTTTTAAATGAAAAAACTGAATTTGTTTTAACAATAACGAAAAGTGATTAGACCTGAAATTGAACTAGGATCCTTGGCACAATATGCTAATCCTCTGTTACTGAACTAAGGCCGAGGGTCTAGGTCCGATTCTTAGCCTGGTCACATTTTGTTCTAGTTAAAATTCTTTCGTCTTTTTTTATCTTAAGTATGTTATTTATACTTGGTCGAAGTCAGAAAATAATAACCTAAAACATAATAAATTAATCTAAAATGTTCGCCCAAAATTATTTCATTATAGTTTTTAAAATGGGAAGTAAGTCAAATAATAAGTATAACTTGCATTAAAAAATTGTTTTTAAATAATCATGATACGTTATTACTCTCTGCTTTTATTGATTGATTAATTAATTAATTAATTTAAAAAAAAAAAAAAAGTATAAAAGGAAATCATTTTTTATGTTTATGATGTTCATTTGATTTACATTAAAATTTGTAGTTTGCAAATACAAAAATTTCTTAATTTTTTTAGTTATCGAATTATCGAATTCATTATTCAAATTTAATATTCAAAATAAAATTTGCGATGTTGCTTTTGGGATGTGAAACAAAAACTCTTGTTGTGCTTTTCACAAGGTCAATCAGAATATATAGTATATATATTGTATATATAATATTATTCATTTTTGGCTGGTTCGCTATAAGTTATTTCCAGAATGCCCTTTTTTTTTTTTTTTTTTTCATGAAAGTTCTTATTTTGCGTCTTTACGTGGAATAACAATGAAATCTTTTCTAGGTTGTGAAAAATCACAGATGTCATTTTAAAAACATCCTACGTTTACATACTAGACTAAACATAGCCGCATCTTTATGACTATGCTCGACGACGCGACGTTTCATCAACACTTGTGTAACTTTCCTAGGCACCCTTAAAAATCTAGATAATTAAAAGATTATACGTAAGGATGTGTACAAATTTTAGAAGAGTCAAGCCGCTTGAGCTCTAAAGCTATACCTTCGAAATTCAAAGTCTGTTTTATCTCAGAACTTGGTGCTTTGTACAGCGACGTGACTGCTAGAGTTGCATAATCACGTCTGCGACAAGCAAGATTTTGAAATGCACTGCGTCACGGTTTCATAATAAGCCGGGAATACGAATTTTTGTTAAGCAATTACGAGAGGTTTTTCAGTTCCATGGAACAACCTGTTTACTGAAGCACTTTTTTTTCGGTATTTTCTTTTCTGTAATTGCATAATAGGAATAATAATAATAAATAATTGAAAGAGAGAGAATAATAATAATATCTAAGCTATTTTTTAAAATTATTTATCCCTAGATTTATTAATATTCTTATAGTATCTATTCATACTTTATGTTTTAAGATATTTGAGAGGTTAATTTTTTCAAAGATTTCGAAACAATATGATTTATTATTTACAAAAAAGAAAAAAAAAAAAAAATATGAGAAACAATTACAGATTTATGAATAATTTATCGTACACTGCACTCTCACATACATAAATTAATCAGGTTTTTATTTATTTATTTCAGGCGTCGTACTTTTCCTGAAATTCCTGAAAAATAAAAAAATGTCCTGAAATGTCCTAAAATATCGTAATCCGTCCTGAAATTCCTGAAATTACGCGAAATTTGTCATAAAGGGGGTGATTCATCATCGCCCAGACCAAACCCCTAGACCTAGAAGCAGGAAATTTTGTAACAATGTTCGTTCTATGACGTAGGCATCCACTAAGAAGCGATTTTACAAAATTCGCCCCCAAGGGGGGGGGAGGGGGCCAAAACGTGATTTCACAAAATCCTTCATATCTCAAACAAAAAAAAAGGTACCCGTAAAGTTTTTGCTTTAAAATATAGCTAATACAAAGTCTAAAAACTAATTTCTGGAATTTTCAAAATTCGGTCCCCAAGGGGGGCGGGGGGGCAAAACGTGATTTCACATGCGTAAAACGTGATTTCCCACAATCCTATATATCTCAAACAAAAAAATAGATATACGTGAAATTTTTGCTCTAAAATATAGCTAATGCAAATATCTAAAATCCAATTTCTGGAATTTTAGAAATTCAGCCCACAGGTGGGGCAGCAGGGGGGGGGGCTATGGGGCAAAAACAAATAGAAATACAGTTAGGGCGTTCAAAATTGGTACAGCTACGTTTTATAGGCCTGCAAGTCGAATGAGGATATTTTCGATTGTGTAAAGTTATTAGGAGGGGCAGGAAGGGGGGAGGGGAGAGGGGGGCAAAAAATAAAAATAGACTTAGATCGTTCAAAATTGGTATATAGAGGTTTTCGATACCTACAAATCGATTGCGGATATTTTTGAATTTGTAAAATTATTAGGAGGGGCAGGAAGGGGGGCTGTAAGGGGGGGGGGCTATGGGCAAAAACAAATAGAAACACAGTTAGGGCGTTCAAAATTGGTACGAATAGGTTTTAGAGGCCTGCAAGTCGAATGGGGATATTTTCAAAAGTGTAAAGTTATTAGGAGGGCCGGGAAGGTGGGGGGGGGCTGAGGGGCAAAAAAAATAAAATAACGTTCGTTCAAAACTGGTATATAGAGGCTTTCGATACTTACAAATCGATTGCGGATATTTTCGAATTTATAAAATTATTAGGAGGGGCGGGAAGGGGGGGGGCTATGGGCAAAAATAAATAGAAATACAGTTAGGCCGTTCAAAATTGGTACAGATAGGTTTTAAAGGCCTGCAAGTCGAATGGGAATATTTTCAAAAGTGTAAAGTTATTAGGAGGGCCAGGAAGGTAGGGGGGGGGGAACTGAGGGGCAAAAAAAAATAAAATAGCGTTAGATCATTCAAAATTGGTACATAGAAGTTTCCGATACCTACAAATCGATTGCGGATATTTTCGATTCTGTTTTAATAAGATAATTATGCATTTTTTATTTATTTATTTATTTATTTTTTGTGGCGAATTTTTCAGGTTTTTTTTCAATACAGCAGTTTGAGCCAATGAGCGTTTTTCCAATATTTCTAAAAATTCTTTGTTCATGTTCTAATAATGTATAATATTAGTTTTATATTTGTATGTTTATTGTGTAAGTTAAACAAAAGTACAATTTTAAACAAGATTTTGTAAAAACCCACATGAGTTTTTTCAAGTAGGTGTTATGAAAAAAACCCACATGAGTTTTTTCGGGTTTGTCAAAATCTAACCAACCCTGAATAGAGGTGTTGATCCAGGTTTTAATTAACTTCTGAGGCCCGTTTTTGTGAAAAATAGGCCTCAGAATTTGCCATTACATAAAAACTTTAATTTTGCAGTCCCTAAATATCTAATCAATTTTCAATATAATAAGTATTTCATCTAAGCAAGTACTGGCAATGATATGAAATAATACTGAAAAGATAGAAAATTTTTATAAAATAGATCATTTTTATAAAATGAAATTTTGTGAAAAAGGCCGTTTTTATAACTGGATTTTGTGAAGTAGTTTATATTTCATGGATTTATGTTATTTGACGGAAATCATTTTATAGTTTTGAATTTTGTGACGGGACAGCAGATGGGTTCCAATATTTAGCTGGATCAGCCTCTAAAATGCTATAGTTTTTTTTTTTTCTTTTAAACTCAGGAAGAAGTTTATTTATATTTTACTCTTATAAACTTTAATTCTTGATATGTGGATTTTTTATTTCAATTAGTGCGAGAGATAAAAGCAGTGTTGCAAAGAATTTACCTTGCCATTTTTTTTTTATTTTTTTTTATTTATTTTTTTTTTTTTTTTAACCTGGCCAAACGTAAACGTCCTGAAATTGTCCTGAAATTTTGAAAAAATTATGTCCTGAAATTTTATGTAGTACCAGTACTACCCCTGTTATTTATTTATTTAATGTTAAAGATTTTATGCAGGAATAATTTTGTAAAAATTAATTTTATATCATTATTTAAGACTGCACATAAGTTTAACTTACCGGCACTTTTAACAAACTATACTTAATAATGTTTACTTATCTTTAAACAAAAAAATGCTTTTTTATTTATTTATTTAATCACTTAGGGGGCGGGGGGATGCTATTTTTTTCAGCATTTAATTGCATAATTATCGCGAATTAGGACATTAGACATACATTAAAAATTTTAACTCAATAACACAAAATATAAAAGCATATGCCATGGAGTATGCAACTACTTGACTTACCATTATGTAATTGTTTTAAAGAATATTTTTAAATTTTTGAAAAGTGCTTCAAAAATTTGTTGAGCGAGATAGCTCTTGCAAGTGATGGGTCCCGGCAGTCTTGTACAGTGAAATTTTTATTAACTTATTTACTGCACTGTTCAAAAAATTTATTTATTTTGCTATCATTCACTGTTGCACAGATAGTTTTAACTAACGTTACTCATGAAGCGTCCATCTTATTTGAGCACATGGTGGTACTTGTATCACTAGTACCACCCCTTGTTTAGGCTAAGAGCTTGCCGGGCAAGGATTTGTTTCTAAGCCACAGCGGACTCGAAATCCATCCCGGGCCACTTTCTTCCCACTCTTTTATGCCTTTTACTTGTTTGTTTTATTTTATTAGTATTTTTTATTTTTTTGTTTTGATTTCAATTATCTTTGTTTTCACAAAATTGCACATATTTGGCCTTTCTGGGGCTGATCAGAAAGCCATAAAAGCACAATTCCGCATTCCGAAAAACGAAAACAAAGAAATCAGAAATTTTAAAAAGGGAAAACAAGCAATTAACTAAAAGATATTAAAGCCCGAGATTTTTAAAAGTCGAGATGTCTAAGATTTTTAAAAATCGGGTTTACTACAGTGTAGTGCTTAGTTTTTGCTCTCGGCACGGCGGCTGCCAAGAGCGGAGAGTAGATTTACTACATATTTATACATAAATATATATGTATTTTTATACTACATAAATTAAAAGTTGTTATTTCAGTCTTTACTCATGCTTTTTAAATATATTGTCCTTTTTTTTTTTTTTTTTAAGTATGATTGATAACTATCAATGCTACATTATTTTTTCTTTCTATATATTGTTGATTTATATGCAACATATTTTAAGATCTTGATTATCAGTTATATACAAAGTTATCTAAACTAGTCATACGTTTAGATAAGCTGTTTAAAATGACTGATGCAGTAACTAAGTGCTCAAGAGTTTGATTTTAAATACACCTTTATTGTCATCATTTTGATTTATATTTCAGCTGTAAATGTTTTTCAAACAAAAAATGTGCATCTGAGCATCTATATCGTACATAACAGAAAAAATAATTTGTTTATATATATATCCTACAAAGAAAATTTAATCCGCAGTACTTGTTTCTTTAAATATACGATGATTGCATATTCAGTGATTGACACTCGTTCGCAGTTATAACAAAACGTATTTTTGTCTTTTAGAAAAAAATATGCTATAAAGATCACGAGTGCAAAAGAACTTAATACTTCAGAGTTTCCTTAAACAGTGAAAATAGTAAGTTTGTGTTACTTAAAAGTATGAACATTTTAAATCTTATCCAGATATTCAGACTGAAAATTAGTAATTGTCACAGCAGTAAAATGTATAGAAAAACTTGAGTTAAAAATTAATTTTTAAAAAGTCAACGCTTTTTTATTACATTAGTAGTCTTATCACGTCCAGTGATTGACACAATTAAATTTTTATTAAATAAATGTAATTTGTAATTCTAAAATTACTATGCAAAAAACCAGTGCTAAAATTTCAAATAAGATCTCAATTAAAAGTCTGTAGAAAAGCTAAAATACTATTTATTCTGCAGATTTAACGTACTATACAACAAAAATAACTTTATAACAATAAGCCAATATCTTTATGTGTAAATGTAGAACAATTTAAAATTTATATTAAAATTTATTGCCTTTTCTTTTCATTACTTGCTTCTTCCTTCAGTCAGTAAATACCGATGTCGCACACTTCGCTTTAGTGGCAAATAACTTAACCAATATTGCGTACTTTACTTTAATTGAAATGACATAGTCACATCAGTCCAGGTGTTCTTTTTTTAAAAAGCTCCAGAAAAAATATCAAGTCTTTCCGTTATTATTCTATTCCTCTTAAAATCCTACTCAAAACAACAAAATCAAATCAAGAAAAAAACCAAACCGTTCTTATGACATCCTCCTTTTTCTTCTTCTTCTTCTTTTTTTTTTTTTTTTTTTTTTTTCCCTGCACATGCGCGTGGTTTTTATTTTCTAAATTCAATATTATATTAATTTTAATAATTTTAATGGTATAATTTAAATTTTTATTATATATCTTTTTTTTTCTATGCTTTTAGTCTCTTCTTTTTATTTACTCTTTGTGATAATTCTAATTTAGATGTTCAGTTATTTTGGCTAAGAAAGTATCCCGCGGACTCTCTTGGCTTTGAATTTTTCTCACGGACATGACACGCCCCCCGCCAAAAAAAAAAAAAAAAATTGCGTAACCTGGAGTTAAAAAAAAAAAAAAAAAAAAAAAAAAAAAAACACTTTTTCCATAGCGAAATTTTGCCAACATTTCAAAGCATTAAGTTGTATAAAATATAAATAGCACACATGTAAATAATACTATGTTCACAGTTCATGATATTCAAAAATTATAGTTCTGTTATTTTAAGCAACACATACTACTGGGTATGCGATCTCTGCTATTGATCGTTCAATCAATCCAGCATCTAGCAATTCTTTTATTTGGCGGTCAATTTCTTTACGGTAAACAACTGGTACTGGATATATATGTGGTTGCTTACGAATTACTCCTGGCATAAGTAACTTTCGAAGTTTCCATAGATGTCACAAACCTTTGTGTGTGATTTCATAGTAAGTCTTCCAACTCTCGGATCCGTTCTATGTTTAACCATTATGACTTGATTGTGCTTATTGCTTTCTGAATGCGTCATCTTCTTGAACAAATATTAGAGTTTCTTCTACATTTCCAAATTCTGCGTCGTTTTCTAAAATCAGATTTGCTGTCGACACTTTTGCTAAATATGGACGTAATTTATTCTGGTATAAGACTTTGAGTGCACCATCTACCAATTTCACTACAAATGAATGACTTCTTTGTTTGACTATTTCCGCCGGACCTTGCCATCTTTGATAGAGTTTATTTTGCGAATCAAGTATTAGCAGAATTACTTCAGCTCCTACTACAAATTATCTGTTGGATGACCTTAGATTATAGTAATGTGCCATTCTTTCTTGTTGGATTTGTGTTTATAGATCTGCTTTTTGCGCTACTTGTTCGGGTTTCTTCTTCAGTTCTTGCAAAAATATTGCTATGATGGGTTTAATGTCAAGTTGTAAACCTTCGTTTTCTCCTGTCCAGGAATCCTTTAAAATAGCCAAAGGTCCTGTAGGTGTTCGGTCATACAGAAGTTGAAATGGTGCTACTCCCGTAGTACTGTTCGGTATCTCCCGGTATGCCCATAATATGAAGGATATATATATGTCACTTTCTTTCTTGTTCTCTGATAGTGTGGTGTAGCATCTGCTTCAAAGTTTGATTAAATCTTTCTACTAACCCATTAGATTGGGGATGAGATGGAGTTCAGAATCTTGGACTTGATCCTATTATCTTATAAAATTCCTGCGTCAATTTTGACTTGAAGCATGTCCCGTTATCGAATGCAATCACATTTGGTATCCCAGTTCTAGAGAAAATTTCTAATAATGCTTCACAAACACATTTTGCTGTGAGATTCATCAATGGTATTCCATCTTGTATGCTGATCTACGAGGCACAAAATGTACTTATGTCCTTTGAAACTCACTGGCTCAATTGGTCCTATAATATCAATATTTACCACTTGGAATGCTAACCCTGGTCTAACTACTGGAGTAATTGGTAGCCTTTCCTTTGTTTTTATAGGTTTTCTTAACTGACATTCTGTGCATGTGGCACAATATTTCCAAATATCTTCTTTCATATCGGGCCAATAAAATGAATAACGAATTCTCTCTGTTGTCTTCCTAGCTACTAGATGACTTCCAAAAACTGAATTATGGGCTAACTTTAATACTTCTTTCCTTCGACATTTTGGTAGAACTAACTGTCCTGTATCTTCGCCCACCACCTTAATTTTGTGAAAGAGTACACTTTGTGAAATGTAGACATTACCCTTTTTCTGTTTAGCTAATTGCCATAACTTTCGCAATTCTAAACATTCTTTCTGCTCCCTTTCCAAACTGACTGGATAGAGAACCTTCTGTCTCCTCCTCAGAGTCTTCTTCTGAGAGAACCTCTCTATCGCTCGAGTCTATTCCCGACTCTCCTTTCCCGTATCAGAAAGAGTTTCACTTTCTTCCTTCTCCTTTTCTTCAAAATTTCCTACCCTCCCATATCCCACATGGCATCCAGCTACATCTGTTTCTCCTGATTCGTCTCACTTATTAATTGCTCATGAATGTCCGGTGGAATTAACATTTCTTCTGACAAACCGTCAGCTACCGCACACTATACTTGTGTGTGTATCATATTAGTAGATCCTCCCATTGGTATTACTAATGGGATTTGCGCTAGGTCGCACTGTTCTGGTGGATCAAAAATATCTTTCAAGAAAATTGTCCTTGCCTTGTCTAAGGGTATATTCCTAACTTTGTCTTTTCTCACCACAGTAATTTCTGTACCTGAATTTATTACTGCCTCTACAATTTGTCCATGTAAACTAATCAAGGTTCGGTTTCATATACACAATCTGTCCTTTGCATTGTTTCTATCTCGTACATATCTTAAATTTTCCACTTTTGCCATGATAATTCCTTGCTTAACACTGGCATCTGGACTCTGTGAACTGTTCACCCTGGCCACCCTTTCTATTTCTGATCGTGCCATAAACTTTTTTTCTCGCCATCTTGGACAATCCCTGTTAAAATGATCCCGTGATCCACAAGTGAAACGTTCAAACTTCTTACTATCCAATTTTGGTCCTTCTCCTTTATCCATTTCGAATCCAATTCATTTTTATATGTTCGTTGTTATTCCCTTTTGTTATTCCTTCAGCCTCAAGTGATTTTTGATTATCATAATATATCTACCTATCAGTAACCCTTGATTTATACGATTTTCCTTTCGCTAAATAAAATAAATGACATTCCTTTGCCAACTCTCTAGATCTAAGCCAACCATCACCTTGTTTTATATTTATGTGTGTTGCTGTTTCATGATCTAGAGCTTCCATAACACGATCCGATATTATTAGTTCTTTCAATGTTTCTAAGTCTTTCACATCCCTCAATTTACAATAATATTCCCATAGAGAAATTAATCAAGTTGTAAACTGAATGAAATTTTCTTCGTCTCTTCTTCTTGCTTTCTTGGAATTTTCTAAACATGTTTGTGCCGAAGGTTGCTATTCTCTTAATATTATTTCCTTTAAATGCTCGTATTCCCCGTACCTTTCTCCTTGCACATATATTAACAACTGAGCACCTTTTTCGCCCAGTAAACGCAATAATATTTGAAATCTTGCTTCATAAGGTATCTTTAAACTTGTAAATGCCTTCTCTAGACTGTCAAAAAAATAATCCCAACCGTCTTGGCAGGTATCTCTACTGTTAATAATCTAATACTTTTCACGTATTCATCAATTGGTTTTTACCTTTCTCTAGATGCAATATTATCATCATCATCATCGAGACTTGGATTTTTAAAAGAGTTTGACCATTATAACCTTTATTTTTCCTAATTCTATTCTTTCATCTGCTTTTTCTTTCTTCTTCTTCTATACGTAATTTACTTTCTTCTGCTTCTATGCGTAATTTTCTTTCTTCTACTTCTATCCGTAATTTCTTTTCTTCCATTCCGCTTTATCTCTTTAATTTCTTTTCTTCTTTCTGCTACTGTCTTTCCCTTTCTTCTCTCTCCTTCTTATAATCGGTGATAGTCTGAAGCATCTGTTTTACAGTTTCTTCATCATATTCTTTACTGTTCAAGATAATTTTCCTAAGTTCTATCAATTTTCCGCCTTGCAGTACTTCTTCGCCATGATTTTCTATTATTAACGCCAAATTTTTGTCATTTCCCTTCATTAAGTATGCCATCGTTGCTATGGTAACCTTTGAGTTTTAATTTTATGGAATGATTTTATTTACTTTTACTACTTTTTTTTTTTCTATTTCTGAATGATTTTTATTAAATTAATATACGCTGATTTATATATTCAAACACATTTATTACAATAACTAATATAATCCTTATTTATATTCTTCGTATTTAAATTTAAATTTATTTTCCGATATCATTCAATTATATAACATTTATATCGGCGCATGTCGCACACTTCGCTTTAGTTGCAAATAACTTAAATCAATATTGCATGCGTACTTTACTCTAATTGAAATGACATAGGCCGAAGTATCTATCTGTAATTTTTTTTTCTAACAGCCACATCAGTCCAGATGTTCTTTTTTAAAAAAGCTTCGTGAAAAATATTAAGTGTTTTCGTTATTATTCTATTCCTCCTAAAATCCTGCTCACAACAACAAAACCAACCAACCAACCAACCAAACAAACAAACAAAAAAAAAACAGACCATTCCTTATGACATCCTCTTTTTTTTTTTTTTTTTTTTTTTTTTTTTTTTTTTTTCCCTGCAGGTGCGCGTGGTTTTTATTTTCTAAATTCAATATTATATTAATTTTAATAAACCATGGTATAATTTTAATGTTTATTATACATATATACCGTTTTTTTCTATGCTTTTAATTTCTTCTTTTATTTACACTTTATGATAATTCTAATTTAGATGTTCAGCTATTTTGGCTAAGAAAGTATCCCGCGGTCTCTCTTGGCTATGAATTTTCATCACGGACGTGACAACCGACTACTCTATTTCTCCATTCTAAGCATTTGGAATGGAAAAATTGCTGATGTGTCATTAAGCATATTGTTTTTTACTTGCTTATGCACGATTACTCTCTGATAAAAATACATTAACGTAATATTTAAACAAGAAAGAAAAATCATGCAGTACGCATTGATTAGTAACACTTTTCAACTGTACGTAATTGTTGTATCAAATAACTTTTAATATTCTTTCCCTATGATATCACACAACAGACAAAGGGACTAAAAAATATACAGATAGACTAATTGATTTTAAAATTACTCTTAATGATTTTGGAAAGTGTTAAAATGGCTTAACGCAAAAGAAAATGCAGCCATTAGATTATAATTACAGCTTTTGATCATCTGAATATTTTAGTGTAGCCCTGTAAATCAGAAAGTCAATCATATCATAGTCTATACTAACCATTATTTTAGAATATAAGTAATACATATCAATATTTTTATGATTTTTTCAGTAGAAAGACTTTTAAATATAACTTTTAAAAAATTCTGTCCTAAAACGTAATGCATTGGCATTTTTTTGTTGTTGTTGTTGTCCCTGTAAACAAACTAGTTGTACAGGACCTATTAATGTCATTTTAAATGGGGAGCATTCTATACGCGAAATATTTATAAAAATAACACTCATAGAACACAATACTTTCGAATGATTTTGGGTGTCCCTGTACACAAACCAGAACAGATATTCACTCCATTTTCAGTATGGAACATTGGATAGTGAACATCAATAATATATATCAGTTTCGAGAAATTCCATAAATATTTACAGGAGTTAGAGCTCGGGCAGACAGATAGACAGACAGATGGATAGATACACAAACTGAAATTATATTCGCACTTAAAAATGTTAGAAAGTGTTAAAAACGCTTAATGTAAACGAAAGTACAATTCTAGCAATTTTTTATTAATAACTCTTAATATAATGGATATTTTTGTGTCACTCTGTAAATCTAATGCTAATCATGCTACATTCTATGCAAAGAATTTTTTTGTGTATTTAAATAACATATTTCAATTTCCTAAAACTTCGTGGAAAGTAAAGATATTAAAATTTGATTTATAGAAATATCTCTCATAGAACGCAATGCTTTGGAATATTTTGAGTGTCCCTGTATATAAATTGGTGGTGGTATTTCCTCCATTTTATACAGGATACATCCAATAGGGAATTTGAAAAACATATTTCAATATCTTTAAGATATGTCTACAGTAAAGGTATAAAAATATGGTTTATAGAAATAAATCTCATAGAACACAATGCTCTTAAATAATTTCGGGTGTCATTGTACACAGACCAGTAGTGGTATAAACTTCATTTTCAATAGGGAACATCCGATAGTGAAAATGAATAACAAATATCAGTTTCAGGAAATTCCATAAATATTTACGGGAGTTAGAGCTCGGACAGACAGACAAGCAGACAGAGAGACGAACATGCAGATACACAAAATGAAATTATATTCACACTTAAAAAATGCTAGAAAGTGTTAAAAACTCTTAAAGTAAACGAAAATACAATTCTTGCATTTTTTTATTAATATCTCTTAATATAACTGGATATTTTTGTGCCACACTGTAAATCTAATGCTTATCCTGCTATATTCTATGCAAAGCATTCTTTTGTGTATATAAATAACATATTTCAATTTCCTAAAACTTCGTGGAAAGTAAAGTTATTAAAATTTGACTAACAGAAATATCTCTCATAGAACGCAATGCATTGAAATACTTTTGAGTGTCCCTGTACATAAACCTATGGGGATATTCTCCACCATTTTATACAGGAAACATCCAATAGTGAACCTGAATAACATATTTTAATTTCTTGAAAATATGTCTACAGTAAAGGTATGAAAATATGGTTCATAGAAATATCTCTCATATAACACAATGCTTTTAAATAATTTCGGTTATCTGTACACAAACCAGTCGAGGTATAAACTTCATTTTCAATGGGGAACGTCCGATAGTGAACTTGAATAACATCTATCAGTTTCAAGAAATTCCATAAATATTTACGGGAGTTAGAGCACGGACAGACAGACAGACAGACAGGCAGATACACAAAACTGAAATCATATTCACACTTAAAAAATGTTAGAAAGTGCTAAAAACGATTAACGTAAACGAAAGTACAATTCTAGCAATTTTTTTATTAATAGCTCTAAATATAACTAAATATTTTTGAGCCACCCTGTAAATCTAATGCTAATCATGCTATATTCTATGCAAAGCATTCTTTTGTGCATATAAATAACAAATTTCAATTTCCTAAAACCTCGTGGAAAGTAAAGTTATTAAAATTTGATTTATATAAATATCTCTCATAGAACGCAATGCTTTGGAATACTTTTGAGTGTCCCTGTGTATAACCCGATGGTGGTATTCCCTCCATTTTATACAGGAAACATCCAGTAGTGAACCTGAACAACATATTTCAATTTCATTAAGATATGTCTACAGTAAAGGTATGAAAAATACCTCTCACATAGAACACAATGGTTTGAAATACTTTCGGGTGTCCCTGTACACAAACCAGTAGAGGTTATAAACTCCATTTTCAATAGGGAACGTTCGATAGTGAGCTTGAATAACATATTTCAATTTCATTAAGATATGTCTAGACTAAAGGTATGAAAATATGTTTTATAGAAATATCTCTCATAGAACACAATGCTTTGAAGTACTTTCGGGTGTCCCTGTACACAAACTAGTAGAGGTATAAACTCCATTTTCAATAGGGAACGTCCGACAGTGAACTTGAATAACATATTTCAATTTCATTAAGATATGTCTAGACTAAAGGTATGAAAATATGTTTTATAGAAATACCTCTCATAGAACACGACGCTTTGAAATACTTTCGGGTGTTCCTGTACACAAACCAGTAGAGGTATAAACTCCATTTTCAGTAAGTAACGTCCGATAGTAAACTTGAATATCATATTTCAATTTCATTAAGATATGTCTAGAGTAACGGTATGAAAATATAGTTTATAGAAATACCTCTCATAGAACACAATGTTTTGAAATAATTTCGGGTGTCCCTGTACACAAACCGGTAGAGGTATAAACTCTATTTTCAATAGGGAACGCCCGATAGTGAACTTGAATAACATTTTTCAATTTCATTAACCCTTTATCTACTGCATTATGATGTACTGCATTTTTTTTAGTGCAATATTATTTTTTTGAGTCGCTGCACAGTGTTCGGAAATTCAAAAAAGCTGGCCAAAAGTCGAAATTAAAGAAAACAAGTGAAATTGTGATGTATATATATGTTTTCGAGGTCGCTCAATCCGAATCTGACATTGGTTTCTTGAAAACTTCAAAGGCAAACTCAAAATCAAGATGGCGGATCCAATATGGCAGACAAAAAATTAAAAAATTAATATAAGATGGATAATTCTTACATTAAGGGGTTTTTGAGGGCACTGAATTCAAATTTGACGTTAGTTTTCATAAAAAAAGTGATATTACACTCAAAAACAAGATGGCGGATCCAATATGGCGGATCAAAAATCAAAAAATTGATAGATGAAGGATAATTTTCACATTTAAGGGTTTTTGAGGCGCTAAATTCAAATTTGATATCAGTTTTTATAAAAAAAGTGATCTTGCACTCAAAAACAAGATGGCGGATCCAATATGGCAGACCAAAGTCCAAAAAATTAAAAAATTAAATTAAAAAGTTAAAACGCTTTTACACATACAGGGGCAGGCGGGGGCACCCAATTCTTTAACGGCTGAATAAAATGGACATCCCTTAACACTCTCCACTTTGAATCAATGCGGGATCTTGCGAGATAAAAAAGTTTCCATACTTTGAAACTTTTGGTTATGTTATAATTGAGGTTAACTTCAAAAAGCCGCTCAGGAGATCACTTGATGAAAAAAAATACAGCATAAATATTATCTACTAACCTCCACAATTGTCGGCCATATTTTGTTGAATGTTGTTGTTGCGAAATTTTCCGAGAAACACTATTTGTTTAACTGTTAAAATGCATTAAAAGAAAAAATTGTCACGTTTTCCGCCAGCCTACACTTAGAAATATGTAGATAGAATAAATTTTCCACCTCACAGTTTCATTCAGTGGCTCCCTCTGAAGGTATTTCCGCGGTACTTACGTCTAAAAACGCGCCTAAATTTTTCGACTTTTGGCCAGCTTTTTTGAAATTCCGAACACTGTGCGCTGCATCGAAAATTAAGGGATATACATAAATAAAACACTCATCTTTGGAAAAATTAATCCGTTAGAGTTAATTAATTAAATTGGTACTTTAAAGTACCGTCAGTACACGGAGGGCTAAAATGTTCTCATAATTCAAAAAGACCGTATGACTTTTTTTACGCAGTTTTAACTCTTAAAAAGACTAAATAACAAGAGAACACTAATATGTTACAGCAAAACAAAATTTATTTTTAAAAATTATAAAATTTTTAAAATTTACTTACTTTTTTTACAGATAAAAACAGGTCTTACACATAAACTTAAATTTGATGATATTCAAAGAAACAGTTTCCTTTTCCTTAATACACAAAAATACATTACACTTTGTGCATTTTGAGTGAGGTTTGGACTAAATGTTTTTTAAAGCACAAAATTCACAACAACCCCCGATTCGAAACAAATGTTGGCCAATGGCATCCACGATTTTCTAAGTGAATAATCTTTACAAACAGACATGTTCCCTTTCCTCCTCTTGTTAGCACAGAAAACTTGCTCACTACCATTAAATTTAGGTCTTCCTTTCCGTTTTGACTGTGCTTTGGATTTTGTAAGCAGTCCTTTGGTTATGCAAGTCTATATTCCGAAGAAGCTATGCTTTCACGCTACTCTTTATATGCTATATATGCAACCAAATGTTAAAATATAGTATCCACAAACTCAGATTTTTATGGGTAAAATGGGAACTTCGGTATGGACATCTTTTTTTCCATTGCTTGTTCACTCTTGATTTATTGCATCCTGGGGTAGGAAATAATTTTCTGAACATGAACTACTTACTGCACCCTGGGTCTTGTTCAGTCTCTTGATCGTCTACTTCAGAAGCTTGACGAAAATTCTAGCAGATTATTTGCTGGGACTTCTTCATCGGAAGAATCATTTAATGCATAACTGCTTTCATATGGTAGGCTCTGTAATAAATATAAAGCCTTTTGAAGTCTGAGCTTCATTTTTCCAAACATTCTAAGAAGAGGAAAAAAAAAAAAAAATAGCACCTTGAAAACCTCCTGTTATTGTTACATCTCAGTTATACACAAAGAAATTAATATGTTGTTAATTTTTGAATGAAGAATATTTATTTCATTTAATTGTGTGGCAAAAAAAAAAAAAAAAAAAAAAAAACAAGCTCAGATTTAAATTTTCGAAAACGTTAAAAAACTAAATAAAGAATAAATAAATAAATAAATAAAAAACAAATAAGTTAATCTAAAAAGAAATGCCAAAAAAGCATAATTCTATTACAGTTTAGTAATGACGCTACAAAACAACG
Organism: Salticus scenicus; assembly: GCA_963930645.1. Taxonomy (NCBI): domain Eukaryota; kingdom Metazoa; phylum Arthropoda; class Arachnida; order Araneae; family Salticidae; genus Salticus; species Salticus scenicus. The sequence goes on along the minus strand of OZ005651.1, from coordinate 30,521,685 downwards.
AAATACAATAACAAACTACACGGAAGAAAAGTATACACCAAGTGCTTTCTCTAACATCCAGTGTACTGACGGTACTTATAAGTACCACAAAGTTATTCAACTGTAAAATAAATTATATACACTGTTCACTTAAAATAAATAGTGAAATCGTTTTCTAAGGTCTTAACTAACATATAAAAAAAAATAAGGTACTTACCTTTTGACTTTAACTGCTTTTACAGAACAAAAATGACAATCTTGTCAATCCGATCAAAATGGCAGCTGAAAACGAAATTTCAGTTTTAAAACTATTCGCCTTCCCCGATAAAATACTCATCATAGAACCCGTACTGCCCTGTATATTGGAAGAGTGGAATTAAAAGAGTGTTCTTGCTAAATATCATCAGAATATTCATAAAAATGATTATTCTATGTAATTTTGAAGTGGGTGGTACTTATAAGTACCGTCAGTAGATAAAGGGTTAACATAAAGGGTTAACGTATGTCTACAGTAAAGTTATGAAAATATGGTTTATGGAAATACCTCTCATAGAACACAATGCTTTGAAATACTTTAGGGTGTCCCTGTACACAAACCAGTAGAGGTATAAACTCCATTTTTAATAAGGAACGTTCGATAGCGAACTTAAATAACATATTTAAATGTCATTAAGATACGTCTACAGTAAAGGTATGAAAATATGGTTTATACAAATACCTCCCTTAGAACATAATGCTTTGAAATACTTTCGAGTGTCCCTGTACACAAACCTGTAGAGGTATAAACTCCATTTTCAATAGGGAACGTCCGACAGAGAACTTGAATAACATATTTCAATTTCATTAAGATATGCCTACAGTAAAGGTATGAAAATATGGTTTATAGATATACCTCTCATAGAACACAATGCTTTGAAAAACTTTCGGATGTCCCTGTACACAAACCAGTAGAGGTATAAACTCCATTTTCAATAGGGAACGTCCGATAGTGAACTTGAATAACATATTTCAATTTCATTAAGATATGCCTACAGTAAAGGTATGAAAATATGGTTTATAGATATACCTCTCATAGAACACAATGCTTTGAAAAACTTTCGGGTGTCCCTGTACACAAACCAGTAGAGGTATAAACTCCATTTTCAATAGGGACCGTCCGATAGTGAACTTGAATAACATATATCAGTTTTAAGAAATTCCATAAATATTTACGGGAGTTAGAGCGCGGACAGACAGACAGACAAACCTAAGTCATAAACACTTTTCAACCTTGTTGGAAAGTGTTAAAAAGAGATTAATAATGATCATGTTTCTTTTAGATGACAATATTCAAGACACTAGTGGTTAAAACCAATGTAACATTTAAAATGAGATAATGAATACAAAAATTTTAAATCTTTAAAAATATTTTAATTAAAAACATTAAAATACACGACAGACGTTTCGGCTAGAACATTAGACCTCCTCAGTGTCAAACATACAAGCACAGCATTTACAAAAATTCATAATACATCTTAACAATATTATATATTTAGGAGGAATGGCTTTATCCTCGTTCAAGGGAGAATGTTGCATTTTAGTAAAAGCGCCCTCCTGAAAAATACGGGATTCGTATATATTTACATTAGAGGCTAAAATTTTAAAATTGTCAAAATCAGGAATATGTTCACAATTGAGAGAATGGATTACGAGTTTCGATCTTAAATCTCCTGTTTTATACGAGCGTTTATGTTCCTTTAATTTGATTTCACCTGTTCTGCCAGTTTCACTGATATATGTAGAATCACAATTTTTACAGGGGATACAATAGATTACACCTAGACGTTTAAGGGGAGGGATAGCGGGTTTAAAGTTTGAGAGAAAGTTACTAATACGGAGTTCAGGTTTAAACTAGTAAAGATATTAACTGTTCTGAGCAATTTAGAGAGATTTTCGGAAATGCCTTTATAATAAGGGAGAGTAGTACGGTGAGTAACATTTTTAACTTTAGGATTAACTGATTTAGATGAAAAATAGAACTCTTCTTTATAAATTATTTTAATTAAACGAGGGGGGGGGGGGGGTAACCATTATTTTTTATATCAGAAAAATTTTTGGATAGTTCAATATTTAAAAATTCATAATTACTACAATAATGCTTTGCACGATGTAAAAGAGTACGAATGACTGCAAGTTTGTGAGATAAAGGATTGGCAGAATTGAAGTTAAGATATTGAACAGAGAAGGTGTATTTTCTATAAACTGAAGTTGAAAAATGTAAAAAATCATCGACTGTTTTATGCATTACAAGGATGTCTAGAAAGGGAAGTTCATTTTAAATGTTACATTGGTTTTAATATATTGATGAAACGTATAAATTACGTTTAATTTTATTAAACACTAGTGGTTACTTTAGTTTATTATTTTCCAAAGCGGTACAATTACTGGTGAGCCATTCAAAAGATGAATTGGAAAAATAGGTTTAGAGGAAGATTAATTTTTTAAATTTCAACCACTAATTTGAAAATAAATTAAAATGAAATTGATCATTTAAATGTTTGAATGAACTATGATTAACCAAATGTTTAACTGTTAAGATTTTTTTCACAAATGGGAAAAAAAGGCATGTTTATTATAATTATAATTATAATTATTAATTATTTTCTTATCATCTTCATTATGCAGATAATTTAACTAAATTTAGTGCACTTTATTTATTCATTTATGTATTAATTTATTTGTTTACTGTTTATTACTTAAGAATAATAGTTTTAAATTATTCTGCAGAAACAATATAAATTCGTGTATGGTGAAGGAATGGGCATTTCTTTCATGCTAAGTCAAATTTAATACACCATTTCTATGGCAAAAGCAGAATACGCTATTGCTTGAAGGGAAAGAATAAATTCCTATATTTTGATATATCATAGGTCTAAAAATAGCTGGTTTAAACGTAAATTTTAGAACTAAGATTAGTATTAAACATTATCGCACACTTTTTAACTTTGAAAGTCTCTTTCTTTTTAATAGTTCAAGGAGTTAATATTAAATCAGTATTCGTCAGTTTGAAAAATACCATATTTGTTTAAAATTAAGTAAATTTCCTATGTGTAGTGTTCTAGCCGAAACGTCTGGCTTGCGTTTTAATGTTTTTAATTAAAATGTATTTTTAAAGTTTTAAAGTTGTGTATTTTTTTATCTCATTTTAAATGTTACATTGGTTTTAAATTTTCTATGTTTTGTAGCACAACTTCTTTCTTTTTCTTGAAAACAAACTTTAACGAAATTGTTATTATTATTATTATTATTATTATTATTATTATTATTATGACAATAGTAAACCATTCTCTTTCACTTATTTGTTTGAATGATCTTGTAATTTGCAATAATTTTGTATACCTTTTTCGTCATAACATGTAGATAGATGCGGAAATGTTGTCTAACAAATTATAAACCGATGCTTCAGCTATTTGTAAATTAAGTTTTTTCTTTTTTTCTTTTTTTTTTTTTTTTTTTAAGTGAAATGTAAAAAAATTTCTACTCACAAGTAAACCTTCTCTCCTTTGATACCGGTTTTCTGGAAACCTATATATTTTCTGAAAGCTTATGCCACAAGTAGAAAAACTGTGAAATCTTAGGGGCAGAGGGATAAGCGTTTAGGAGTTATAGGACATATAATGTTGGAAAGATGACACCAAAAGTCGCTAAAATGTTCGTTTCACGTATTTATATGAACTAATAATATGGTAAGAAGGTGGAGGTATCATTATAAAGGAAGAAACAACTCGTTGAAAAGAAACAGTATACGTTGGGATACTTGCTACTGACTTCAAACGAAGTCCATTACAAGAGACAATCAATGTACAATTCACCAAATAAACAGTGAGACGGGTAGAAAGACAGTTCACAATGGGCACATTTTACAAAAGCGATAGCCGCACATTTGCAAACTCATCATTTGTCAATGAATTGAAGCAGTAATCCATTGGCGCAATCCACATTCCAGGTTTGTCGTCCAAGTATCCGCTTTTATAAAAAGCATACTTAATCAAGTTCTTGGAACGAGGAGCATTGAACTGATATAGGGAAAAAAGACTGCAGGGCCAGAAAACTATCGCGGTGCCAGATGTGCTCATGTGTCTCGATAATAATTGTTTCCATTATGTAAAGAACAAAAGATTTCTAGTGTCTGAAAAAATGAATATCCAGAGGCTAAATCTTTCCTGTACATCCTTCAGGTACCAATTCTTTTTGTAGGACTTTACCATCAAGTACTTCGGAAGCAGACAATGCATGATCTTTATTAGAACACCATGAATCCACTAAAAGCAGAATTTTCTTCCTGTCATTAGCCATACTTGACCAAAATATGTCATGACAGAAGTGGAGACTGTGACTGTTGCGACGAGCATTGCTGTTCCTTATAGACACCATCATCTTCGAAGTCCATATCCTCGTCCGTTCTTCTCCATCGCCTCTAGCAAATCCTAATGTCCGGATCCCTTCCACAATATCCATATCATTTTCCAGGAGAATAATTATGTGTTTTATCATCTCCGATTCCTGGATGTTCGGAGACCGATTACTTGTTCCGAATCGGGAGACCAAGGCCACCAAAACGACTATAGTATCCATATAATAAGAAGCAATGTAAGAAGAAGACATACTATACGTTAGTACTCGACAGCAATATACAGGAACATACAAGGAATAGAGACGTTTTTATGGGAATATGTCCCTCTATACACACTTTACTGATACTTTGTGGGCCCTGTATCTCCTAAACGCTTGTCCCTCTGCCCCTAAGATTTCACAGTTTTTATACTTGTGACATAAGCTTTCAGAAAATATATGGGTTTCCGGAAAACCGGTATCAAAGGAGAGAAGGTTTACTTGTCAGAGCGATTACTGAGCAGGTCAGAAATTGTACTCCAGTTCTTGGATAATGCTACAGATGGTTGCATAAAATAGACTGAGGAGTGGTTGGTTGCATGACCCCCCCCCCCCACACACACACACATACTAAGATTGAGATACGCCAACCAACTGACAGATAAATATTTAGACACATGAAAATAAAACAATGCCAAATAAACACTTCACAACAAGTGTACAGATGTACACAACAAGTGTAATGTACAGATGTCTTGGTGGAATACCGGAAGAAGCATAGATATTTTAACACAAGAAATAAACGCAAAAATAAAATAAACAATTCACAACAGATGAAAAAATGACTTGATACAAAACCGGAACAAATATTTATAATACTAAATTCACACACAAAAAAAGGTTAAATTACCAAACAGAATCAAAATTATTTGTAAACAGTAAAATTTATTATTGGCATAGTCTCGACCATCCATCAGCGTTTTTCAGTTTTGCACGAGGGCAATGCGATATGTAAATATCATATCTTTGTAAAGATAACGCCCATCTTTAGAGTCTAGCAGATTGAGGTGCAGTTTTTGTAAATAGACAAGAGGATTATGGTCTGTTATGATATCAATGCGAGTTCCGAAAACATAATTTTCAAATTTCTTGCTAGACCATACCACAGCATAGGCTTCACGTTCTATAGTAGACTAGTTACGCTGTACATTAATAAGTTTCTGACTAATGAAACTTACCGGACGTAGCTTTCGTCATCTCTTTGCGAAAGACACGCACCGACACCATAGAAACTGGCATCGCACTGAATGTAAAGGGTTTATTGGGATCTGGAGTATAAAGTTTAGGAACTTCACACAACAATTCTTTAAATTATCGAAAGGCTATCTCTTCAGTATGTGTCCACGGTAAATTTTCTGGAACCTTCTTTTTAGTTAAATCTGTCAACGATTTGGCAATTTCAGCATAGTCTTTTATGTAATTTCGATAAAAGTTAAAAAGACCAAGAGCGCTTTTTAAAGCTGCTTTAGTTTTCGGCGATTCAATATTTTCAATGGCGAGTAACTTTTCAGGATCGGATTGATGTCTTCCAGATCCTATTACATGGCCTAGATATTTGATCTCTGATTTGCACTATACACATTTTTTAACGTTTACGGTAAATTTTAGTTCAGTCAGCTTAGTTAAAATTGCAAACATCCGAAGGGCATTACCTTCCAGCGATATTGAGAACGGTGTGTCTTGGAAGAAGTAAAATCACGACTTTCTTCTTCCAAGGAAATTTCCCAATACCCTTTTAACACATCTAAACAAGTAATAATGTTGGCACGACCGATTTCATTAAGTCGGGAATATTCTCCATAGGATAATCAAAAGTTTTGGTCACCAAATTGAGCAAACGAATACATAATCGTAAGTGTTTCGGGTATTGTATACACATAAGGCTTTTTTCTTTCAGTATCTGGCATCAGACGAATTTTATGCTCTCCAACATTGGCAACTTGAACTTTACCCGAAAATAATGGTGCATGTTTATGCAAAAGTTCGAGAAATTTTGTTTCTTTCGTCTTTTCTAAATGACTAATGTCCACATCAGTGTCACTTTTATTTTCTTTAATAGGGGTTGGGTGGATTACTCCGAATTCACAGTCATCTTCAAAAATGACACCTACCGTTTGTGCTCTAACATGGAATTTTCTTAACTTATTTACATTTTTGTGTCGTATATTACTGTCAGGCATCTTAATTTTATACGAGTGAGGTTTAATTCTTTCCAAAATCTCACCAGGACCTGTCCACCTCGCATACAGTTTATTAGTAGAATCCGGAATAAATAAATATGCTAATTCCCCCACCTTGAATTCTTTCATTTCTTTGTGACGATTAAAATAGTAAGCATAAGCTTCTTGTTTTTCCGCAGCAGTTAAAGATGCTAAATCGGCAGCTTTCTCTAAGTTAATTTTTAATTCTTGTAAATAGTCTACAGCCGAATTACTTAAATTGAGAGGTAAAGGGATTTCTCCTCACCACGTTGATTTTAACACTGCTAATTGACCTCTAGCTTCGCGCCCATACATAAGCCTAAATGGAGAAACTCCTCTAGTTCAGTTAGGGACTTCGCGATACGCAAAAAGTAAATACGGAATGTGTCTATCCCAATTTACAGGGTCAGTTCGTATTACATGATGACGCACCTGTTTAAATACACGGTTAAATTTTTCAACAAGTTCATTCGAGGCAGGATAAGCTGGAGTTGAGAAACGAGGACTTACTCCTAATCTTTTCTCAAACTCTTGTGTTAGATGAGACGTAAAATTAGTGCCTTGATCACTACATATCATTTCTGGGATTCCTGTACGCATAAATATTTCGAAGAGAGTGACCTTAGCCGAAATGCTTCTTAAAGGTATGACTTCAGGCCATCTCGAATGGTGGTCAATTTGATAAAGACAATACTTATGTTTTCTACGTGAGGGCGGCGCAGTCTCTTCGATTAAATCGACACTCACTGTATGGAAAGGATAAGGAGGATGTACCACAGGCGTGATAGGTATTTTATCGGACTCCTCAACTGGCATTTTTCGCATGTTTTACAGAAATTTTGTACATCTCTTATTAGGTTAGGCCAATAAAACGACAGTTTTATTTTCTCTTTTGTTTTTCGCATGCCTAAATGATTCCCAAACATTGAGTCATGAGCTAATTTTAAGACACTTTCTCGATATCTCAAGGGTAAAACCAACTGATGTACTGTTCCCCACATATTTTATCTTTATGGAATAATAAATCATCCTTAAGAAAATAATTATTTTTCTTTAACTCTGCTTCTTAAAAAGCAGTTTGTAACGATAAGCATTCTCGCTGTCTTTTCCTAAATGCATTAGCATCAGATAAATCATTAACATTGTTTTGTGAGCACTCCTGTTCCCTATTTTCAATGTCATTATCTTCTGGTAAGCTAACCATTTTATTTAGTTTTTCTTTATTCGAAATTAAATAAACAACTGCTTCTGAACAGCTATTATTTATCGAGAAAACACTCTTTTTTTTTATTTGTTTATCGATTGCGGTGAATATTAGTCTAAATTACAGTGCGTTAAGAAATTATAAGACCACAAGCGTATTGGTGCATTTCTGAAGAAGAGAGCATAATATGCAAATTTTTAGTAGCGTATTTAAAATTGATAAGAAAACGCATCCTATACTAATTCCAACTTTTAAAATTAAAATAAATTTCATGAAAACTTATTCATTTTTCTAAAAATAAAAGACTGTGACTGTTAAAAATTATAAAACCACCTGAGAAAATTAGCATATTATACGTGACGTCAAACTCAATATAAAGCGCATGCGTCAGTATTTCGTAAAAGCATTACCTAAGAAGCAAAGGCTTAGGTTTTGAATGTGTTATCTACGATTAATTTGACAATGCCTCGAGGTAAAAAATTATCGGAGTGTGAAGTGAGAAAAATTTTATTTTATAAAGGTTCTGGTAAATCTGAAAGAGATATTGCGAGGTTAATGAACCGTTCTGTAACTGCTATTCATAATGCCATAATTAGAAAAAAATATTCAAACAAAATAAAACGATCTGGTAGAAAAAATATTTTCACAGCACGTGATAATAAACAAATTTTTCAACTGTCAACTAAAAAAGGTCTTTCAACTCGTGAAATTTCGAAACGTTTCAGCAAGAAAACTTCACATGTAACAGTCTGGAAGAGTCTTAAATTAAATATTAATACGAAATTTATGAAACTGAAGAAAAAAACAAAGTTATTGAAATGCCACCGAGAAGAAAGATTAAAATGGGCTAAAAATGTCATGTCATGGAATGATGAATGGAAACAAATTATTTTTTCTGATGAAAAGAAATTTAACCTTGATGGTCCCGATGGTTACAAACACTATTGGCATGACTTGAAGAAGGAACCAAAAGAATGCTTCAGTCGACAAATGGGTGGGGGATCAGTAATGATTTGGGTAGCTTTCAGTTATGAGGGGTTGTGTGATTTACAGCGGATTTCGGTTCATATGAATTCTACACAATATCAGTCTATGCTATATGATCATATGATGCCGTTTGGACCTTTATTAGGTGGTGCTAACTGAATGTTTCTACAGGACAATGCTGCTTGTCATACATCTAAATCCACACAGGAGTGGTTTAAAAAAGAAAAAAATAATGTTTTGCCATGGCCAAGTCGAAGTCCAGACTTGAACCCCATGGAAAACCTATTGGGTATATTATCTCGCAAAGTTTATGCTAATAATAAACAATTTTCATCTGCCAATGAACTCGAAGTAGCCATTGTAAAAGAATTGTACAATATTTCTATAACTGAACTTAATCACCTGGTTACTTCAATGAAAAACAGAGTGTTTGAAGTCATCGGAAAAAATGGAGGACCAATATCATATTAATTTTTTATACAAGTTTGTTTTTTCACTTATTTCTAATATATATTTTAATTAAACGTTTATTGCATTATACCAAGTTATTGCAAACTAATTATAAAAAAATACAGAGCATTATGTTATTTTATGTATTTAAATTAAGATTAGAATCTTTATTTTTCTTATAATTTACAAAATTAAAGTGGTCTTATAATTTCTTAACGGACTGTAGTTTCCTTTTTATTAATCAAATTTCGCCTTTCATTTGACATCGGAAAAACATCACTCTTAAATAATGTATTATCCTCTCCTGAAATTATTCTTTGATTACTACATTCATTTTCGATATGTAACAGCGATGACTCATTTAAATTACTTTCATTTCCTGTTTTATCAACATTTGGCGCCATCGTATTAGGAATGTCTGGTATAAACAAATCATTTAATATTTCTTTCTGATGAAATGTGGAGTGATTAAACATGGAATATTTAATTTATCAGTTATTGCGAACAATGAATCCGCGTGTGTAAAAATAGAAGAGTTAGGATTTTTGTAATAAACTGGGATTACAGCTAATTTCGCTTCTACTAATTCTCGGAAGGCAGATTTTAACAGTATATTACCTCTGCTCTCAAAATGGAAATCAGGAATTAAAGTGCTATTTAGAATACAAATTTCAGTTCCAGAGTCAATAATTGAGGGTATCTGTTTACCTGCGATATAAATATTAACCTTCTTTAAGGGGTATAAATTATTTTTTTCCCATTTTTCACATTTCTGTAAATGTTTCGACATTACGTGGGTTACTACAGATTTTCATTCTGTCGCTTGTGTGTTACTTTTATATATATATTTTTTTTTTATTTCCTCACTTTGTTTGTTAATTTTATCGAATCTATTTCTCCGATTAGGACACTCTTTAGCTAAATGAGAACTCTCAAAACAAATATAACACTCCCGCTTAAAAGAATACTTACTCTCATTATTAGAAGGATATTTTCTCAATGGGAGTGGAATGTATTTTTTATGATTTTCTGGGACTGTTTCACGATAGACGCGTATTTCATTTTTTGTTTCATCAAACGATCTACCTTTAGCAGTGAAATAAATATCACATGTCTTAGCTAATTGTTCTGGGCGTAATAAATCTTCACCCTGTGTGACTGCAACATGCGTTGCCACATCCTTATCTATATTTTCAAATATTTTATCAGATATAATCAAATTTACTAAAAATTCAAAATCATTAACATTTCGAATTTTTCAACAATGGAGCCAACTGGATCTCAAACGAGAAGCAAATTGCTGGTGTGTTTCACCAGATAGTCTTGTAGCTTTTTTAAAGTTATCTAAACAGGTGAAAGGGGATGGTTCATATTCTTTTAGAATTAACGATTTAATTTTTTTTATAGTCCTTTAATTCTTCTTCATTAACATAAATCAGAATATTTGGGGCTTTATCGCCAATTACTTTTAGTAAAATCTCAGATCTTATACTCTTTAGGGACATTTTTATGCTTAAAAGCTCTTTCAATGGAATCGAAAAAAAGATTCCATGGTTCATTCGTTTTAGGTACTGGTAATACCTATTATAGCTTTTAAAAGCTTATCTAATGATAATGCATTTTCTGAATTATTAGAATTATGTAACACATCATTATTATCTTCGGTTTGTTTCAACAAACACAAACGATTAATTTCTTCTGGTTTTTTTCTTTGCGCAAATGTGGTTGCTAAAAACTCACTAAAAAATTCTTTGTCTTTAGCATATTATTTTGATTTTAACAATAAATCTTTCATTTCAACTACCTTTAAAGTAGAGTCAGCTTGTCCACCTATCTCTTGCAAAACTGCAAGTAGATCAGCTTTTGTTACACTTTTAAACATTTCTATTTAAAATGTTACTTCCTATCACCATAGAATAACATGAATTTCTCACCTTTATATACTGTATCCATCGAATTTATTTTATCCATTCTGAGAACACTATACTACTCTGGTTAGCGTAAGACAGAGCGTGATGTGATATAACTGGTGTAGATACTTTAGAACAGAAATTCTCTCTTTACTCTTTTACTCTTTACTTTTAATATAATACCACACACGAAAATGAAAATATGCACACTGAGATTATATTTACATATGAGTACACATGTAATAAAAATAAACAACAGAATAAATCGTGCACCCTACGTTACCGGCCGAAGGCCAAACTCTCTCTCTTCCCAAAATACCTTCTCCCGCTCACAGCGTCCACGAAGGTTGGTTAGTTGCATAAAATAGACTGAGGAGTGGTTGGTTGCATGACATCTATTTTCTGAATATTAGCACAATCCTGCAGATGAAAGTTTTCACTGCATGAAAACTCCATTACTTTCATTCTTAAAAGATATATTTTCATTAACTGTCTTATTATATTCTTCGTTGCTAAAGTAGCGTCTCCATTAACGGAGATTCTGTTCTCAGATATGTAATTCTTGGTAATTAGATGGGTGTATGTCATCGGAGTTGTTGACCGCTATCACAACAGGTGAAAATATTTAATTAACTTTTCACATTCAACTGTCTGATGCTGCATTTTAAGTGGAGTTTATCATCAAATAAACACAGCTTATTTCAAGTGGATGGTTTTATGCAGGGATGGAACACGGGCGCAGTATTCATACCGGAATCTGTTGAAGAAATTTATCTACCTATACTATCGTTGATTTAACAAGTAGAAAATTTTCTTACATTGATAGTGGTATGAATTCTGCGCCCGTGTTCCATCCCTGTTTTATGTAACTTTCAGTGTAAATATCAGTAATAAAAAAGTCTTCTTCTTCTTCTTTTTTTTTTTTTTTTTTTCAAGAAATAATAAATCAAGATACTAGCAGAAACTTAAAAAAAGGAAAGAAAAAAGAAAGAAAGAAATGAAAAGAAATGAAAAGAAAAGAAAACAATGAGAAATATGTTTGGTATTGTTCCCTTTTGCGTACCGTAAATGTCATCATTAAAAAAAAAAAAGATTGTTTTGTTTAGATCCCGATTATGAACATTTTCGGACCATGGACGTATAAAGTTCAAATTTATTGGTGTATTTATAAAGTTGAAATTTATTCTCTAAAAATTGGTTCTATAATATGCTGATGCACAGTAAATTATTTTAATTTTTAATTTTTAATTTATTTTATCTTTAATTTACCATTACAATAAAATCCTACTACTGATTCCCTTTATAAAATTTTCTACACAATAACAAAGCCATTTGAAATGCTTAGTTTTGTCTGCGGAGTAATAGAATATTGCTCGATTTTTTATCAGAGCACCCATATGCCTCATCGAATATTACAAGAATTTCTCATTCATTTGAAGCTAGATATGTGTGTGACATAATTTTCTGCAATTTTTTTAATTAATCTGCATTTGCCAATGCAGATTAACTTTAGATTTAAACGTCTTTCAACTTCCAATCTTATGAATGATTTTATTTACTGTAACAGAAAACATGTTCAATTTCGATGTAATGAAATTTTGAGTTGGTGGATAATGAGCTACTTTACTTTATTATCATATTTACCCGCGCTAAAATGCTCTTAAGATGCGGTTTTGCAGTCATTTATTCATTTTTGCCTTCAGACAGATATTTTTTAATTTCAAGCTTAATATATTAAAAATATCTTTCTTTGAAAAGGAATAACCCCGTTGTTTTGCACAGCTCTTTAATTTGCAGATAAGAAATATTTTCTTCGGAAAAACATTTACATAAACTTAGAGTCATTAATCTAGTCTAGAAACCTTTTTCAAAATAAATATTTCATTCTACATACTAATCAAAAAAGAAAAAACAGTCGTAGACGAATTTTACTGGAGATGCCAAATCTTTATCTTAAAATGCTAACAAAAAAACACAAATGCAAAATTTTTTCTAGAAATGTGAACGACCTTCTGTTTAATAAATGTTTCTCCCATTATAGCCAAATTCTGGATGGGTTTACCCATCCAGAAGCTGCTCTCTCTTTTACCCGTTTGTTTGGCGCAGCATGTCCTACTTTGGACCTTGCGCCAAAAAAAAGCCATTCAACCAACCAACCAACCCATTATAGCCTGAAAAAGGGAAAAGATTAAAAAACCAACTAACAAACAAAATATTGCCAGTTTTTATTTAAGTACCCAGTGACTGCAAAATGCATTTTAATTTTTAAATCACTCATACAATCAATTTTTCATTGAAATTATGAGTGAATCAATTTATTTATAAAATCATTCACCAAGGAATCCATATGTTAACCTATTCAAAAATTAATACACTCATCAACTTATCTGTCAATCTATAGATCCAAACATATTCATGCACATATACTACATCTTGCAGTATTATATATACATCTTATTAGATGTACAACATATACTCCTACTAGCATATAAATCTTAGGATAGACATAACATAAAACAGTCATAAATATGTATGTATCAGACACTATCATTAATTCTGCGGAGCATCGGTAATCGGAATTGCTGCTTCGTAATTTTTATTAAAACACTTTTTTAATAAATGAATGTAATAGATGTTGCTTTTAAAAGATAGAAGGCTCATATTATTTATGTAATCGAAATAAAGGCCTTTCTTAAATATATTTCTCAGGTATTGTATAAAAGATGAAGAATTTTGAATGTTGGAATACTTTTGAAACTGTTTTTTGGCATTTATTAACTAGAAACATCCAAAGCATTGTGAAATGTGTTCGATAATTGTTTTAGGGCAGTGTCTCTTTGGCAGACACTTTGTGTACAGACAAAAGGTGTTGTATTTTAATGCCGCTTAACAAGTGCGTTTGACCTTTTTTGTAGTCTATGCACGTCCAGCTTAGACTCATATACACCCAGATGCGTAGACATTTTAACTATGTAGGTGAAATGATTGAGCCTTTCTTGATCATGACTATCAAAACACATTTTTGTAAAATCGCTTATCCAGGCAAATAAGTATTTTATTGTTTGGAGAAGAACCAGTCAGAAAATTCAGAAATCAATACGATTCCAAGACTAATGAAACTATTGTTATATTAAACTTGTAGGAATGGAGAGAACAATTTTGTTTTACGAGCTTTTATATGAACATGTGAATTTAGTTCCTAAAATTTTTAATTGCTTTTCAATATATATATATATATATATATACATATATATATATACAATATATATATATACATATATTTATTTAAATAAGAATATTGTTTCAAAAATCATGGATAACTTCTAAGTTATTTTAAATTCTAATAGATGATTCTGATGTACTAGAGAAGAATTCTGCAATGTTTTGAAGTGCCTTAAATATCCTAGTTTGTCGAAGAACAAGTACCAATGAAAGTATCTAAATAGACTTTTGTAAGGCAAACAATTTTAGAAAATATAAACCACTATTGGGGTTAGGTTTGTTCTTTTAGGAGCTCAACTGAAAACCAAATATATACACCTACAAATACCGTTAAAACGATAAATAAACCTTTTTCTAGCAAATAGAAGTTTGAATAAGAGAAATGATTATATAAGTCTATGAAAGAACTATATGGACAGAGTTTTAAGAAAATAATAAATAAAAAATACAGCAGAAATCCATTTGAACTTCTTGTTAGACATTTTCCAGTTTTTTTAATTCTATTAAAACATTAAACGTTACCTTTTAAAAATAAACCTTTATTTTTATTGTATATCTCATTACATAGGCTTTTATTGAACTTTACTTTTAATGAACACATTTAATTGCATGTTTTAGAAGATTTATTTATCGAAATTTTAGTTTAAGAATAACATATCTATCCGAAGATTTGGAACATAAAGAAAACTTTTTACGTATTAATAAAAAACACTTAAATAAATAAAAGCTTGATAGTTACACATAAATAGAGAAACTTAGGCGCATCTCATTTTAAATAAAGTAGAGCGCCTATTATCCTGACGCCGATTAACCAGAATGTCCAATTAACCGGATCGATCAAGGAGCTTTTTTTTCATACCCGCCCCCCCCCCCTCACATGAAAAGCATGTTACGGTCGAAATCGCTCCTTTGGTCCCCCGCCCCCTCCACTAGCTTTCTTCCGCCCAGTTTCAGTGAAGGGGGAGAGTGGAAAGGGCTGAATGAAAGGATTAGGATTTTTCTTTTTCTTTTTCCAAAAATTAGAGAGGGTAGAAAGGCGTTTCCTGATCCACTTTCTTTTGACTGGCTTCTTCACTGGCTTCTCACTTGTTTTTTAAATATGTAATACTATACTGTAACACTATGTAATACTGTAATAAAATTTCTATGTGAGCTATTATGTAAAAATTTGTACCATTTTTATAGAAAATAAAATTTTAAAAAGTTAAAAAAATAACTTCGAAACACACCATTTGTAATATGCTAAATAGGCACTACTACAATTGCCAGTCTTAACCCTGGAAAAAGTGTGATGGAAAATTACCTAAAAAACATTGACTTGGCCATTTTATAAGTTGTCCAATTATCCGGATATTTCGTTAACAGGATCGGGCTCGGTCCCGATCCGGACAAACGGTCCGGATAATCAGCGCTCTACTGTACTTAATTTTTCTTCCTCAGGCACAAATCGACCGGTTACGTATAACAATGGATATGTACGAAATTCTTTTTGAGCCTTCAGTAAAAAATTTAATCTTTCAGAATCGTTGCCTTTTTTATACTTCTCTTTTGATGTGCACGCTAAGGGACAAAAGAAGAAAAAAAAAAAAAAAAGCCGCACTTGGATATTTTCCTTTTCCCTTAACCGTCAATTTTACCATTTGAAAAGCGAATTTTCGAACATGTTTCATTACGTCGTTCTTCGCGTAAAATTTAGGATTATGTCAAGTATTCAAAACAGAAAACAGTTGTTAGAAAAGTGATAATTTTGAGAAGGTTTTCAAAAATGGCAAGGATGACGCAATTAACGATACCACAAAAAATATTAATTTTATAATGAAACGTAAAAAGTATTTTAATGCGCGAGATAGCATAATAACACTGCGTTGCAAGGAAAAAAAAAAAAAAAAAAAAAAAAAAATAGAGCCCTTATACATTTTTGCTGATTCTTATGTAAAATGACCTCCTGAATCCGAATATGACTCCCATTTTTCCCAGTCACCCAACATTTTTTTGGGACACCACCCCTCCTTCAATTTTTATCACTGTTCGGAATTTAATGGCCATGAATTTGATTTGGAGAATGATAAAGAATTAATTTAACACTTAAAAACGAAAAAAAATGTATAATTTTTAATAAATAACATTAATAATATATTTAAAAAATATAAGAAATGTAATACATAATTTCATTGGCAAATCTCCCAACCCTTAATTTTTTCCTTGCCGCAGATGTTCATGTTTTAGAATTTTCCAACTCTGCAGCCCCTCAGAAGATATTTAACAGTTAAAAGAATCCTTTCCAATCCTAAAAATGAAATTTATAGCCATAAAATTATCGAAAAGTGATAAAAATAGAGGTCCCTCCCTAAAAAACGGTGGGTGATAGGGTAAAACGGGGGTAATATTCGGATTCAAGAGGTCATTTGCAAAAATGGTTTTGTGGGCAATTTTCATGGAGAGCAATGTAATTAAATGTTGATTTTTAGCAAGATAGAAATTTTTTTTGGCTGCTTAAACTGGAAATTTGGTTAATTCTCCAGTTATTTCTTTTAAAACAGTGCTACGACGATGAAACAAAGAAGGTTTAAAAGACAGAAGATCTGCAAAAAAGCCATTATTAACGAAAAGAATTAAGAAAACAAGACTTCAGTAGGCCAAAATTTTTTGAAAATGATCAGTTAATCATTGGGCTTTAGTAGTTTTCTCTAATAAGTCAAGTTTAGATTATTTACAGATGAAGGAAACAAGCTAGTCGATGACGAAAATGTGACCGACCTAACGAAAATTGCACTCTCAAAATTGTGACATATTCTCCGTACATTATGTTATGGAGGTGCATATTTTTTTAAGGAGCTACGCAAAATTTAATGCTGATGGATCAATTAACTCGAAGTAAAACATGACCATTGTAAAAGTGAATGTCTGCCCCACTATTTTGGTCGTATCTCAGAAATTTTCCACTATCAATATTTCAAGTTGAAAGTGCACCTTGTCACACGACGCCTGTGGTCCGCTTATTAGATTCAAATTGTTAAAAATTACGTATTCATCCTCATGAACTCCTATAATTCTGTGAGTAATCATTAATTTTTTTCACTTTAGGTTAAATCCTATAAAAAATATCGTAGAATTTCTTCTTTATCAGATCTGGACATAGTCCTGATCTCAATCCGATCGAAAATGTTTAGTCTATAATGTGAAGGGGGAATTGAAATATGCACCTATAACCTTTCAAGTGCTAGAAAAAGATATTTACGATGCTTGACACAATAAAGTTTCTCAGGTCTATGTTAAACTAGTATGTTGTGGCCACCACAAGACTTTCTTCTATATTTTCCTATACAAATTCACTCAGTAACAATATTAAAAAAAAAAATTTTTTTTTTTTTCAAAGTTTTTTTTTTCGTTAAAAGTAAAAAGAAAAAAAAAGTCGATAACTTATCACATATTTGTAGTTCAACCATTCGTTTTAAAGGTATTGACGAGACCTTTCGAGAGATACCCATCTTGAAAATTTAACCCCTCCCCCCAGGGGGAAGCGATGCTCCCACATTCACAATTTTTTTTTTCCTCATTAACTACTACTGTTATCAATAATTCATATTAATTTTACAATCAGAGGTTGAGAACAACTCTCATTATGTACAGTCAGCCAAAAAAAAAAAAAAAAAAAAAAAAACGCCACCCCCCCCCCCCCACACACACCTAATTTCGCCTTAAATTATCGTAGAAACATGCGACTGGTACCGATCAGTTTGTAATAACGTCTAGTTTATAATGTTACAGTTAGATTTTACTTAGGGGGTCGTCTACATATTAAAACTGACATCAACTTCATTTTTTTCAATGGTAAACCCCCCTTTTTTACAATTCATTTGAATTCTTTGGACCAAATCATCACGGAAAAGGGTATAGTTTATATATTTCGCTCAATTTTTCATATAGTTATAAGCTGTCAAAGTTTGGGTATGCTAATGTTAAATGAATGTGACAAATATTAAATCATATCTTCCGAAATAATTATGATATTTAAATTCTGTTTTTTTTTATTCGTTAGAATGGAGTGACCCAAACATATTCCATGCACTTTTTTGCTAAAAAACATTTTTTGAATTATGAAAATTATTAATAAATTCATATTTGACAAAAATTATGAATTATGACCTATGTTAATTTTTGCACGAATAGAACGGGCATCATCAAAAACATGGGTTTCCAAATTTACAGCTCGTTCCTAACATTATTTTTTGAGTTACAGTGATATTTCACTTTTTATTCCTGTTAGGGGGCCGTCACTTGTTATAATCTGTATCCTCTAAAAGTAAATGTTTGTATATAATTTGACGGAAAACTATTTTAATTTACCTTTATGTTATTTTTATTGTTTCCTAAGCAATATTTCGATGTTTATTATACAAATTGGCATATTTTTGTAAAGTTATCACAATGTATGCGAGGGATTGTGAAAGAATTTCAAAAGAAAAGATTCGCTGAACAAGCAAAAAGAAAATTCCTCTGAAAAGAGAAATTCAAAAGAAAATTCCTCTGATTCGCTGAAACACTATTTTTTTTTAAAAAAGACAAATTTGCATATTCCTATTTGACTCTATATGTAACACTGGTATGCATAAATCACAATGGTATTTACTACATCGATTATTGAAGACAAAACTTAAATGATTTAATTACAAATATGCAAAATAATTTTGTTTTATATTATAAAGTTTTAGAAAATTTGTGAAAAGGCGTGGCTTACGGTACAAGAGAGGAATATATGCGATCCTAATATGTTATGTCTTTCTTCATAAGTATTAAATATCTTTTTCTAGTTTTTTGCTGCTAAAATTCTATTTTAACCCTGTTACACTTTTTTTCGCATTTTAGTATTCAAGAGTACGTACACCTCTAGTTAAATATCATGTTTTAGAAAATACGGTACAGCGAAACTGATTGCATGAAACAGCAATTATGCATTCGACAATCGTTTTATTATTATTATTATGAATATTTAATAATTTTAAAAAGATTTTTTACCATGAATTTTCTGTTTAAATTTTGTTGTGACATATTTGGATTTGGTTACTGTATCGTTTGTAAGCTTTGTGTTATTTAAAATTTATCCCATAATGTAACATAATAAAATATCAAATTTCTATTAAAAGTTTTTTAATACAGAATCAAATAGTGAAAAATTGCTTTTTTTTTTTTTTTTTTTTTTTTTTTTAAGTTTATAAGATCTATTATTGGAACATAGCTCAATAGTATTTATTTTCAATTTCCTAATCACGAAATCAAAGTCACAGTTATTATGGAATAAAAATTTAAAACAAAGGAATAGTCTTATTACTTTCAAATATATAGATATTGATCTTACAGAATCCTGAAATTTCATTTAAAAGACTTTAATCGTCTAAATTTAAAAATTCAAAATAAAATAAATTAATCTAAATGCTTTTAAAGTTGAAACGGAAAGATTTCAAAATATATCAAAATTGGCATTTTTGTTTTGAACATTTTGGTGCGGCAGATATTAAAAACAATATTTTAATGATGAGCTGAACCTGAGCTTAAGAGAGGGCGGATCCAGCTATTTAGCACAAGTGATATCACCTGACTAAAACCAGAGTAAACAACATTTTAATTTATTCCGGGGTATTTTTAGCCCACTGTTATTCCTTTTTTTTTTTTTTTTTTTTTTTAAGAGAAATTTATCTTACTTTAACATGGATTTTTACTTTTTACCGCTATCCACATGTGACCTTCAGCATTAGCATTTAAATGAGGAGTCATCATCTTCTTCCAAAGCAAATTTTAAATAAACTTAAAATCATATATATTTGTGAAAATCCAAACAGATTTTTCCTACTAAGAAATCCATTACACACTGAAATACATGCGTAATCGGTCACTTATACGCCAGTTCACACCACAATATATTGGTAGGTAGGTAGGTTGGGTTTAATGTCACACTAGTACTGCGCTATGGGTAATTGGCGACGGTCTGGGACGCACCCCTACGATGGTCCGCAGACACGCCATCGTAATTTTTATCGTTCACGGAGACGATGGCTTCCCTGCTTCTGTTCCCATAGTTTATTGTTCAGATTATTTATTTATTTATTTTTATTTTATTTATTTTATTATTATTATTTTCTTTCTTTCTTCCCTCCCCCCTTTTTTTAATAGAGTAATGTAACATTTTGACCTTTTCAACTGAAGATTTAGATTAAGGGTAGTCAGCCTTTCTACACCCACCGTCCACTTCGGTATCTGTGTTAAGAGTAGAATTTTAGAACATCCCATTAAGTAGTAGGATTTATTATTTTGCATATTAATTTGTTACACATTATAAAATATAAAAGCAAAAGAATATCGTGGAGATTTATGTAAAAGTTTTTAATAATGTCATGAAAAAATAATAATTAATAAAAAAAAAAAAAAAAAAAAAATCTGTTTTAATATTTTTAAAAAGTCAATTAAATTAAAGAAAATGAAAGTACTGCAGTATAAGAAAAAACTCCCATTGTCACTGTGAAACGGCCGTGGGAACCAGGTAGAGTGCCACCGTTTCAGACAATTGTACGGCAGCTTGAGTTAAAATAATTGTGAATTTTCAAACAAATTTAAAACCATTTACCTTTTTTTTTTTTTTTTTTTTTCCTTTTGATAGATATTTTAATATCTATTCAAGCTATTTAATTTTCTTCGTATGAAGTGAATTATTTGATGTTTAATCAATACAAACCAATAAAAATCTTTTAATTCATAAACTAACTCAGAGAGTTCTGTTCATTTTTTATTTTATAATTAACATTTCTGAAATTTTTTTCCGGTGTGAAACTTAATAAATAATGTATATCGGGTGGTAGATCATGATTTATATTTTCTAAATATATAGACGGACCCCTAATACATATTCACGTGTAACTCTATTTAGTATTGATTTAAAGTATATAAATAGGTATGTTTACCGAACCGCCTTGATCTCAGAAATCTGAATATGAAGTCAAAAATAGGGGTTGCCATTGAAGAAAATGAAGTTAATGCCAGTTTTAATATGTAGACGACCCCGTAGGCAAAATGTAACTATACCGTTATAAACTAGACGTTATTACAAATCTATCGGTACCAGTCAAATGTTTCCACGATAATTTACGGCGAAATTAGGTAGGGGGGTGGCGTTTTTTTTTGGCTGACTGTACATTTATACGAAATTTTGTCCTATACTGCCATGTTAAAAATTTAGAAAAAATACGATCATACCGCCACCTATTGAGCAATTGATTCCCAAATCTAATCAGCACCAGTTTATGTCAGAGGCCAACTAAATACCAAGATTGGTTAAATTTCGTAAAATAAAAAAAAAAAAAAAAAAAAAATTCTAAGTTTTTTTTTTTCGTTAAAAATAAAAAAATCAATAACTTTGTTTTAAATTATCACAGATTTATAGTTCAACCATTCGTTTTAAAGGTATTGACGGTACCTTTCGAAAGATACCCATCTTGAAAATTTACTCCCCTCAAGAGGGGGACTTCCCCCCCAGGGGTGGTGGCGAGGCTCCTACACATACAAAATATTTTTTCCCAGTTGACTATCTCTATTATAAATAATTCTTGTAAATTTCATAATGATTACTGAAAAATAATTCTCTTTATGCACATTTATACAAAATTTTGTCCTATATCACCATGTTAAAAATTTAGAAAAAGTGTAATGGCAACGTAACCTGTAAGACAATTTTTACCAAAAGTTGATAGGCACTAATTTATGTCAAGGTGCAACTACATACCAATTTGTATGAAATTCTGTGCAGAAGTTCCTGAGATACAGTTGCCACAAAATTTTGTCACACACACACAGACTGACAGACAGACAAACAGACATTTTCTAAAAATGGTCAAATCGTGTTCTACAGCTCTCAAAACGTGTAAATCCATCAAAAACCTGATGTCGAAAATTTTTACGAATCCAATACTTTCTTCTATTGAATATAGAAGAAAGTAAAAACAGTATAATATTATGTCGTTACGCATTAAAACAGTCGTTCCATATAAAAGTAGAATTTCCCAGTATTAAATACTTTTTTTTTTACTCAGTAATTGATTAGATCTAACAAATAAATAGTTTTATTTCCTATATTAAAATACAACGTGTTTATTTCATATAAAAAGCCATAATAGAATACGAAGTATGTATTTATTATATTATGTTTAAAGAAGAAAGTTTTATGTTTTTTTTTTTTTTTTCTTTTGAGTACTTCGTGGAGTGTAATAAAGCGAATTGCTAAATTGAAAATGTAAATAGTTCTTTTTTTTTTTTTTTTTTTTTTCTTTTGGTATAATGCAATCATCACAGTTTTATATGCTTCAATAAAACAATTATATTTGAAGTTAGGTATTTTCTGCAGTGTCGCCCTTTTTTTTTTTTTTTTTTTTTTTTTTTGTCCCTTAATGTATCTGTGTTTAATATGCTTCTTTCTTAATATTCATCTTGGAAAGCTTCGTTCAAAATACAGTTTCTCTAGTCAGTAAAGAAGCAAGGGTTCATATAATTGAATGCTTAGGCTTACAACGATCTTGAATTCCTTATAATATGAATTGATTAATGAACAATCAATCGACTCCGTGTTCAGGAACATTAATATGTATATTAGGTGTTATTTTCGGAATTCATTTTCAATGGGATTAAACTTGTAACTTAAAGAATGAGAATCATTTAATTTTTTATGATACTTCTTACTGTCTCTTATCTATGCATGGGAGAGAAAGCATTGTTTTGGGGTCAAATTTTCAAAATCAAGTTTTTGTTTTATTTATGCATTTTGAGGTCCCCTGAACTCGCAAAGAATATTTTTAGCTGTCGGTTTGTGCGTCTGTGTATCAGATATCAGCATGTCTCAACAACAAATAGTAGCATGAAGTCCAAACAAGTTATTCTAAATCTATGTCATATACAGAGGCTAAGCAAACTTTTCGTTAAGATCAAATAGTTTGTTGAGCCATAGCCTCCTAAACTAGATGCCTGTCGCGTGGCTCGGAAACTTGGCAACAGTTGAAGCGGTAGACAGCGCCATCTGGTGCAAATTGCCCAATTTTTTTATTCAACAGCCACCAAAAAATTTTAAAAGGGGGATATGATATACATAAAAGGCGAATAGAATCGCAGAAACATCGATTATATACGTCATATGTCACTTCTTAAAATTATTAGTGACAGTTGAACAAAAAAGTCGCGCAATTTGTACCAGGTGGCGCTGTCTACCGCTTCAACTGTTGCCAAGTTCCCGAGCTACGCGACAGGCATCTAGTTTAGGAGGCTATGGTTGAGCAAATTATTCGTGTATAAGGGCATCCAAGAAGATACAAATACATTACGTCTATGGGTGAAATTTCTAGTATGTACAGTTTAACATCTGTAGGTTGCATTTAAAAAAAAAAAAAAAAAAAAAAAAAATGAACATACATTCTTATATGCATAAAAGCGTGTTTTGTGTAGAATGTGATATGGAAATAATTCATTATTCGTTTCCAGAGCTATCCAAAAGAATTTAGCTATATTGGGACTATACTTGCAAATTGCTAGAAATGCATTCCAGGTTCTGTTATGTGTTTCTCATATAGGACTGTATTTACGTACACAATTTGGTGTGTATATAATTTACAGACAATATACAGGGCCTCTCAAAATTAAGCAAAAATCATTCTTTTCTACTGAATGAATTGCGAATGTAATTAATGGAAGTACTTTAGTACTTTTTGCCATGTCAATGAAAAATGCTCACGAGTGAAAATTGATTTCTCATATCCATATGGTAAACAAAGCACTGTTTGAAATTCAATATTCAGCGCTGGATTTTTGTAACATATCACGTTTTGAGGTTTTCTAAGTCAAGATTTTAGCTGTTAGTCTGTGTATATATATCTGTTATCAGCATAACTTAAAAACAAGTAGTTGCAGGAAATTCAAAATAGTTGGTATTTTGAAGTATATATGAGGTTGCCACTTGAAAACTTTGAACATAATTGGTAAATTTAAAAGCGTATAGCGGGTGAAAATTGCCTGAATAATTTGGAATAGATTTTTAAATTTAATAATAACCTTGGATTATATATATATATATATATATATAAATGTAAGTACTATGTTAAAAAGAGAGGTTGAGGAAGCAGTAGCCCCCTTCAAACAGGATTGTATGTCAAATAAATTTGTTCCTAAACTTATTTCAATTTGTTTTTAAATTAGGTTAATTTAAAGTACTTTTCATTTAACCACATTATCTTCAATTTGTCTTTATAGTGTTGAAAGGCAAAATATGAAAATGTGGTGTGAGGGACACGCCGGATATTTTTGCTTCTGCTTTTTCCCTTCAACATTATGCTCGTTATTACATTCATAAATTTTTGTATACTTTGAATTTGCATTCATTCATTAGTTGTTAACAAAAACCAATATGTGTAATTTATCACATAGAGGTAACATATAAAATATGTATTAACTGGTAAGTTTTAATTAGTTATTACTATTGAAAATCGTGTGCACTTCAAATTAATTCGGATAATATTGCTCAAATAATAATTTAACAAGACAACGCCTTTGGAAGAAAAGCCTCAGCAGCAGCCGAGAAGTTGTGCTCTTAAAACTGGTAGATAAGAGATGCCGGCTTAGAACCCAGGTAGCGCTCGTCGGCCTATTCACTCGGTGTTTCCCCCCGAAACTGCTTACATATGGTCTAAGGCTTTTTGAAAAACTCCCCCAGGAGGACACTGCTCCCAAGTCTAGGTCTCTAGTGCAGATGATTGGCCATAATTTAATTACCAACACATCTTCAAACGAAAAAAATTATAGAGATTAGGTTTTTATTCCTGCGAAAGACGTTCGTTAAATACCAGAATATCTATAACGGAAGTATGTCTGTTTATTTTTCATCTAAAGAAAATAACTAAAATTCAATCTGCTGCTTCAAAAAATTAAGACTGTCACGTTTAACCGATATGTATATTAAGAAACAAATGAGGACTGCATAGACCTTGATAAACTGAATTTCTTTGAATAAATTACTTTTCCTTTTCTTCATTTTCATTATACAAAATTGGCAGTGTTATTTAATGTGTGTTAAGGTACTAAAACAAATTCCATAATTTTCGTAGGCTTATATCGGAATGAAGGGAAACCTGAGCATAGTAGGCTTATATCTGGACTTACGCAATAAATCATCTTCGAAAGGTCGTAAACATATCTACAGTTGTTGGTCCCTTTAGAAAACGCCGTTTATGTTTCGGCCTAGTGAAAGTGAAAATCTTACAGAAGTTTGACAGACTGTGTTAGTATACACTAAGCGACAAAAAAGAAAAAAAAAAAAAAAAAAAAAAAAAAAAAAAAACCGCACTGCAGAAAAGTTGACTTATACCTTTTGGGTTTGTAATAATTTAAAATCTAATGATTGCAACAAATGAAATTGTTATGTTTGTATAATACGGAAGTCATAACATGATACATTTTTGATTTAATAATTCGTTTTATTACACTCTTCAAAATATTTAGTAAAAATCTACATAAAATTTTGTTTTCAGACGTAATATAATAAACATGTACTTTGTATTCTATCATGATTTATTATATGAAATAAACAAGTGCTATTTTAATGTATGAAATAAAACTATTTATTTGTAAGATCTAAACAATTATTTAATAAAAATGTGCATCCTGGAGTGGATATAGTATTTTACAGTTTTTTAACATGAAACTCAGAAATTTCACTCTGCCAAATATCATAACTATTTTTATCTAATTCTTTCAGAGATGTAGGCTACAAATTTCTAATCCTCACCCTCTTTTATAGACTAAACATTTCCGGGCTGATTGAGATTAGGACAATTTTCAGGTCTAATAAAGAAGAAATCCTGCGATATTCTTTGTGGGATTTAATTTTAAGTGAAAAAAAGTTGTGATAACTTTCAAAATTATAGATGCTCATGAGAATGGATAAGTAATTTTAACAACTTGAATCAAATAAATGTATCACAAGCGCCATATAACAAGGTGCATTATCATCTTGAAATGCTAATTATGAAAGAGTCTGAAATACCCCCAAAGTAGTCGGTCAGGTATCAATTTTTTAATTGCCAAGTTTTATTTCGTGTTAATTGATCCTTTGAACATGAAAATTTGCCGGACTCGTCGAAAAATTATGCATTTTCATATCATAATGTACGGGGACTATGTCATTGTTTTAAAAGTACGATTTTCATTAAGTCAGTCACATTTTTGGGATCATATCTGCTTGTTTCCGTCAGTTCGAAATAAGTTAAACTTGACTCATCAGAGAGAACAACTTCAGCCCAATAATTAATTGATCATTTTTTTAATTTTTTTAACCAATGTCTTGGTTTTCTAATTCTTTTCATTAAGAATGAATATGTTTCAGATTTTCTGTCAATTAAACCTGCTTTGTTTAATTTTTATTTCACTGTATTTAGATAAATTATGGTACTAAACACTTTTTCTGAATCCCTGCTATATTCTAAATGTAATAATAACTGATTTTTTAAATGGTGGCTTTTTAACTTGTGGCTTTTTAACTTGACTGGATGTGTAACGTGGTCGCCTAAAGACAAATGTGCAGTTTAAACAGACAAAAAATATTATATCTTGCTAAAAACCAGAACGCTAATATTTTGTTAACATTTAATTATTTTGACATCCCACGTATTAAAATATTTTTTTTTTCGTTCTAAAATTAATATTTTTTGTGGTAGCGTTAATTGCCTTATTCTTGCCATTTTTGAAATACTTTCTAAATTTACAATTTTCCGAACAATTGCATCTTGTTTTTAACACATGGCTCAGCGATTACAGAAAGAAAAATGAAAAATATCGAAGTGCGGCTTTTTTTTTTTTTTTTTTTTTTTTTTTTCCCTCGCTTAGTGTGTATCAGTGCAGAAAGAATAAAATGTATATATCTTTTATGAAGCTTAAATTTCTTTCTTATTCTTTACGGAAAAAAAAATTCTTGTTATATTCTGTAAATTTATTCCTATTTAAACTTACTTCTTTTCCTTCCTTCCTTTTTTTTTTTTTTTTTTTTTTTTTTTTCGTATTATTTGTGAAATATTTTGTGTTTCTTACTGAATTAAGGTTTGATAAAACAGCTGTTGTTAATAAATTAATGAAACAATAAATAATTACGAATTTTTCAAATATATATATATAAAGTTTTCGAGAACTTGTTTTTAATAAATCCATTCAGCACTTTTGAAATTAAGCTAAAATGTTTCACCAAAGATTTAGTGTCTATATTTCGTCACTTTAAAAATTGTGAAAAATTTGGTTCTAAATTTTTTTCATTTTTCTTTTAGTGGTAATTTTGATTGTTATGTTCGATTAAAATATTATAAAACACTACTAATTAAATCAGCATAACTGAAACGTTAATATACTGATACTTCTGTGTTCAGATTTCTTGGAACTTCTTTTCCTTATACGCATAATTTTCCTAATCTTTCATGTAATCTTTGATGGATTTTTCATCCATGTAGTGTCTGGCAAACATCGGATTCCCGACTCTTGTATGATATTTCTGGAGTGTAAAAACACGTGCACAAAAAGTGTCTACTTCTTTTCTATGTTTTTTCGGGTGGAGGTCGATTCCCCCGATGTATGATATCTTGACAGAAAAAATGAGTCGTTTCCCCTCACCCTTTTTTCGAAGGGACAGGTCGTTTGCCCTGATCCCCCTTCCTGTGTCCACGTTTATCATTGACATGTACTGATGAACAGGGAAGGGGGGGTTGTCCTTCATTCCCTTACAGGTGACTTAAATAGTACACACACACACAAGGGAAAAAATCTGCGACACATTTATAGCACTTATAAATAATCTCTCGGAAGAAAATAGTTTTACTTGCATATGTATATTGCATAACTGGTCCACATGTATAGCGTAATTATTTATGTATGTATGTGCTGTACTTTTATTTTACCAAAACTTCAACTATTGATTTATCAGGTCATGATATTAAAATATAAATTTATTATTTTTATATTAACAATATTAATAAGATATTTTGTAAAGATTTCGCAAGGAATACAATGGGAATATTTTATTTTCTTATTTTTAAGTTTTTAAATAAAATTTTTGTTAGTAATATTTTGCGAAAAAATTTCAAAACTAGGTTGAAGAGGAAAAAAAAAATATTTCAAGTGTGTTTCTTTCTTTCTTTTTGTTTATCAATTACCACAATAAATAATTATTTATAACCAACTGATTATGAAAGAAAAGAGAAAGTTTGAATAAATATATGTATATATATATATAATTTATCATTACTGTGATCAAACATAAGGAAAGAAAGTTTGGGTTAATCAATAAACAGTTACATAAAGAAGTATAGCCTTTTACACGGCAGAAGATATCGAAAAAGTTAATAATTTGTATCTGCTATATTGATTTATGAGTTATGTGTAAAAATATAAACAAACTGTAACAGAAAAGAAAAAAAAAAAAAAATTACTAGAAAAAGAATAAAGAGAAGAGTCTACCAAAGACAAGTGGGGACGGTTAAACCAGTTTGATGGGCGCTTAACCTTTTTCAAAATCTCTGAAAGACTTTATTGTAGTTAAAATGAGATAACAATTACTGTAAATTAAAAAACAAGTCTTTCCGGCTTATTCGGAAGGGTAGGTTGATTTCTTTTTCCTTATCAAGTAGCCGTCATTTTGTTTCAAAATGGCGGCTACAAATTATTAATGCACTTGGTAGAAATATTGGTGTAGGCTATGCACATATGGAGTTTTAATCAAATCAGTTCATAAATACCTTTTTATGCGAATTTAAAATTTTCAAGTGGCCGGCGCTTGGAAACAAGATGGTGGGCCAAGTTGACAAATACATCAAATGCATTTGTGAGATAAGACTACTGTACAAATATAGTTGGAATTAATTCAGAATCTCAAAAGTCATCGTGTTGAAAAATTAAGTGGCTGCTACTTGGATCAAAATGGCAGAGAAAGTTGCTCAGTGAACTAATTAATCTAAGATATTGTTGCAAATTTGAAAATAATTCTTTTTTTTTTTTTTTTTTTTTTTTTTTTTTTGTAGAAATTCCTCCAAAGAGGCTTAGTAAGTTGATTAAATGTTAATTTTCTGCATTTCTAGTTTGTTTTAACGTTAAAATAGCGTAATGTTCCCTTAAAAACGTATTAAAAAGCTCCAATATGGCAGGTAATGGATTTGGCGCCAAATTTATGGACTTTTCCAATTGGCGACTTTTTTGGCGACTTTTGGCGAGAAAATACATAGTTCATTAATAAACTTCATTGAGACAAATTCAAACAAATTCGGAATACGCTTTTTACAATTTGAATTTGAAATTTTCAAGTGGTCTCCATTTGAAAACAAAATGGTGGCGTAACTTGGTTAAGAAACTCATCCAAGATATTCATAACACAAATTAAGACACGGTCCAAATTTGGTTCGATTTGGAGTATTATTTCGGAAGTTATCGTGATTTTAAATTTTCAAGTGGTAGTCTGATTTCAAGTGACCTCGCTTAACTTAAGATATCCGCCACTTTATTAAAAATGGCGGATACGTTCATTAATAAACTTCATTGAGACACTTATATAGTCTATGTATGCATCAAAATTCAAACAAATTCGGAATACGCTTTTTACAATTTGAATTTGAAAATATCAAGTGGTCTCCACTTGAAAACAAAATGGTGGAGCAACTTTGTTAAGAAACTCCTCCAAGATATCCATAACACAATTTAAGACGCTGTCCAAATTTGGTTCGATTTGGAGTATTATTTCGGAAGTTATTGTGATTTTAAATTTTCAAGTGGAAGCCTGATTTCAAGTGGCCCCACTTAAGATATCCGCCACTTTATTAGAAATGGCAGATAAATTTCATTAACAAAGTTCATTGAGATCCTTATGTAGTCTAGATATACATAAAAATTCAAGCAAATCTTGCTTTAAATACGCTTTTTACAATGTGGTTAGAAATATTCAAGTGGCTGCCACTTGAAAACAAAAAGTCGAAGCAACTTGGTTAACGAACTCATCCAAGATATTCATAACACAAGTTAAGACACTGTCAAAATTTGGTTCGATTTGGAGTATTATTTCGGAAGTTATCGGGATTTTAAATTTTCAAGTGGTAGCCTGATTTCAAGTGGCCCTGCTTAACTTAAGATATCCGCCACTTTACTAAAAATGGCGGATACGTTCATTAATAAACTTCATTGAGACACTTATATAGTCTATGTATACATCAAAATTCGAAAAAATTTGGAATACGCTTTTTACAATTTGAATTTGAAAATTTCAAGTGGTCTCCACTTGAACACAAAATGGTGGTGCAACTTGGTTAAGAAACTCATCCAAGATATTACAAGTTAAGACGCTGTCCAAATTTGGTTCGATTTGGAGTATTATTTCGGAAGTTATCGTGATTTTAAATTTCCAAGTAGTAGCCTGATTTCAAGTGGCCCCACTTAACTTAAGATATCCGCCACTTTATTAAAAATGGCAGATAAATTTCATTAATAAAGTTCATTTAGACCCTTATGTAGTCTAGATTTACATAAAAATTCAAGCAAATCTTGCTTTAAATACGCTTTTTACAATGTGGGTTAGAAATATTCAAGTGGCTACCACTTGAAAACAAAAAGTCGGAGCAACTTGGTTAACGAACTCATCTAAGATATTTATAAGATCAGTTCACTGTCCAAATTTGGTTCGATTTGGAGTATTATTTCAGGAGTTATCGTGATGACAAAATTTTCATTATAGATAGATTAGATAGATAGATTAGTTAAACGAAGTGATTGCAATAGGTCGATTTCTAAAGAAATCAACCTAATAATAATTAGCAAGTGAAAATTAAAACTTAACGGGATAGCTTTGAAAAATGTAATTAATTTACATAGTAATTTTATGACCACAATGCATTTTTTTTTTTTTTTTTTTTTTTTTTTTGGGGGGGGGGGGTAAATGAGATTAGAAACAATTACAGGATATCAACAATTGTGTTAGACAATATTTTATATTGTCTAACTTATATCTAATTTCTTATAGTAACTTATATCTAACTTATCTAACTTATATCTAATTTTAATTTGGTATAATAATTTAACTATTATCTTAAACACCTTCATCAATAACTTTACTTTTTAAAAAATACAATTATTGTGATGATAATTTAAACTTGTTACGCATTAAATAAAGTTATAGCCCTCATATTTAAACTGAAATAGTTATTTAAATCCTTACATCTTTTTTTCTTTCTTTATATATATATAGCCCTACGGCCTCTGCTCCTTCTTCTAGTTGTCATTTATTTATGTCTGTTATACTTGTTTCATATTTGTTATGCATGATCTTATATATCAGGCTCCCAGAAAAGCTCATTAACTTTTCAATATCTGTTGCTTTTATAAAATTTCATTTCCATGTATAATTGTTTAATGATTAAAGTATGAGTACTATGTATTAATTCATATTTCATTTGAATCCTGAATATATATTTTTAAATTCATAGATAATTTTGGCAACTGTTCATTTGTTTCTCTTGCATTCCACAGTTATAATGCATCATAAATTGGCATATATTTTTTTTTATTAATAGGAGTAATGTGTGGGGTATAAAAAATTATTTTGTTTTTATTATTTTAGCTTTATAGAAATTTAGGAAAATAATTATATCCGGGTTTTTACTTATGTATTACGCATTTAATTTTCACAAGCTTTCCAGTTTTTTAATGTTGGTTAATTTATACTCTGTTGTTTATTAATGTTAATTATTTAATTAACAAAAAAATATTCCCTATTTTTGTTAAATATCAAATGAAAGTTTTAAAAATATATTTATTCTGTGTTCATAAATACTAAAGTCTTACAACTTCCAATTGCGTTTGACATATCTGACATTAACTTTACAAACCTGAACTGTAATGGAAAATTTCTGCATTATATATGAATAATAAAGGCACGCGTTTTAGAAGAAAAGTCTTCTTCATCAGGCAAGAAATGCGTACTATTTATTCTATAAAGAAGCACAGGAAATCATACTCCGTATTTTATGATGCATTTCTTTCTAAGATGCATTTCTTTCCTAACGAAGGAATATTTTGTTCTTCCGAAATACGTTGCCTATATTAATCTTTTATTGCGCATTCAAAAAGTTTTTTGTTTTAATTTGTGACTCTGTGCTTGCCATACCTTTTACATCTTTGAAAATAAAGAAAATATTTCATGTTCTCAAATTCAAAATTTACCAAAATCTGTACTTTCATTGTATTATTATTATTGTTAATTTTTTTCCCTTGAGCAATACTAGTTTAAACAGCAATAATAAGGCAGTATGGTTGTTCCCAAATTTATATAATTAGTAATATTATAACTCTAAAGATTTAAAATGCTTTCTTGGTTACGACTGTTAAATGTACTAGTAATTTATTTTTTTTATTCGAAATGTAATTTTTATCTTAAAAGTTAAAGTTCTTGCTTTTTATGTTTAACTTCTTTATTTAAAATTGGTGCATGAAAATAAACTTTTATTATTATTATTAAAAAAAAAAAAAAAACTGCAGGATTTAGAGAAAAACATAGTTCGTGAAAATGGAAAATTTAATTAAAGGTGTCATAATTGCCAGTTTTAGCACTCATTTTTCGTATAGATAAATATCTCTAATCCCTTTGAGAAGTGTATGGATATTTCTAGTTATCTTGAAAAAGAGATGGGGGGGGGGGGGGGGAGATGGGAAAAGACAATGTGGAGGAACTTACCAGAGCAATCGACCAGTAAGAGAAAAACCAAATTTCTCTCAACCCCTTTAAATCAGGGGAAACGACTAAGCCCCGGTTTTTTTTTTTTTTTTTTTGCTAAAATGAAACACGTATTTTTTATTACCCTAACCGAAGACTGAAAATCCCCATTTTTTAAAAAAATATTACTTTAAAATTTGTACCTTTAAAATAACAGTTTTATAAAATTATATCATAAAAGTTATATCATTAAAATTATATCACGAAAATGTTCTTGTTTAACAGAACGGACACTTAACTTTAGGTAATGATATGCATATTGAATTCTAACAGCATAAATTGAAAAAAGCATGTTTTATTAACATGTTTTATTTTTGTGCTATATTTTGCTTTATTTTTGCTAGCTTTCCTATAAAACGTAGGAAGTTACTTATTGCAGTCGTCCTGAGGAATAATAGTTTTTATGTACAGATAGGATTATTTATCAATTGATAATCGGAGCATTTATGAAACGAATTAAATGAAGCTTTGCATGTATATAGAAAATATGGAAATATAGAGCGATTTTGTTGCTAATTTAAAACCTCTGTATTGTTTCAAAATGGTGACTGCTTTAAAAATTTCAAAGTAAAAAATTATATATATATACACACACACACATATATATCCACTGTTATGAATTTGTAAATAATAGTGGTTATTTTTTTGTAATCTTAATCAAAGGTTGGTTGGTTGGGTTTTTCGTCGAACTAGTGTTACGCAATGGGCAATTGGCGACGGTCTGGAACTCACCCTTAGAGGTGGTCCGGATACATACCATCACAATTTTGGTCCTCCACAGAAGTATGGGATATCCCGCTTCAGTGACCTCCAGAGGTATAATTTTGATAGGAACATGGAGAACATTGCGGCCACGACAGATTTTGCGTGCACCAGCCACTACTAGTGCACGCGACGGTCTTTGGCCGGCTCGAGTACCGAACTCTTAATCTTCCACTTACGAGCCAGGCGCTCTACCGACTGGGCTACCGCAGCCCTTTTATTCAAAGAGACTTCGATTACGAAATCTTAATTTTCTGCATTTCTAGCTTGTTTTCACGTTAAAGTAGCTCATTTTCCTTTAAAAATCCATTAAAAAGCTTCATTAAGACAGATAATGACCTTGGCGCTAATTTTGGTGACTTTTTCGCTCATTGGCGACTTTTTAGCCACCTTGGAGAGAAAATCCTTATTATCGATATACCGCATATCTTAACTTGATTAATAGAGAAGTTACTGGAAAATTCTCGTTTTCTAAGGGGGTATAAAAGGAATTACACCGAAGACGAATGAGTAATTTTTCGCCAAGGCATTGCTAGGTAAAAAGCTGCTTGGCTAAGTCTCTCCTATTGACTGCAGCCTATTGCTGTGCGTTAATGTTATGGTACAGTTTATGCTGTGATCGTGATGTTGTCAGCTGTTATTTAAGCTGTGTTTTCTGGTAGAACTGAAGTTGATACTTGGTTTACAGACCTGTAATCTTCTAAAATTATATATATAAATATATAGAAAGATAGATAGAAAGAAAGGAAAAGAAAAAAAAAAAAATCTCTAATTTTAAGATTTGGTGTAAACGTCCCAATGTAATATATATGTGTATATATATATATATATATATATATATATATATATATATATATATATATATAGGATAGGTGCTCCAGTGATTGGTATGCTCCAGTAATTGACATCTATCCCGAAATAATTAATAAATAAGAAAAATAGTAAAATCATATATTTTACATATAAGAATTTTAAAAATTTATGTCAAAAACTGGAGAATAGGGTGCTAATAACTGGTAAAATGAAAAACTGGCAGTGTCAATTACTGGAACATTGAGTGGGTGTCAAATAAAAATTCATTAAAAAAATAATTGCTATCAAATGTATATATTTTAACATATATGTGGTTCTGAATGTCTTTCATACCATATGTACTAACTTAAGATTTCTAAAAATATTTTCTGATGACTAGAACATTAAAAACATCAGAGATTGCTCGAAAAATGCCAATCACTGGTGCACTTATCCTATATATATATATATATATATATATGTGTGTGTGTGACGAATTCACTGACTTGAGTCACATAATAGCTATGAAGGAAAGAGGCTGGCACTCAGTAATAACTCCAAATTGCAGTACATGCTTTTATTAATCCATCTGGAACATATCCTAAGATACAATCCATCATTATAGGCTGAGCACATGGGTGCCACGCAGTGTAGCCGGAGGCCCGCGATGGGACCCCTCTCGGGCCGTTATTTAGACGTAATTTTACTAAGCAAGAGCACACAAGAAGAGAAGAGCTCCTCTGCCCGTGTTTTCACTTAAATACTGGCATTTTAGGCGGGAAATCACACCACTCCTTCCTATGCTTATTGGATATTAACTTAATGATTGACAGCTTAGCTGAGGTCCATATTTCTAGGATTAATTACTATGCAGCTCCAAACCACAAAAAGCTGCAGGTTGCACTTATTCATCACTTTCTTGTCTTAAAGTTGGTTCTCTTTTATGACTTTTGCGTTATGTTTACGCATTGTACTAAAACTTACTTTACAGGGGAAACTTTAGAATTAATTTTAAGTTAAGACTTTCTAATGGGATTTTCTCTAAATTATTGCTCACTATTAATTTAAAATAATAAAATAATAATTTAAAAACTTACCTCTCTTTATCCTTTCATATATATATATATATATTCTTTTCAAAAAAAAAGTACCAAGATATGTTATTCTCTAAATTAATCAGTTAATCATCGACAATCAAGTACCTATCAAGATTGGTTTGCTATCAAAGTGAAGACGTACACATGACATAGTTTCAGGTTTAAGGAAATTACATTGATGAGAATTATGAAAATCAAAATTTTAAATTTACAATAATGCTATTAATTTGTACAAAACCACTCTCGTTAAAAAATGAAGTTTTTTGTTGCAAGCTTTTTGTCTCGATTACAATGGAATTCACAGATACAGTGCGTTGCATGAATATAAACGCACCTTAGCTTTAAGAATTAGAATGGTATAGAAGTGTAATAAAAAAAATATGAATGTGTGACACTTGATGCAAATTGTATGTTTATGATTCAAGAAATGAAAATACGAGTCAAAATAATGAAAGACCAATATGATTTTTTAGAAAATAATTTTATTGAATTTATGACAAAAATACATGTTGCATGAATTTTAACGCACATGTAAAAAATAAATAACTGAGTAACAAATATTGTATCTAGTACTTTGTAAAGCCACCATGGGCTTCTAAAACAGCCAGTAAACGCCTTGGCATTGACTGATATAGTGGCATGAGGTCATCTAAGCTGATTGTCTTGCAAGCTAATGGAATGGCCGATTTTAGTTCATCTTTTGTGTTAAACTGCCTTCCGTTTACGTAAACACGGCGAACCAGAATACCCCATACGTTCTCCATTATGTTTAAATCATGGCTTTTTGAGGGCTAATTCAGAACTTTAATTTTATTGTCACGGAACCACTTTTTCACGATATGTGTTGTATGTACAGATGCACAATCTTGCTGAAAAATATAATTTCTTCTAGCTTTCTTGACTGGTTTACAGCGGAGGTTCCTTGTGAGCATCTGGACATAATCTACAGAGTTCATAATGTTCTCCACTAACTCTAATTTGAAAGTCCCTTTAAAACCTATGACTGCAACACCATGACAGACCCCCCTCCAGATTGACGTTTTGAACAGTACATTTGTTTGGTTCTCAAATCGTGCCGGTAGCTATGAAATCCGTCCGGGCCATCGAGATTAAACTTTTTTTCATCTGAGAAGATGACTTTTTCTCAATTTAGTCGATCTAGCATCCATTTTCTTGCCCATTCCAACCGCATATCTTTGTGCTTTTGAGCGAGGGGTGGTTTCGCCTTCATTTTCTTAAATTTAATTAATGTTGCAGCTTTGATAGCTCTCAATATGGTTGTCCGATGAACACCCAGCTTGTATTGAGCGTTTATCTTCGCACAGGAAATATTCTTACACTTTGCAGCGTTGTATATTCGACGTTTGTCGTAACTGGTGAGATTTCCTGTTCGTTTCTTATACGCTTTTCCCCATAATTTGCTCCTTTTTTATATAATTTCGCCCAACACTCTTACTTCTTCCAATTCTCCGCCCAGTTTCACGATTGCTAAAGCCTTTACCACGCATAAAGTCGATTTTTATCCTCTCATCTACTGTCAAAGTTTTCCCTCTTGCCATCCGTGACAAACTCTGAAAATTTTGCACTCAAGCATTAAAACTGTTTTTAGAGAACTTTAGCAACACGACTATCTGTGTTTTAATTTAATTCCGGTGGCTCTGTCAAATTTTAAGCGCAAAATACAGAGTGCGTTTAATTTCGTGCAACAACTGAAAAATATTGAAAAATAAGAAAATGCTTAAACACTCATTTTCATAAGCTTGCATGAGCCTAAACATACGTGCTCAAAGCACTTATTCAGTCAGTTGTTAGTCATATGTAATAACTGTAAGTCATATTCCTTCTTTTAAAAATCTAAAAATTCTATTTCTGGTTATTGTAAAAGGTGCGTTTAAATTCGTGCACTGTAAACATGGCGAAATCTGGTCTATAACTAAACTTTACATTACTTGCAGCAACGTAGTTTAAACTATTTAAAATAATTTTCCAGTAATTATAAACAGTAATGTAACGTGAATCATTATCGTCTAGGAACACATGACTTCAATTATATCATTGTAACTTTTATTATAAATAATTTTAACATTACATTCATTGTTTTAACTACGTTGCTGCATAATAATACTGAATATTGTATAATAATTTAGTCTGTGGAAAATTTGGATGACTTGATTAATGGGGAAAAAAATCGCTTGAATTGTTATTTTATATTTAACAGCTACGTATCAAGCTAAATTGATTTGTCAATTTTCTATAAGTGTCTATTACTCCGATTGAGGTTTAGTGGGAATGTTTTGGTAGTGTAGAACAGTGAATTCTTAAACCAAACATTGGTTTCAATTCCCATTCATTTTATTTCACATAGTTTTTAGAGATATTTTTTACATTAGCACTTCAGTGGATCCTAAATGCAGAAAACTAACCCATAAAATCTGAATAGAAATAATCGAGCATTTTCTTTTCCACAAAATTGCATCATTTATGTTTGACGGAATAGTTTATAAACACGAACATGATTTAAAATTGCAACAGACTTAGTGAAACTACCGCGAAATAAAATGAAGTTAATTAAAAAAAAAGAAAAGAAAAGAAAGAAAGAAAAAAGAAAGAAAGTGTTTGTATCAGACCAGGGAAATTGTTCTTTCCTCTCGGAATACACTGGAAAGAAAATTGAATATACTGTAGTAAGATTATGAAAAAAGTATGCGGTTAGTATAGATTTTATTAAAAAAAAAAAAAAGAAAGAAAAGAAACAGTATAAATGAACAATATTATGCAAAAAACAACTAGTTTATCAAATTGGAAAGCAATAGCTCAAGTTTTTAGAAAAACTGAGACGAAGGCCATGCAGAATAATGGAAAGTTGACAATTGGCCTACATTGAAGTTTTTCTGCATTGTTCTTTGCAAGCAGTCAGACGTCCACTCTCCTGTCTTTTTTCTCAGCTATTTTCGCTACTTACATTCCTTGATTTGTCTTTCTAGATGATATTATTGACATTTTGTTAACTTTTTCTGCTAAATATCCCTATATAATTTATACTTCTGGATCATGTATGGTAACTTCATTCCAAGTTAATTCAGTCTAATGGTGAGTCGGGTTAAAGTATGATTAACTGCCTTCTTCTTATTGTTATTTTTATTATTGTTGTCCAGGTTAAGTGGATTCTAAAAATCTTACTGCAAGTGGGGTTATTTCCGATATTTTGACTATGCCAGACTCAGACTCGAACCTGTCAAATCTTATTTCTTAAGTGACATAGTGACATATCTAAATACTAATGACCATGCATATTATTTAAGTTATTTCAAATGATATAAAATTAATGTTACAAATATAACAACTATATGATTGCTGCACTGTTAAAAATGGTTTCTTAAAAATGAACTAAATTGTCTCAAAATAGCTCCGAAACAATACATTACTTAAATTTGAAAACCCATGTATTCATTTTCGAGAATATTGACCAGTCAAACATGGGGATATTGGGATTTTTATTGGTCAACCCCATTTTTGAGCATGTCAGTATATCAAAAATGAGTACATGAGTTTTCAAATTAAAGTATATACTGTTTCGGAGCTCATTTATAAGAAATCATTTTTAACAGTGTGTCGACTGTTTCGTAATTTAATTCAATGTAGTACATGCATTTTTTTTTTTTTTTTTTTTTTTCCTCTCTCTCTCTCTTTCTTTTCGAGCTTTTGATAAATTAATGTTTAATTATTTACCTTAAAAAAAAACACTTCAGTTTCATATTCTTAATATTTGAGTACTTTAAATCAAATTATTTACTTATCTTTCCTAATGCTAAAGTAAGGAGATGATCCCGTTCGCAAACATACCCCAAAATCTATGCATATTTATCAGTTGCAATCATAATTCGACAAAACTGCTGAGAACAATCTATTAATTTACTAGTTAGTATTATTTTATTTTTTTCTTTTTAAATAACTCTTTGTCAGGCAATTCAGTTATGGCTCAATGGACATGCAGCAGAAATAGACAACTTTTCTGGATCAGTTTTCTAAGTTTTATTTCAACAAAATGCACTATGTTGAATACATGAATACAAGTTAGTAATTTCAAAGCTAAATAGGTTATATAAACAAATGGTTAGAAAAATAATGAAATTATTATTTCTGCTGTTTACAGGAATGAGCACTTAATTGAACATAATTCGTGGGCATAAATATAGGTGATTTACATTTTTAATAATACAGGTGTTGGACAAAATAATGGAAACGCTTTCACTTTTTTTACGTTTTGTCGAAAATCATGAAAAATGCTTAACGTGTTGTTCTTGAATTTTGGGAATAAGAAAAACATGTCTTTCCTCATATTTCTTAGCAAAGATTTCATTACGGAGCCCTTTAGGGGAAGAACAAAAAATCCAATAAAATAAAAGGTATTTGTGATTACCGTGTATCTGGGAAAGCGTCGATTGACCTTCAAATTTTAGATATGATTATAAATGTTATATTTTATACGTTTGGAGAGTTTTATGA
The DNA here is from genome assembly GCA_963930645.1 of Salticus scenicus. NCBI lineage: Eukaryota > Metazoa > Arthropoda > Arachnida > Araneae > Salticidae > Salticus > Salticus scenicus. The sequence goes on along the minus strand of OZ005651.1, from coordinate 30,481,333 downwards.
GGATATCTCGAATATTTAAAGAGTTATTAATATTTTATTTAAAAATACAAAAATTTTTCGCAAGTTTTTACTTTATAACTCCAAAGGTTTTTCTCCAAATTTCATAAAACATGACAACATATGTCCAAATCATTATACTATAGTTTAAAACATATATACTTAACATTCAAAGACATATGGACAGTTGTTATAAATAATTTATTACTGTGCATTCGGACTATAACAAAAAAGTCTTTGACGTAGTTTAATACTCAACTGTATAGAGCACCATATAAAATAAATAAATTCAGATAAATATCATAAAAATTCATAGAAATATAGGTGATTAAATAAACTGTTTTTCAGCTGTTTTCTTAAACGGTCTTTGCAATAAGAGGTCATTCACAAATGAAAATTTGTATCCAAAAATTTAATTTTTCTTTTCAAACAATTCTTTTTTTTTTTTTTTTTTTTTTTTTTAATAGGTACGTTGTACATACCTCAAAAAAAGAAAAGAAAAAAAAAAAAAAAAGAATCGCAAATATTGTATTAAGTTTCATTGTGTAACATAGTTTTTTTTTTTTTTTTTTTTTCTTATTAATTGATTTATACCACAAAAAAATTTAATTTTAAAATGAAAAAAAAAAAAAAATATTTTAATACGCAGGATGTCAAAATGATTAAATGTTAACGAAATGTTGGTGAGCTGGTTTTTAGCAATATATAAAATGTTTTGGCTGTTTAAACTGGAAATTTGTCTCTAGGCGGCTACTCTGCTCATCCAATCGAGGTGACCGCTGTAATGGTGCTTTATCCAGGCAGACAGGTATAGTAATTTTCCATTAGACAGTTCGGAATACAGCAGGTGCGGCAGTGAAACGGGCGATTTTGAAACCCTGGAAATAGTAAGTTACGTTAGGAATCAGAAAATGAGAGTGGTGCCATCTGGTCAACAAACCTTTACCATTGACCCTGATATCGGTGTTCAGTTGAGATGGCGTCGTGGACCGGTGAACAACACGCTTTTGCTGTGAAGGCGTTTGACAAAAACAACGACAGCTACGTGTCCGCGCAGCGTGTATTTCGTGCTCATTACAATCTCCCACGTCATGCCCCAGTTCCGTCGGTGCATACTATCAAATTGTGTGTACAGAACTTTGAGGAAACGAGTAATGTGATGAGAAAGAGGGGTGGAAGTGCGAAACGCGTGTGCACACCACAGAATATTGTGATTTCAAGTGATGGACATTTTGTGTCATGACATGTCTGTGCAAGATGTGCAAGTTGTTCAGAAACATTCCTCACAAATTGCAAGCATTGTAAATTCATGCTGTAATTCTTTTATATAGCTGTGAATAAATTTGTATCGCTGGTGGAGGTTTCAAAATCACCCGTTTCACTGCCGCATCTGTTACTTCATACATGGCCATGTTTCCGTATAAGGGAAAATTACCTTCTTTCGTTGTCGGCCGCCAGACATCGGATTTATATCTCTTCAATTGAAATAACCAAGACTCTATCCAGAGGTGACAAAAAGTGCAAAATACAGTAATCAATAAAGATCGACACAAAATTGTGCACAAAGTTTTGTATTAACTTGTGGCATAAAATAAGAAGGGAAGGTGCCCCTAACGTATAAATTTTGAGAACAACATTTGTAGATGTTCTAAGCAGGAGTGATCAGAGAAGAATGATAAAGTTGCAGCCAAATTCAAATTATCAATACATATTGGCATTTAATTTCATCGCCAGCAGAAACACGTAAAAAGTGCTTTTTTTTTTTTTTTTTTTTTCTTTTTTAAGATACGTTATACTCATATTAAGCTAATCATTTTGAATACCCAGAGCAGGATTACCATTATATAATAACCCTATGAAAATGCATAAAATATAGCTATAATTTAATTGTGTTCAAGGATATTTTTGACTAACTGAATAAAAGTACGTTAGCAAATTTTGTTTTTGCTGGCGATGAAATTAAATGCCAATATGTATTGATAATTTGAATTTGGCTGCAACTTTATCATTCTTCTCTGATCGCTCCTGCTTAGAACATCTACAAATGTTGTTCTCAAAATTTATACGCTAGGCTAGGGCACCTTCCCTTCTTATTTTATGCCACAAGTTAATACAAAACTTTGTGCACAGTTTTGTGTCGATCTTTATTGATTACTGGATTTTGCACTTTTTGTCACCTCTGGATAGAATCTTGGTTATTTCAATTGAAGAGGTAAAATCTGTCGTGGCCGCAATGTCCTCCATGTTCCCATTAAAAATTATACCTCTGGGGGTCACCGAAGCGGGAGAGCCATCCCTTCCGTGGAGGATCAAAATTGTGATGGCATGTCCCCGGATCAACTCTAGGGGCGTGTCCCAGACCGTCGCCAATTGCCCATCTGCGCAGCACTAGTGCGACGTAAAACCCAAGCATCCATCCGTATATGAGTGTAATTGTCTTTAAAAATGTAAAAATATTAAGAACTACAAAGAATATTACACGAGGCACACATCCCTTACAAAAATATAAAAAATAAAAAATATAGTCATGACATAAAATAATTATATAGGATATTGTGCATAATCTTTTGCTTAAAAATAAACAGCTGTAGCATATATATATATATACTTTTTAAATATCTGGACATATATAATAGTCCGTATCATTTTTACCCATATTTGGTAAATTTAAATGACCTGTATATATATATATATATATATATATATATATATATATATTATTTATTATTAAAACAAGCCTATACATTTATTTAATATTAGACCCAGTAGAATCAGGTCATACGTCAGCTTATCTGACTATAATATGCTTCAATTTGAGCTCATTATATATTAAAAAATTATAATGTCATCAATATATACAGGGTTAGCAAGAAATAAATTGCCCACTTCAGAGGGCTCTAGAATCCGTCCTATTGGTTCAAATGGCATAAAATTTTAACTACAGATAACTCAAATGTTGCGCTTAATATTTATTAAATAAAAACAAATTAGTACAAAATTCCGCCGGTAGGTGGCGCTGTAATACACATAGCCATATTGAATATTATATAAAAGTATGCGGGAAAAATAATGTAACATTAACAAAACTGCTCAATATGATACCCTTCATGTTCAACAATGTGCTGTAATCACATAAACATATTTTCAACACCTGACCGGAGTAATTCTGCCGGAATATCTAAAACATGGCGCCGAATGCTGTCTTTCAGATCAGGCAGAGTTGATGGCCTTTGACGGTAGATATTGTCCTTTATCCAAAGAATAATGCTAACAGGCATACGCTGAAACACAAATGCTGTTTCTGATTTTGAATATATGCAAATAAATAACATTTGTGTTATAGCGCCATCTATCTGCGAAATTTTGTATTATTATTTTTTATTTAATAAATGTCAAGCGCATCATTTGAATTATCTGTAGTTAAAATTTTACTTCATTTGGACCAATAGGACGGATTCTAGAGCCCCCTGAATTGGGCAAATTATTTCTTGCTAACCCTGTATATATTGATGACATTATAATTTTTTATGTCAATAATTTTCCCCTAATTTATTCAAATTTGAATATCCTCCTCACCTTACCTTAACTTATAATCTCCTTAACAACAACTGTATTAGTTTCTTAGATTTAAAACTTAAACTTGAAGGAAGTAAAATTTATACTGATCTGCATGACAAAAGCAAGATTTTTGTTTCAAAGTAAATTTTTTTACACATTTTCATTCTTGTCTATTCTTGTCGTTCTTGTATATCTCTGTTTACAGAAATATCATTCTCAATCACCTCTTTCGCATACATAACCTTTGTTCATTTAGGTATAAAAACAAAAATATCTCTCACATAATTAATGCTGCTACAAAAATGGGTTATCCTAAAAAAATTATTTATTCAATTGTTTATCATTAAATGTCTCTGTATAACACACACACACACACACATATATATCGTATATTTCCGAATATAAGCCGATCCGTATATAAGCCGAGATTACATTTTTCCCTGCAGAAATTTGCCCAAAATTGCAAACCCGTGTATAAGCCGAATTGAAAAAATACTCTTTTTAAAGTTCGAGTATATCGCCAAAATGGAGAAAATATTGCCAATCTATACAACCTTCAGGACAATCTGTCCAATGAAATTGCACAAAATGCGTGCTTATCCAATAGAATTCCTTACCTTGCTTAGCCATAACGTAAAACGTTCGCAGTGTGTTCGCCAACGGCGATAGTTTTAACTCTGGCAACCCTATCAGAAGGGAGGCAAACACAGACGTGAACGCAAGTCCCGGCAGCTGAAAACGATGGCTACCGTAATACCGGGCTGGGAGACCTAACCCTAACGTCGATTAAGCAACGCCGCCGCTGGATGTTTACATAAATAAGCCGTGTAAAGTCCGATTGCATCGATTTTTTTTAATGACATATCTAAATTATTTTGTATATTTCTACTTTTCAGTATTTTTATCAGTGCTTCAAGGCAATCTTCAACAAAATAAAAATACTTCTATAAAAAAAAAACGAAGCTTTGCCGCTTTTGCTAGTGTAAGCCTAGAAACATTTTAAACAGAGATGATTTAAATTTAATTGTATAAATTAAAAATATGATTGGGAGTCCTGTTTTTTTTCAAGTTTCTCTTATACTATTTCTGAATCAGACAGAGAATTTACTCCGTTCGTGCACTCTGCCGATGACTTCAGTTACCGGCAGGTCAAAAAGAAATGTAAACAAACGTGACTACATCGAGCGTTTCGTGAAATAAATTTAAAATTGCTAATTTAAGAGTTTTATATGTGATAATTATTTAAAAATAAGGTTTAATATAACTATTTTACTTTATATATACTTTTTAAGCTTAAAATATATGTATTCAATCATTGTTTCTGAAGTACGTTTTTTGCTAGAAATGTAGATCCGTATATAAGCCGACCATTATAATACAGCTTCCAAAAAATTTCCAAAAATTCTCGGCTTATACACGGAAATATACGGTATATATATATGGTTGATATTATTAATTATGAATTCTTTTTCCGTTAAATTTAATTGAGTGCATTTGGCTATTAGTGGCTTCCCATGTTTAGTTTGAACAATAAATCCAATTTAATAACAATAATAATAATTATATAATAATAATAATAATAATAATAATTAATATAAAATAAAAATTAAAAAAAAAATCAACACAATTAAAATAATAACTTTAATAATTGAAGACTGTCTTGTATTGCTTATCCTTACATGTGTGTTTTTGGGATTATTGCTTGTGATTGAGTCTTTTTACAGCTTAACATTTAATTCTTATCAATAACTTTAAATCTAAGATTAATTATTTTAGGCTTAACATTATTAAGATCAACTAATTTAGTTTAAATACTTTAGGTTTAAAATTATCAAGATCCACTAATTAAATAACTAATTATTTAAATGTTGCCACATATTCTCTTAAATCATGAAGTTAAAACTTCTTAAAATATACACCTAAAGCAATGGTTTGTTTGAACCTGAATTGATTTAACTGACTTATTGTTTATCTAGCTAAACGCTAGATAGCGCTTGCTCACTGCTGTCTTAATGTTTTCTATCATTGATTTCCTTTCTATGAAAGTTTTAATGCTCATTGATTTACGTACAATTTAAATAAAAATTTAACTATTTTAAAATTGAACTACTTAAAATTTAAATTTAACTAACTCAAAAAAAAATTACTCAGTGAATTTAACTAAATAAATAATTACTCAATGAATTTTATCTTTAATGAAAATGATCAGACGTTAATTTTTTATCGATTAATCGTTGTTTGCAATGCTTTTATTTTTAATTTCATTAATTTGTTGGCATCTTCCTATTCTCCAGTTTGTGTAAAAGTTTTACATGTGGCTACTCTGCTTTTTTCTAGATTTCTGTCTGGATTCCTTGATGATTTGGTTTAATAATTTATTTAATTTCTCACTCAAAATGGTTTTGCTGCCTCGATCGGTGACTGAAACAATATAAATTGCTATGGTTAGCTATATTGTTTTACGAAATTGATGCAGCTTTCACAGCTTTTTGAAGTACATGCCCCCTGAAGTGTTTATACTTCTAATTTTAAGCATTTTTATCCAGTTATTATTTCTGTGGTCCTTTAATTTTTTTCTCTGTCATTAAGTTTAATGTTCGATTTTTTTATTATTTTTATTCATGTAGGCGTAAGTAATTTAAATTGTTTTTGTCTCTTATTGGTTCTTAATCTGTATTGCAATATTTTTGTGTCAGTCTTAGCTATTATGTTACAATCAGTTCTATTTTTGTTGTGTTGGTATTGTTTTGTATCTATTAATTGCTAAATTTTAAGTTTAAATTTTATTACGACATATATATATATATATATATATATATATATATATCATTTTGTTACATAACATTTATGCATACATTGGAAAAGCATGATATAAAGACATATACTATATAGTAACAACATATAAGCATGTAAACAATTGTGTTACTGATAATTAGGTATGGCTGTATTATGATAAGAATTATGATGAGAACATGAACATTAGATTAATAGGATAATGTTGATTCAATAAAGTGGCATAAAACAATGTGCATGTTAAATCTGTGTAATGTAATGTAAAAATTCTCTTTATTTTATTTTACTTTTATTTATTTATTTATTTTTATATATATAAATGAAAATTTGTCTTCCCATGTATGGAAGTGTGAAGTATATCTTTAATAAACATATAATTTAAAAATATTAAAAATGGGAATGTGCATGCTGTAGTTGTAATTAGAGGGAAAAAATTAATCATCTGTGCAAGAGACTAGAGTGAATCTATTTTTATTAACCGACTTCAAAAAAGAAGGAAGGTTCTCAATTCAAATCGTATGCTTTTTTTTTTTTTTTTTTATGTTTGTTAGCTCATAACATCGGAACGGATGCTCCGATTTTGATACTTTTTGTTTTCTTGAAAAGGTCTTGGTCTGAAGTAGGTCCCATTGTAGTATCTTTACCATCTAAAGAAAATACAGGGTGCCCCAAAAAATCAGTCCCAACTCTTTTAACTGCTAAACGGCTGCAGCTATAGTGATAAAAATGGTATGTAAGTATAGCAAAGTGGCCATGCAGTACAAGGTTAAACCCCTTGCAGCGCCACCTGTTGGAAAATAGTGGAGTTAGTGTTCTATCTCGAAAACGGGTCTAGAAAAATAGTGAATAACAGTGTTGAAGAGTATCATCGATTTAGTACAAAAAGATAGTTTAGACATCCATGCTAGCGTTCCTATCTCGGAAACGGTTCATGACAGGGGGGAAAAGTAAATTACAAAATTGCAGAGCATCATCGATTTAGTACGAAAAGATAGCTTAGACATTGATGCTAAAAATACAATGCTAAAAACGTACATTTGTTCGTTCGCAATTTCTTACACTATGCACACTTAAGCTACATTGCACACGTTGTAGCGTAGCTGGTGAGACATACGCTACATAGTTCAAAATACGGTTACTTGGTACTTTTTGTTTTGTTGTAAAGATCTTGCTCTGAAGTAGGTCCCATTGTTATACCTTTACAATCTAAAGAAAATAAAACGCCATCTGAAGAAAAACAGCGGAATTAGCGCTCCTATCTCAAAAACGGTTCATGATGGGAGAAAAGTTAATTACGAAGTTGTAGAGCATCATCGATTTACTACGAAAAGACAGTTTTTAGACATTATTGCTAAAAATAGAATTATTGCTTAAAACGTGCAGTTGTTTGTTCGCAATTTCCTACACTGTGCACACTTGAACTACGTTGCACACTTTGCAGCGTAGCGGATGACACGTATACTCTGTGGTTCAAAGTACTGTTACTGTAAGCGGTCACATCGATTAGCGCAAAGTCTTTTTCTACCAATTTCAGAAAGGAAGGTGTTCTTAATTCGAGCTATGTGTTGTTGTTACGAAATTGTAAGCTTACAATTTCGTAAGAGATGCTCTAATTAACCGACTTCAAAGAGGAGGAAGTTCTCAATTCAAAGCGTGTGTTTTGTTTTGTTTTTGTTTTTGTTTATTAGCTCATAACTTCTGAACGGATGATCCGATTTTGATACTTTTTGTTTTATTGTAAAGGTCTTGGTCTGAAATAGGTCCCATTGTAATATCTTTACGATCAAAAGAAAATACAGGGTGCCTCAAAAAGTCAGTCTGTTGAACAGCCGCAGCTATAGTCATAAAATTGGTATGTAGGTATAGTTATAATATATAAGTGGTATAAACATAAGTGGACATGTGCTACGCGATTCAACAGCATACAGCGCCACCTGATGGAAAACAGTGGAGTTAGCGTCATATCTCGGAAATGGTTCAAGACAGGGGAAAAAAGTGAATTATGAAATTGCAGAGCAACATCGTTTTAGTACGAAAAGATAGTTTAGACATTAATTCTAAAAACAGAACGCTTAAAACGTGCATTTGTTTGTTCACAATCTCCTATTTTGTGCACACTTGAACGACATTGCATATGTTGTAGCGTAGCGGGTAACATTTATGCTATGTAAAATTAAAAGTATGGTTATTGTAAGCGGTCACATCGATTAACGCATACACGTTTTAAATCGACTTCATAAAGGAAGAGGTTCTCAATACAAACCATGTTTCTCATTGTTGTTGTTGTTGAAATTTGCTAGCTTATAACTTCGTAAGAGACGATTTAATTTTAATACTTTTTTTTGTTGTTGTTGTCGTAATGTTCTTGGCCTGAAATAGGTTTCATTATGATTTCATTAAGATATAAACAAATTTCAGTATACTCGCAAAAGTCTGTTCTCATTCTAACTGCTGAACGCATGCAGCTACACGGGTAAAAACAGTATGTAAGTATCGATGTTAAAACTTCTGTCCGTCAGCTGCAATGCATATTTTGTTCTTTGTTTCAACTTTACGCTGCACAATTTCCAGCGCAGCGGATGATACGTATTCACTGTAAAGTTCAATATATATGCCTAACAGAATTTTTGGTTACGAATACAGCGTATCCGTTCTTTACATTTCTAAAGGCTTTTTAACTTAACGTATGTTCATTCAATAGATAGTTTTCTCTCATATCCGATAAAGGCAGGAAAAGTGACACAACTTAAAAATGCAGCAATTGAGAAAAATCAAATGAAAAATAACTTCACTAGAATAAAACTGGCACAACTGTCTCTGAGTGGATAACTTTCTAGATGAAAACTAGATGGAACTTTTTTGTTCACATTGGTTGCATTTCATGTATTTTTCAGCGATAAAAACCATTTTTTGAGTTATGTCACTTTTCTTGGAAGTTGTGATTTGTGAAACTGCCGTCGAATGTCTTTTGATGTTCTGCTACATGAATAATTTTTCACTGAAAAGAGAAAAATAAAGCCTTTTTGTAAAAAAATAGAACCGACTCCAAAAAGCAACTAATATTCAAACAACTAAAAAAAAAAAAAAAAGAAAAAGAAAAGAAAAAAAAAGAGAAAGAGAAAAATCGATATGAAATGAAACTGTAAATTGCGCTTAAAAGTATAAAATAGTTTCCTTCGCCAAACAACCTATGACACCACAATTAATCATAACTTTTGAAGTCGGCGCAAAATTAAATAAAAATTGATACCTTTATTCAATACAATAATCAAATTCTATTCAAAATACACATCTCACATTGCCACCTGAAAAACGCAGCCGAAAACTACTTTGATTCAAGCAAACGATTTCGTAAGCAGCAAAAGTTGGAATCTGACGTCCTTGGTGAAAGAGAAATCGCAAAATTATCTGGCAAACATATTTAATTTCTTTGGGATATCATGATTATTTTGGTAATCAAGAATATGAAACAATACTTCGTACAGTATATATTATCAGAACAAAAACCCTTAACGGGGAAAAGTTTGTGACGCAGCATTTTATTTCGATATGAATTGGAAATATGGGTCTTAAAAGTAATGATATCAAATTTGAGTGACGCTTTGCTATTAATTGAAATATAGTACATAGATTTTCTTATTTCATCATTTGTTTTTTTTTTCTTCTATTTACATCACAGTGTGTACATAATATTTTCAACTTCAGTACGAAAAAATATATAGAATTTACTTCCTGATACTTTTTCATCTGCACCTCGTGAATTCAAAATATGAGTTTTAAAAGAAATGATATAATTTCTATGACGCCTCAGTGTTACTTTAAAAGATTTATTTTTAGATTTCATGACAATTACTTTTGTTTTGTTGAATAAAGTATATTTACACATTGAAATAATGCTTTTAATTTTCAAATATACTGCCAAATAATCACACTTTTACTGAATTTATATTATAAATTGTAATTATCTAGTTCAATAAATTGATTTGTCTATTGCGTCACGCTATCCAAAACTGTAAATAAAAATTATGTAAATGTTTTCTTTGCATCACACAATCTCTTTGCACACATTTTCACTTAGTACTATGATACAAAGTAACATTTACAAAATTTTTACTTTTTCCTTTGCTAGAAAAGCCCACAATCCAAGAGAAGAAAATGCGAAAGTTTGCCTATGCGATATTGGCGCATGAAAATGATACCGAGCCCTTTTAAAGATATTGCCTAGGTTTATTTTGTTGAACAATGATCAAAAAACAGTTAACATTTTCCAGTTTTTGCTGAAACACCAAGAATTTACGCTTGTTATGATTTGTAAGCAACAATTTTATCGAACATGTAATTCCGAAATGGCTATTTCAAATGATAACAATGAACAAGTTATACACATCGACATTCCGTCTGATCATAAAAATAAAATGGACGAAAAAGACATTTCTGATGTAAAAAGTTAAATATATAAATATATAAATTGGTAAATAAGGAAGCTTAATCTTGCATAATAAGATTTTCACAGGGTGTTGATTGACAAAGTTTTTTTTTTTTTTTTTTCCCTCTTCTTTTTTTTTTTTTTTTTTTTTTTTTTTTTTAATGACTCTTCGCATTGATAGATATTTTAACCTTTTTTTTTCAGATCTCAAATATAATGCATTATAATGATTTTTGATTATAGATGATTATGAGACATGATGATATATACGATACACTTTTAATATATATAATTTTAGACATATTTGTAAAAGCATTTCAGATAGTTAGAAAAAATAAAAAACCCAAAATGCGTAAAACAGAAAAAAAAAAGGGCAACTCTATTTTGCAGCGAGTATAACTTTTTTTGGGGTGAGTGTAATCGGAGTTGAAATTTTAGGCCCTGCATTAGTATATTACAGAGAAAATTCAAGATCAAACAAGCAAAATCATTATTATGACCAACACAACAAGGAAGCGGTCTGAATAGCCTCCACGCTAATTGCACTGATGGTGCAAATAGCAATGGCCACAAAAACCCTGAAAACTAATACCTGCATGCAGATAGGGCACACTTATTAGTGATATATTACATGGCTACTTACTATAAGTGATATTTGAAGAGTTCTTAATACATTTTAAGGAAACAACTACATTTTAATTAAACATTAAAAATGAGGCATTTCTGCAAAAACAAAATAATTTAACATGAAATTCAGAGAAAGCAAAAATTTCAAAAACCCTGAATTCAGGGATAGCCCATGAAAAGTTTCACCCCTGAATAAAGCAACACTAAATAGTTATTAAAATCTAGTCTTCTGTGAAAAAAATTTATAATTATCTTATTAAAATACAATTTATATATATAAGCAAGAAAAAACAGTTATTTGTCAATGTAAAGAAAACTATATGACTCGAGGAATGTAAAATATAAATAAATAAAAATAAAATGTAATTCATAAGCGAAAAAATAGAAACACAGTTAGACCGTTCAAAATTGGTACAGATAGGTTTTAGAGGCCTGCAAATCAAATGAGGATATTTTCGAAAGTGATTAATATAGCCGTTAGTTTCTGTAAACTAATGTAATTTTAATTTATATTTTATGATAAATATAAACAAACACTTACCTGAAAAAAAGAAGGGTAGTGCAAAAAAAATATATTTTAACTTACAGTGTGACTCCCAAATGTCGGATTTTATAATTGGTGACTGAAATAATATTGTATGTGACAAAATATTTAATAAACACATACGTGAAACAAGTTTTTCAGTCTAATTAATCATCAAAGACGCGTTAAACCGTTAAAAATTTAATCCACAATGCTTCTCAATAAAAAATTGTAATGATTTTGAAAAAAAAAAAAAAAAAAAACACGTATCATATTCATAACAAGCCACAAGCGGAGGGATACAGTATGTAAACAAACCAAACTAGCTAGCCCTAGTCTTTAGCGAGCGCCAAGAGTTTTGGATCTGGATAAAGTACGCATGCGCTCCAAAGACCATGGACCATAGTATAAATTCGTGTGCATGAATGATTTAAACTTTTTTGCTTTAAATTTTTTTTTATTATTATGAATAACGATAAAATAGAATATCTATAATTAAAAAATACTTCTTTTATTTTAAATATATAATAAATATTTAAAACAAAAAATGAAGTTTCTTTTTTTGCATTTAATAAAAAAAATCTAAATATTTTATTGACTGCATTCAGATTAAACCGACCAACCACAGCCTCAGAAAACCAAATGACGCCTGTTCTGAATTCTGAGACTATGCAGTTCAAATCCATGTATGGCGGAGGAAAAAATAGTTCGATTTTCAAGCTAAATTATTTAAGAAACAAGAGATATTTGGGGAAAACGGGCGGCGTCACGCTTCTCAGACAAAATAAATTAATATCATATATCAATTTCATAAAATTTCTTCGAGCCGTTTTCGAGAAAAAAAAAAAAAAAAAAAAAACTCACACGATAACACATTTTTCCTTTGAAGTCTTAAATTGCAACTCCAGATCTCAAAATATATACAATGTTGAAGTGTGAAACTTTCAGGATAGCATCAAGCAGCAGATAAAAGATTATTCTGAAAACATCAGATCAAAATATCTCCTATTTACTGAGATATTAAATGTCGGCGTTTCCAAATTCCTTTGATGTAAAACTAGCTGTATAATAGAGTGTCGCTGCTAAGCTTTGTTTGAGCTTTGCTGCGTCACTCAAAAAACAGCCGTTTTTTATGATGAAAATATACATCTTGCGTGTATATTTTTGCATTACGTTTTGATCGCCAAATCCAAAAGCCAACAAGGATGACATTTATCAAAGTTATACAAAATTTGCAAAGGAAACTCTAATTTCGTTGAAACATAAATACCGCATTGTGAAGAATGTTCACTGTTCTATGTAGATGCTACTAAAATGGATCATTCGAGACAACAGCATTTGTTGCTACCGATCTAAAAACAAACCTTTAAAAACTAATTGCATTTTATTTAATTTTGCGACGACTTCAAAAGTTATGATTAATTGTAGTGTTATAGGTTGTTTGGCGAAGGAAATTATTTTATACTTTTAAGCGCAATTTACAGTTTAATTTCATATCGATTTTTTCTTTCTTTCTTTTTCTTTTTTTTTTTTTTTTTTAGTTGTTTGAATATTAGTTGCTTTTTGGAGTCGGTTTTATTTTTTTACAAAAAGATTTTATACAGTTTCAAGCTAAGGCGAACCAATCATGCATGCAAAATGATTGATCAACAATTTGCCAAAAGGGTTTAAGTAAATTTTATGTTAAGTGTAAAAAAAAAAAAAAAGGTGTAAACATGAAAAATGTGTGTGAATGTGTGAAAAGTAGCCTTATTGAAACCTATAACTACCACAAAAGATCTATTGCACTGAAAAATCTTTTAGCAAAATAATGAAACAAATTATGAAGCATTTAAAAAGTGTGAATCTATAATGATTAATAAAACTTTTTATTTGTAAGAATGTCTAAATTTTAGTGCCAAAGATTTAAATTTATGTTATGTACCTTTTACAGTTATGAAGGTTCTTTAACAAAAATTTTGCATACAAGCTTAAAAAGTTAAAATAATATGAAATTGTGTGTAGTGTGAACTGTAATTTGAAAACAAAATAAGATTATCTCATGTGCAAATGTTTGAACTAAATATTTTTTACAGTTACTGGACAAGGACATCAGTCATGTAAATATATGATTGACTAATAATTTACCTAAAATAATTGTAAGTTATTCTTTTTATTGTGTATAATGTGTAAACAGGAAATATTTGTGTAATTGTGTTTATAAAAATGTGAAGAAACCTTGGCCAAAGCTAACCTATATAAATGCTACAACATAAAACAATTATACAGAGAAACCTCTCAGTCATAAAAAAAAAAAAAATACTGATATATTTTTTTCTTTTTTAATACACAAGTCTTTTTTTAACTGAAAAAAAAAAATGTGTTAAATCATGATCTGTGGTGATCATTATTGTAAATTATTGAAATAAGAATAATTAAAAAAATAACTAAATAATCATTTATGTCAATAAATGTAAGTGTAGTAATATTGGTTAATTGGTAATATACCATGAAGAACAAAAATAATGATTATATTCACAAATACCAAATCTATACATACTATAAAATGTAAAATCTTCAAATACGTAAACAGTTTAATTGTGTAAGCATGTGGAAAATATTCAGAAAATTTTGTGTTACAATGATGTCTTTCTTAAAACTGTAAAATAACATGAGTACCTTAAATAATAAGATACAATTAAAATTAAAATAAAGATGCACATGTACTGCTGATATATGTATTAAAATAAATTTTATATTTGTGAGACATAAAAATATTATTTATTATAACCATAATCTTTATAACGAAATAAAACTTTTTTGAAAGAAAATTCAAATGGACAATGTGTGTGTGTGTGTTTATGTGTGTATGCGCAATTAAACTGAAGTGCCTTGAGTGAAACAAGACGACCGGATGAAAAAAAAATCATCTCTGTTCCCAAGCACCAATTTGCATAAATACGTAAATATGTGTAAATGTATAACAGCAATCATAATATGCAAAATTTAGAACATAAATAATAAATGGAGTTGTAGAAAAATGCCATATAGAAATTATACTTGCTGAAAATGTATATAAACATTTCCCAAAAAAATGTATGTGCGAAACAAAATTATATATATGAAGTAATTATGTAAATGGAAAAATGTCATTACATAATTTTCAGAAACAGAAATAATTTGAAATTGTAAAAATGCAATTCTGTATATTATGTATACATGTATTGTAAAACTTGTAAGTTGAAGTAAAAAGATCCTTTAAAAATTTTGAAAAAATAATAATAATAAGTATAAGCAACTATTAAAATGTGTGAAAAAATATATAAAATTAGCAAATAGTTATTGATAAAATTATAACATTAGTATTAAATACAATTTGTTTTGTTTATTTATTTATTTATTTATTTTATTTATTTATTTTATTTATTTATTTTAATTATTTATTTATTTATTAACAACTGCAAGGTAAGCCATGTGAATTAATGTTAAAGATGGATAAATCATCATCATCATTATTATTATTATTGATTTATCTTTTATAAACCTATAACCATATTTTATAAAAATAGGATAACAAAAAAGTCAGATTAAATTATTGCCGATCATCTGACATGTGAACACAAGACATGCCAAATAATTAAGTCAGAGAAAAGTGTGTAAACTCCAAAGAGAACGTGCGTGAATAATTGGGTTATAAGGCCAATTATAACATGCCTTAGTGAGTGAAATGTGTAAAAGAACTATTGAAAAAAAAATTTCCATTTAACCGTATCCTAAATTAGTCAAATGACAATGAAGTTCTGACTCAAAAATAAGCATGCGTAAGAACACATGTACATAATACAGTAAAAAATATATAAAAACGAAACACATTCTGTTATTTATTTGTAATTTATTTATTTATTTATTTTTAAACAAATTAATTGTAGTAATAATTTATTGCTCTTTACTTTACTTATTTATTTGTTAATTTATTAATCCACCATGCCTTCCTTTATTATAGTTTTGCTTTGAAGTAAGTAAGAGGGAAAATTTTCAAAAAGGTCTAATATTTTTATTGCCACAATTACCTTGCAAACAAGTAATAAGAAACATTTAGATGAACTTAGATTTTACATCATATTTTACTAATAAAATTTAAAACACAGTGTAAATTTAATTATGTTCATATTTCAACCCTAATTTACTTCAACATGAAAAGAAACATGTAAATAGCAGTATAGTTTGTGTATTATTGTGTTGCGAAATGCTGTCATTTAAAATAGAGCAGAATTTTTAGAAATTATATACATATTCTTTATATGCTAATGATTATAAAAAAAAAATGTCTGTTTTTTTTTTTTTTTTTCTAATGAAAAAAAAAGATATGTGTGTGTAAATTCATAAAAAATATACCATTCGTTGTATGTCAATTCCAACAATTTCAAGTAACAAAATGAGAATATTTCAGAATTTAAAATATATGATTGGTTAGTCTAAAACAATGAACAAGAAACTAACATTAAATATTAATTCACACAAAATAAACATTGACAAAATCAAGCCCCCCCCCCCCCAAAAAAAAAATAAATAAATAAATAAAATAAAAATGAAATGAAATAAAATAAACAAAGAAATAAATAATACTTACCACAAGAAGTACCGGAATCATATCGGTAAATCATATCGGTATTTTAAAACATTTTGAACAAAAAATATATATATTTATTTACTTTCTTACGTCTTGCTGTTTAATATGATACACTTTTTATTTTTATTTTTATTTTTTTTAAACCAGACTTATTAAAAAATAAAGTTATTCTTAAGAACATAATATTTTAAACATAAAAAGTATTCTGGAAATAAGTAAAAAAAAAAAAAAAATATATATATATATATCCATTTTTCTTTTTTAAGACTTTTACTATCTAATATCAATGGCTTGAAAATGCATAAAATGATTATAATATTGTAGCTAGTAATTAAATATTATACTTCAAAAAATATAAATATCATTACTACCATTGTAATTTTATATACTTTATTTTAGCTGAATGCTGCCTGAATATGAAATAATGCTAAATAAATAGGCCGTGGTTAGAGAACTGGCAGCCGGGTAATTATTATAGACCCGGCAGTCTTTCGCATTTGCATATTAGAACTTTCAGGTATGGAATGAAGCTGAAGTGCCGTCTGACACAGATAATGAGTATTTTTTGAATGATTCTTATTCCTAACAGATAAATGCATAAAATTAAACAATAAATACGTCAGTCAAACATATAAGTCTGATGTGTATTTTAGCAATTGAGAAACGAAAAGCGCCGGTAGCTGTTTTTAAACCAGTCAACTTTGTAATCAATCCAGCTGGTGCTGCCATCTTTCGAAACGATTTGAAACCAAAGATTTTCAAATTTAACGTTTGGAGAAAACATGCAAATTTTAAAAATGAAATTTCTCGTACTATACTGATTAAATTAAAATTTAGATTATTTTTTAAAAATCCTAATATAATAATAGAAACTACTTTGGAGAAACCATGCAAAGTTGAAAAATTAAAATTGTTGTACTAACTGATTGAATATTTTATTTATTTTTTTAATATACTTAGGTTTTAAAAATTTGATTATAATACATTAGAATATCGGAGAGATCATGCAAAGTAAAAAAAAAAAACTTTTTTGTACTATACTGATTAAATTAAATTAAAAAAATATACATATTTAGTTTTTAAAAATCAAAACATAATAAAATATTAGAATAATCTTTCGAGAAATCATGCAAAGTTTAAAAATTAAATTTCTTGTAGTATAGTGATTAAATTAAAGTTTAAAAAAATATATTTAGTTTCTAAAAAATCCAAATATAATGATAAATTTCTATAACCTATGAAGAAACCATGCAAAGTTGAAAAATTATTTATTTATTTATTTATTTATTTATTACTGTACTAATTAAAATAAAAATTTTAAAAATATATTTAGTTGTTAAAAATCAAAATATAATATTATATTAAAATAATCTTTTAAGAAATCATGCAAGGTTAAAAACAAAATTTTTTTGTAGTACACCGATTAAACTAAAATTTTTAAAAATATATTAAGTTTTTAATAATATAAATATAATGTATTACAAATTAGTAATTATAAATTAGAATGGTCTTTGGAGAAACCACGAAAAATAGAAAAATTATTTTTTTCAGTTCTGTACTGATTAAATTAAAAATATTTAATTTTTAAAAATAAGAATATAATAACATATTAGAGTAATGTTTCGAGAAACCATGTAAAGTTCAAAAATTAAATTTATTTTACTATACTAATTAATTTAAAAATTTTACGGATAAATTTATTTTTTTAAATCCAAATATAACAAAACATAGAATTGTGATATATATATATATATATTTTTTTTTTTTTTCTGTAATGTAAAATCCCCCCCCCCCCATTTTACACACGTATATTTCAAGCATGTACATTATCAGATTTCTTAAATTTTAATTTTTAATTTTGATTGTGGAATAGTGTATGGTCTCAGAAATATCTCTAGCAATTTGAGAGATTTGTTTAACTAATTCAGCTTAATTATATAAATTATTTAACGAAAGACAACGTAGCAGATAAAGAAAAAAGTATAAGAGAAAATAAAACTGAATAATGAAACACATATTTAACGAGAAAAATAAAAAAAGAGAGAGTTAAAACCTAAAACATGGTCAATACAAATAAATGCGAATTAAAGCGGTAATATGAATTATCAAATGCATGTGTTGATAAGAGTCGTTCACTTTACTGGCAGATGAATAATAAATCACCTTGAAGTCATACTGCGAAAACGTCAGAACTGCCGGGAATATAGTAGAGACCCGGCTGCCGGTTCTCTAACCACTGCGAAATAAATAACTTGTGTCTTTCCAAAAATAAACAATTTTCACTATAAAACTAAGCAAAAAATAAGAATTGTGAAAATAAAATAGTTTAATAAAATTTGAAATAAGTTTAAAGATCAAACTAAAATATAATAATTAATCTCACTGTTATATTCAAATATATATAGGAAATTATTAATTTCGTTACTCAATATATTTATTTTAATCGAATCCAACAGGTATATGGATTGTTGCATAAGACAATATGGATGGGGGATAAGGAAAATCATCAAAATATGCGAAATGATTTTCAAGTTGTTGTGAAAATTTATCTTTGAACATGGCAAAACGATCAAGCCGTATATTGCCATGCAAAGGTATATGCAATACAACAAAGATATTGCATTCCCGCGCTTGAGTTTGCAAGAAGAAAACCAATTGACAAATAAAACTTTAAGTTCCTTATATTATAAAGACAGATGATTTTTTTTTTTTTTTTTTTTTTTTTTTTTTTTTTTGCAATAGATAGAAATGAGAAAATGAAAAACATTCAAGCATTAAAATATAAATTTCAAAATTTAATTGGTATCAAAACTGTGGTAAGAGTTTTTTTTTTTTTTTTTTTTTTTTTTTTTTTTAAACTTATTATTTTGTTAAAAAAATGTGTATATAAACATACCTAAAAATAAAATTTTAATATATTTGAAGCAGAGCAGAATATGTATGCAAACTGCTATAGCAAAAATAGAATAAAATACAAATGAATGTATATATATTTTTTTTTTATATCAAGAAATGAATGTATATTTATCACATAAAGAAATATATTATCATATCATCTTATATATTGGTTAAGGACGAAAGTTCTACCCGTTTTTGCATATGCAAATTTGCATTTGAATTGACGTCACACATGACACTGTAACGACGCAAATCGTCAGCCAATCAAACGTGTGGATGCCTCACATGTATAGTGGTGGACATAATTATAAGACACCTATTAAATTTGACAAATAGTAAAAGAAAAGATTCAGAACTTAAAAAGGTTTTTTCAAATACGTCAAAAACATAAATTTATTCTGTTATCACACGTAATTGTTTTACAGAAATGATATTTTTATAGAGTTTAATAAAAAAAAATTAAAAATACCATGGACAAAATTATAAGACACCCTAACATTTTAATTAAAACACCTGCTTTTTTTTTCGAAAATAATGTGCAATATACAAATTTTCTGCACGCTGTTATGACGTCATCAGTTAACTAAAGCAGACGATAACTGACTTCATGCATTTACAAACATGCCACGAGGTACAGGATTAAAAGAAGTGAAATTCGCGAAATTTGGAGATTAAATGGAACTGGTGCTTCAATTAATAATATTTCAAAAGTTATTAAACGCTCTAGATGTGCAATTAGAAATGTTTTGAAAAGAGGAATTAATGGATCGGAGATTAAAAGATCTGGCCGTACTCCTTGCTTGTCCTCGAGAGACAGACGCCATGTGCTTTCGCTCGGTACACAGAATAAGATGACCACTAGAGGCATTAAAAATGTTTTGAAACTGAATAGTTCAAGGAGAACCATTCGCAGGGTGTTGCATAATGCTTCCTATGTGAAATATAAAAAATTGAAAAAAAAACCACCGCTTCTAAGCCGGCACAAAATGGAGCGTCTAAACTTCCCTAAAAAAACTATGGCCTGGACCTCCAGATGGTACTCTGTGTTATTTTCTGATGAAAAAAAGTTTAACCTGGATGGTACTGACGTGTTTCAATATTATTGGCATGATTTACGACAGTCTCCTCATGTACTAATGAGCCGCCAAATCGGTGGAGGCTCAGTAATGGTTTGGGCTGGTTTTTCGGCTCAAGGGAAAACGGATATTGTTTTTGTGCATTCAAGAATGAATTCAGAAAAGTATAAGAATCTTCTTAAAGATCAACTAGCCATATACGGTTAACTTCTTTGTGGCGAAAACTACACTTTCCAGCACGATAACGCGCCGATTCATGCATCACACGAAACAAAAAAGTGGCTTCAGAGAAAAGTATCAATGTTCCCCCGTGGCCTTCTCGCTCCCCAGACTTAAAACCCATCGAAAACTTGTGGGAATCTTAGCTCGTGCGGTTTACCGAAATGGGGGGCAGTTTATATGTGTCGAAAACCTAAAGAATGCTATAAAATGTGCTTGGGAAGAACTGTCTTGCGATATTTTGTTAAAATTGATAGATTTGATGTCAAATCGAATCTTTCATGTTATAAAAAACAATGGCGGCTTCACAAATATTGAATAACCATGTTAGAGGATTTTCTTTTAGACCATTAGTGTCTGCTAATTATGTTGACCACTGTATTTGGAAAAATAGTTTGGTGTCTTATAATTTTGTCCATTATGTTTTTAAGTTTTTTCATTAAATTGTATGAAAATATCATTATTATAAAATAATTAATATATATGATAACAGAATAAATTTATGTTTTTGACGTATTTGATAAAACACTTTTAAATTCTGAATCTTTTCTTTCACTATTTGTCAAATTTGATGAGTGTCTTATAATTATGTCCACCACTGTAAATGCATCGTGTCTCATATAGTTAATTATCTCAAAAAAATATCAGAGGGTATGTAAAGTGAGAAGTAACATGTAAAGCGAGAAGGAACAAAACATTGTTTGTTATACGAGTTCGATAAAAAGAGTGCGGCAGCCGCAACAAGTCGCAATGTTTGTTAAGTTTATGGGGAGGATGCAATAGACGAAATCACATGTCGTCGATGGTTTCTTAAATTTAGGGAAGGAGACAAAATCTGCGAAGAACAGGCTAGGAGTGGACGGCCATCACACGTTGGAGATGCCGATATTGACCAAGCCATAAGGAACAACCCGAACCCAATCGTGCAAGAATTTGCGGAGACCTTCATCTTCAACGTACACCGGCCAACGGTCGAGAGACGGCTGATTAAGTTGGATTTTACGAGAAAGTTGGATTGTTGGGTTCCACACAACCTTACAGCTAATCAACGGGATGACCGAATCGCCACCTATGTTTCCTTGCTTTCCCGGTACAAAAATTACCCATTCCTGACACGAATTGTGACAGATGAGAAGTGGGTTATGTACCATAACGTAACGTAAAGCGTCGTAGGACTATGTGTCACCCTTCTGATCCGCCTGCATCGACTTTGAAAGCTGAACTTCATCCCAAGAAAGTGTTATTGAGTGTGTGGTGGGATGTGAAGGAATAATTCACTGGGAGGTCCTGTCACTCAACCAAATCATGAATACTGCCTTCTACTGTCTGCAGCTAAACAGGCTGCATTCAAATTTGGTAGCAAAGCGACCAGGTCTCATCAATCATCGCTATATTAGTCTTGTCAATCATCGCTATAATTTTGAAAACTACATTTGTAGATATTCTAAGCAGGAGAGATCAGAGAAGAATGACACAGTTGCAGCCAAATTCAAATTATCAATACATATTGGCATTTAATTTCATCGCCAGCAAGAACACATAGAAAGTGTTTTTTTTTTTTTTTTTTTTTTTTTTTTTTTTTCTTTTAAATACATTATACTCAAATTAAGCTAATCATTTTGAATACCCAGAGCAGGATTGCCATTAAGTGATAACCCTATGAAACCCCCAAAATTTCGCCAAATCTTCGTAATTAAAAATGGGAAACCGCAACGGTCAGATGCATAAAATATAGTTATAATTTAATTGTGTTCAAGCATATTTTTGACTAACTGATTAAAAGTACGTTAGCAAATTAGACTATAATTTAGGAGGAACATAAATGAAATAAGCCATTTGTTGTTCTTTATGAGACAAAATGACTATGAGATTTTGCAAGGAGATTGATTATATTTTACATTTATTTATTTATTTATTTTTATTGTTGGATAAAGAATTCGGGGGTTACTAAAGATTAATATTGAATACACGAGTGAATTATCGTAAAAAGCGATAAAATAGATTTGAATTAAACTTAAATAAAAAGTGTTAAATTATATGTAATTTCTACATCACAACCGCAAGTTAAAAAGCCAGTGTTTAAAAAATCATCGTATTACATTTACAATATAGAAGGGATTCAGAAAAAATTTTTGGTAACATAATTTCTTCAAATACAGTGCAACAACGAACAAACAAAGCACGTTTACGTGCCAGAAAATCTGAAAAAAAAATCCATTCTTAACGAAAAGAATTAGAAAGCATGACTTCACAGGGTTAAAAAAATTAAATAATGATCATTTAATTATTGCACTGAAGTGGTTCTATCTGATGAGTCAAGTTTAACTTATTTCGAGCTGACGGAAACAAGTAGATCTGATAAAGAAAATGCGACCGACTTAATGAAAATCGCACTTTTAAAACTGTGACACATTCTCCGTACATTATGACACGAAAGTGCGTAATTTTTGAATGAGTTGGGCAAATTTTTATGTTCAAGGGATCAATTAACTGGAAGAAAAACTGAGTCATTAAAAAATTTATGTCTGACCGACTATTTTGGTGGTATTTCAGACTTTTCCACAATCAGTAAATCAAGATGATAATGCACCTTGTTAGATGACACCTAGGGTACATTTATTTGATTTAAGTTGTTAAAATTACCTATCCATTCCCATGAACATCTACACTGTAAAAAGTGTGGAGTAATGTCACCAAAAAATTGGTGTTCAAATACCCAAAAATTGGGTAAACAAGAACTAAATTTCGTGTTTACACCGAATCAAGCGCTCAGATATATTTTAAATAGTGTAAATTAAAATTATAGTGCGTCAGAAACCAATGCCGGTGTACTCTTACACCAGATATTTTGTGCTTACACGCACACTCAATCTCAGAACACCAATTTGGAGTAAGTTTCAAAACTATCTCGTGCCAACGTCAGTTTGTTGTTTTGTTTTGGAATACCATTTTTCCGCCGACATGAAAAACTTTCGTTTTTAACTTTGCATGTCCCAGGTATGTGTATTTATATATTATTTTATTAAAATAATGTTAAATAAAGTTAAATATGCCTGTGTTCTTTGTGCTAATGATATTTAATGTAAGATTTTTATCTAGTGTAGGTTACTAAGCTTTACTAAGCCTAATTTTGTTTTATTCGTAATCATTTCTTAATGATATTCCATGCGTTCGTGTTTAATTTACTAAAGCAGTTGTTTAATAATATTTTTTAATTAGAGTATGTATTATTGATATATTGTGATCATCAATCGTAGCATTAAATTTTCTTTTTGAAATAGTTTGCAATTGTAGTGATAAATAATTTTTACATCGAAATACCTTGTAGCGACCTTAATATCGTCGCCATCCTTATTTAACTTAAGTTTATCTTGAAGCTGAAACTTAATTACTTAATGAAGTTATGAAATAACACAAAGTCAGATTTATAAAATCAATGGAGCTTTTATTTGAGCTTAAACAAAAAGGCGGGCTTTGGACTTTATATTTAGTATCTTTGTAACTTAAGATGGGCAGCCATGCTAACTACTTTAACTTTAAATCATTAACCACCATAATTTTAACTACTACATTCAACTTCAATCACCCTCGCGGCTCAGTAACCTTTCGATAGCAGGAGGATTCCCTGACACCGCTATCAACTCGACTTACATTCAACTCACTAACTTATTCTCCTTCCAACTAACTCTAGCCGCTAACCTCCCTACCATTAACCTCGAAAACAATCTTCCTTCTCCTTTTATCTATCTCACTTTCTAAAATATTTGCATATCGTGAATTACAATTTCAATTTAGGATGAGAACTAACTCTACTACTCGACTTGAATCCTAAAACAGCACATTCACGTTTTACCCGCAAAGTGCGAGTTTTAATTGTAGCACTTTGCTATACCTGACAACCTGTAATGAACCAAAAACGCAATCCATACTCTCACTATAGCTTTCATTAGTTAAACCATATTAAAGCTTAATAAAATTTATTTCTTTCAAAAATAATCATTGACATAGATATAAAAATTACGAATCATCTACCTATATAATAAAATAAGATGTGTGTGTGTTAATGTGTATTTGTATACGGAGCTTAAAAAAAAAAAAAAAAGGCTAATCGCAGCGAGATATGGTTTGTTATGACTTATTTCTTTGACACAAATGTGCACGATGGTTTTTTATGACTTGTTCGAAGCTCGATTTTCGAATTTTTGATTAGATATCTTAAAATTATTTAAAATATGAAAATAATAACTTGGTAAATATTCGCTTCTCTGTTTAATTTTTCTATAGTTTATTCTTCTATTTTAATCGTCTGCTTTTCTCAGTAGCGGCTATTAAACTGCTTAATTTTTATCTATTTATTTCATTCATTTGAAAGCGAAATCTTGTTTTCCTTTTATTATTAACACTTTCCAACAAGGATGAAAAGTGTTAATAACTTCGGTTTGTCTGTCTGTCTGTCTGTCCGTGCTCTAACTCCCGTAAATATTTAAGGAATTTCTTGAAACTGATATATGTTATTCAAGTTCACTATCGGACGTTCCCTATTGAAAATGGAGTTTATACGTCTACAGGTTTGTGTACAGGGACGCCCGAAAGTATTTCAAAGCATTGTGTTCTACGAGAGGTATTTCTATAAACCATATTTTCATACCTTTACTTTAGACATATCTTAATGAAATTGAAATATGTTATTCAAGTTCACTATTGGATGTTTCCTGTATAAAATGGAGGAAATACCACCACTGATTTATGTACAGGGACACTCAAAAGTATTCCAAAGCATTGCGTTCTATGAGAGATATTTCTATAAATCAAATTTTAATAACTTTACTTTCCACGAAGTTTTAGGAAATTGAAATATGTTATTTATATGCACAAAAGAATGCTTTGCATAGAATATAGCATGATTAGCATTAGATTTACAGGGTGGCACAAAAATATCCAGTTATATTAAAAGCTATTAATTAAAAATTCCTAGAATTGTACTTTCGTTTACGTTAAGAGTTTTTAACACTTTCTAACATTTTTTAAGTGTGAATATGATTTAAGTTTTGTGTATCTGCCTGTCCGTCTGTTTGTCTGCATGTCTGTCCGCGCTCTAACTCCCGTAAATATTTAAGGAATTTCTTGAAACTGATATATGTTATTCAAGTTCACTATCGGATGTTCCCTATTGAAAATGGAGTTTATACCTCTACTGGTTTGTGTACAGGGACACACGAAAGTATTTCAAAGCATTGTATTCTATGAGAGGTATATCTATAAACCTTATTTTCTTACCTTTATTGTAGACATATCTTAATGAAATTGAAATATGTTATTCAAATTCACTATTGGATGTTTCCTGTATAAAATAGAGGAAATACAACCACCGATTTATGTACAGGGACACTCAAAAGTATTCCAAAGCATTCCGTTCTATGAGAGATATTTCTATAAACCAAATTTTAATAACTTTGCTTTCCACGAAGTTTTAGGAAATTGAAATTTGTTATTTATATGCACAAGGAAAAAAAATGCTTTGCATAGAATATAGCATGATTAGCATTAGATTTACAGGGTGACACAAAAATATCTATTTATATTAAGAGCTATTAATAAAAAAATGCTAGAATTGTACTTTCGTTTACATTAAGCGTTTTTAGCACTTTCTAACATTTTTAAGTGTGAATATGATTTCAGTTTGTGTATCTGTCTGTCTGTCTACCCGCGCTCTAACTCCTGTAAATATTTATGGAATTTCTCGAAACTGATATATTTTATTGAAGTTCACTATCGGATGTTCTATAATGAAAATGAAGTAAATATCTCTTCTGATTTGTGTACAGGGACACCCCAAAGCATTCGAAAGCATTGTGTTCTATGTGTATTATATGTGTTCTATGAGTGTTATTTTTATAAATATATGTTATACATTATGTTAATTTTATAAATATATTTAATGGCTGCATTTTCTTTTGCGTTAAGCCTTTTTAACATTTTACAAAATGCCTAAGAGTAATTTTAAAATCAATTAGTCTATCTGTATATTTTTCAGTCCTTCTGTCTGTTGTATGATAACGTAGGCAAAGAATATTAAACGTTATTCGATGCAACTATTACGTACAATTGAAAATGTTACTAATCAATGCGTACTGCATGATTTTTCTTTCCTGTTTTATTATATTTATTCAAAATTAAATGGTAATGCAACTGACACAATTAAGTATGTTAAATTTAAAATTCAAAAAAGCATTTATAACAGTTATGTATAATTTTTATAGTATATATGTATACATATATATATTATTTATTCTTTAGTTATTTATCTACTTCCTTTAATATGTATATATATATATTGATTTATAGTATTTATCGAGGGAAAATGGTAGTATATATGGTAGAAAGGATTACACTGATTGTAATTTAAGTTTTATTAAGTTTTATTTTGTTTTAATGTATTTAATTCCTTTTAAAAGAAAATCTACTTTTTTATTTATTATATAGGTCGAAATTAAAGAGTAATATAATGTGCGGACTATAATAAACTTGGTTCAAAAACTAAAATATTAAATAGATGCTGAGATACGGTCATGTTTAATATCGCAGTTATTAGATGATAGCAGATCTACCAGTCGTCAATAAATACCCAAATTGAAGTGCCCGGAAAAATCCTTTCTGCAGGCAGCGGGGACCTGGACCCGATGCAGGGTGGTGGGGGTAAAAAAGGCTGACGTAGGCAATGGGTACCCAAAAAGCGATTTCAATGTAGGTATTTATATATATATATATATATATATATATATATATATATAATGTGATATAAAAAAATAAATAGTGATTCAATTCTTTTGAAAATTCATTTAAATATAGTGACCAGCAAAGCGAGTGTATCCTGCTAGTTGTATAATAAACAAAACTGTTCTTCTTTCTTTTTCTCCTGAATACGGTAATTAGTTACACAATAGCCGATGTTCCGATTCTACATTTATTTTGTTTGTGTTTGAGATAAAATTCGAAGACGAGAAATCGGTTGGTTTGGGAAAGAGGGAGGATATTTTGATTCTCACTCTCTCCTTTTTTTAATAGCATAATTCGTTCACTTTTTTATGCACGATTAAACGTGGTTAATAAATTAATACTAGACTTGAAATTCTAGATGAGCGAGAAGATGATAAACGAAATATATTTGAAGCATCTATTAACAAACATTAATTCTTCTTATATGCATTTATACTTATCTATATATTAATCTAAAATTTATTATTATTTTAACTACTTAAAAGTTTTAAATTTGCATAATAAATAAATAAATAAAATAAATAGTTATCCATTTGAATAGGGCCCTCCAACGGCCGAGCGGTTCTGCGCTCAAAGCTGGTAGATGTGAGGTGCCGGGTTCGATCCCAGGTCGTGCTCTTCGGTTTAGCCGTTCGGTATTTTCCGTAGATTTCTCCACAGCTGTGTAAATACGGGCTTAGGAACCCTTAGAAAGACCTCCACGGGAGGCACTTTTCCTAAGGCCTAGGACCCTAGAGCAGTCAATCGGCCTTATTCCCAAACACCCATTTGAAGAGTTTCATAATGTAACAGCATTCATACTAATAGATTTGTAAATATAGTTTTATGTATGGCAGTAGCAATTTATCACTTCAGTTAAATCGTTCGTCTGAAATTCTAATAACATAGAATTAATAAACATTGTTTAAGCTTTCGCTCTAGATAACTATTTTATTGTAATTAAGTACATTTATGCACCTTTCCTAATGATTAAAAACGCATATGTGGTTTTCCTATAAAAAAATAAGAATTCATAATGTTCTTTATTAAATAGGTTTATTTAATCTTTCAAAAAAGCATTTTGCACCGCATTAAGAAAGATGACACAAGTGAAAAAAATGACAAATTTGAGTTTCTATCAATAAAAATATGTATGAAGTACCACAACGGGCATGAAATGCGACGCATCTCTATTTCCAAATTTGGATAAAGTTCGAAATATAGAGGCAGTTGCGTCAGTTTTATTACAGTTTAGTCAGTGATTTATCATTATTTTAAATAAATTTTTCTCAAATGCTACATTTTTGAGTTCTGTAATATTTCTTGCCAGGGTGTGTTATTATTCTACAGAGATATCAGTTACTTTATAAATCATGTTTGTATTTTGTAATTTATAATTTGTGAATTTAGTAACCATTGGAATCGAAAAGGTTAGAGAACTCTGTATCTATAATATATTAGGACTTATAATGAAATGCTAAACTATACCTCAGAAACCTTGGCGGAAAAATATAAAAATAGAATATTTTCTAAAAAATGTCAGACTATCTTTAGGATCTTAAAAAATATAGATAAAAGACATTTTCGTAAAACTAATTTTTTCTATTATTAAATAAGTAAATAGGATATTTTTACTTTCTCTTACCCATGAGGTAGAGAAAGTATTGTTTTTGGGTTAAATTTTCGAACGCAAGTTTTTGTTATATTTACATGTTCTGAGGTCCCCTGAATATGAAAATCATGTTTTTAGCAAGTGGTCTGTGTGTATGTGTCTGTCTGTTATCATCATATCTGAAAAACAAATTAAGGCAGAAAGTTCAAACTTGGTATCCTAAATGTGTATCATATAAGGATGATACACTAAACTTTTCGTTAAGATCAAGCAAATGGTTCGTGTACAGGGACACTCAAAAGTATTCAAATACGTTACGTCTATGCGGGAAATTGCAGGTAAGTAGAGTTTAACATGTATAGTCTGCACTAAACCAAATGAAACGAACATATATTTTTTGTAATAGAGATAGTCAACAGGGAAAAAAAAAATTGTGTATGTAGGAGCCTCGCCTCCCCCGTGAGGGGGGGGGGGGGGTTCCCTCCTCGAGGGAAGTAAATTTTCATGATGGGTATCTTTCAAAAGAGCTCGCCAATACCTTTAAAACGAATGGTTGAACCATTGATCTGCGATAATTTAAAACAAAGTTATCGATTTTTTTTTTTTTTTTTTTTACTTTTAACGAAAAAAAAACTTAGAAAAAAAAAATCTTTTTTTTTTTTTTTTTTTTTTTAAATATTGAGAATGAAATGGACTTTTTTTTTGGATATTTGGTGTTATACTACTTCTCTAATATGGAAATCGTCTGCATTATCATAAAAGATAATTTTTTTAAATAATAATTTTAATAATTTTTTTTTTAATAACCGAATTAAATTCTATATAAATGTAAGAGCATTAACGAAGCGGGGTGTTGATGGGGGCTGTAGCCCCCCCTCACACAGAACTAATTATCATATAAAACTCTCCCGAAGCCTAATTTGAATTGTTTAACATAGGTTTACATAACGTCGTTATCTTACCTCTTAATCTCCAACCTGTATTTATAGTATTACATTTCAGGGTAAGAGAAAGTCGTGTGAGTGACACACCAGATTATTTTTCTTTTCATTTAGAAGTTAAGCAAACAATGTTATTATACACCATATAGCATTTACTAAAGTACCTTTGTTTCTAATTTATTTATGCTTTAATAGTATGAAGGAAGTTATTTTGTAAACACTGTAAAATATATTTTGTGTGGTGTGGTTGTTCAAATTAATAGATTTTTTTTTATTTTTACATTTTTTGGATTTTCTTTAAAAATACTGGATAAATTGGCACTGGCGTGGGACTTCAGACATGCAAAAAATAAAAATAAATAAAAATAAATAAAAACACACCTTTTCCACTATCCATTTAGTTCAGAGTGCAATTAAGGCACCAACTACAAAATGAAGAAGAGCGCACATACTTTGAATCACCCTGTATCATAAAAAGCTACAAATGACTTTTAAGTTTAACACATTGTTGCACATACTATGTACAGTCGCCAAAAAAAAAAAAAAAAAAAAAAAAACGAATTTCGCCGTAAATTATCGTAGAAACATGCGGCTGGTACCTATCGATCTGTCTAGATAACGTCTAGATCTTAATGGTATAGTTAGATGCTGCTTAAGGGGTCATCTATATATTAAAACAAGCATAAACTTTATTGTTTTCAACCCCTATTTTTGACCTCATATTCAGATTTCTGAGATCAAGGCGGTTCGGAAAACATACCTATGTATATACTTTAAATCAATTATAAATAGAGTTACACGTGAAAATGTGTTAGGCGTCCGTCTATACATTTAGAAAAAAAAAATCTTGATCTACCACAAAATAGACATTATTTATTAAGTTTCACACCGGAAAAAAATACAGAAATGTTAATTATAAAAAAAAAAAAAAGAAAAAAGAAAAAAAAAAACTATGTCAATTCGAATAACTCTCTTTGTTAGTTTATGAATTAAAAGTTTTTTATTGGTTTATATTTATTTAACATCGAATAGTTAAATACATCACTTCATACGAAAAAATATTAAATAGCTTTAAAAAAAAAAAAAAAAAAATGTTTAATATTTAAAAAAAATAATTATATACTTCTGTTGGGTATATTTTTTATTTTATGCAGTAAGAACCGCATGAAAGGGTTACTGTAAAGTTTTACATTTAATTTTAGGCGTACAAACCAACAATATATAATATACAAAAATATAGATAACGAGATTTAAGCTAAAATCTGAGAAGGATATGTAACACTTTTGCGACCACGCGACCGCTGATGAAGCTCCACGTCATTGTAAATCTGAAACTCCTCCAGTGGGCGTTTCTTTCACAATTTGTGTGTTACTATATTTCTTAAGAATATTCCTTATATTCATATTTATATGAACAAAATAGTATGAATGCAAATACTTTCAGTAGAAGAGTATAATAATTATGTACAGTGGAACCTGTCTAAATTGACCACCCTAGGGACCGGCTAAAATGGTCACTATACGCAGGTGGTCACTTTATAAAGTCTCTTTAACCCATATTGGATCACTCATTAAACGAATCATTAGAAAAATGTAATTTTTTAAAAACATGGTCAGTATAAGATACTTACACATATAAAAAAGAAAAAATTAAAAAATTATAATAATTTTACAAATTTTTTTATTTTGTTTGTTAGTCCAAAAAACACTCTCTACACAGTCCAAAAGTGAGCATTTTGCAAATTGTAAAGATTTTTATGAATGGAAGTCCAAAAAACAATCTCTACATCCAACATTGCACATGTTGCAAATTGTAACAGGTTTTTTATTGCATGATTTCAGTTGACATCGTCTTTGACGACCATTTGGATTTTTCACTAGCACATGCTCACTATTTAGCAGAAGAAGTTCTTTATTATTCTGCAGCATTAATATTTTTTTCAAATTCCATTTTTCACAGTAATTTAATTAATTTAGTCTATTTCTAAAAATTTATGTCAAGTTTTTTGCAGATTTTAAATGTTTCTTTTACATTATTGACATTTAATTCAACTGTCCTATAAATAGGACGGCGGTCCAATATGGGTTAAAATTGGAAAATTGTCACTTTAGTCAGAAAAATGGTCACTTTAGTCAGGTGGTCACTTTACCAAGGTGGTCACTTTTACAGGTTCCACTGTATATTCATTTGTAAAATAAATATGGATATAGAAAACCTCGTTCTGACATAATGTAGTTTCAATGAATAACGCCCACAGGCGGAACAGACTATCTAAAAGACAAAAACATGCGGTCGCGAAAGTGTTTAATATTCAATAAAAAGGAGATACTGTTCAAAATCATTTCTATTTTAGGTAATACGTCACGTCTTTATATGTGACACAAAATTAAAACTTAGATGCCTTGTATAAACTTAGCATTAAAAGTAATAACGCATATTACTTTGTTTTAAATTCTTTTTCCATAATAAATCTGACGCCAGTTTTTGCCGTGATTAGAATATTCGGAAATAAATAATAATGCGCTTTGATTCAATAACAGATTTTAAAAACTTAAAAAAAAAAAAAAAAAAAAAAAAAAAACTATTTTCCACTATATTATTTAGTATTAAGAAACATTTAATAAAAATTTAATATCTTATTACAAATGCGAAAATGTCACAACAAGATTAAAACAGAAAATTTGTTTTAAAAAATCTGGTAAAAATAAAAAATATTAATTATATTAATTTAAAAAAAGGAAAAAAAAGTATTGTTCACTGCGTATCCTCGTCTTACCGCGTTTTCTAAATCATGACATTTAACTTGAGGTGCACGAATCCTAGAATAATCAAGTAAAAAAAAAAAAAAAAAAAAAAAAAAAAGAAAAGAAAAAAAAGGCAGCAAGGATAAAACAGAATTTTAGCTGTGAGAAACTAGAAAAAGTTATGTAATATTTAAGAACAAAGACTTAACATTTCAGAATCGAGTAAACCCCTTTTTGAAACGGAAGCCACGCCTTTACACAATTTTTCTAAAACTTTACATTATAAAACAAAATTATTTTACATACTTCCAATTAAATCATTTAAATTTTGTCTTCAGCATTCAATGTAGTAAATGCCATTGACATTTATGCATACCAGCGTCACATATAGAGTCATATACGAGTATGCAAACTAGTTTTTTGTATTACTGTTTCCGCAATATAGAGGCGGGGCTTCATTTCTTTTGGAATTCTTTCCCAATCTCTTGCCTGCATTGCGATAATTTTATAAAAAATAAACCAATTTGTATAATAAACATCGAAATGTTCTTTAGAAAACAATTAGAGTAATATAAAGGTAAATTAAAATAGTTTTTCGTCAAAATGTATAGAGATATTGACTCACAGAGGATACAAATTATAACAAGTGACGCCCCCCTAACAGCAGTAAAAAATGAAATATCACTGTAACTCAAAAAATAATGTTAGGAACGAGCTGTAAAATTGGAAACCCATGTTTTTGATGATGCCCGTTCTATTCGTGCAAAAATTAACGTAGGTCATAATTTATAATTTTTTCAAATATGAATTTATTAATAATTTTCATAATTCAAAAAATGTTTTTTTATCAAAAATATACTTGGAATATGTTTGGATCACTTCATTCTAACGCATAAAAAAAACAGAATTTGAATATAGTAATTTTTTGGGAAGATATGAATGAATGTTTGTCACATTCATTTAACATTAGCATCCCCAAACTTTGACAGCTTATAACTCCATGAAAAATTGAACAAAATATATAAACTATACCGTTTTCCGCGATGATTTGATCCAAAGAATTCAAATAAATTACAAAAAATGGGGGTTACCATTGAAAAAAAATGAAGTTGATGCCAGTTTTAATATGTAGACGACCCCCTAAGCAAAATGTAACTATGCCATTATAAACCAGACGTTATCACAAATCGATTGGTACCAACCACATGTTTCTACGACAATTTATGGCAAAATTAGGTGGGGGGTGGTTTTTTTTTTTTTTTTTTTTTTTGTGATTGTACAATATAATTTTTTTTTCCAAAAATTATTATTATTATTATTGTTATTTAACTTTTCTGCTTATAATTAGAACGTATTTCCATAAATCTTTACAAAATTTTCAGAAAATTTGACAGAATATTAGAGAAATATTATTCTGAAAAATAATTTTCCACGTGTAATATTCGCTGAGATATGAGCATTTAAATTTTATATTAGTAAATTTGTTTTATTGCGCATGCGTGGAAGATAGAAAAATTATTATCACATAGGTTAAAAGCTAGACATATTGAGCAACTTTTGTCAAAAGCTCATTTGGACAGAGTAAAAAATAAGTAAACTGTCGTCAAAAGAACGAGGCAGATTTTAGGTGTTTTCCAGAGTTAAAATTTCATAAGGGCTTTTACCCATGCTGAGTATTTAATTTGAAGATCCACTTATTTCTACTACGTTGCAAAAGTCCTTTTTTGTGAAAAATCCCTTATAGGCTTGTAACTTTAACATATTTTTATTTATTATAATAAATCATCATTATCATAAATTTTATTTTTTATCATAAGGGTTTTTTCACAAAAAATAACTTTTGCAACGTGATTGAAATAGTTGGATCTTCAAATTAAATATGCGGCATGGGCAAAACCCCTTATGAAATTTCAACTCTAGAAAATACCCAAAATCTGTCTGGTTCTTTTGCGAACAGTTTGCTTAATTTTTACTCTATGCAAATGAGCTTTTGACAGAAGTTGCTCAATATATCTAGCTTTCAGCCTACACTGTGAAAAATATGTCCTATTTGCTGCCAGAAATTCTCTGTAATTTGAGTAAATACGCGTAATTAACGAAAAAATTATGTTGTCAGAACGTATTTTCTCAAATTACAGAGAATTTCTGGCATAAAATAGGCCATATTTTTATAGTGTATGCAATAAAAAATTTTCTATCTTACACGCATGCGCAGTAAAACAATATTTACTAATATAAAATATAAATGCGCATATCTTAGCGAATATTACACATGGAAAATTTATGTTTCAGAATAATGTTTCAGAATAATGTTTCAGAATAATGTTCAGAATAATGTTTCAGAATAATGTTTTGTCAAATTTTCTGTAAATTTTGTAAAGTTTTATGGAAATTCGTTCTAATTATAAACAAAAATGTTTTCAAAAAAATTATATTTACCTAAATAATTGCACATCTTCCGCTCCAAAATATACAAATATTCTACATAGTATGTGCAATAATGTCTTAAAGTTACAAGCCATTTGTAGCTTTTTAAGATAGAGGGGGAACCAAAGTATGTGCGCTCTTCTTCAATTTGTGTTTGGTCCCCTAATTGCACTCTGAACTAAATCGATAATTGAAAACGTGAGTTTTTAAATATTCTTTGCAAATCTGAAATTCCGGGCCATTTTGTCTTGTATTTTTTGAGAAAATCCAAAAAATGTAAAAAGAAAAAAAATTCTAATAATTTGAACATCCACTTATACTATACACCAAAATTGGTGGCAACTACTCTACACCAAAAATAGTGCAATGAAAATTTTTTAGTGTAATGAAACAATACTTTTTTGGTGCTTTCCTACACCAAAACTAAATGTGTTTCATAACACCAGAAATTTTATTACACCATTTTTGTCGTAAAGTAGTTGCCACCAATTTTGGTGTGCAGTCACACAAAGATTTTTTACAGTGTATAATTTCGTAAGTTATCATAACTTTTTTTGTTTAAAGTTAAATCCCACAAAAAATAGCGTAGAATTTCTTCTTTACTAGACCTGAAAATAGTCCTAATCTCAATCCGCTCGAAAATGTTTAGTCTATAAAAAAGGATGGGGATTCAAAATTTGTAGTCTACAACTTTGCAAGAACTAGAAAAAGTTATTTATGAAATTTAACTCTGTGAAATTTCTGAATTTCATGTTAAAAAAACTGTAAAATACTATGCTATTGCGCATTAAAGCAGTAATTCTATATGAAGGTGAAATTATCCAATGCAAAGCACATATTTTTATTAAGTAATTGTTTAGATCTAACAAATAAATAGTTTTATTTCATACATTAAAATATAACGAATTTATTTCATATAATAAATCATAATAGAATACAAAATATATGTTTATTACATTACGTTTAAAAAGAACATTTTATGTAGATTTTTATTAAATACTTCGTAGAGTATAATAAAGCGAATTATTTAATCAAAAATATACATAGGTATCATGTTATGGCTTCCTTATTATACAAACATAGCAGTTTTATTTGTTTCAATCGTTAGTTTTTAAGTTATTACAAACACAAAAAGTATAAGTCTTTTTTTTTTTTTTTTCCCTTAGTGTATTAATAACTCCTTATATATTCGAGATATCCTCACAAAACTCTACACGCGTATAAAATATGACATTTATAACCATATCTAAAATTTGAAGTTCAATCCACGGTAACCACAAATACTTTTTATTTTATTTATTGGATTTGTTATTCGTCCCCTAAGGACCTTCGTGGCAAAATCTCTGCTGTAAAATATGAGGAAAGATATGTTTTCCTTATTCCAAAGATTCAATAACAACACATAAAGTATTTTTCAAGATATTCAACAAAACGTAAAAAAGCGAAAGTGTGTCCATTATTTTATCCAACACTATATTCACACTTTCGCTTCTCCTTAAAGAAAATAGTTATATTTCTATTGAAAATAGACACTATAGTTAAACTGTCAGGTATATCGGAAAGTTTTTTGAAGTTATTTCTGTAAATTGAAGTTATTTCTGTAACATCTAGTTTTTTTTTTTCTCTCTCTCTCTCTTTTTCTAATATGCCGAACATAAAAACAGTGTTTCTCAACTATTTTTTTCTTTTTTCCTTCTGCCACCGACCATTAAAAGTTTTTTATTGGCTATTTATACTTCGAAAAAGATCAGAATGAAAAGGGTAAGCGCTAAAATGTAAAACCATGCATAAAACTGGTGATAACTGAAAGTTTTTAATTTTTGTCATGGTACTTTTACAAAACTGGAAGAATCCTTATGACATACACTATCTGTCAATAAGTATTTAGACACTTTCGAATTTAGACGTTTTGTCAAACATCTTGAAAAGTTCTTGAGGAATTGTCTTGAAACTTTCGACGCATAAAGAACATGTTGTACCTCAAATATTTCAGCAAACGTTATGTACGGAAGAATAAAAGGGGACTAGTAAAAAATTAAACAAAAGTCAAAATGTTTTGGATCACCCTTTAAAATGTAATGCTGCTTGAGGATTGTTCAAATTATCTATATAAGTTTTTATGAGGCTAGCACATATATTCATGGAGATATAACGGTTTATTTAGAAAATTGCAAAGAAAAAAAAAATCCACTTTTTTTATTATAACACCTAGCGTATTAGACACAGTGCAAAGCCATTTTTAAGAAACTTCTCATACTATATTAGACACAGTATACTACAATCAGAATGTAAAAAATTTAAATGTCTTAGCAATTTGAACATGTTTACTAAATAATATTTAACTACGCATGCGCAAGCTCTAGCGAAATTTCATTTGCATAATTTAATAGCAAAATGTATTGAGTTACTCATATGAAAGCCCCAAATAAATATCGTGAAATTCAAAAAATTTGAGAGATGGAATACACAGAATTTCAGTTTCTCTCAAAACAAAAGCTAAACTATAAGGTGTTTTACGCATATTTTTATTTTGATTCAATCAGTGTCCAATGGTAATAGAGTGTTCGCTGATTATAAATAAATATTTATAAAACCCTCTATCATTTTCCTTTTTTTTTTTTTTTTTTTTTTTTTTTTTCGAGAGGGCGAGAACTGAAATTCTTTCCATTCTATAACTCATAATTTTTTTTGAATTTACAAGATATTTGTTTGGAGTTTTCATAAAAGTAGCTCAATACCCTTGGCTATTAAATTATGCAAATGAAATTTTTTAAAAGCTTGTGCATGCGTAGCTAAAAATTATTTAGTAAACATGCTCATATTTCGTAAGGTATTATATGCTGTGTCAGTGTAGTATGCCAAGTTTCCTGAAAATGGCTTCGCACTCTGTCTGACTCCTTACGTCTTATAATAAAAAAAAGGCAATTTTTTTCGCAATTTTTTAAAGAAACCGTTATATCTTCATGAATATATGTGCTATTTCATGAACATTTATATAGATAGAACAATCCTCAAAATCACACGCTGCAGGAAAAATGCATTTCAAACGTTACCTTTTACAGGATGATCCAATATATTTTGACTTTTATTTAAGTTTTTACTGGTCTCCTTTTTCTTTTACGGACAAAACTTTTGCGGAAATATATGAGGTATAACATGTTCTTTATACGCCAAAATTTCAAGAAAACTCCACTAAATTTTTTCTAGATATTTGATAAAACGTCTAAATTCGAAGTGCCCAAATATACTTATTGGTAGATAGTGTCTTTACATGTTTAGGAATTATCAAATCATTCTGAATTACTCTAAGATAGTCCTTAAGAAGAATCATCTACGGTTTAAATAAGATAATTTTACTGACATCGTTTAAATTTCTAAATTTAATCTGTATGTTTAATTGTTCAGCAATAATAAATTTAGATGTGTCGTGAAGTAGTATTTAAAGCTGATTGTCTAAAGAAATTGAGGACCAAAAACAAATAATTACAAAAGACCAAGTTGTTCCTACATCGAGTTGAAAAAAATTAAGCATAACCCTACATAAAGTGAAAAATAATAATAATAATAATAATAATAATAATAATAATAATAAAAAGGCTGTGTGAAAGTAACATTGCACCTAACGATTAAACTTCGCTTTAATTCTTGAGGTATATTATACTAAATATATTGTATCAAGTATATTTCAAGTGTATTATTAGTATACTATAATTTTTGTTCTATTATTATGTAACAGTTTAAAACACCAGTCAGGAATTATTGTAGAAAAAAATTAACTAAAAGTATTTCGGGATATCTTTGTAATTTGATAAACTCTGTGTATATATATAGGGGAATGTGTCCCGTTGTGGGCACAGTTTTGATTTTGGCTTGTAATTTTTGATAGAGTAGATATTATGCAAACATATAAATACCAATGGAAAGCTAGCACCCTTAGCTAACTTCTGATGAAGTAACTGTATTGATTTCGTCAACAAGAAAAAAAAACTTACCACCAATTTTGTGAAGTAGTCATTTTTGGTCAAAAAACTTCTTGTACCCGGTTGTGGACACACTTCATAAATCCGCTAAAAATTGGGGGGGGGGGGAAATAAGAAAAAGCACCATAAATACAGAAAACAACAAAATTTATTCATTTTTTAAGGATTCGGTGGCCAAAATAATAACAGAAAAGGGTTTTCCCCAATTTTATTCGTCATCTTCTTCGTCTTCCAAATCACCATTGCTTTCAAGTAAAATAATTTGCATTTATATTGGCACACCGGAAATGCACCAGAGGATCACACTCGTTGCATTTGATTGAGATGGTTCTTGTTAGGTGTAGTGGCAGGTGCTTCAAACAGATAACAAAGAAGTCGACAACATTATCAGATTGTGGAGACTCCAATTTTTAGCGAGTTTGGCCGGTACTTTGACAGGTAGGTTTGCCTTACTAACTTCATGCTTCTTCTGGAGGGACTCAGGTGGTGCAAGGAAGTCCATTTTCTCCTACAGTAGATTTTATGGATTTTTTATTTATTAAGTACTCATAAATGGTTTTAACCAGCGCATTAAAATCCATTCCTTTTGGATCGGTTAACTTTTTCAGGGTGACATTGCTAAAAAAGCCTAAACAGACATAAAAACAATACAATTTTTAATAAAATCACACAATCAACTGTGGAAGGAAATCATATTTATTGAAATTTAATTTTTCCGACTGAGTGAAAATAATGCCTGGACCGGGACTCGAACCCCGGATCTTTGACTTACAAGGTCAAGGCTCTACCAATTGAGCTATCCAGGCCGACATCCCGGTCAGCATTACTCACTCAGACAACCTTTTAGGCAGAAACAATCTGGTCTATCATTTAGATAGCTCAACAGAAATAAGCCGCAGGAAGTGGAAAACACCATTAAACAATGGGAGAAAGAAATACAATTTTTAATAAAATCACACATTCAACTGTGGAAGGAAATCATATTTATTGAAATTTAATTTTTCCGACTGAGTGAAAATAATGCCTGGACCGGGACACGAAGCCCGGATCTTTGACTTACAAGGTCAAGGCTGTACCAATTGAGCTATCCAGGCCGACATCCCGGTCAGCATTACTCACTCAGACAACATTTTAGGCAGAAACAATCTGGTCTATCATTTAGATAGCTCAACAGAAATAAGCCGCAGGAAATTGAAAACACCATTAAACAACGGGTTATTTCTGTTGAGCTATTTAAATGATAGACCAGATTGTTTCTGCCTAAAAGGTTGTCTGAGTGAGTAATGCTGACCGGGATGTCGGCCTGGATAGCTCAATTGGTAGAGCCTTGACCTTGTAAGTCAAAGATCCGGGGTTCGAGTCCCGGTCCAGGCATTATTTTCACTCAGTCGGAAAAATTAAATTTCAATAAATATGATTTCCTTCCACAGTTGATTGTGTGATTTTATTAAAAATTTCTTTCTTTCTCCCATTGTTTAATGGTGTTTTCCATTTCCTGCGGCTTATTTCTGTTGAGCTATCTAAATGATAGACCAAATTGTTTCTGCCTAAAAGGTTGTCTGAATGAGTAATGCTGACCGGGATGTCGGCCTGGATAGCTCAATTGGTAGAACCTTGACCTTGTAAGTCAAAGATCCGAGGTTCGAGTCCCGGTCCAGGCATTATTTTCACTCAGTCGGAAAAATTAAATTTCAATAAATATGATTTCCTTCTACAGTTGATTGTGTGATTTTATTAAAAATTGATTGTGTGATTTTATTAAAGATAGACGTGGCGTACTTGACGAATGCGAGCGATGCGCGCGCAGCGCAGCCAATCACAGCCATTATCGTTTCCCGCTATTTCCTTCAGTCTGCTCATGCCGCTACCTCGAATCAGTACTACATTGTGTTGTACTTCTTTTTCCTTATTTTTCTGTCTACTTTTGCATTCAGTGTTTGTACATGAATACGACAGTTATTGATACAATGGATGTGCCAAAGAAAGTTGGTATAGGTACAATAACTAGAAAAGATTTTGAGTGCCCTATTTTTGGACACCCACGAGACTTGTTACACAGCAAGCCTCCTACTCATGAAGGTGTCCTTCGCTGCTGCTTTCAACAGAGATTCAACCTAACTGTGACAATAAACAAGAAGAGTGTATCTTTTTCAAGAGTAGCCTCAACAGTGGCAAAGAAAATTATCGGTTTATATGACAAAGCCTCGATCACAACTGTTACGGAGTACAGAGTCATCCAGCTAATTAGTTCTTACTACGAATCATACAGTAAACTCAGAAAATCGTTTCATCTTGAAAAAGATAAACCTGCATTCAAACTTAAACTTGACAATTTCAAGAAGAAAGGATGCTCTTTTGATATCGCGGCGTGTAAATGTGTAATTGTTGCTAATGACTGTTCATGTAAGAAATCTTCACATACATGTGTATGTCCTCTAAGTGTCAACTGCGATTGTGAAAGAAGACAAAAAATTCCACCTTTGGAATTAAGGTTTATGTACTTGCACATTTACACGCCGCGACATCAGAAAGAGAGCATCCTTTCTCCTTGAAATTGTCAAGTTTAAGTTTGAATGCTGGTTTCTCTTTGTCACGATGAAACTACTTATTGAGTTTACTGTATTATTCGTAGTAAGAAATAATTTGCTGGATGACTCTGTACTCCGTAACAGTTGGGATCGAGGCTTTGTCGTATAAACCGATAATTTTCTTTGCCACTGTTGAGACTTCTCTTGAAAAAGATACACTCTTGTTGTTTATTGTCACAGCTAGGTTGAATCTCTGTTGAAAGCAGCAGCGAAGGACATCTTCATGAGTAGGAAGCTTGTTGTGTAAGTCTCGTGGGTGACCAAAAATAGAGCACTTAAAATCTTTTCTAGTTATTGTACCTATACCAACTTTCTTTGGCACATTCATTGTATCAATAACTGTCGTATTCAAGTACAAACACTGAACTCAAAAGTAGACAGAAAAATAAGGACTTAAGTACAACACAATCTAGTACTGATTCGAGCTAGCGACATCAGCAGACTGAAGAAAATAGCGGGAAACGATAATGGCTGCGACTGGCTGCTCTGCGCGCGCATCGCTGGCATTCGTCACGTATGCCACGCCTATCTTATAGGCACGTTTATCTTATATGCTTGGATTTTAAATATATTATTGTAATAGAATTAAAATATAGCATCTCTAAAAGTCGTATGATTAAAATGTACTAAACAGTCAAACTTTAAAATTTTGCAAAAACTACTAATTTTACTCATTTTGTACTATGTTGCGCGTCCGGAAGATATGAAACAAATGTATAAAAAGTGCATATATATTGATTTTACATACTTTTAGTACTTAATTCATGGTATAGGAACGCA
This sequence comes from Salticus scenicus, assembly GCA_963930645.1. Classification (NCBI taxonomy): domain Eukaryota; kingdom Metazoa; phylum Arthropoda; class Arachnida; order Araneae; family Salticidae; genus Salticus; species Salticus scenicus. The sequence goes on along the minus strand of OZ005651.1, from coordinate 30,438,778 downwards.
ATTAAAACCATCTGAAGTGCTTAAAAAAATTATGAAAAATTAAGGTTTTTCACATTTTTTTTGCTAACTTCGATGGCATTGCGCGACCGGAAGACAAATTTATTAAAAAATAATAATTAGTGCTTTTTTCATGTCTATACCAATGGCAACTTTTGTGCACTATAGCGATCTGAAATTTAAAAAAAAGTTTTTTTCGAACCACCCTAATCTACATGACAGACCAGATGTTTCTGCCTAAAGGTTGTCTGAGTGAGTAATGTCCACCGGTTGTCGGCCTGGGTAGATCAATTGGTAGAGCCTTGACCTTCTAAGTCAAAGATCTGGGGTTCGACCCCCGGTCCAGGCATTTTTTTCACTCAGTCGGAAAAATAAATTTCAATAAAATATGATTTTCTTCCCAATCAATTGATTGTGTGAATTTAATATATTGTGTTTCTTTCTCCCATTGTTTAATGGTGTTTTCCTTTACCTGCGGCTTATTTCTGTCCAGCTATCTACATGACAGACCAGATGTTTCTGCCTAAAGGTTGTCTGAGTGAGTAATGTCCACCGGTTGTCGGCCTGGATAGCTCAATTGGTAGAGCCTTGACCTTGTAAGTCAAAGATCTGGGGTTCGACCACCGGTCCAGGCATTTTTTTCACTCAGTCGGAAAAATAAATTTCAATAAAATATGATTTTCTTCCCAATCAGTTGATTGTGTGATTTTAATATAGTTTAAAAATTTTTGTCAAATGTTTTCTTTATGCCACATCACCTAGAAAAATTGAACTGTTTTTAGTAGGATTGCTAGCACAAAACATTAAGTTAGAAAATTTGTATATAAAACTTATAAGATACGAAAAGCTATATGCAAGTAATAACAAAGAAAAAATATATATACTTGCAAGTTTAAGCATGACTAGACAACCTTGAGGAAACGCTAAAACCTTTTGCTGACGTCATAACCCCTGTGACGTAAATTTTCCCTTATCCACTACATCACAAATGTATAATTTAACAAAAAAGTACTTCTGTCTACCCACAATTCCTGTATTGTATTATTTTACTTTGTGTATTAAATCGATGATCTGTAAAAAAACTTTTTACACTTTGGAGTAAAAACTTTCTCCCTAAACATCAAATTATATTTTACAAACATGAAATGATATGTATTTGTTTTAAATAACACTAAGTTACAATTTACCAAAGTATATTTTCTAATATTTAAACAATTTTTATGTTACAAAAATTAACTTGTTAACATTTCTATGTCTTTAATAAAAATCTTTAATTTTTTTCTTTCAAAGACTTTAAACTATTCGAGATGTTTGTAGTTTAAGTGCAATCCAATACTATTTGCATAACAAAGTGGAATATCATATGTTAAGAAAATCTTAAATTTTGACTAAGTTGCAAAGCTCAGTGAAAGTATTTTAAGATTAGTTTGCTAACATTTACTAAGTATTATAATATTTTTCAGTTATTAAACGAAAAATTGTGTAAAATTTACTAAGTGTTTCATTAAAGAAGAGAATTACACAAAAATTTTTTGTCAAGAAATGCTAAAAGAAATACTAAGGCACATACACGTATACATACACACATGCTTGTAATTATAATCATTTTGAAATATTGTTAAATATTTTTTACAACCTAAAATTAACAATTTTTTTAAAAATGTAGTATTTTTAATAATGTTTTTAAAGGTTTCTCTTATAGTGTGTGTTTACGTCCACGTATGTGACTTAGTGAATTTAGTATTTCTTGGCAAAAATTTTTAGTGTAATTCTCTTCTTTAATGAAACACTTAGTAAATTTTACACAATTTTTCGTTTAATAACTGAAAAATATTATAATACTTATTAAATGTTAGCAAACTAATCTTAAAATACTTTCACTGAGCTTAGTCAAAATTTAAGATTTTCTTAACATATGATATTCCACATTGTTATGCAAATGTTATTGGATTGCACTTAGACTACAAACATCTCGAATAGTTTAAAGTCTTTGAGAGAAAAAAAATTGAAAATTTTTATTAAAGACTTATAAATGTATCCAAGTTAATTTTTGTAAAATGAGAATTGTTTAAAAAATTAGAAAATATACTTTGGTATAATGTAACTTAGTGATATTTAAAACAAATACATATCAGTTCATGTTTGTAAAATATAATTTGATGTTTAGGGAGAAAATTTTTACTTCAAAGTGTAAAGAAAACCGACAAAGTTTTTTTTATAGATCATCGATTTAATACACAAAGTAAAATAATACAATACAGGAATTGTGGGTAGACATAAGTACTTTTTTGTTAAATTATACATTTGAGACGTAGTGGATAAGGGGAAATTTACGTCACAGGGGTTATGACGTCAGCAACAGGTTTTAGCGTTTCCTCAAGATTGTCTAGTCATGCTTAAACTTGCAAGTATATATATTTTTTCTTTGTTATTACTTCGCATATAGTTTTTCGTATCTTATAAGTTTTATCTACAAATTTTCTAACTTAATGTTTTGTGTTAGCAATTCTACTAAAAACATTTAAATTTTTCTAAGTGATGTGACATAAAGAAAACATTTGACAAAAATGTTTAAACTATATTAAAAAATTTCACAAACTTCTAAAATTAAGCTTTCACAAGTCTTACAAAATATTTTCTGTATTCTAAAAATAAAAAAAGTTAAAATACAATCGTGAACGTGTCTATGTACAAAAGTTTAAGTTGTTACTCTAAAAATTTTTTTACACTCTTTGGAATAGAGATTGTGATTTTAGTTAAAGTACAAATCCTTTTGGCAATGCACATTCAAAGTAAGATTCAAACATGATACTTAGGAAAATACTAACTTCCTAAGTATATCTAAAATTTTATTTGAAATTCATTCACAATAATACAAAACAGCAAATTCACACAAATCTATATTGTTGGGATATCGTTCATACATTCGGCATTAAAGTTATTCAAAAAATTTGGCAAGTCTAGATTTTCATTGTTAAAGTTATCTGTTGCTAGCTCATTTGTTACTAACTCATTTTCATTCGCACTAAAATTATTCGAATTCATATTTTCGTTGTTAGCAGAAAAATCATGAACATCACTCAGGCATTTGGGATTAAAGTTATACAAAAAATTTAACACGTTCAGACTTTCATTGTCATAGTTTATTAGAAGTACAGTGGTGGACATAACTATAAGACACCTATCGAATTTGACAAATAGTGAAAGAAAAGATTCAGAGCTTTAAAATGTTTTATGAAATACGTCAAAAACATAAATTTATTCTGTTACCATATATAATTATTTTATAATAATGATATTTTCATACAATTTAATGAAAAAACTTAAAAACATAATGGACAAAATTATAAGACACCAACAGTTTTTTCGAAATACATTGGTCAACATAATTAGCAGACACTAATGGTCTGAAGCAAAATACTCTAACATGGTTATTCAAAATTTGGTGGAGCCGCCATTGTTTTTTATAACGCAAAAGATGTGATTCGGCATCGAATCTATTAATTTTAACAAAATATCGCAACACAGTTCTTCCCAACCATATTTTATAGCATTCTTTATGTCTTTGACACATATAAACTGCCTCCCATTTAGGTAAAACGCACGAGCTAAGATCCCCCACAAGTTTTCGATGGAATTTAAGTCCGGGAAGCGAGAAGACCACGGGAGAACATTGATACTTTGCTCTGAAAGCCACTTTTTTTTTTTCGCATGATGCATGAATCGGCGTGTGATCGTGATGGAAAGTGTAGTTTTCGCCACTAAGAAGTTCACCGTATATGGCTAGTTGATCTTTAAAAAGATTCTTATACTTTTCTGAATTCATTCTTGAATGCACAAAAGCAATATCCGTTTTTCCTTGAGCCGAAAAACCAGTCCAAACCAATACTGAGCCTCCACCCATTTAGCAGTTCATTAGTACATGAGGAGACTTCCGTAAATCATGGCAATAATATTGAAAACCAGTCAGGACCGTCTAGGTTAAACTTTTTTTTTCATCAGAAAATAACACAGAGTGCCATTTGGTGGTCCAGGCCATAGTTTGTTTAGGGAAGTTTAGACGCTCCATTTTGTGCCGGCTTAAAAGCGGTGGTTTTTTCTTCAATATTTTATATTTCACATAGGAAGCATTATGCAACAGCCTGCGAATGGTTCTCCTTGAACAGTTCAGTTTCAAAACATTTTTAATGCCTGTAGTGGTCATCTTATTCTGTGTAGCGAGCGAAAGCACATGGCGTCTGTCTCTCGAGGACAAGTAAGGAGTACGTCCAGATCTTTTAATCACCGATCCATTAATTCCTCTTTTCAAAACATTTCTAACTGCACATCTAGAGCGTTTAATAATTTTTGAAATATTATTAATTGAAGCACCAGTTCCATTTAATATCCAAATTTCGCGAATCTCACTTTTTTTAATCCTGTACCTCGTGGCATGTTTGTAAATGCGTGAAGTCGGTTATCGTCTGCTTTAGTTAACTGCTGACGTCTTAAGAGCGTGCAGAAAATTTGTATATTGCACATTATTTTCGAAAAAAGCAGGTCTTTTAATTGAAATATTAGGGTGTCTTATAATTTTGTCCAAGGTATTTTTAATTTTTTTTATTAAACTCTATAAAAATATCATTTCTGTAAAACAATTACGTGTGATAACAGAATAAATTTATGTTTTTGACGTATTTGATAAAACATTTTTAAGCTCTGAATCTTTTCTTTCACTGTTTGTCAAATTAGATAGGTGTCTTATAATTATGTCCATTGCTGTAAATCAGTTTGTATCAGGTTAAAATTATTTAAGTCGGTATTTTCATCTTTGGTAGATAAACCATCAACATTATTTTCACTTGTATATTCCACATTCGAATTGCTCAAAAAAAAAAAAAAAATTAAGTCTAACAAGGAGAGGTCACGACATGGAAAATTCAGATCGGAACGAAATTGTGCAGGATTGTAGTATACTATGAAGGTAACAACATATTAAAGCAGTAGGACTCACTATCCACAAAATTTCGAGAAAAAAGCATTTAAAGTTTCAGTAATCTTTAAATACAAGTTATTTCGCAAGCGAGGCAGAGCCCCAGTGGCGTGAGCGTAAAGCACTGGAATTCCACCCAGACAATATGGGTTCGAGACTACCTACGGAACTTTTTTTTTTCTTCTTCTTCAATTTTTTATGTAATCTAAATTTTTTATTTATTTTTACTTTATTTTATAAATGAATTCAAATCTGAAATTCAAATTTGAAAAAATTATAAAAGATTATTTAATTTTCTTGAATATAAAATAAATATTTTTTTTATTTTAATATTTATTTTATATTACTTAAAAATACAATAAATTTTTGTAACCTAAAAAAAAATTTAGTTTTGTTTTAACTATAAAATAAGGTAAAACTAAAGAAATGTTTTTAATTATTTTTCTAAGTATTTTATTTTATTTTAGGTATATCCAAAACAATATTAAATTTTGTTTTTAAATTACAAAAAATAAAAAATAAAAAAATTACTGAGAAGTGATGATTTTAATTGCATATATATAATTATTATCCAAATTAAATAATTACTTCTCCAATCAATATAACTTCTTGAAAAGTATAGGATTACGATACTATTAAATTATTACATGCAAAGAAATGTTATCCTTAAATGTAGATTTTAAATGTTAATCAACATACTTTCTTCTTCGACAACGACATTTTTTTTTCTTTTTTTCCCTTTTTAAATCCTTCTGTGGACGAAATAAAATATTTCACTTCACCTGCTCTCTATTATTAACAAGCTAAAAGGGTTTACGTAACGTAATTTATAGACATTAAAAGGAAAACAGGAAGCTCAAACCAAGATTTAAGTACACCTACTAACTATTTTCTATATTTTGTTTTACAGCTTGCTTATTTTTTAGTTATTTAATTTCTTTTCTGTTTTTCTTTATGTTTGTTATTTAGTGTTTTGTAAAATTAAAATTTATTTTTTAAGTTATAAAAATTTATTGCATTTTTAAGTTATAAATATTTATATATATATATATATATATACATATATATTTATTTATTTATTTATTTATTTTATATTCAAGAAAATTAAATAATCTTTTATAAGTTTTTCAAATTTTGAATTCATTTATAAAATAAAGTAAAAATAAATAAAAAATTTAGAGTACATAAAAAATTAAAGGAAAAAAAAATGAGTTCCGTAGGTAGCCTCGAACCTATGTTGCCTGGGTGGAAGACCAGTGCTTTGTGTTCACGCCACTGGGGCGCCTCTTCACTTGCGAAATAACTTGTATTTAAAGATTACTGAAACTTTAAATGCTTTTTTCTCGAAATTTTGTGGATAGTGGGTCCTACTGCTTTAATATGTTGTTACCCTCGTAGTATACTACAATCCTGCACAATTTCGTCCCGATCTGAATTTTCCATGTCGTGACCTCTCCTTGAAAGCAGGGCTATAGAAAGAGAATGGATAGCTCATTCCTTTGAGATAACTCTCGCCGCTCTGAATCCACCCCTCTCCAAAACAGGAAGTTTCATGACGTCACTTGGTCCACGCCGTGGTTCACTCTTCCTATTGGGTTCACATTCACACGTTTGGAAAGATAGAGATTAGCTGGAGATAGATTCATTTTCTTGCATTAGTAGAATATACAAAAAAAAAAAAAATATCATGCTGAAAAGCTCTTATTTTCTTTTGTCTCGATTTTGCTTTAATTTTATTTAAAGAATTAATTTAAGTTATATTTTATTTAAAAGTGCGTAAACAATGTAAAAATGCCTTCTTGCGCTATTGCTGTATTGCTGCTTGCTGTAATACGCATAGAAATAAAGAAGAGAATGTACTATTTCATCGATTTCCCTAAGATTTAGAATTGCAAAGAGAATGGATTCGCAGATGCCAAAGAAAAAATCCAAAAAACGCACGAATTTGTAGTGATCATTTTCGAGCAAACGATTAACAAAATAGATTATTAGGTTTAATGGTTAAAAGAAAATTGAAGAATTCCTCGGTTCGAAATACAAATTTGTCTTTTACAAAATCCGAAGAACAAATAACCCATGGATCGGAAAGACAGAAAAGAAGAAAAATTTTGAAAAATGCCCCAGCTAGACTGGATGATTTGGACAATATAAAAATATGCGGCGGAGAAATAATTAATGGTAAAAATGATAATACGAATGTACATGAAGTTGAAGATTTAGAGAGGAAAATTGCCAAAAATGTGAGGTGTTATTAAAAAATCAAGAGAGTTTAAATTTTCAGTTAAGACGCGTAAAAAGTCAAATATTTAATTAAGTTAATTACCTTATTATTTGGATATGTATTACTTTATTAAATCAGTTAATGCATATCTATATTCAATAAAAATGGCTAGATTTTTATAACATAAATGCTAAGACGATTATTTCATATTATAAGAGAATGCAATTCGCTTTCACACAAATTCCTAGAATTAGTAAATATATTGTGCTGTAGGACTTGAAAGCCAAATTTCTGTACTTGAGGTCTAGGCCTCTGTGATATGCCCTTCATGATGGGTCTTGCTAAAGAGCTCTATCTTGTATTCACGCGATTTTCGGAGAAAACCATGGAAAACTCTGAACTGTCAGACCATTAAGTGCTACATTAGTTCGAACCAGGTACCTCCCGTGTTCCAGCTTTGAGAGCAGTACTTCTCGGGACTTATTAAAAGATATACTCAATAAAATGCAGAATGGCAAATACAATATAATATTCATAAATTACGCTATATTCTTTCCTTTCTTTTTCTTCTCTCTCTTTTATTTTATTTATTTTTAATTATTTATTTATTTACTTATTATTATTATTTTATTTATTTATTATTATTATTTTATTTATTTATTTATCTATCTATTTATTTATTTTTATGCAAAAATAATATTTAAAAGTAAATCATTCTATAATAAATTACACAGCATATTTAATGATAAATTATCTACTGTAACAATTATTTTAAAATGCTTACATATTCATAATAAGGTTTCCGTTTTCTTTCTAGATTTATATATATCAGTGACGAGATTAGCTAAAATAATAATAAAAAAAAAAAGCTTAAGCTATACCCAAAGGCAAAACGTTGAAATAAAATACTAGAATTTTGATGACAAAATCTTTTGTATAACAGTAATAAATATGTTTTTAATATTCAATATAAAAAAAAAAGAACAAATCATTATGCTTTAGTATTTATTTAAGTTCTATTTGATTAGCTGAAGTGACAAAGGCACATAAGAAACACAAAAAAAGTTGAAAAGTAAAATTCACAAAAAAGCTGAAAAATCTCATCCTTGATATATAAAATATTTAAATACTTCCGCGTAAGAGAGAAGCATTAACTTTGACATTTTAATATTGGAATAAATAACAAAATTTCTGTTAAAATAATTATACCGCGCAACTGTGTAATTCCTTTTTATTGTAATATTATAATAACAAATTAAATTATTTCGGATGGTTTTCTATCGATAAAATTATTACCAATTTCTTTATTTATTTATTGAAAAACTTATTTCATTATATTAAGTTTCAAATTCTACAGATATTATTATGTGCAAATAATTTTGAATGAGAAATTGTGAAAAAGAAATTAGGGAAACGGTGTTTCCCATGTTTTGAGCTAAACTATCCTTTGCTTCGAAGTAGAACTCCTTACTTCGAAGCGTGAACCACACTACGTAATCAGATACCTTTTCCTGTCTTCACTTTTCGGAGACGATTGAGGTAGCCCGGATTCTTCTATAGCCCTGCTTGAAAGTCTATATTTTCATTCTGAAAGTTGTTGGAAGATTAGTTAAAAACACCATTCTTACATTCAATGTGGAAATTATCCAAAAAATTTAACAAGTCCAGATTATTAGTATCATTGTTCGCTGTTGGTAATTTATCGATAGGACTTCGCTCATTACATTTTCAACGTACGTTAGAGTCTTTAAGATGATTCTTTCTCTTATGTTGTAATAATTCATACTTACACTGAAATGTTTCACTGCATTCATCACATGTAGTTTGCATTGAAGATTTTTTATGCATATTTCTTTTATGATTTAAAAAATGTCGTTAGTTTGTAAAAGTATCAGTACATTCGTCAAAACAGTGCGTATGTAAAGTTTTTTTATGACTTTTTCGCTTATGGTTTAAAAAAACATGTTTGGTTGGAAAGGTTATAGAACATTCCTCACATATATACTCAGGTTTACGATAATGCATCCTCTGATGTTTTTCTAATTCATACTTGTGTTTAAAAGTATCTTTAGAAATAATACATAGATATTCAGGTAAGCCTTTTTGATGAAATAGTCTCTTATGTTTAAATAAATCACACTTGCGATTGAAATTTTCAATACAATATTCACATTCTTACCTTATGGAAATTTTTCTGTGGGTTTCTATATGTCTTTTTAAACGATGTAAGGTAACACATCCTTTCTCTCACACGTAACAAATATTAGGTTTTATATCATTGTGAATCTTCACATGTCTAGTAAGATAGGATTTTTTTTTTAATGTCTTATTACAAGTTGGACAAATAAAAAGTTTTGATAACTTCTCATCCTCAAAACTTGAGGAAGGTGGTTGTTGAACAGAAACGTGAGTCTCCTCAGATGGTAAAGTATTATCCATTTTGTACTTCAGTTTAGTAAAGTATAAAAAATCACTTTAAAAGTAAGACTTTAAGAATGTGTAAACTATTAAGTGTGAGAACTTAGAAAACACAAGGACGTGAAGAGTTTGTAACGAATTCAATTTTTTTCTTCGTTCATCAGTTTTACATAAGATTTAACGCCAAATTATCTTTTTTTATGCCAAATTTTTATAACTATCGCCAATATTAGTAGAAATTTAGCCAAATATTATCTCATACCTTGCTATAATACTCGAATCTTGTGGAAAATTCTAGTTTATCAACATGTCTAAACAGATAATTTGTACACTTTCACTCTGTATTTTTATGGATGTAGAATCTATGTTAAACTTTTTAGGGTAAAAAATGTTCTAAGATCTATGTTTTTTAAGTGTTGATTATAGATATGTCGAAACTTGCGGTTTAGTATTTTCAAAGAAGATAGGTTGTTAATACTTAAAGTTTCAAGTTCATGATTTCATCATACATCTGCAGCTTCTTAAATTGTTGAGTTTATATCATACAACTTCTAAATTTGATAAGTGTTAGATTTTATCTTACATTTTCAATATAAAAAACTAAGTTAATTTTTCTGAGATAGTATTTGTATTAAAATAAATTGTGTGAAAAATTTTCATTTACGAAAAATTTCGTTTATAAGCGTATGTGTGAAAAACTTCAAACTAAATGACTTTAAATAACTTAGTACTTTGTAAAATAAGATGCGTTATAAACACATGTGAAACACTAAAATTCCATACTTCATAATTTTTCAAATACTTACAATCTCTTAAATTGGTAAGAATGAGATTTTATCTTACATTTTCATTCTTATTGTCGGAAAAATTTAAGTTTCTTATATTTTTATTCTAAAAATAAGTTAATTAATTTCTGAGATGATATTTTTTCTAAAATACTTTGCGTAAAAACTTTCCATTTACAAAAATTTTCGTTTAAAATCATATGTCTGAAAAACTTCAAACTAAGTGACTTTAAAAAACTTAGTACTTTGCAAATAAGATGTGTTATCAACACTAAAATTGTTGACTTTGTAATTTTTTTTTAAATACCTACAACCTGTTAAACTGGTAACTTTGTGATATTATGACACATTTTCAATCTTATTATTGTAAAAATAAGTTTCTTATATTTTTATTTAAGAATACGTTATCTCAATTTCTAAAATACTTTGTACAAAAACGTTTTCAGTTTATATACATATGTTTGTTATCTACAATATTTGGTTAAAATATTTTTTAAGAATGTTTAAATACACTTTAGAAAACCTAAGTATACATCTGTGAACATGAACGTATTTAGAAAATATATTAATATTTTTTAACTCTGAATTTTTTCAAAATTAGCTTTCATTATTTACAAACTTGCTATTTGTAAAGAAAAAAATCTAATAAAATCGATTGAAAGGTAGCATATGAGGTGGGGTTTTCCCTATGTTAAAGTGGTAGAAAGTAGTGAAAAGTAGTAAAAAAACGAAGTTAGGAAGCCTTTATTTGACGCAGATCGTTGAATAATTCTTAGGAAATATAGCTTAAAATAACTAATGTTGGGAATGAATTTTAAAAAAATTCAATTATTGTCATTAGGGAAGTATCAGGTTCGATTCCAGATTGCGTTTAAAACTAAAAAATGGTAATTTCTAATTATCACTATGTTCAGAAACTTATATTATTTTAAGAATGTTGCAAAATTTATTATTTTTAAAGAGTATTCGTAAATATTTAGCAAACTTAAGAAAATTCATAATTAAATACAGCTTTGTAAATTTTTTTAAGTATAGATGTAAGAATACATGTGTGAATGTTTATACACCTATGTTCGATGGCAGTGATAAGAAGATCCCAAAAAGTTATATCTAAAGTATAACTGTTGAAGCTAGAGAAATTTTTATGGCATCAATTATTATTTTTGTACTAAAGTAACTTATGAAAAATGATATATTCACTCTCTCTGGTAAAATATAATACAAAATATTTCGTTATTTTCTTAAACTTATTAAGACTTCATTTCAAACAGTGAACTTCTTCGGAAAAGATAAATTTTTAATTTTACATTCTATGAAGTTTTTTTACATTGTTCAACTTATTTTTTTAGAAAGATGAATTTTACTTCAAATAATTTTTTTCTTAAACAAAATTTCCATTTAAAGTTTTTTATTTACTTTTAATTTCACATTACATACATTTTTCTTAAGCATTGTTCTTCTAAAGTATTGATCTGAACAAAATTCAAAACAGAAGATAATATTTTTACAATTTTCATATTATGATCGGGTGATAAAACTCCACATTCTTTGAAAAATAGTTTTCTTTTCTTCTTTGGTTTTCACACATTCTTGATGATCAATAATCCAATTACCTAAATACTTCTGGAAGATATTAAAAATTTTTATCCAAGGTATGATAAAGTCCCCAGATCTTTTGAAGCACTTTGCCATCATTTCACTTGAAAATATTAAGTAAATTACAACTTTGTCCCAATTAATTTCATTTTTTATCATTTCCTTTAAAACGATATCTAAACCGGCGTAAAAATTTTCCTCTGACAACATAAAGAAATGTAAGGGAATTACAGTAAAAATGGTTAAACTATAAAAATACAAATACATTGAACTGAGTGATGGTTAGCCTAATACATGAGGGATTATTCATAAAAGTTTCAATTTAAGCCTGAAAAACTTTCGATTTCCTGGAAGTTGTGAGTCGAGAAACATAAAAATGGTTATACTGTGAAAAAGGAAAATGCATTGAACATTCAAGAAGAGAAAATCTAAATAAATTTGTGGAAAAATCTTATACCATTGTTAATGCAATAGTTTACAAACTCCTTCGGGGAAAAAAACAGGTTTGAACAGGGTAGATATGACCTTGACATACCAACACAACTAATATTGAGGGGAGATTGAATAAGGAAAAAAATATTACCTTTCGCAAAAATTCTTGATTAGACATTTGTTAATTAGTCGAATTTCAAACATATTGAAGAATTTTCAATCATCTTTTACTTAATTTTTACTCTCATTGTCATTTTTCATCAAACATTTAGTGAACTTTACAAGAAGATCTTTAAGTAATAGTTTTGTAATTATTATTCTGTAATTAATAGCATTTTAATGGTTGAATCATTCTTAAAGATTCGTATTCTCTTTAAACTAGTCAAAAATAACCTCTTTTTAAAACCATCGTCATCTTTTACGATAAAACCACTCATATTTTAGTAATAAAATCCTTAATTAATAATTTTTAATTATTATTCTGTAATTAATACCATTTTAATGACTGAATTCTTTTCAAACAACAGCATTCTTAGGTTAAAAAAGATCTGTGTAGGCATATAATAGAAAAATCTTTCACACACACGCGGAAACTACAGTCTTATGGATATAGTTTTATTACAAGGTGTTGGGTTCGAATACCAGTCGATCCTCCTTATTTCTATACTTTCTTTCATTCTTTCTACTTAATTTTTACTCTCATTGTCATTTTTCATAAAACATTTGTAATCTTTTACAAGAAAATCCTTAATTAATAGTTTTTTAATTAATATTTTATAATTAATATCATTTTAATGAGTGAATCATTCTCAAACAATTGCATTCTTAAGTTAAAAAAGATCTGTGCAGGTATATAATAGAAAAATCACTCACACGTACGCGAAAACTACTGTCTTATGTAAATATTTTTACTGCAGGGTGCCAGGTCGATCCTCCAGGTCGATCCAGGTAAATCCCAGTCGATCCTCTCTATTTCTTTCATAATATATATACAACAAAATCATTAATTCTTCTTCTTAAATTCATATTTTTTATTTATTTCCTATAATTTCTCAATTTTTAATTTTTTTAAATTTTAAATTTTTAAATTTTTTAAATTTTTATAATTCATTACACATAAACAATAACCTTCAAACAAGTTCATAAAATTCTCTTTTTAAAACCATCATCATCTTTCACTATAAAGAATTGAAAAGACGACGTACATAACAAAATAAAGGCAGAACACGAAAATCCCTTCCTCTCGCAATGGTAACATGGTGAACACTAAATGATATTCAATACAAAATCCCGTATTTATATCTAAAATAGAACTGTCAGGTCATATTTCTATAGGTCAGTGGTTAAATACTCGAAAACTACTGTCGTATGGAAATATCTTTTACTGCAAGGTGACGGGTTCGAATCCCAGTCGATCTTCTCTATTTCTTTCATAATATATTTGCAACAAAATCGTTAATTCTTTTTCTTAAAATCATATTTTTTTTATTTATATTATTTTTTTCTCAATTTTTAAATTTTTTAAATTTAAAATTTTTTAAATTTTTTAAATTTTTTATAATACATTACTCTTAAACAATAACCTTCACACAAATTCACAAAAATTCTCTTTCTAAAACCATTATCATGTTTCACGCCATTCATTAAAATTTCCTCATTAACATTAATTAACGCCCTCGTCACGTTTCACAATTAAGTCGGAGGATGTCTCAAGGTCGACGCCAACTCGTCTAGACCCTCAGGGGGTGGTGTGACACCCGCACGGCTTGCCTTGCACCCTTGCACCTTGCCATTAATTTTCAGCTTAATTTTACTAGAAATCTTAAAAGTTGACAAAAACCAATTTATGTCAAGGTGCAAACATCAATTAACTTTTTATGTAACTAAATATAATTTAAAGGGGGGGGGGAAACGGTAAGAAAATAATGCCTTTTTTTCTTTTTTTTTTTTCTTTTTATGAATGGCAAATAATAATAATAATAATAAAGAAAAAGAAATTTTGTTTCAAATCATCACAAATCCATAGTACACCCTTTTAATTTAAAAGCATCAGAGTTTTTGGTCAGATACTCATATTAAAAGTTTACACCCCAGAGGGGGACTTATTTTCCTGCATGTACAAATTTAAGACCTGGATTGCCTATTACTGTTGTAAAAAAAAAAAAAATATTTTCACATTGATTGGGTGAAAAAAAATCCTCAGTGTACACACTGTAAAAAAATGTTGTAATTTTTCCTGCACTTTCTGTGGTTTATTTTCAAGTATTTATGCTGTGAAATAAATTCAAGCACCAAATGCTGTAAAAATCGACTTCCTGTGGACTTTAGACAGGAACATCTGCTTGTGGAAACATAACATCTGCGTCTTTGAACTGAGATGCAGATGAACGATGAATGAAAGACTAGAAGATCATGGAATGAGCAGTGTCCGTTCATCAGAAAGGTTAGTTATTAATTTTTATATTAATATTTTGTATTGATTAATTAATATTTCGTTAAAACGCATTAGTTATAAACATATTGTAGCATGTCTAATCTATTCTATAACTTTTGTCTTAAAGATTTACAATTAATTAAAAAAAAAAAAATGTTTTTTATTAATCATTCAGTATTGTCCTTTTAAATTTTCATACATTTCAGTTTTTCATACAATTACATTTATCAAGTTATATGCTGGCCAAGAAAGTGCTAAATGCACTTTTTTATATGAACGTGTATAAACTTGCACTCATGAAAATCAACAAAAAATATTAATTATTTATCAAGTAATTAATTATAACAAATTCAATATGTTTATGATTACAAATTAATTTTTAACCCTAGAACACTAGTGTTACGTAATTTTTACGTGCAGTCTTCATTTAATGGTTTTTTTCCGCACTTTCCCTACTATCGATACACTTATTTGAGTTTAAGTGCTTCGAAATAATTATTCAGATAATGAAAAATTAGTAATATTGGGTAAAACAGCAACTAATTAAACATATTTAAAAACAATATTAATGTAATTTTAGCAAATAAAACGACTTTTACATGATCGCGTCAATTTTAGGTACCTCTAGTGATAAAGTATTCTGCCTGTAGCAAATTTCGACAATCAGCCGAAATTTGGCGCCAGTTGCATTCTATGCCCGTATTATAATCTGAACCTGGATGTTTGCTCACCATCCAAACGACCTTTGAAAAATTTGGTCAGACAACTACGCTAGTTTAAATTTATGTGTATATCGGCCGACATGTAGCGCTGCTGTTAATTAACTGTGCTCCGATAGTGGGGTTTTTGAATCCCGGAAGATTTTTCTCTCTTTTTTATTTATTGAATTTATTTTATTTTATGTATTTATTTATTTATTTTCAAAATCGATATCTGCTATAACAGATATACCTATTAAAATTAGATTTTATATTATATTTATCTGCTTTTTAAAATTATACTACGTTTACTGTTTCCAGAATTTTTAATTTCTGTAGAATTTGAAATACCCTCCTTTTTTTCAGGACATTTTCCAGCCATTATTTAGTAACGATAATTTTTTGGTTTATTTTATGATAAAAACTGCCATTCCGATTTTGAAAATATCTTGAAAAAAGACGTAAATTTCCAGCCCTGAATTTTTGTCATGAAATAAGCTATTAGAACGAGAGATCTATTTCTTTCGGACAAAATAGAGTAAATGAAAACATTTTTTTTCTTTTTCCCTTTGGCACCAAATAGAAATAGTATAAAAGAAATTTTAAAACATTAATATATGTAACCGCTGCTAAAGAACGCAATTTCATATTTTAAGGAAAGGAATGTGCTATTTTTATTTTTATTGATTTATTTATTACGCCTTTTAAATATTTTGACCAAATGAAAATAATAATAATAATAATAATAATAATAATAATAATAAATAAATAAATAAGGATTTTTTTTCTCGTTTATATTGAAAAATCAATATAAACGAGAAAAAAAAATATTGGATTCGTAAAAATTTTCGATCTCCGTTTTTCGATGGATTTAAATGTTTTCGGATGTCCAGAACTAGATTAGTTTACTTATAGAAAAATTGCTAAAAGAAAAGGATTTACTTTTCTCCCCCTCCCCCCCCCCCCATACAATATAATTTGTGTTTAAAATGCGCTTAAAAAAAAAAAAAAAAACCTGTATCGACCGACTACTGCATTTCGATTTATCCGTAATAATCTATATATATATACGGTAAACTCTCGATTATCCGCAAACGGATTACATACGTTGCGGATAATTCGTGGCGCGGAAAATGGGCGAAATCAGAAGAAAGGTTTTTTTTTTTTTTTTTTTTTATCATCAACAATAAACAGATACAAATGACAGCAAAAAAAAAAAAAAAAAAAAAAAGTGAATATGAAGAATTATGTGGTTTTTGCTTTATTTGTTCTCCAGCAGAATACGCTACCAAACACGTCAACATTTCAATTTATTTCAAAACATCGACGTGACCGCTTTTTTTTTTTTTTTTACACCAGTTTTTCTGGCGGGTACTTTCTTTAATATTCAATTGTAATTAAATATTGGAGAACATTTTTCTACAAATAAAGTGGTGTGAAAATGTGGCGGTTATGCACAATGCTGTGGAATAAATTAAATGTTTGCATGTCTGCGGTACTGTTTAATTTAGTGCATAAATTAGATTACACATTGAATCATGGCTTCATCTTAAGTACACTTTTTTCTTTATGTTTTTTATATCCTATAGTATATGAAGTACAGTCAAACCTCGTTGACGTGAATTACTTTTAATATGAACTGTTTCCATTCCACAATCCCCGTCAAAATGAAGATTAGTTACTGATAACATGAAAGAAATTTTTATCCCCCATAAAATTCACGTTAATGAGGTTCGACTGTACAAATAATTTTACTTTTTATGAATATTTTCATTGTTTGTATTATGTTTTATATACGATATATTCAAGTTTTTAAGCTAGAATGCATTTTATGTCATTTCAATTTCATATTCAGCCTTTTTGCGGTTTATGTACGAAACCCGTGGCTCTCAACTTTGCGGATAATCAATTATACTGTATCTATATACAGTAACCGCCGCTTTATAAAATCACTGGTTAATAAAATCAGCAGCTTAATCTGATCAAATTGCCAAGAACGGAATCAAATCAATAGAAATTACTTTTAAAGCTGCCGCTTAATACAATCAGCATCGCCGGTTAATAAACTCAAAAATATCTCCTCACCAGCCAAAAATATGAATTCTGCATACTAAATTTTTTTTTTTTTTAATTTACAATGTGATTTTTTTTACTTTCTCTTACCCATAAGGTAGAGAAAGTATTGTTTTTGGGTCAAATTTTCGAACGCGAGATTTTGTTATATTTACACGTTTTGAGGTCCCCTGAATAAGAAAATCATGTTTTTAGCAAATGGTCTGTGTGTATGTCTGTGTGTCTGTCTGTATGTCTGTGTGTCTGTCTGTGTGTCTGTCTGTTATCAGCATATCTCAAAAACAAATTATGGCAGAAAGTTCAAGCTTGGTATTCTAAATGTGTATCATATAGGGATGCTACAGTAAGCTTTTCGTTAAGATCAAACTAATGGTTTGTGTACAGGGACAATCAAGAGAATTCTAATACATTACGTCTATGAGGGAAAATGCAGGAAAATAGAATTCAACGTCTATAGACTGCACTAAACCTAATGAAACGAATATATATATTTTGTAATAGAGATAGTTAACTGGGAAAAATTTTTTGTGTATGTAGGAGCCTCGCCTCCCCCCTGGGGGGGAAAGTCGCCCCTCGAGGGGAGTAAATTTTCATGATGGGTATCTTTCAAAAGAGCTCGCCAATACCTTTAAAACGAATGGTTGAACCATCGATCTGCGATAATTTAAAACAAAAAAATTTTTTTTCTTTTTTTTTTTTTTTTTTTTTTTTTTACTTTTAACAAAAAAAAACTTAGAAAAAAAATCGTACTTTTTTTTTTTTTTTTTTTTTAATTTTGAGAATAAAATGGACTTTTTTTTGGATATTTGGTGTTATGCTACTTCTCTAATATGGAAATCGTCTGCATTATCATGAAAGATAATTTTTTTAAATAATAATTTTAATAAATTATTTATTAATAACCAAATTAAATTCTATACAAATGTAGGTGCATTAATGTAACGGGGGTTGACTCACACAGAACTAATTATCATATAAAACTCTTCGGAAGCCTAATATGAATTGTTTAACATAGGTTTACATAACAGTACTCGTTATCTTACCTATTAATCTGCAACCTGTATTTATTGTATTGAATTTTAGGGTAAGAGAAATTCGTGTGAGTGACACACCAGATTATTTTAAATACGAAAAGAAATTATATCACAACAATCCCTCTGTTATCATTCATTGTCGAAGATTTTATACTTGCAGCAGAGTTACACTTATCTCCGTAACAATTTCAAGGAACTTATTCTTCAAAACGCAGTAATAAGTTACAAATTTAATTTGAGATAGTATATATATATTTTTTCTAATTATTAAAAGTCAATTTCTAGTCCTTATTTTAAAATTACTATAATTCATGAGGTTTGAAAGAAAAGATTTTAAATTTATAAGAACAACGTGAACTTTTGGTAAATTAATGATGATTTTCCTCAAACGGAAGTGCATGGAAACTTGGAATGCGCTTAATTTATTTATATCGAAGAAACCATTAATTAATTATCTATGAAAAATTAATTAATATTGTTTACTAATTCCTTTATTCTTCACCTTTTGAAGTTTCTTTCCAAATTCAGGGAAGTAATACCTTTTCCTTAAGTGCAGGAACGTTCGCCGGATATAAAAATCAGCCGCTTAAAAAAATCACTTTGGCTCGGAACGAATGTGATTTTAATAAGCGGCGGGAACTGTACATGTATGTCCATTAAAAAAAAAAAAAAAAAAAAAACATATTTTAACGCAGATTATAAACTAAGCATGTCAAAACGAAAAGGAGGAATTCTCGCTGAGTAAGGTAAACAAATACTGGATGAAGTTGAAAATGAACCAGATGCCCTTACCACAAATATGACTTTTATGTTTTATCTGCTGTAGATATTGAATGAAAGGCTTGCTTTTTATTTTTTTCATCTGTCTCAAAGTGCAAGCGAAATGCTATAAATTTATAACTGTCTATCATTAAATTTAATGCGTGTTATTGTATGTTTAATATGAGACATATATAAACTTGGTGCTAGAGATTTTTAATTTTTTTACGCTTTAAGATTTAAAAAAAAAAAAAAAATCTTAACTTTAAATATTATTTCTTCCTTTTCTTTCATTTTTTGCTTTTTATTTATTCCCTTGTTTATTTATTTATTTTTACGCAATAATAACATTATATACATTAAAAAAAAAAAAAAAAGCATTTTCTTGTTCTAAGCATTAGTTAATAAACAATATCGCATTTTTAGCAGTCATAGCTACGATTAAAAGTAAAACTGCAATTAAATATGAAACCTTCAAAATCATTTAAAATTTCTGTAATCGCTTTTAAGAGTATTTTGACTGACACAAAGAAATCTCCCCCTCTCCGTTCTTTTTTTCCGTTTAACCCATATCCTACCAAGCATTGAAAAAATGTTTTTCAATGTCTGTGTATACACACAAATAGAAAAAACTTACCATTTTCACATTATAACCGAAATGTTTAAATTAGTCCACAAATAGATACAGAATAAAATATTGGAAATTTTTATTAGGTTCATCTGGTTATTATTTATACACAGAATTCCTTTTATATATATATATATATATATATACACACAATAGGTTTTTTTTTTTTTTTCTTTTTTTAATGAATTGATGAAACATGAATCCATTACTTTTTGATACGCTTGAAAATAAATAAATAAATAAAATAAAATAAAATCCTTTTTATTCGTAAATACAAGAAATAGGCAAGTATTTCTTTTTCATGCACTAAAATATCTCACAGCATTTTTTTTTCTTAAATGTAAACGTAAAGACTAATAATTTTTTTTATAAAAGTGTGTGAAAGTGTTTAACCCATATTTCACCATCGTCCTAAAAATAGGACACCATGCATAAATGGTGTTTATATAAATTCTTTTGAATTCAAATTAAAGACGATGTATTATTTAAAAGTCCAATAAATACATATGTGTCTTTATCGTTAGTTTAAATTACCGTTTAATATATTTTTTAATTTTTAAAATGACGATTTTTAAAGATTTATTCATTACATTTTCATCATATTATTACTTAAAAGGTTTTAAATTCAAGAATAATGGATATACAAATTTATTGACGTAATATTCTACACTTGGTACTGGTAAAACAATTATATAAGTATGCATATATATATATAGATGGTCTGTTTTCCTTATATTTCCGACTGTCCTAAATTATTGTCCCATTTTTAGGTAGAGGCTGTCCTAAAAAACACTTTCACACACTTCTATCAAAAATTATTATTCTTTACGTTAACATAAAAAAAAAAAAAAAAAAAAAAAAATGCTGTGAGATATTTTAGTGCATGAAAAAGAAATACTTGCCTATTTCTTGTATTTACGAATAAAAAGGATTTTTTTTTTTTTTTTTTTTTTTTTTAAGCGTGTCAAAAAGTAATGGATTCAGGTTTCATAATGGCCTGGCCTTAGTGTGATCAATTCATTAAAAAAAATAAATAAAAACCTACTATATATATATATATATATATATATTCTAAAAAAGGAATTCTGTGTATAAATAATAACCAAATGAACCTAATAAAAATTTCCAATATTTTATTCTGTATCTATTTATGGACTAATTTAAACATTTCGGTTATAATGTGAGAATTGAAGCTGTTTGTCTGCCCTTGGGACCTAGGTTCGAGGGAAGTACACTCCATAGCAGTTTTCCTGTGAATTTTGGAGAAAAAACAGAAAATTCCGGCTGTGCCAGTGGACATGACCTGGTTTTGAACCTGGTAGCTCAGTCTAAACGAATTTACAGCAGATTCGTTAAATTACAAATAGCCAGAAATAAACTGAAGATTTTTCTTTTTTAACCCTTTCAGGGGCACTAAGTAAAAATGATTGAATTTCCTTTTAAATATATATATATCATAAAGTAAACATCCCCTACAAGTCATATTTGATGAAGAAAAAAATTCAGCATGTGGGGATTTTTTTGTGGGTGGTGGCTAGGCGTTCTAGCCACTCTGTCTATCCACCTAAAAGATGCTCCTAAAAATCAAACTAAAATTAATAATCTAAGATAATATGTAAATCTGTTGTATTTAAAAGGTGCATTACAGTATATTTACACTACCAAATGCATTTGAATAAAAAATTATTTTTCATAAAAATATATAAAAGAAACTTCAAAAAATTTTCACGCAACTTGTCCATTTAAAAAAGTCACAGGCACATCCTGCTTAAAGTTACTGTAGTTCTGCCATCTCTATTTCAATTTTAGAAGTACACATTAACTTTTCATAAAAGTGGATAAAAAAAGTAGCCACTGCACACTTAGAGAAAAATTTCTAAAGTAGGTGGATAGACCCTCTAGCCACCGCCCCTGAAAGGGTTAATTCAGTAGTTTCTACATTTGTTGTTTCCAGCACAAGTATAGTCAATTATGTGTAAATTTGTGTAATTTAAAATCAAAACTTTCCAGCGTAATATTTACAGTCAATCTCCGATTTTAAATTTAGAAATTGTAGAAGTCAATCTTTCAACTTTCAAAGTATTTCTATTTTGCTTTAGAAGCAAGTACTTTTTGTATAGGAAATCTATCTATTAGTATATTAATGCGAAATAAATTACTCATTTATAAAAATTTAAGCATGTATCAGGGATAACTTTCAGCACTTTTTTTTTCCTATCACTACTCCCATCACGAAAACCTTTATTGTATTTTTACTTTGTTTTTTTTTTTTCGATTAATTAATATAGTGTGGGTGATCGAATTATTTGAAAAAAAAAAAAAACTAGACGAAATGGCTTGAAACCTCATGCATGCAAAGAACATTTAAAAACTCATTGTTTCCACTATCGTTTAGTCCAGAGTGCAGTTAGCGCACCAACCACAAATTCAAAAATAGCGAAAATACTTTGGATCACCCTGTATCATAAAAAGCTACAAATAACTTATAACTTCAATACATTGCTGCACATACTGTGCACAAGATTTGTATGTTTTGGGGCGGGGATTGCGCATTTATTTAGACAGATATTTTATATTTATTTTTTTATTTTTTATTTTTTTCAAAAATTACTAATTTTTTTGACAAGTTTTTTGCTTATAACTAGAACGGATTTCCATAAAATTTTACAAAAATTGCTGAAAAATTGCCAAAACATTAGAGAAACATATTATGAAACAGAAAATCCATACGTGTAATATTCGTTGAGATATGAGTATTTTAATAAATATTACTGCGCGTGCGCGAAAGATATAAATTTTTTTATTGCACAGTTTGAAAGCTAGATGTACATTGATACATTTTTGTCTAAAATTCATTTGAATAGGGTAAATATTAATCAAATTGTCGGCAAAAGAACGAGTTAGATCTTAGGTATTTTTCAAAGTTGAAATTTCAAAATGAGTTTCACCCATGCCACGCATTTAATTTGAAGATCCAATTATTTTAATGACGTTGCAAAAGTTCTTTTTTGGGAAAACCCCTTATGATATCATAAATCTTAGTAAATAAATAAAAAAAATGATAAAGTTATAGGCCTATAAGAGGTTTTATACAAACAAGAACTTTCGCAATGTGGTTGAAATAATTGGATCATCAAATTAACTGCGTGGTATGTGAAAAACCCTTTATGAAATTTCAACTCTGGAAAAAACCTAAAATCTAGCTCTTTTTTTTTGCCAACAATTTGGTTAATTTTTAAAAAATTCAAATGAGCTTTTGACAAAAGTTACTCAATATATTTAGCTTTC
Source organism: Salticus scenicus (assembly GCA_963930645.1). NCBI lineage: Eukaryota > Metazoa > Arthropoda > Arachnida > Araneae > Salticidae > Salticus > Salticus scenicus. The sequence goes on along the minus strand of OZ005651.1, from coordinate 30,415,443 downwards.
AACGTATGCAGTAAAACTTTTTATATCATTCGCGCATGCGCAATAAAATGATATTTACTAAAAATGCCCATATCTCAACGAGTATTACACGTGTTAATTTTATGTTTCAAAATAATGTTTCTCTAATGTTTTGTCAATTTTTTTGTATGTTTGGTAAAATTTTACGGAAATCTGTTCTAGTTACAAGCAAAAAACCTGTCAAAAAAATTAGTAATTTCTGAAAAAAAAAAAATATATATATATATATATACTCACCTAAATAATTGTGCAATTTCCGCACCAAAACATATATATTGTACATGGCATGTGCAATAAAGTGCTAAAGTTATAAATCATTTGTAGTTTTTTTATGATACAGAGTGAATCAAAGTATTTTCACTCTTCTTCAATATGTGGTTGGTCCTCTAATTCCTCTCTCGACTAAATCGACAGTGGAAACAATGAACTTTTAAATGTTCTTTGCAAAAATGAAGTTTCAGACCTCTTCGTCTAGTATTTTTTTTTTTTTTAAATCTAAAAAATGTAAAAAAAAAAAAAAAAAAAATCTAATAATTTGATCACTTACTGTAGTGATTATTGTTAGAAAAAATCTCATCTTTGTTGTATTTAGATACATACTTACCAACAACAACTTTACAGAATCGAGCTTCGTTACAGTTAAAAAAATTAACTTTAACTCTTTAACTAATTAATAACTCTTTATCATAAGTTGCGCAATACATATATCTTTTAATCTATTTTATAATAATAATAATAATAAATTCTATCTCTTAAAATTTAACTCTTTAACTTAAAAAAATAATCGCAATTACAATGAATGAACACATTTTTCCTCTAAAGCTGAAAAACATATCATTCTCAGTGTTTATTGCTACTAACACTTATCCAGTCAAAAAAGTGCGAAAATTTGGAAAACATGCGAACAATTTTATTGATTAACAGCAAAATAACAGCCCATATTAGCAACTAATTGCAATTGAACGTTGATGGCGCGCGGCGCCTGTCTACACTGAGTGATGCCAGATGGTCGAAAATTATTTCCCAAAACAGGTCTTCAAATTTTCCCAAATCAGGGATTTTTTTTTTCGAAAAAAATCCCCAGCTTGATTTCTTTGGGAAAATAAAAATTTCTTCATGGAGAGAGAGAGAAAAAATATCAAGCAGATTTTTCTATGATTTAAACTCAGATTTTTCCCCAAATTAAGACAATTTTTGAAAAAAAATCCCCAAATAACAATAAAGCTATTGAAAGTCTCTAGTCGTAGGGATAAATCATTACGTTGCCAACATTGACAGAAAGTTGAAGAACTCTCCAGATTTGTCCCCAAAAAGTTTAGAATTCCCCAAAAAAGTCCCCAGAAACATTTGGTCCCCAAAATTGCCCCCAGAAGCCTCGAAAATCCGCAATCTGGCATCACTGCCTACACTGTAAAAAAAAAAAAAAAAAAAAAAAAAAAAAATCAGTATTTTACAACAAAAGGTGCTGGCACCGCGGCTGCCAGCACAGTTGCTGTAAAATTTACAAGCGGCTGTTTTTTATGGTGCTGTAAAATTTACTGCACTCTACTGTGAATTTTACAAGATGTTGTTTTTAGTAGTGCTGTAAAATTTACTGCACTTTGCTGTGAATTTTACAAGATGCTGTTTTAAAAAGTGTTGTAAAATTAACTACACTTTGCTGTAAATTTTACAACACTTTTTAAAACAGCATCTTGTAAAATTCACAGCAAAGTGCAGTTAATTTTACAGCACTACTAAAAACAGCATCTTGTAAAATTCACAGCAAAGTGCAGTAAATTTTACAGCACCATAAATCACAGCAGCTTGTAAATTTTACAGCAACTGTGCTGGCAGCCGCGGTGCCAGCACCTTTTGTTGTAAAATACTGAAATTTTTTTTTACAGTGCATTTATACGAAATTTTATCCTTTATCCATCGTAAAGTCTATGATAAAACGGGACGACAGCGTCACATATTGAGCATTTTATGTTAAACAAAGACTCTTTAAAAAAAAAAAAAAAGAAAAAAGAAAAAAAGGCAAGAAAAATATCTTTACTAATTTATTTTCTTTTCTAATGAAAAAAGAAAAAAAGGACTTTGTTTTAAAACAATTCAGATGCAAGATTCAAACACTCATTTTAAATGTATCGACGAGTTATTTTAAAAAGATATTCATGTTAAAAAGTTACAACTCCGAAGAAGTGGAAAAGCAAGTGCTGATGTAAGGGTGAACACCAAATGACTACACAGGAGTTCTAGGCATAGGTGGTGTGTCCTACATGGGGGGCTTTTTTAAGTATTCCTATCCCGTATTTACGTGAGTTTTCGAGAAAACCACGAAAAACTCCAAACAGCGAAACTGATGAACGCGACCTAGGATCGAACCCAGCACTTCCCATCTACAAGAAAGAAAAAAATGGCGAAAAAAAGAAACATATTTTAAATTTTTTTGTTTAAAAAATAAATAAATAAATAAATAAAGTGTAACTTAGTTTTAAATCTACACTGATGCATGGTTCAATCATTCTTTCTGGAGATATACACGAGCTTTTTTTTTTTTTTTTTTTTTTTTTTTTTAATATTCACAGTAAAAATTTACTTCTTCAAGGAAAGGGAGGGGCTAGTATTGGTGTAAATTAAGGCCGTTTGTCTACACAAGGGTCCCAGACCTGTGTGATATGCCCTTCGTAGTGATTTTTCTAAGGGATCTTTGCTCATATGTACGCGAGATTCGGAAAAATCCATGGAAACTCCGAAAACCTAAATCGACGAGTGAGACCTAGGATCGAAACTGTCACTTTTTGTCTACCAGCTTTGCTTTGACCGCAGAACCGCTCTGTCATTGGTGATGTGGTGTGTGTGTGTGTGTGTGTGTGTGGAGGGGGGGTGTCGAGCGATGGTATTACACATATACAAAAAAGTTATCCTGATTAATTATTTCTATTCTAAATAAAATTTGAATTTTTCAATTTTATGATGTTTGTTTAAAAATATTCCTCATTGTATACAGCCCACCAGCGCAGCGGCCGAGCTGTTCTGCGCTCAACGCTGGTAGGCGTGAGGTGCCGGGTTCGATTCCAGGTCGCGGCCTAGCCATTCGGAGTTTTCCGTAGTTTTCTCTGAAACTTGCGTAAATACGGGTTAGGACCCCTTAGAATGACCCCACCGAGGGCACTCCCCCTCAGGCCTAGGACGTGCAGCAGTCAATCGGTTATATTCCCAAATCCAATCCAATCCACATTGTATACATTTAAATGAAAATTTTCTCCTATACTCTTTTATTCAATATTATTATAAAAAGGAATGACATCGTCACCTATTGAGCGATGTGCACCAGAAGTTTATAGATACCAATGTATTCCAATGTGTAAATATCTGCAAACTTCTTACATAACTCCTTTTAAGAATTTGTAAGGAAAGCTTTTTTATTTCATTTTATTATTATTTTATTTTTCTAATTTTATGTTAAAAATCAAGTTTTCTTTTTGTCATCACAGACGCATGGTTTAAACTTTCGTTTTAAAGGTATCGATCGACGAGTTATTTAAAAAAAATATTCATATAAAAAATTTACTCCTCTAACAAAAAAATGGGGGGGGGGGGGTAGTTATTTGTTGGTGTAAGAGTTAACGCCGATTGAATACACGAGATATCTTTGCCAGGATGGCGTTTCCCTACAGGAGTGTTTCTAAGGAGTCCTAGTCCAAATTTTCAAGAGATTGGGAGAAAACCATGGGAATTTTTGAATGGCAAGCACAGAAATGTGTGTTTTAAAAGAAAAAAAAAATGATTAAAATCATTTGCGGCGCATGGTTCAACCATTCGTTTTAAAAGTATCGACAATTTACTTTTAAAAATATTCATATTAAAAATTTACTCTTTCCAGGTACGGGATAGGTGTTGGTGTAAGGGTAAACTCCGATTTCCCACATGTGGATTAGGGGCATAGGGGGTGTGCCTTTCTTGAAGACTTTCTAAACGTTCTATTTACGCGAATTTCGGGAAAAAAAAAAAAACTAAAGAAATTTCAAAAAGACTAGGTTGACGAGTGTCGACCCCGACATTTTCGTTCTACCAGCTTTGATCACAAAAAACTATAAATCATCAAATAAAAAAATAAAAATAAAAATAAAAATAAATAAAAAGGGTTGGGGTATAAAAGCATATTTTTATTTTTATTAAAAATTTAAAGAAATAGGGATAACTTTGATTGGATGGCGAGGCTCCTACGCATACAAAATTTTTTTCCCAGTTGACTATCTCTATTATAAATAATTCTTGTAAATTTCATAATGATTACTAAAAAATAATTCTCTTTATGCACATTTATACAAAATTTCGTCCTATATCACCATGTTAAAAATTTAGAAAAAGCGGGATGGCAAAGCAACCTGTAAGACAATTTTTACTAAAAGTTGATAGGCACTAATTTATGTCAAGGTGCAACTACATATCAATTTGTATGAAATTCTGTGCAGTAGTTCCTGAGATACAGTTGCCACAAAATTTTGTCACACACACACACAGAGAGAGAGAGAGAGAGAGAGAGAGACAGACAGACAGACATTTTCTAAAAATGGTCAAATCGTGTTCTACAGCTCTCAAAACATGTAAATTCATAAAAAACCCGAGGTCGAAAATTTTTACGAATCCAATACTTTCTCTATATTACATATAGAAGAAAGTAAAAATAACAATAATAATAATAAGGATAAATAGAGAGGAAAAAAAAGGATCAGCAATATGGAATTCTGACTGCTTACTACTTAAAAGATGATATAATTTTTCTTCATAAAATTCATTTTTAAAGTAATGTAGCTTTGGAAATCAATAAATTATTTCTTTTTCTTTCATGTTCCACCAAAAAATTCATAAATATATTTCAGATAAAGTCAATAAGAATGCATTCCTTTACGCAATTTTACATTGAAATATAAAGGTATCAAATGCTTTTTGCCGTACACTGCTCAGAAAACGAAACTATACAGAGGCTTTTCGCACATTTTTTAGACGATTTTGATGGAGTGTACTGAAGCAATTTCACTCATATTTCGAGTTTTATTTGTTCAGTTTGATAGCCCTTGTTCTTAACTAACATTCTACATCATAATTTCTACGATAATAATGCTTTTTATAATATCGGAAGAGGTATATTTTTCTACTCCTCTTGAACGGCTTTCCAGAGTCCACAAAGCGTTGTAGGTCGGTGTTTGGATAATGCTGATTTTAAGAGTCGAAAAATACAAAAATCCAACAGTGATACATCAGAAGATTTCGCAGGAATGTCAGTGAAGGGTATGGTTTTAATTCCCGTTTTATGTTCCATTTTTTTTCTAAAAAAGCAATTGCGGATTGTGATGTGTGGCTGCTTGTTTTGTCTTGATACAGTTCAACGGATTGATAGCATTGTGAGTAGTGTAAAAAGGAGAGTTCACCGACACGGTGGAGGCGCGCACGGAGCTACGTAGTCACTCCGCGCCTCCACACGCGCCGCAGGCTTCCCCGCGCCACCACCCCGTCGGTGAACGTCTCCTTTTTTGCACTATTTTGCCACAATCTTAGACGATGGTTCTGTTGCCTCTCAATGGGAATTTTGAGGAGTTAGATTTATTTTCATAAATTTCGGACTTAGTATTTTTTTCACAATTTCGGGGACTTGGCATTTTCTTGCGATGGTCAGGGAAGTTGATTGACTGAAACAAAGGTAGATGAGTACTATATAATTAAAAACATTTAATGAATGGTATAGACTTTAATATTTAGGTGTTGACACCGGAAGAATAGAAACTTTTGAATAGTTGTCATTCGGGGGATTATAAATTGATTACAGAATTAAATAGAAATTTTCCTATGTATTTCAGGGAATTTGACAAAATGAAACAAAGGTTGATGAGTACTATATAATTAAAAACATTGAATGTGAATGGTATAGACTTTGATATTAAAATTTTCATGTTGCCATTGGAAGAGTATAAATAATTTCCGGTGGGACTTAACATTTTTGAATGACTGAGGTTAATTAACATCAGTAGCAATTCATGAGTATTTTAGAAACTTAGCTTTTTTAGAGATTAAAAATATATTGCGTTAAAATAATAAATAAGGAATTTAAATAGGAGTTCATACTTTTAGTGATGTCATTGTAAATTTGCATTAGGAAATTTTTACAGAATTAAATAGAAATTTTCGTATTTTGTGGATTAACACATAGATTTAAAAGCAAAACAAATAATAAATAATTTAACATTCATTAAAAATGTAAGACATTTAAAAATTCTAACTTTATTTTAACTCTAAATAAGTTTCACTTTTTAAATTTATTTAGACTATCTTAGAAATAATATTATTACATTCGTTAAAAATTGAACACACATGCACTTTAAAAAATTACTATCATATAAATTAAACTAAATATAATAAAAATTAGGTAAATTAAACTTTATATTCTCTCTAAATAAGTTTCACATTTCTTTAAACTCTATCTATTCGTTAAAAATTTAACAGATGTTTTTAATCAGTTAATAAATTTTATATACAGTTATGTTATATAAACTAAATATAATAAAAATTATATAAAACACATACTGTTATTTAAGGTCTAACTTAGAAATATTATTATTACATTCTTTAAAAATTGAACACACATACACTTTAAAAAATTACTATCATATAAATTAAACTAAATATAACAAAAATTATGTAAATTAAACTTTATATTCTCGCTAAATAAGTTTAACATTTCTTCTAACTCTATCTTACATTCGTTAAAAATTTAACAGAAGTTTTAAATCAGTTAATAAATTTTGTATACAGTTATGTTATATAAACTAAATATAATAAAAATTATATAAAACACATACTGTTACTTAAGCTCTAACTTTGAAATACTAATTTTACATTCTTTAAAAATTGAACACACATACACTTTAAAAAATTACTATCATATAAATGAAACTAAATATAATAAAAATTATATAAAACACATGCTGTTATTTATGCTATAACTAAACAAATACGATAAACAAAAATTTCAAAATCAGTAAATGATGTTATATATGTTAGAAATTAAACTAAATACAATAAATTTTATATACAATAAAGTTATATACTAAAATTTATATAAATTAAACTAAATCTAATAAAAATTATATAAATTAAACTTTATATTCTCACTAAATAAGTTTCACATTTATTTAAACTCTAACTTACACTCGTTAAAAATTGAACACACATGCACTTTAAAAAATTACTATCATATAAATTAAAAAAAAATTACTATCATATAATAATATTAATCTAAAAAATTGCTTACAAAGACATACAGTAATATTATAAATAAATAAAAAAGAAGAAAAAAAAATTACTATCATATAATAATATTAATCTAAAAAAAAAAAAAAATGCTTACAAAGTTTTTAATCTGTTAATAAATTTTATATACACTAAAGTTTTAAATAAAAAAAAAATTACTATTATATAATAATATTAATTTGAAAAAAATTACTATTATAAAATAATATTAATTAACAAAATGCATACAAAGATATACAGTAAAGTTATAAATTAAAAAAATGGATATCATATAATAATATTATTTTAAAAAATGCATACAAAGATATACAGTACAGTTATAAAAAAAATAAATAAATAAATAAAATAAAAAATAAAAAAATGACTATCATATAAAAATATTAATTTAAAAAATACATACAATGTTTAAAATCAACAATTAAATTTTATATACATTATAATTAACTAAGCTCTATGTTGTTACTATTAAATAAATTTATCCTAACACGAAAATTTTAAAACCTTACATAAATTTTATAAGCAAAAAGTTATATAAGTACATGAGTATGTTATTTAAATTAAACATTATATTGATACTACACAAATATTATTTAACATTTATTCGAGTTTAACGCAGTAATATAATTTATACTATCTTAGTTGATTTAAATTAAACAGGTAAATACTTTTAAACTTGAAATAATAAAAATAAGTTCTTTTTTATAAAATAATTGATATAAACTATAATAATAAAAAGGATTAGTTATATTTGAAAACTATCAGTTACTAAAAGTTATTTTGTATTAAACATTTCGAAATAAATTGCGTAAAAATTCATTGCATCATTTTAAATGAAAATATACAGTTTCCTTAAAAACAGATAATACGAAATATTCCATGAGTCATAGTTATCACCTGCAACGGAAAACCCATACACTTGATGAACCATGTGTAATATACGCCGAGGAATTGTGCCTAATAGTAATCCACACTATCTCATATAAAGATTAAGTTAAAATCATTAATAAAATACAGCGAATAATTAGGAAAATGCAATAATTTTTTCACAAACCATATCATACAATGAGTTTTAAACGATTATTACCTACCTATCACTTAAACGGTATTTAAAAAATAAATACATATAAAAGTAAGTTATAGTTAAGCAATAAAAATTCGTTTGTGAAAGAAGTTTTACATATATATTGCAAAATTTAGTTTTACTCAGATAATTTCTGAACATACACAAGTAAAATGAAAACTTTTGTAGGTTTTATTTAAGCAGTAAATATTCGTTTGGGAAAGTAGTTTGATATGTTATGCAAAATTTAGTTTTAATTAAACAAAAAAAAAAAAAGTTTGTAGTGTAACAATAAAAAAAAGTTTGCACTATAACAATAAAAAAAAAAAAAAAATCCACATAAGTAAATACTAATAAAAATATTTCTTAAATTGATTTTTCTCTCTTCAATAAATCAATAAAAATTGTCTTATGTAATGTTTGTAAAGTTTAATAAAAGTTACGTTTATTAAAATTTATATTATAAACAAATAAATTTGCTAGAGTATACATATTAAGATATTACGTATAGAGTAGAGATACTTATCAAGTTTATTAAATTATCAAATAGTAATAATAAATTATGAAACTTACTTAAAATTGAAGAAATTTCCCTCCAGCGAAATACAACCTTCATTCACACTCAAATGCGACAAACTGTTTATCATTACACGTTGACTCACGTACAGATAAGAAGAGTGATGATTCATGCTTATCTTAGCAGAAGACTTTTGTTGTTAGAGTTATGTGTTTTCAGAGTAATATAAAATAGTTTATAAGGATCATTTATTTAAATAATCCATTCAGAGGTGAACTTTGCAATTAACCTGTTAAAATGCGTTTTTTAAAATTATGCTAAGAAAATAATGTGTTTAAAACAGAATTATTTTACGATAAGTCGCGCATTTTATATTTAATAAAATATAAGTGTAATTTTTAATGAAATATTTTAAAATCACTTAATAGGATAAAATTAAAAACAGAAATCTTATTGTTTTAGTAATTATTTTCTCTAGTTATAAAACTAAGTAATAAACTATCTATAAATAATCAGATAGCAAGAGAGATTTTTGTATAATAAGTATATATTATTTTAATATATGCATTACATCGCAAGGTAAAATTTTCAACTTATTTATACGGATTGAAGTAATAAAAATTACTCATTTCCATAACTGCTAAATTTTATAAGTTGGATATATGATTTAAAATACTAAATAATATTCCTTATGAGAGAATTTGGGTGACACTATCACAGAAAGAATTTATCCTTTACAATAAGATTTGCTCAGAATGTCTAAGTGAAAATATTTTACCGTGAATCATACTAGAATCAAACAGTTGTATTCGAATTCATTGTCTTCAGTTAATGAAACTTCTAATGAGACAATTATTCTTACAACCACATAAATGTAAATTTTTATATTATTCCTGTATAGATAAAAATTTAAATAATTCATTAAGTGTTAAACTTTGCATTTAATCGATTAAATAAAGTTTTACTAAAATATAAGTGTAATTTTTTTAATGAAAGGCTTTGAAATCACTTTAACTTTATAAGAAAAAACTAAAAATAGGTTTTAAAATCACTTAATAGGATAAAATTAGAAATTAAAAATCTTATTGTTTTTTGCAATTATTTTATCTAGTTATAAACTAAGTAATAATTTTTTTAAACTATTTATAAATGATCGGATAGTAAGAGATTTTTATATAATAACTATATATTATTTTAATATACGCCTTATAATTAAGTCAGTTTTATAGAAAACCAAGAAAAAATCCCAACGGGTAGGTGGACGAGTTGGAATATTCTATTACACTTAAAGAATCCAGGCACGGAAAAACCGAAATACAATACGCGGAAAAACAGGTGAGATTTTCTGCTAAAACTCCAAAGCAGTGGACGGTAAACATAACACACGGTAAAACAACCTACTCACACGACGGCCAAACTAAGAATGAAGTGAAACGTTGAATTGTAACACCTTATCTACTAGAGATAAGGGGGAATTCCCGAAAAGCTGAGTCACCCCTCGTTCGTTCATGTACATCTTACGAGAAAGTTCGTGAAGGATGACTCATCGGTGACGAGTTTGAATAATTTGCATAACCGCTAAATATAAGTATTATAGTAATGATAAATTTATTTCATAATCGATAACTCATTTATACATAATCAGGTTCACACCTTATATAAAACAATACTATATTTAAATGTTTTACTATACAATAGACATTCACATATGGATATTCATAAGGCTTAAAACCAATTAATAAAACGAGGGTCCTATAAGCGAAATGCATGAGAGTCTTTCTAAGGAATCCTAATTTGTATTTAAGCCAGTTTTAGTGAAAACCAAGAAAAACTACAAACGGGTAGATTGATAAGCTGAATTTGAACCTAGCATTACACATAGAATCGTTTAGTCTTCCAAAATCCTTGTAACAACATGTTTATGAACTTTATAATCAAATGCTTAATAGGGTTTGCATGCGTTAGCTATATTAAACATCTATTAGATGTAATTTTTTTTCACTATATATTGTTTAACTATATTTATACACCATGCAATGTATAATATTTCCCAGAGTAAAAGTTTAAACTGAGTAACTAATCATCAACATAAGTGTTAAATTGAATACATAAGACAGTATATGAATAAATAGTAAGTAATGTGAAAATGCTGATTTGTAAAACTTTTTGAAAGTAGTAACTTATAAATTTATACTTATGCACACACATGGTTAAGAGACTTATATAAAACAATACTATGATTAAAAAAATTTTCAGTATACAATAAAATAAAAAGTAATAGATATTCATTTACAATAAGTAATTTAATGATTTAATGCTTTCATTAAAAGATTAAAATTACTAGATTTCAGTTTTTTGTTTAATATTTTATGTAAATAGTAATAATCTTTCACTAATAATATATTTCAATAGGTATAAGTTTAAAAAAATGTTTTAAAATTTCACTTACCTGAAAACATGTCTGACTCCAACAACAGTCTTAAGAGAAATGAACGATAAGGTTAGTTCTTATCACCAGCATCAGGTCACATGATTAGGATGACGTCACGAGTCATGTGATTGGTGACGTCAGGTCACGTGACGAGTCTCTTATCTTATCAGAGATTGCTTATCAGCGATCACAGCTCATTCTACCAGTTGATTTCGTATTTGTTGGTTGCTTCGAAATGTCTGCTGTGAGTTTTATGGAAAACGGACTGAATGTCTACTATGTTTCAAACTTTATTGAAAAGGAACAAGCGGATCGGTATTTTACTGAATTAAAAACTTTACCTTTCTACACGCCAACGTTTAGAATTCATGGAAAAAGTATTAAATCTAAAAGGCAAGTTCTAGGATACGGCGATTTGACTTCAAGTTATGCCTTCAGCGGAACCCATGTGCCAGCTAACACTCGGACACCTCTGATATTACAACTGCGGGATCGAGTGGAAAAATGGACGGCTTCTACCTTCAACTATGTTCTGCTAAACCTCTACAACAATGGATACAGCTACATAGCTCAACATAAAGACAAAGAAAGTGGATTGGATACAACTTTCCCCATCGCAGTCCTCAGCTTTGCTGCCGAACGAACAATTGAATTCAAGAAGCCTAAAACACCATCGACTTTGATTTCATTAGAACATGGTTCGCTCTACGGTATGTTAAAGCCTACCAACGAACTGTTTACCCATGGCATTGCACCGCACCCTAACATTAAAGATATGAGAATCAGCCTGACTTTTTGTCATTTAATATTCAACCCCATCATGTCACCTTTAAAGAAACCAAGACTTGATCTAAGTGAGGCTTCATCCAGTGCATGTGATACACCAAAAAACTCTTTATTCAATGATCTGAATACTTTAAAAAACTCTCATTGTGATGTGTCTACAACGAATGATACTTCTATAAAAAACTGTTAAAAGGACTTGTGTGAAAAACTTACTCCAAACGATTGGTTAAGTCAATGGGTACGAGAACAACCTCTACACCCCATCTGTACTGAATGGAATTTAAAATGGAATACATTTTTACAAATTGTAATGGAAAATAACCTGAAACTAAGAATTCATATTCGTAATTTTAAAGAATTACCCACGGGTGAGTGGGTACACACTAAACAAGGTATTGTAATGACAGCTCAGACTTGGTATTATTTTCAAGATTTGATTGAAAATTTTAGTTTCAACTCAGTAAGTGATAGTTTTATTAGTAATAACCAATTATTGATGCTTTGTATTAATAAGAATTTCTGTATACTTCAACAAATGTTTGCCTTAAACACATGCGAATTTTACTTAAAACCCAATGTCATTAAATTAAAGAGTTAGTGTTCGAGTAGACTCATGTTCAGACATGTTTAGACATGTCTAGGATGAGTCATCGTTTGATGAGTCATCGAATAGATTATACTTTTCAAATTTATTTATGTTGTATAAAAGTTAGGTTTATTAAATCTTTAATTAGGAGAGCATATGACAAACATGAAAGATTTACATAAAATTTACATAATTTTAATTAGAAAACTTAATTAAGAGTTATCTTCGCGATAGGTAAGGGAAAACCTATGACCTCCTCCATTCTGCTTAGGTTTTGGGGAAAACCCATTCTTCAAAACCGTCTAATTAACACGGGAGATTTATAGACCTTCTCACTTTGTTTGAATTCAGTTGGATTTTGACTCTCATCCTGGTAGCATTTCCTTAGCTGTGCGGCTTATTTTCACCGGACATTATGCATAGATTCTCCGGTATATGTCGATCTTTTTTCCACGTGTTACATTTCAATTTACCGTATAAGACAATGGAATCGTTTCGAGTAATGTCCTGTGGACTTTGAATATTTTTCACTGCGTGTTCCGGTACGTTTAAAAGTTTACTTCAACAACCTTTTACATAAAAAAACTAATAATAATAATTAATATGTTTTTGGCTTTGGTTGTATAATTAAGTTTTTCGCAATTGGAGTTAAACCTTTGCTTCATTAGTGTGTTTTATAAAAACTAATAAATATGGATTTAAGTTTTTTGTTTATTTAAAAGATATTTATTAAAATTATTAACACCTTATTTTTAAATTATTTATTGTATTAACTATATTAATACTAATAAGAATTGAATATTATTATGTATAGCTGTAAATATATACAAAGGACTACTGACACAATATATACAGTTTCTATTTCTTTATTAAAAATGCATAACATATATACAGATTAATTTACAATTTAGATAAAGCAGCTTCAATATGATTTTCATACAGTTTCATATTTAGTTCTTTAAAGAAAGAAATATTGTAATGACATGTACAGGTTATATTTTGAGCAATAGCAAAGATATTTAATTTTAAAAGTATCTCGTTTTTTAAAATTATGCTAAGAAAATAATGTGTTTAAAACAGAATTATTTTACGATAAGTCGCGCATTTTATATTTAATAAAATATAAGTGTAATTTTTAATGAAATATTTTAAAATCACTTAATAGGATAAAATTAAAAACAGAAATCTTATTGTTTTAGTAATTATTTTCTCTAGTTATAAAACTAAGTAATAAACTATCTATAAATAATCAGATAGCAAGAGAGATTTTTGTATAATAACTATATATTATTTTAATATATACATTACATCGCAAGGTAAAATTTTCAACTTATTTATACGGATTGAAGTAATAAAAATTACTCATTTCCATAACTGCTAAATTTTATAAGTTCTATATATGATTTAAAATACTAAACAATATTCCTTATGAGAGAATTTGGGTGACACTATCACAGAAAGAATTTATTCTTTACAATAAGATTTGCTAAGAATGTCTAAGTGAAAATAATTTACCGTGAATCATACTACAATCAAACAGTTGTATTCGAATTCATTGTCTTCAGTTAATGAAACTTCTAATGAGACAATTATTCTTACTACCACATAAATGTAAATTTTATATTATTCCTGTATAGATAAAAATTTAAATAATTCATTAAGTGTTAAACTTTGCATTTAATCGATTAAATAAAGTTTTACTAAAATATAAGTGTAATTTTTTTAATGAAAGGCTTTGAAATCACTTTAACTTTATAAGAAAAAACTAAAAATAGGTTTTAAAATCACTTAATAGGATAAAATTAGAAATTAAAAATCTTATTGTTTTTAGCAATTATTTTATCTAGTTATAAACTAAGTAATAATTTTTTTAAACTATTTATAAATGATCGGATAGTAAGAGACTTTTATATAATAACTATATATTATTTTAATATACGCCTTATAATTAAGTCAGTTTTATAGAAAACCAAGAAAAAATCCTAACGGGTAGGTTGACGAGTTGGAATATTCTATTACACTTAAAGAATCCAGGCACGGAAAAACCGAAATACAATACGCGGAAAAACAGGTGAGATTTTCTGCTAAAACTATAAAGCAGTGGACGGTAAACATAACACACGGTAAAACAACCTACTCACACGACGGCCAAACTAAGAATGAAGCGAAACGTTGAATTGTAACACCTTATCTACTAGAGATAAGGGGGAATTCCCGAAAAGCTGAGTCACCCCTCGTTCGTTCATGTACATCTTACGAGAAAGTTCGTGAAGGATGACTCATCGGTGACGAGTTTGAATAATTTGCATAACCGCTAAATATAAGTATTATAGTAATGATAAATTTATTTCATAATCGATAACTCATTTATACATAATCAGGTTCACACCTTATATAAAACAATACTATATTTAAATGTTTTACTATACAATAGACATTCACATATGGATATTCATAAGGCTTAAAACCAATTAATAAAACGAGGGTCCTATAAGCGAAATGCATGAGAGTCTTTCTAAGGAATCCTAATTTGTATTTAAGCCAGTTTTAGTGAAAACCAAGAAAAACTACAAACGGGTAGATTGATAAGCTGAATTTGAACCTAGCATTACACATAGAATCGTTTAGTCTTCCAAAATCCTTGTAACAACATGTTTATGAACTTTATAATCAAATGCTTAATAGGGTTTGCATGCGTTAGCTATATTAAACATCTATTAGATGTAATTTTTTTTCACTATATATTGTTTAACTATATTTATACACCATGCAATGTATAATATTTCCCAGAGTAAAAGTTTAAACTGAGTAACTAATCATCAACATAAGTGTTAAATTGAATACATAAGACAGTATATGAATAAACAGTAAGTAATGTGAAAATGCTGATTTGTAAAACTTTTTGAAAGTAGTAACTTATAAATTTATACTTATGCACACACATGGTTAAGAGACTTATATAAAACAATACTATGATTAAAAAATTTTTCAGTATACAATAAAATAAATAGTAATAGATATTCATTTACAATAAGTAATTTAATGATTTAATGCTTTCATTAAAAGATTAAAATTACTAGATTTCAGTTTTTTGTTTAATATTTTATGTAAATAGTAATAATCTTTCACTAATAATATATTTCAATAGGTATAAGTTTAAAAAAATGTTTTAAAATTTTACTTACCTGAAAACATGTCTGACTCCAACAACAGTCTTAAGAGAAATGAACGATAAGGATAGTTCTTATCACCAGCATCAGGTCACATGATTAGGATGACGTCACGAGTCATGTGATTGGTGACGTCAGGTCACGTGACGAGTCTCTTATCTTATCAGAGATTGCTTATCAGCGATCACAGCTCATTCTACCAGTTGATTTCGTATTTGTTGGTTGCTTCGAAATGTCTGCTGTGAGTTTTATGGAAAACGGACTGAATGTCTACTATGTTTCAAACTTTATTGAAAAGGAACAAGCGGATCGGTATTTTACTGAGTTAAAAACTTTACCTTTCTACACGCCAACGTTTAGAATTCATGGAAAAAGTATTAAATCTAAAAGGCAAGTTCTAGGATACGGCGATTTGACTTCAAGTTATGCCTTCAGCGGAACCCATGTGCCAGCTAACACTCGGACACCTCTGATATTACAACTGAGGGATCGAGTGGAAAAATGGACGGCTTCTACCTTCAACTATGTTCTGCTAAACCTCTACAACAATGGATACAGCTACATAGCTCAACATAAAGACAAAGAAAGTGGATTGGATACAACTTTCCCCATCGCAGTCCTCAGCTTTGCTGCCGAACGAACAATTGAATTCAAGAAGCCTAAAACACCATCGACTTTGATTTCATTAGAACATGGTTCGCTCTACGGTATGTTAAAGCCTACCAACGAACTGTTTACCCATGGCATTGCACCGCACCCTAACATTAAAGATATGAGAATCAGCCTGACTTTTTGTCATTTAATATCCAACCCCATCATGTCACCTTTAAGGAAACCAAGACTTGATCTAAGTGAGGCTTCATCCAGTGCATGTGATACACCAAAAAACTCTTTATTCAATGATCTGAATACTTTAAAAAACTCTCATTGTGATGTGTCTACAACGAATGATACTTCTATAAAAAACTGTTAAAAGGACTTGTGTGAAAAACTTACTCCAAACGATTGGTTAAGTCAATGGGTACGAGAACAACCTCTACACCCCATCTGTACTGAATGGAATTTAAAATGGAATACATTTTTACAAATTGTAATGGAAAATAACCTGAAACTAAGAATTCATATTCGTAATTTTAAAGAATTACCCACGGGTGAGTGGGTACACACTAAACAAGGTATTGTAATGACAGCTCAGACTTGGTATTATTTTCAAGATTTGATTGAAAATTTTAGTTTCAACTCAGTAAGTGATAGTTTTATTAGTAATAACCAATTATTGATGCTTTGTATTAATAAGAATTTCTGTATACTTCAACAAATGTTTGCCTTAAACACATGCGAATTTTACTTAAAACCCAATGTCATTAAATTAAAGAGTTAGTGTTCGAGTAGACTCATGTTCAGACATGTTTAGACATGTCTAGGATGAGTCATCGTTTGATGAGTCATCGAATAGATTATACTTTTTAAATTTATTTATGTTGTATAAAAGTTAGGTTTATTAAATCTTTAATTAGGAGAGCATATGACAAACATGAAAGATTTACATAAAATTTACATAATTTTAATTAGAAAACTTAATTAAGAGTTATCTTCGCGATAGGTAAGGGAAAACCTATGACCTCCTCCATTCTGCTTAGGTTTTGGGGAAAACCCATTCTTCAAAACCGTCTAATTAACACGGGAGATTTATAGACCTTCTCACTTTGTTTGAATTCAGTTGGATTTTGACTCTCATCCTGGTAGCATTTCCTTAGCTGTGCGGCTTATTTTCATCGGACAGTATGCATAGATTCTCCGGTATATGTCGATCTTTTTTCCACGTGTTACATTTCAATTTACCGTATAAGACAATGGAATCGTTTCGAGTAATGTCCTGTGGACTTTGAATATTTTTCACTGCGTGTTCCGGTACGTTTAAAAGTTTACTTCAACAACCTTTTACATAAAAAAACTAATAATAATAATTAATATGTTTTTGGCTTTGGTTGTATAATTAAGTTTTTCGCAATTGGAGTTAAACCTTTGCTTCATTAGTGTGTTTTATAAAAACTAATAAATATGGATTTAAGTTTTTGTTTATTTAAAAGATATTTATTAAAATTATTAACACCTTATTTTTAAATTATTTATTGTATTAACTATATTAATACTAATAAGAATTGAATATTATTATGTATAGCTGTAAATATATACAAAGGACTACTGACACAATATATACAGTTTCTATTTCTTTATTAAAAATGCATAACATATATACAGATTAATTTACAATTTAGATAAAGCAGCTTCAATATGATTTTCATACAGTTTCATATTTAGTTCTTTAAAGAAAGAAATATTGTAATGACATGTACAGGTTATATTTTGAGCAATAGCAAAGATATTTAATTTTAAAAGTATCTCGTTTTTTAAAATTATGCTAAGAAAATAATGTGTTTAAAACAGAATTATTTTACGATAAGTCGCGCATTTTATATTTAATAAAATATAAGTGTAATTTTTAATGAAATATTTTAAAATCACTTAATAGGATAAAATTAAAAACAGAAATCTTATTGTTTTAGTAATTATTTTCTCTAGTTATAAAACTAAGTAATAAACTATCTATAAATAATCAGATAGCAAGAGAGATTTTTGTATAATAACTATATATTATTTTAATATATGCATTACATCGCAAGGTAAAATTTTCAACTTATTTATACGGATTGAAGTAATAAAAATTACTCATTTCCATAACTGCTAAATTTTATAAGTTCTATATATGATTTAAAATACTAAACAATATTCCTTATGAGAGAATTTGGGTGACACTATCACAGAAAGAATTTATTCTTTACAATAAGATTTGCTCAGAATGTCTAAGTGAAAATAATTTACCGTGAATCATACTAGAATCAAACAGTTGTATTCGAATTCATTGTCTTCAGTTAATGAAACATCTAATGAGACAATTATTCTTACTACCACATAAATGTAAATTTTTATATTATTCCTGTATAGATAAAAATTTAAATAATTCATTAAGTGTTAAACTTTGCATTTAATCGATTAAATAAAGTTTTACTAAAATATAAGTGTAATTTTTTTAATGAAAGGCTTTGAAATCACTTTAACTTTATAAGAAAAAACTAAAAATAGGTTTTAAAATCACTTAATAGGATAAAATTAGAAATTAAAAATCTTATTGTTTTTAGCAATTATTTTATCTAGTTATAAACTAAGTAATAATTTTTTTAAACTATTTATAAATGATCGGATAGTAAGAGACTTTTATATAATAACTATATATTATTTTAATATACGCCTTATAATTAAGTCAGTTTTATAGAAAACCAAGAAAAAATCCCAACGGGTAGGTTGACGAGTTGGAATATTCTATTACACTTAAAGAATCCAGGCACGGAAAAACCGAAATACAATACGCGGAAAAACAGGTGAGATTTTCTGCTAAAACTATAAAGCAGTGGACGGTAAACATAACACACGGTAAAACAACCTACTCACACGACGGCCAAACTAAGAATGAAGCGAAACGTTGAATTGTAACACCTTATCTACTAGAGATAAGGGGGAATTCCAGAAAAGCTGAGTCACCCCTCGTTCGTTCATGTACATCTTACGAGAAAGTTCGTGAAGGATGACTCATCGGTGACGAGTTTGAATAATTTGCATAACCGCTAAATATAAGTATTATAGTAATGATAAATTTATTTCATAATCGATAACTCATTTATACATAATCAGGTTCACACCTTATATAAAACAATACTATATTTAAATGTTTTACTATACAATAGACATTCACATATGGATATTCATAAGGCTTAAAACCAATTAATAAAACGAGGGTCCTATAAGCGAAATGCATGAGAGTCTTTCTAAGGAATCCTAATTTGTATTTAAGCCAGTTTTAGTGAAAACCAAGAAAAACTACAAACGGGTAGATTGATAAGCTAAATTTGAACCTAGCATTACACATAGAATCGTTTAGTCTTCCAAAATCCTTGTAACAACATGTTTATGAACTTTATAATCAAATGCTTAATAGGGTTTGCATGCGTTAGCTATATTAAACATCTATTAGATGTAATTTTTTTTCACTATATATTGTTTAACTATATTTATACACCATGCAATGTATAATATTTCCCAGAGTAAAAGTTTAAACTGAGTAACTAATCATCAACATAAGTGTTAAATTGAATACATAAGACAGTATATGAATAAACAGTAAGTAATGTGAAAATGCTGATTTGTAAAACTTTTTGAAAGTAGTAACTTATAAATTTATACTTATGCACACACATGGTTAAGAGACTTATATAAAACAATACTATGATTAAAAAATTTTTCAGTATACAATAAAATAAATAGTAATAGATATTCATTTACAATAAGTAATTTAATGATTTAATGCTTTCATTAAAAGATTAAAATTACTAGATTTCAGTTTTTTGTTTAATATTTTATGTAAATAGTAATAATCTTTCTCTAATAATATATTTCAATAGGTATAAGTTTAAAAAAATGTTTTAAAATTTCACTTACCTGAAAACATATCTGACTCCAACAACAGTCTTAAGAGAAATGAACGATAAGGATAGTTCTTATCACCAGCATCAGGTCACATGATTAGGATGACGTCACGAGTCATGTGATTGGTGACGTCAGGTCACGTGACGAGTTTCTTATCTTATCAGAGATTGCTTATCAGCGATCACAGCTCATTCTACCAGTTGATTTCGTATTTGTTGGTTGCTTCGAAATGTCTGCTGTGAGTTTTATGAAAAACGGACTGAATGTCTACTATGTTTCAAACTTTATTGAAAAGGAACAAGCGGATCGGTATTTTACTGAGTTAAAAACTTTACCTTTCTACACGCCAACGTTTAGAATTCATGGAAAAAGTATTAAATCTAAAAGGCAAGTTCTAGGATACGGCGATTTGACTTCAAGTTATGCCTTCAGCGGAACCCATGTGCCAGCTAACACTCGGACACCTCTGATATTACAACTGCGGGATCGAGTGGAAAAATGGACGGCTTCTACCTTCAACTATGTTCTGCTAAACCTCTACAACAATGGATACAGCTACATAGCTCAACATAAAGACAAAGAAAGTGGATTGGATACAACTTTCCCCATCGCAGTCCTCAGCTTTGCTGCCGAACGAACAATTGAATTCAAGAAGCCTAAAACACCATCGACTTTGATTTCATTAGAACATGGTTCGCTCTACGGTATGTTAAAGCCTACCAACGAACTGTTTACCCATGGCATTGCACCGCACCCTAACATTAAAGATATGAGAATCAGCCTGACTTTTTGTCATTTAATATCCAACCCCATCATGTCACCTTTAAAGAAACCAAGACTTGATCTAAGTGAGGCTTCATCCAGTGCATGTGATACACCAAAAAACTCTTTATTCAATGATCTGAATACTTTAAAAAACTCTCATTGTGATGTGTCTACAACGAATGATACTTCTATAAAAAACTGTTAAAAGGACTTGTGTGAAAAACTTACTCCAAACGATTGGTTAAGTCAATGGGTACGAGAACAACCTCTACACCCCATCTGTACTGAATGGAATTTAAAATGGAATACATTTTTACAAATTGTAATGGAAAATAACCTGAAACTAAGAATTCATATTCGTAATTTTAAAGAATTACCCACGGGTGAGTGGGTACACACTAAACAAGGTATTGTAATGACAGCTCAGACTTGGTATTATTTTCAAGATTTGATTGAAAATTTTAGTTTCAACTCAGTAAGTGATAGTTTTATTAGTAATAACCAATTATTGATGCTTTGTATTAATAAGAATTTCTGTATACTTCAACAAATGTTTGCCTTAAACACATGCGAATTTTACTTAAAACCCAATGTCATTAAATTAAAGAGTTAGTGTTCGAGTAGACTCATGTTCAGACATGTTTAGACATGTCTAGGATGAGTCATCGTTTGATGAGTCATCGAATAGATTATACTTTTTAAATTTATTTATGTTGTATAAAAGTTAGGTTTATTAAATCTTTAATTAGGAGAGCATATGACAAACATGAAAGATTTACATAAAATTTACATAATTTTAATTAGAAAACTTAATTAAGAGTTATCTTCGCGATAGGTAAGGGAAAACCTATGACCTCCTCCATTCTGCTTAGGTTTTGGGGAAAACCCATTCTTCAAAACCGTCTAATTAACACGGGAGATTTATAGACCTTCTCACTTTGTTTGAATTCAGTTGGATTTTGACTCTTATCCTGGTAGCATTTCCTTAGCTGTGCGGCTTATTTTCATCGGACAGTATGCATAGATTCTCCGGTATATGTCGATCTTTTTTCCACGTGTTACATTTCAATTTACCGTATAAGACAATGGAATCGTTTCGAGTAATGTCCTGTGGACTTTGAATATTTTTCACTGCGTGTTCCGGTACGTTTAAAAGTTTACTTCAACAACCTTTTACATAAAAAAACTAATAATAATAATTAATATGTTTTTGGCTTTGGTTGTATAATTAAGTTTTTCGCAATTGGAGTTAAACCTTTGCTTCATTAGTGTGTTTTATAAAAACTAATAAATATGGATTTAAGTTTTTGTTTATTTAAAAGATATTTATTAAAATTATTAACACCTTATTTTTAAATTATTTATTGTATTAACTATATTAATACTAATAAGAATTGAATATTATTATGTATAGCTGTAAATATATACAAAGGACTACTGACACAATATATACAGTTTCTATTTCTTTATTAAAAATGCATAACATATATACAGATTAATTTACAATTTAGATAAAGCAGCTTCAATATGATTTTCATACAGTTTCATATTTAGTTCTTTAAAGAAAGAAATATTGTAATGACATGTACAGGTTATATTTTGAGCAATAGCAAAGATATTTAATTTTAAAAGTATCTCGTTTTTTAAAATTATGCTAAGAAAATAATGTGTTTAAAACAGAATTATTTTACGATAAGTCGCGCATTTTATATTTAATAAAATATAAGTGTAATTTTTAATGAAATATTTTAAAATCACTTAATAGGATAAAATTAAAAACAGAAATCTTATTGTTTTAGTAATTATTTTCTCTAGTTATAAAACTAAGTAATAAACTATCTATAAATAATCAGATAGCAAGAGAGATTTTTGTATAATAACTATATATTATTTTAATATATGCATTACATCGCAAGGTAAAATTTTCAACTTATTTATACGGATTGAAGTAATAAAAATTACTCATTTCCATAACTGCTAAATTTTATAAGTTCTATATATGATTTAAAATACTAAACAATATTCCTTATGAGAGAATTTGGGTGACACTATCACAGAAAGAATTTATTCTTTACAATAAGATTTGCTCAGAATGTCTAAGTGAAAATAATTTACCGTGAATCATACTAGAATCAAACAGTTGTATTCGAATTCATTGTCTTCAGTTAATGAAACTTCTAATGAGACAATTATTCTTACTACCACATAAATGTAAATTTTTATATTATTCCTGTATAGATAAAAATTTAAATAATTCATTAAGTGTTAAACTTTGCATTTAATCGATTAAATAAAGTTTTACTAAAATATAAGTGTAATTTTTTTAATGAAAGGCTTTGAAATCACTTTAACTTTATAAGAAAAAACTAAAAATAGGTTTTAAAATCACTTACTAGGATAAAATTAGAAATTAAAAATCTTATTGATTTTAGCAATTATTTTATCTAGTTATAAACTAAGTAATAATTTTTTTAAACTATTTATAAATGATTGGATAGTAAGAGACTTTTATATAATAACTATATATTATTTTAATATACGCCTTATAATTAAGTCAGTTTTATAGAAAACCAAGAAAAAATCCCAACGGGTAGGTTGACGAGTTGGAATATTCTATTACACTTAAAGAATCCAGGCACGGAAAAACCGAAATACAATACGCGGAAAAACAGGTGAGATTTTCTGCTAAAACTATAAAGCAGTGGACGGTAAACATAACACACGGTAAAACAACCTACTCACACGACGGCCAAACTAAGAATGAAGCGAAACGTTGAATTGTAACACCTTATCTACTAGAGATAAGGGGGAATTCCCGAAAAGCTGAGTCACCCCTCGTTCGTTCATGTACATCTTACGAGAAAGTTCGTGAAGGATGACTCATCGGTGACGAGTTTGAATAATTTGCATAACCGCTAAATATAAGTATTATAGTAATGATAAATTTATTTCATAATCGATAACTCATTTATACATAATCAGGTTCACACCTTATATAAAACAATACTATATTTAAATGTTTTACTATACAATAGACATTCACATATGGATATTCATAAGGCTTAAAACCAATTAATAAAACGAGGGTCCTATAAGCGAAATGCATGAGAGTCTTTCTAAGGAATCCTAATTTGTATTTAAGCCAGTTTTAGTGAAAACCAAGAAAAACTACAAACGGGTAGATTGATAAGCTGAATTTGAACCTAGCATTACACATAGAATCGTTTAGTCTTCCAAAATCCTTGTAACAACATGTTTATGAACTTTATAATCAAATGCTTAATAGGGTTTGCATGCGTTAGCTATATTAAACATCTATTAGATGTAATTTTTTTTCACTATATATTGTTTAACTATATTTATACACCATGCAATGTATAATATTTCCCAGAGTAAAAGTTTAAACTGAGTAACTAATCATCAACATAAGTGTTAAATTGAATACATAAGACAGTATATGAATAAACAGTAAGTAATGTGAAAATGCTGATTTGTAAAACTTTTTGAAAGTAGTAACTTATAAATTTATACTTATGCACACACATGGTTAAGAGACTTATATAAAACAATACTATGATTAAAAAATTTTTCAGTATACAATAAAATAAATAGTAATAGATATTCATTTACAATAAGTAATTTAATGATTTAATGCTTTCATTAAAAGATTAAAATTACTAGATTTCAGTTTTTTGTTTAATATTTTATGTAAATAGTAATAATCTTTCACTAATAATATATTTCAATAGGTATAAGTTTAAAAAAATGTTTTAAAATTTCACTTACCTGAAAACATGTCTGACTCCAACAACAGTCTTAAGAGAAATGAACGATAAGGATAGTTCTTATCACCAGCATCAGGTCACATGATTAGGATGACGTCACGAGTCATGTGATTGGTGACGTCAGGTCACGTGACGAGTCTCTTATCTTATCAGAGATTGCTTATCAGCGATCACAGCTCATTCTACCAGTTGATTTCGTATTTGTTGGTTGCTTCGAAATGTCTGCTGTGAGTTTTATGGAAAACGGACTGAATGTCTACTATGTTTCAAACTTTATTGAAAAGGAACAAGCGGATCGGTATTTTACTGAGTTAAAAACTTTACCTTTCTACACGCCAACGTTTAGAATTCATGGAAAAAGTATTAAATCTAAAAGGCAAGTTCTAGGATACGGCGATTTGACTTCAAGTTATGCCTTCAGCGGAACCCATGTGCCAGCTAACACTCGGACACCTCTGATATTACAACTGCGGGATCGAGTGGAAAAATGGACGGCTTCTACCTTCAACTATGTTCTGCTAAACCTCTACAACAATGGATACAGCTACATAGCTCAACATAAAGACAAAGAAAGTGGATTGGATACAACTTTCCCCATCGCAGTCCTCAGCTTTGCTGCCGAACGAACAATTGAATTCAAGAAGCCTAAAACACCATCGACTTTGATTTCATTAGAACATGGTTCGCTCTACGGTATGTTAAAGCCTACCAACGAACTGTTTACCCATGGCATTGCACCGCACCCTAACATTAAAGATATGAGAATCAGCCTGACTTTTTGTCATTTAATATCCAACCCCATCATGTCACCTTTAAAGAAACCAAGACTTGATCTAAGTGAGGCTTCATCCAGTGCATGTGATACACCAAAAAACTCTTTATTCAATGATCTGAATACTTTAAAAAACTCTCATTGTGATGTGTCTACAACGAATGATACTTCTATAAAAAACTGTTAAAAGGACTTGTGTGAAAAACTTACTCCAAACGATTGGTTAAGTCAATGGGTACGAGAACAACCTCTACACCCCATCTGTACTGAATGGAATTTAAAATGGAATACATTTTTACAAATTGTAATGGAAAATAACCTGAAACTAAGAATTCATATTCGTAATTTTAAAGAATTACCCACGGGTGAGTGGGTACACACTAAACAAGGTATTGTAATGACAGCTCAGACTTGGTATTATTTTCAAGATTTGATTGAAAATTTTAGTTTCAACTCAGTAAGTGATAGTTTTATTAGTAATAACCAATTATTGATGCTTTGTATTAATAAGAATTTCTGTATACTTCAACAAATGTTTGCCTTAAACACATGCGAATTTTACTTAAAACCCAATGTCATTAAATTAAAGAGTTAGTGTTCGAGTAGACTCATGTTCAGACATGTTTAGACATGTCTAGGATGAGTCATCGTTTGATGAGTCATCGAATAGATTATACTTTTCAAATTTATTTATGTTGTATAAAAGTTAGGTTTATTAAATCTTTAATTAGGAGAGCATATGACAAACATGAAAGATTTACATAAAATTTACATAATTTTAATTAGAAAACTTAATTAAGAGTTATCTTCGCGATAGGTAAGGGAAAACCTATGACCTCCTCCATTCTGCTTAGGTTTTGGGGAAAACCCATTCTTCAAAACCGTCTAATTAACACGGGAGATTTATAGACCTTCTCACTTTGTTTGAATTCAGTTGGATTTTGACTCTCATCCTGGTAGCATTTCCTTAGCTGTGCGGCTTATTTTCATCGGACAGTATCCATAGATTCTCCGGTATATGTCGATCTTTTTTCCACGTGTTACATTTCAATTTACCGTATAAGACAATGGAATCGTTTCGAGTAATGTCCTGTGGACTTTGAATATTTTTCACTGCGTGTTCCGGTACGTTTAAAAGTTTACTTCAACAACCTTTTACATAAAAAAACTAATAATAATAATTAATATGTTTTTGGCTTTGGTTGTATAATTAAGTTTTTCGCAATTGGAGTTAAACCTTTGCTTCATTAGTGTGTTTTATAAAAACTAATAAATATGGATTTAAGTTTTTGTTTATTTAAAAGATATTTATTAAAATTATTAACACCTTATTTTTAAATTATTTATTGTATTAACTATATTAATACTAATAAGAATTGAATATTATTATGTATAGCTGTAAATATATACAAAGGACTACTGACACAATATATACAGTTTCTATTTCTTTATTAAAAATGCATAACATATATACAGATTAATTTACAATTTAGATAAAGCAGCTTCAATATGATTTTCATACAGTTTCATATTTAGTTCTTTAAAGAAAGAAATATTGTAATGACATGTACAGGTTATATTTTGAGCAATAGCAAAGATATTTAATTTTAAAAGTATCTCGTTTTTTAAAATTATGCTAAGAAAATAATGTGTTTAAAACAGAATTATTTTACGATAAGTCGCGCATTTTATATTTAATAAAATATAAGTGTAATTTTTAATGAAATATTTTAAAATCACTTAATAGGATAAAATTAAAAACAGAAATCTTATTGTTTTAGTAATTATTTTCTCTAGTTATAAAACTAAGTAATAAACTATCTATAAATAATCAGATAGCAAGAGAGATTTTTGTATAATAACTATATATTATTTTAATATATGCATTACATCGCAAGGTAAAATTTTCAACTTATTTATACGGATTGAAGTAATAAAAATTACTCATTTCCATAACTGCTAAATTTTATAAGTTCTATATATGATTTAAAATACTAAACAATATTCCTTATGAGAGAATTTGGGTGACACTATCACAGAAAGAATTTATTCTTTACAATAAGATTTGCTCAGAATGTCTAAGTGAAAATAATTTACCGTGAATCATACTAGAATCAAACAGTTGTATTCGAATTCATTGTCTTCAGTTAATGAAACTTCTAATGAGACAATTATTCTTACTACCACATAAATGTAAATTTTTATATTATTCCTGTATAGATAAAAATTTAAATAATTCATTAAGTGTTAAACTTTGCATTTAATCGATTAAATAAAGTTTTACTAAAATATAAGTGTAATTTTTTTAATGAAAGGCTTTGAAATCACTTTAACTTTATAAGAAAAAACTAAAAATAGGTTTTAAAATCACTTAATAGGATAAAATTAGAAATTAAAAATCTTATTGATTTTAGAAATTATTTTATCTAGTTATAAACTAAGTAATAATTTTTTTAAACTATTTATAAATGATCGGATAGTAAGAGACTTTTATATAATAACTATATATTATTTTAATATACGCCTTATAATTAAGTCAGTTTTATAGAAAACCAAGAAAAAATCCCAACGGGTAGGTTGACGAGTTGGAATATTCTATTACACTTAAAGAATCCAGGCACGGAAAAACCGAAATACAATACGCGGAAAAACAGGTGAGATTTTCTGCTAAAACTATAAAGCAGTGGACGGTAAACATAACACACGGTAAAACAACCTACTCACACGACGGCCAAACTAAGAATGAAGCGAAACGTTGAATTGTAACACCTTATCTACTAGAGATAAGGGGGAATTCCCGAAAAGCTGAGTCACCCCTCGTTCGTTCATGTACATCTTACGAGAAAGTTCGTGAAGGATGACTCATCGGTGACGAGTTTGAATAATTTGCATAACCGCTAAATATAAGTATTATAGTAATGATAAATTTATTTCATAATCGATAACTCATTTATACATAATCAGGTTCACACCTTATATAAAACAATACTATATTTAAATGTTTTACTATACAATAGACATTCACATATGGATATTCATAAGGCTTAAAACCAATTAATAAAACGAGGGTCCTATAAGCGAAATGCATGAGGGTCTTTCTAAGGAATCCTAATTTGTATTTAAGCCAGTTTTAGTGAAAACCAAGAAAAACTACAAACGGGTAGATTGATAAGCTGAATTTGAACCTAGCATTACACATAGAATCGTTTAGTCTTCCAAAATCCTTGTAACAACATGTTTATGAACTTTATAATCAAATGCTTAATAGGGTTTGCATGCGTTAGCTATATTAAACATCTATTAGATGTAATTTTTTTTCACTATATATTGTTTAACTATATTTATACACCATGCAATGTATAATATTTCCCAGAGTAAAAGTTTAAACTGAGTAACTAATCATCAACATAAGTGTTAAATTGAATACATAAGACAGTATATGAATAAACAGTAAGTAATGTGAAAATGCTGATTTGTAAAACTTTTTGAAAGTAGTAACTTATAAATTTATACTTATGCACACACATGGTTAAGAGACTTATATAAAACAATACTATGATTAAAAAATTTTTCAGTATACAATAAAATAAATAGTAATAGATATTCATTTACAATAAGTAATTTAATGATTTAATGCTTTCATTAAAAGATTAAAATTACTAGATTTCAGTTTTTTGTTTAATATTTTATGTAAATAGTAATAATCTTTCACTAATAATATATTTCAATAGGTATAAGTTTAAAAAAATGTTTTAAAATTTCACTTACCTGAAAACATGTCTGACTCCAACAACAGTCTTAAGAGAAATGAACGATAAGGATAGTTCTTATCACCAGCATCAGGTCACATGATTAGGATGACGTCACGAGTCATGTGATTGGTGACGTCAGGTCACGTGACGAGTCTCTTATCTTATCAGAGATTGCTTATCAGCGATCACAGCTCATTCTACCAGTTGATTTCGTATTTGTTGGTTGCTTCGAAATGTCTGCTGTGAGTTTTATGGAAAACGGACTGAATGTCTACTATGTTTCAAACTTTATTGAAAAGGAACAAGCGGATCGGTATTTTACTGAATTAAAAACTTTACCTTTCTACACGCCAACGTTTAGAATTCATGGAAAAAGTATTAAATCTAAAAGGCAAGTTCTAGGATACGGCGATTTGACTTCAAGTTATGCCTTCAGCGGAACCCATGTGCCAGCTAACACTCGGACACCTCTGATATTACAACTGCGGGATCGAGTGGAAAAATGGACGGCTTCTACCTTCAACTATGTTCTGCTAAACCTCTACAACAATGGATACAGCTACATAGCTCAACATAAAGACAAAGAAAGTGGATTGGATACAACTTTCCCCATCGCAGTCCTCAGCTTTGCTGCCGAACGAACAATTGAATTCAAGAAGCCTAAAACACCATCGACTTTGATTTCATTAGAACATGGTTCGCTCTACGGTATGTTAAAGCCTACCAACGAACTGTTTACCCATGGCATTGCACCGCACCCTAACATTAAAGATATGAGAATCAGCCTGACTTTTTGTCATTTAATATCCAACCCCATCATGTCACCTTTAAAGAAACCAAGACTTGATCTAAGTGAGGCTTCATCCAGTGCATGTGATACACCAAAAAACTCTTTATTCAATGATCTGAATACTTTAAAAAACTCTCATTGTGATGTGTCTACAACGAATGATACTTCTATAAAAAACTGTTAAAAGGACTTGTGTGAAAAACTTACTCCAAACGATTGGTTAAGTCAATGGGTACGAGAACAACCTCTACACCCCATCTGTACTGAATGGAATTTAAAATGGAATACATTTTTACAAATTGTAATGGAAAATAACCTGAAACTAAGAATTCATATTCGTAATTTTAAAGAATTACCCACGGGTGAGTGGGTACACACTAAACAAGGTATTGTAATGACAGCTCAGACTTGGTATTATTTTCAAGATTTGATTGAAAATTTTAGTTTCAACTCAGTAAGTGATAGTTTTATTAGTAATAACCAATTATTGATGCTTTGTATTAATAAGAATTTCTGTATACTTCAACAAATGTTTGCCTTAAACACATGCGAATTTTACTTAAAACCCAATGTCATTAAATTAAAGAGTTAGTGTTCGAGTAGACTCATGTTCAGACATGTTTAGACATGTCTAGGATGAGTCATCGTTTGATGAGTCATCGAATAGATTATACTTTTCAAATTTATTTATGTTGTATAAAAGTTAGGTTTATTAAATCTTTAATTAGGAGAGCATATGACAAACATGAAAGATTTACATAAAATTTACATAATTTTAATTAGAAAACTTAATTAAGAGTTATCTTCGCGATAGGTAAGGGAAAACCTATGACCTCCTCCATTCTGCTTAGGTTTTGGGGAAAACCCATTCTTCAAAACCGTCTAATTAACACGGGAGATTTATAGACCTTCTCACTTTGTTTGAATTCAGTTGGATTTTGACTCTCATCCTGGTAGCATTTCCTTAGCTGTGCGGCTTATTTTCATCGGACACTATGCATAGATTCTCCGGTATATGTCGATCTTTTTTCCACGTGTTACATTTCAATTTACCGTATAAGACAATGGAATCGTTTCGAGTAATGTCCTGTGGACTTTGAATATTTTTCACTGCGTGTTCCGGTACGTTTAAAAGTTTACTTCAACAACCTTTTACATAAAAAAACTAATAATAATAATTAATATGTTTTTGGCTTTGGTTGTATAATTAAATTTTTCGCAATTGGAGTTAAACCTTTGCTTCATTAGTGTGTTTTATAAAAACTAATAATTATGGATTTAAGTTTTTGTTTATTTAAAAGATATTTATTAAAATTATTAACACCTTATTTTTAAATTATTTATTGTATTAACTATATTAATACTAATAAGAATTGAATATTATTATGTATAGCTGTAAATATATACAAAGGACTACTGACACAATATATACAGTTTCTATTTCTTTATTAAAAATGCATAACATATATACAGATTAATTTACAATTTAGATAAAGCAGCTTCAATATGATTTTCATACAGTTTCATATTTAGTTCTTTAAAGAAAGAAATATTGTAATGACATGTACAGGTTATATTTTGAGCAATAGCAAAGATATTTAATTTTAAAAGTATCTCGTTTTTTAAAATTATGCTAAGAAAATAATGTGTTTAAAACAGAATTATTTTACGATAAGTCGCGCATTTTATATTTAATAAAATATAAGTGTAATTTTTAATGAAATATTTTAAAATCACTTAATAGGATAAAATTAAAAACAGAAATCTTATTGTTTTAGTAATTATTTTCTCTAGTTATAAAACTAAGTAATAAACTATCTATAAATAATCAGATAGCAAGAGAGATTTTTGTATAATAACTATATATTATTTTAATATATGCATTACATCGCAAGGTAAAATTTTCAACTTATTTATACGGATTGAAGTAATAAAAATTACTCATTTCCATAACTGCTAAATTTTATAAGTTCTATATATGATTTAAAATACTAAACAATATTCCTTATGAGAGAATTTGGGTGACACTATAACAGAAAGAATTTATTCTTTACAATAAGATTTGCTCAGAATGTCTAAGTGAAAATAATTTACCGTGAATCATACTAGAATCAAACAGTTGTATTCGAATTCATTGTCTTCAGTTAATGAAACTTCTAATGAGACAATTATTCTTACTACCACATAAATGTAAATTTTTATATTATTCCTGTATAGATAAAAATTTAAATAATTCATTAAGTGTTAAACTTTGCATTTAATCGATTAAATAAAGTTTTACTAAAATATAAGTGTAATTTTTTTAATGAAAGGCTTTGAAATCACTTTAACTTTATAAGAAAAAACTAAAAATAGGTTTTAAAATCACTTAATAGGATAAAATTAGAAATTAAAAATCTTATTGATTTTAGCAATTATTTTATCTAGTTATAAACTAAGTAATAATTTTTTTAAACTATTTATAAATGATCGGATAGTAAGAGACTTTTATATAATAACTATATATTATTTTAATATACGCCTTATAATTAAGTCAGTTTTATAGAAAACCAAGAAAAAATCTCAACGGGTAGGTTGACGAGTTGGAATATTCTATTACACTTAAAGAATCCAGGCACGGAAAAACCGAAATACAATACGCGGAAAAACAGGTGAGATTTTCTGCTAAAACTATAAAGCAGTGGACGGTAAACATAACACACGGTAAAACAACCTACTCACACGACGGCCAAACTAAGAATGAAGCGAAACGTTGAATTGTAACACCTTATCTACTAGAGATAAGGGGGAATTCCCGAAAAGCTGAGTCACCCCTCGTTCGTTCATGTACATCTTACGAGAAAGTTCGTGAAGGATGACTCATCGGTGACGAGTTTGAATAATTTGCATAACCGCTAAATATAAGTATTATAGTAATGATAAATTTATTTCATAATCGATAACTCATTTATACATAATCAGGTTCACACCTTATATAAAACAATACTATATTTAAATGTTTTACTATACAATAGACATTCACATATGGATATTCATAAGGCTTAAAACCAATTAATAAAACGAGGGTCCTATAAGCGAAATGCATGAGAGTCTTTCTAAGGAATCCTAATTTGTATTTAAGCCAGTTTTAGTGAAAACCAAGAAAAACTACAAACGGGTAGATTGATAAGCTGAATTTGAACCTAGCATTACACATAGAATCGTTTAGTCTTCCAAAATCCTTGTAACAACATGTTTATGAACTTTATAATCAAATGCTTAATAGGGTTTGCATGCGTTAGCTATATTAAACATCTATTAGATGTAATTTTTTTTCACTATATATTGTTTAACTATATTTATACACCATGCAATGTATAATATTTCCCAGAGTAAAAGTTTAAACTGAGTAACTAATCATCAACATAAGTGTTAAATTGAATACATAAGACAGTATATGAATAAACAGTAAGTAATGTGAAAATGCTGATTTGTAAAACTTTTTGAAAGTAGTAACTTATAAATTTATACTTATGCACACACATGGTTAAGAGACTTATATAAAACAATACTATGATTAAAAATTTTTTCAGTATACAATAAAATAAATAGTAATAGATATTCATTAACAATAAGTAATTTAATGATTTAATGCTTTCATTAAAAGATTAAAATTACTAGATTTCAGTTTTTTGTTTAATATTTTATGTAAATAGTAATAATCTTTCACTAATAATATATTTCAATAGGTATAAGTTTAAAAAAATGTTTTAAAATTTCACTTACCTGAAAACATGTCTGACTCCAACAACAGTCTTAAGAGAAATGAACGATAAGGATAGTTCTTATCACCAGCATCAGGTCACATGATTAGGATGACGTCACGAGTCATGTGATTGGTGACGTCAGGTCACGTGACGAGTCTCTTATCTTATCAGAGATTGCTTATCAGCGATCACAGCTCATTCTACCAGTTGATTTCGTATTTGTTGGTTGCTTCGAAATGTCTGCTGTGAGTTTTATGGAAAACGGACTGAATGTCTACTATGTTTCAAACTTTATTGAAAAGGAACAAGCGGATCGGTATTTTACTGAGTTAAAAACTTTACCTTTCTACACGCCAACGTTTAGAATTCATGGAAAAAGTATTAAATCTAAAAGGCAAGTTCTAGGATACGGCGATTTGACTTCAAGTTATGCCTTCAGCGGAACCCATGTGCCAGCTAACACTCGGACACCTCTGATATTACAACTGCGGGATCGAGTGGAAAAATGGACGGCTTCTACCTTCAACTATGTTCTGCTAAACCTCTACAACAATGGATACAGCTACATAGCTCAACATAAAGACAAAGAAAGTGGATTGGATACAACTTTCCCCATCGCAGTCCTCAGCTTTGCTGCCGAACGAACAATTGAATTCAAGAAGCCTAAAACACCATCGACTTTGATTTCATTAGAACATGGTTCGCTCTACGGTATGTTAAAGCCTACCAACGAACTGTTTACCCATGGCATTGCAGCGCACCCTAACATTAAAGATATGAGAATCAGCCTGACTTTTTGTCATTTAATATCCAACCCCATCATGTCACCTTTAAAGAAACCAAGACTTGATCTAAGTGAGGCTTCATCCAGTGCATGTGATACACCAAAAAACTCTTTATTCAATGATCTGAATACTTTAAAAAACTCTCATTGTGATGTGTCTACAACGAATGATACTTCTATAAAAAACTGTTAAAAGGACTTGTGTGAAAAACTTACTCCAAACGATTGGTTAAGTCAATGGGTACGAGAACAACTTCTACACCCCATCTGTACTGAATGGAATTTAAAATGGAATACATTTTTACAAATTGTAATGGAAAATAACCTGAAACTAAGAATTCATATTCGTAATTTTAAAGAATTACCCACGGGTGAGTGGGTACACACTAAACAATGTATTGTAATGACAGCTCAGACTTGGTATTATTTTCAAGATTTGATTGAAAATTTTAGTTTCAACTCAGTAAGTGATAGTTTTATTAGTAATAACCAATTATTGATGCTTTGTATTAATAAGAATTTCTGTATACTTCAACAAATGTTTGCCTTAAACACATGCGAATTTTACTTAAAACCCAATGTCATTAAATTAAAGAGTTAGTGTTCGAGTAGACTCATGTTCAGACATGTTTAGACATGTCTAGGATGAGTCATCGTTTGATGAGTCATCGAATAGATTATACTTTTTAAATTTATTTATGTTGTATAAAAGTTAGGTTTATTAAATCTTTAATTAGGAGAGCATATGACAAACATGAAAGATTTACATAAAATTTACATAATTTTAATTAGAAAACTTAATTAAGAGATATTTGAAAGGCTTACATAAAATTTGCATAATTTTAATTAAGAAACTTAATTAAGAGATATTTGAAAGGCTTACATAAAATTTGCATAATTTTAATTAAGAAACTTAATTAAGAGTTATCTTCGCGATAGGTAAGGGAAAACCTATGACCTCCTCCATTCTGCTTAGGTGTTGGGGAAAACCCATTCTTCAAAACCGTCTAATTAACATGGGAGATTTATAGACCTTCTCACTTTGTTTGAATTCAGTTGGATTTTGACTCTCATCCTGTTAGCATCTCCTTAGCTGTGCGGCTTATTTTCATCGGACAGTATGCATAGATTCTCCGGTATATGTCGATCTTTTTTCCACGTGTTACATTTCAATTTACCGTATAAGACAATGGAATCGTTTCGAGTAATGTCCTGTGGACTTTGAATATTTTTCACTGCGTGTTGCGGTACGTTTAAAAGTTTACTTCAACAACCTTTTACAAAAAAAAACTAATAATAATAATTAATATGTTTTTGGCTTTGGTTGTATAATTAAGTTTTTCGCAATTGGAATTAAACCTTTGCTTCATTAGTGTGTTTTATAAAAACTAATAAATATGGATTTAAGTTTTTGTTTATTTAAAAGATATTTATTAAAATTATTAACACCTTATTTTTAAATTATTTATTGTATTAACTATATTAATACTAATAAGAATTGAATATTATTACGTATAGCTGTAAATATATACAAAGGACTACTGACACAATATATACAGTTTCTATTTCTTTATTAAAAATGCATAACATATATACAGATTAATTTACAATTTAGATAAAGCAGCTTCAATATGATTTTCATACAGTTTCATATTTAGTTCTTTAAAGAAAGAAATATTGTAATGACATGTACAGGTTATATTTTGAGCAATAGCAAAGATATTTAATTTTAAAAGTATCTCGTCGCGATTTAATTGAAATTTTGCAAGTAATGATATCGTTGAATAATATAGGGAACTTTGACCAGAAGAATTAAATAAACACTCATCACAGTGAAACAAATCTTCTATACATAATCGAACTTCATGAACAAAAGACTTTAAAAAGATTCTCTTAGCATTTTCTTCATTAACATGATTTAAACAAAACGGTGTTTTGCTTAGAATCAACATAGGAAGTTGAATTGTAAATATTGCATCAATGATAGAATCAGTTATTTTAATTTTGATTTCTCTAAGTTTCAAAATTTGCTCTTTAAATAATTTAATGACATTGGGTTTTAAGTAAAATTCGCATGTAATTAAGAAACATTTGTTGAAGTATACAGAAATTCTTATAAATACAAAGCATCAATAATTGGTTATTACTAATAAAACTATCACTTACTGAGTTGAAAATAAAATTTTCAATCAAATCTTAAAAATAATACCAAGTCTGAGCTGTCATTACAATACCTTGTTTAGTGTGTACCCACTCACCCGTGGGTAATTCTTTAAAATTACGAATATGAATTCTTAGTTTCAGGTTATTTTCCATTACAAATTGTAAAAATGTATTCCATTTTAAATTCCATTCAGTACAGATGGGGTGTAGAGGTTGTTCTCGTACCCATTGACTTAACCAATCGTTTGGAGTAAGTTTTTCACACAAGTCCTTTGAACAGTTTTTTATAGAAGTATCACTCGTTGTAAACACATCACAATGAGAGTTTTTTAAAGTATTCAGATCATTGAATAAAAAGTTTTTTGGTGTATCACATGCACTGGATGAAGCCTCACTTAGATCAAGTCTTGGTTTCTTTAAAGGTGACATGATGGGGTTGGATATTAAATGACAAAAAGTCAGGCTGATTCTCATATCTTTAATCTTAGGGTCCGGTGCAATGCCATGGGTAAACAGTTCGTTGGTAGGCTTTAACATACCGTAGAACGAACCATGTTCTAATGAAATCAAAGTCGATGGTGTTTTAGGCTTCTTGAATTCAATTGTTAGTTCGGCACCAAAGCTGAGGACTGCGATGGGGAAAGTTGTATCCAATCCACTTTCGTTGTCTTTAGGTTGAGCTATGTAGCTGTATCCATTGTTGTAGAGGCTTAGCAGAACATAGTTGAAGGTAGAAGCCGTCCATTTTTCCACTCGATCCCGCAGTTGTAACATCAGAGGTGTCCAAGGGTTAGCTGGCACATGGGTTCCGCTGAAGGCATAACTTAAAGTGAAATCGCCGTATCCTAGAACTTGCCTTTTAGGTTTAATAATTTTTCCATGAATTCTAAACGTTGGCGTGTAGAAAGGTAAAGTTTTTAACTCAGCAAAATACCGATCCGCTTGTTCCTTTTCAATAAAGTTTGAAACATAGTAGACATTCAGTCCGTTTTCCATAAAACTCACAGCAGACATTTCGAAGCAACCAACAAATACGAAATCAACTGGTAGAATGAGCTGTGATCGCTGATAAGCAATCTCTGATAAGATAAGAGACTCGTCACGTGACCTGACGTCACCCTAATCACGTGACCTGATGCTGGTGATAAGAACTATCCTTATCGTTCATTACTCTTAAGACTGTTGTTGGAGTCAGACATGTTTTCAGGTAAGTGAAACTTTAAAACATTTTTTTGAAGTTATACCTATTGAAATATATTATTAGTGAAAGATTATTACTATTTACATAAAATATTAAATAAAAAACTGAAATCTAGTAATTTTAATCTTTTAATGAAAGCATTAAATCATTAAATTACTTATTGTAAATGAATATCTATTACGATTTATTTTATTGTATACTGAAAAATTTTTTAATCATAGTATTGTTTTATATAAGTCTCTTAACCATGTGTGTGCATAAGTATAAATTTATAAGTTACTACTTTCAAAAAGTTTTACAAATCAGCATTTTCACATTACTAACTGTTTATTCATATACTGTCTTATGTATTCAATTTAATACTTATGTTGATGATTAGTTACTCAGTTTAAACTTTTACTCTGGGAAATATTATACATTGCATGGTGTATAAATATAGTTAAACAATATATAGTGAAAAAAAATTTACATCAAATAGATGTTTAATATAGCTAACGCATGCAAACCCTATTAAGCATTTGATTATAAAGTTCATAAACATGTTGTTACAAGGATTTTGGAAGACTAAACGATTCTATGTGTAATGCTAGGTTCAAATTCAGCTTATCAATGTACCCGTTTGTATTTTTTCTTGGTTTTCACTAAAACTGGCTTAAATACAGATTAGGATTCCTTAGAAAGACTCTCATGCATTTCGCTTATAGGACCCTCGTTTTATTAATTGGTATTAAGCCTTATGAATATCCATATGTGAATGTCTATTGTATAGTAAAACATTTAAATATAGTATTTTTTTTTATAAGGTGTGAACCTGATTATGTATAAATGAGTTATCGATTATGAAATAAATTTATCATTACTATAATACTTGTATTTAGCGGTTATGCAAATTATTCAAACTCGTCAACGATGAGTCATCCTTCACGAACTTTCTCATAAGATGTTGTACATGAACGAACGAGGGGTGACTCAGCTTTTCCGGGAATTCCCCCTTATCTCTAGTAGATAAGGTGTTACAACTGAACGTTTCCCTTCATTCTTAGTTTGGCCGTCGTGTGAGTAGGTTGTTTTACCGTGTGTTATGTTTACCGTCCACTGCTTTGGAGTTTTAGCCGAAAATCTCATCTGTTTTTCCGCGTATTGTATTTCGGTTTTTCCGTGCCTGGATTCTTTAAGTATAATAGAATATTCCAACTCGTCAACCTACCCGTTGGGATTTTTTCTTGGTTTTCTATAAAACTGACTTAATTATAAGGCGTATATTCAAATAATATATAGTTATTATATAAAAATCTCTTACTATCCGATCATTTATAAATAGTTTAAAAAAATTATTACTTAGTTTATAGCTAGATAAAATAATTGCTAAAAACAATAAGATTTTTAATTTCTAATTTTATCATATTAAGTGATTTTAAAACATCTTTTTAGTTTTTTCTTATAATGCTCAAGTGATTTCAAAGCCTTTCATTAAAAAAATTACACTTATATTTTAGTAAAACTTTATTTAATAGATTAAATGCAAAGTTTAACACTTAATGAATTATTTAAATTTTTATCTATACAGGAATAATATAAAAATTGACATTTATGTGGTAGTAAGAATAATTGTCTCATTAGAAGTTTCATTAACTGAAAACAATGAATTCGAATACAACTATTTGATTCTAGTATGATTCACGGTAAGTTATTTTCACTTAGACATTCTGAACAAATCTTATTGTAAAGGATAAATTCTTTCTGTGATAGTGTCACCCAAATTCTCTCATAAAGATTATTGTTTAGTATTTTAAATCATATATCCAACTTATAAAATTTAGCAGTTATGGAAATGAGTAATTTTTATTACTTCAATCCGTATAAATAAGTTGAAAATTTTACCTTGCGATGTAATGCATATATTAAAATAATATATATTTATTATACAAAATTCTCTCTTGCTATCTGATTATTTATAGATAGTTTATTACTTAGTTTTATAACTAGAGAAAATAATTAATAAAACAATAAGATTTCTGTATTTTATTTTATCCTATTAAGTGATTTTAAAATATTTCATTAAAAATTACAATTTAATTTTATTAAGTATAAAAAGCACGACTTATCGTAAAATAATTCTGTTTAAAACACATTATTTTCTTAGCATAATTTTAAAAAAACGCATTTTAACAGGTTAATTGCAAAGTTCACCTCTGAATGGATTATTTAAATAAATGATCCTTATAAACTATTTTATATTACTCTGAAAACACATAACTCTAACAACAAAAGTCTTCTGCTAAGATAAGCATGAATCATCACTCTTCTTATCTGTACGTGAGTCAATGTGTAGCGATAAACAGTTTGTCGCATTTGAGTGTGAATGAAGGTTGTATTTCGCTGGAAGGAAATTTCTTCAATTTTAAGTAAGTTTCATAATTTATTATTACTATTTGATAATTTAATAAACTTGATAAGTATCTCTACTCTATACGTAATATCTTAATATATATACTCTAGCAAATTTATTTGTTTATAATAGAAATTTTAACAAACGTAACTTTTATTAAACTTTACAAACATTACATAAGACAATTTTTATTGATTTATAGAAGAGAGAAAAATCAATTTAAGAAATATTTTTATTAGTATTTGCTTATGTGGATTTTTTTTTTTTTTTTTTTTTTTTTTTTTTTTATTGTTATAGTGCAAACTTTTTTTTATTGTTACACTATAAACTTTTTTTTTTTTTTTTTTGTTTAATTAAAACTAAATTTTGCATAACATATCAAACTACTTTCCCAAACGAATATTTACTGCTTAAATAAAACCTACAAAAGTTTTCATTTTACTTGTGTATGTTCAGAAATTATCTGAGTAAAACTAAATTTTGCAATATATATATAAAACTTCTTTCACAAACGAATTTTTATTGCTTAACTATAACTTACTTTTATATGTGTTTATTTATTTAAATAACGTTTAAATGATAGGTAGGTAATAATCGTTGAAAACTCATTGTATGATATGCTTTGTGAAAAAATTATTGCATTTTCCTAATTATTCGCTGTATTTTATTAATGATTTTAACTTAATCTTTATATGAGATAGTGTGGATTACTATTAGGCACAATTTCTCGGCGTATATTACACATGGTTCATCAAGTGTATGGGTTTTCCGTTGCAGGTGATAACTATGACTCATGGAATATTTCGTATTATCTGTTTTTAAGGAAACTGTATATTTTCATTTAAAATGATGCAATGAATTTTTATGCAATTTATTTCGAAATGTTCAATACAAAATAACTTTTAGTAACTGATAGTTTTTAAATATAACTAATCCTTTTTATTATTATAGTTTATATCAATTATTTTATAAAAAAGAACTTATTTTTCTTATTTCAAGTTTAAAAGTATTTACCTGTTTAATTTAAATCAACTAAGATAGTATAAATTATATTACTGCGTTAAACTCGAATAAATGTTAAATAATATTTGTGTAGTATCAATATAATGTTTAATTTAAATAACTTACTCATGTACTTATAACTTTTTGCTTATAAAATTAATGTAAAGTTTTAAAATTTTCGTGTTCGGATAAATTTATTTAATAGTAACAACATAAAGCTTAGTTAATTATAATGTATATAAAATTTAATTCTTGATTTTATACATTGTATGTATTTTTTAAATTAATATTATTATATGATAGTCATTTTTTTATTTTTTTTATTTTTATTTTTTATTTTATTTATTTATTTCATAACTGTACTGTATATCTTTGTATGCATTTTTTAAAATAATATTATTATATGACAGCCATTTTTTTAATTTATAACTTTACTGTATATCTTTGTATGCATTTTTTTAATTAATATTATTATATAATAGTACTTTTTTTTTTTTTTCAAATTAATATTATTATATAATAGTAATTTTTTTTTTTTTTTTTTTTTTTTTTTTTTTTTAATTTAAAACTTTATTGTATATAAAATTTATTAACTGATTAAAAACTTTGTAAGCATTTTTTTTTTTAGATTAATATTATTATATGATAGTAATTTTTTTCTTCTTTTTTATTTATTTATAATTTTACTGTATGTCTTTGTAAGCAATTTTTTAGATTAATATTATTATATGAAAGTAATTTTTTTAAATTTATATGATATTAACTTTTTAAAGTGCATGTGTGTTCAATTTTTAACGAGTGTAAGTTAGAGTTTAAATAAATGTGAAACTTATTTAGTGAGAATATAAGGTTTAATTTATATAATTTTTATTATATTTAGTTTAATTTATATAAATTTTAGTATATAACTTCATTGTATATAAAATTTATTGTATTTAGTTTAATTTCTAACATATATAACATCAATTTACTGATTTTGAAACTTTTGTTTATCGTATTTGTTTAGTTATAGCATAAATAACAGCATGTGTTTTATATAATTTTTATTATATTTAGTTTCATTTATATGATAGTAATTTTTTAAAGTGTATGTGTGTTCAATTTTTAAAGAATGTAAAATTAGTATTTCAAAGTTAGAGCTTAAGTAACAGTATGTGTTTTATATAATTTTTATTATATTTAGTTTATATAACATAACTGTATACAAAATTTATTAACTGATTTAAAACTTCTGTTAAATTTTTAACGAATGTAAGATAGAGTTAGAAGAAATGTTAAACTTATTTAGCGAGAATATAAAGTTTAATTTACATAATTTTTGTTATATTTAGTTTAATTTATATGATAGTAATTTTTTAAAGTGTATGTGTGTTCAATTTTTAAAGAATGTAATAATAATATTTCTAAGTTAGACCTTAAATAACAGTATGTGTTTTATATAATTTTTATTATATTTAGTTTATATAACATAACTGTATATAAAATTTATTAACTGATTAAAAACATCTGTTAAATTTTTAACGAATAGATAGAGTTTAAAGAAATGTGAAACTTATTTAGAGAGAATATAAAGTTTAATTTACCTAATTTTTATTATATTTAGTTTAATTTATATGATAGTAATTTTTTAAAGTGCATGTGTGTTCAATTTTTAACGAATGTAATAATATTATTTCTAAGATAGTCTAAATAAATTTAAAAAGTGAAACTTATTTAGAGTTAAAATAAAGTTAGAATTTTTAAGTGTCTTACATTTTTAATGAATGTTAAATTATTTATTATTTGTTTTGCTTTTAAATCTATGTGTTAATCCACAAAATACGAAAATTTCTATTTAATTCTGTAAAAATTTCCTAATGCAAATTTACAATGACATCACTAAAAGTATGAACTCCTATTTAAATTCCTTATTTATTATCTTAACGCAATATATTTTTAATCTCTAAAAAAGCTAAGTTTCTAAAATACTCATGAATTGTTACTGAGGTTAATTAACCTCAGTCATTTAAAAATGTTAAGTCCCACCGGAAATTATTTATACTCTTCCAATGGCAACATGCAAATTTTAATATCAAAGTCTATACCATTCACATTCAATGTTTTTAATTATATAGTACTCATCAACCTTTGTTTCATTTTGTCAAATTCCCTGAAATACATAGGAAAATTTCTATTTAATTCTGTAATCAATTTATAATCCCCCGAATGACAACTCTTCAAAAGTTTCTATTCTTCCGGTGTCAACACCTAAATATTAAAGTCTATACCATTCATTAAATGTTTTTAATTATATAGTACTCATCTACCTTTGTTTCAGTCAATCAACTTCCCTGACCATCGCAAGAAAATGCCAAGTCCCCGAAATTGTGAAAAAAATACTAAGTCCGAAATTTATGAAAATAAATCTAACTCCTCAAAATTCCCATTGAGAGGCAACAGAACCATCGTCTAAGATTGTGGCAAAATAGTGCAAAAAAGGAGACGTTCACCGACGGGGTGGTGGCGCGGGGAAGCCTGCGGCGCGTGTGGAGGCGCGAAGTGACTACGTAGCTCCGTGGCTCCGCGCGCGCCTTAGCGCGCCTCCGCGCCTCCACCGTGTCGGTGAACTC
This sequence comes from Salticus scenicus, assembly GCA_963930645.1. Lineage (NCBI taxonomy): Eukaryota > Metazoa > Arthropoda > Arachnida > Araneae > Salticidae > Salticus > Salticus scenicus. Next base: position 30,371,282 of record OZ005651.1, on the reverse strand, counting down.
TCCTTTTTACACTACTATTGTGGATAAAGATCTGGATTTTCATTTTTAAAAATTGGAATTAAAATATGTTCTTGAGAGTATTTAAAGTTGATTTTGACATTTTTGTCACGTTTTTTTGCTTTTATCTTGCGCGTGTATGAAAAACCAGTGGCAATCATAAATCCTTTAGAAAAACTTTCTTTTGATGCTTTGAGCCATGTAGCAAATTATTTTTCTCTCCATTTTTGTGATAATAAATTGACCTTTTTTTATTGCAACCACTTAAATAGACCCAAGATTCATCTGTTGTTGCAACATTTTTCCATTTTTCTCCGGATAAATGCTTTTCATAAAGATTTCACTAAAAACTACCTTTGGAAAGAGCGGAAACCTATCCTTCCTTCCACTGCCATTTTAAAAGCGCATTTTTGCATCTAAACAAAAATTCTAAATATCAGAAGATAAATAAAACTTCCAAAAATATAACTGTTGTGAAAATAAAATTCTCCATGCAAACGATTTTTTCTTACTGCGAAATAAAATCGTCTAAAAAATGTGCGAACAGCCTCTGTAGAAGGAAGGCGAATCTTCTAAAAACGGCACGCGAAAACCGGTCTAGCATTTCCTCCAGTTGTTCTTCAGCTCAGTGTTTTAAACATTCTAAAAACATATGTTTATTTCACTGTTTTTAATGGACAGTAACCATGCTAAATTTCGCTTTATAAGAAATATCGTCTGTAATAATATGAAATTATCTCGAGTGTCCCTGTTTACTAACCACAAACATTATATGCACCAATAAAAATTATACAACTAATTCCTTGTAACTAATTAATATTGCAACAACATTTGACATAATTTACATGATTACAGAATATCATCAGAATTTTTTTGTGTGGCCTGAAAATAAATAATTTAGTCTATACATTTTTTTTTTTTTTAGAGAGAAAACATGCTTTTAAGCACCGTAATCAGGCCCTGACTAACGGCAGGGCATACGGGGCAAATGCCCTGGGCCCCCTTCTGGAAGGGGCCCTCCTACAGGCGTATGCAGAAATTCTACAACCTAAAGAGCTCTTATGCCACTGCAAGGGGGCCCCCAGAATAGGCTTGCCCCGGGGCTCCAGGTAGTCTAAGTCGGGCTCTGACCGTAATAATGTATATTAATTCCTTTATGTTGAATGCAGCATAAACGCGTTAATGTACGCTTAGTTAAAAATCTGTTCATATGATCTAATGTTACAAAACATTTTTGTGTGTAGAAACGAGTCATAAACTTTATATACATCAGTAACAACTATACAGCTTATTCTCTATGTAGCTCATAAAAAATTGTTCGACATCTGACATAATTTTGATGAATACATGACATTGTTGGGGCATTTTTGTAAGGTCCTGTACATTAATTATTATGTCTACACACACCACATTTTCCTACAAAAAAAAAAAAATAAATAAAAAATAATTCTAAGCATTTCAGTAATGTATGCGAATTTCATTTTGTTGACTGCTGTGTAACCATATTAAAATACGTTTAAATGAAATTCTCCTGATTGGCTGTGATGATAAGAAATACTTTGGTATATTCTTCTACATTGACCATAAGCAATAGAAATTCCAAATATTATACAGCTATTTCTGCATGACGTGTGAACGTCTGTTCTAATCTACAAGTCAGTCGGGTGATTTTTGCGGCTGCTATCGTGGTACAAGCAAATTCAATCCAAATTTCGTAATCATAAGGGAAACTTTTGTGTTCCTCTATACACGAACCAAAAACGGGATGCACACCCAAAAATATACAGCTAATCCCTTATAGCTTATGAACATGTATATTAATTTGCAGGTTAATCGGGTGAATTTGCAGCCACTATCAATGTACAGATAGACAGAACCCAAAATTTTTTTGAGTTTCTACATGGAAGCCTCCATAGACGTTTTGGCAATAATCAATGAACGATGGGGGCAGGGGCTGATCTGTCGTTCTTAGGATCATTTGTTGCACATCAAGGCTCATTAGATTGGGTCCTTGGGCTTAAAGTGATTCTGAACCACTACAAACACCCATTTTGAAACAGGATTCGACCCCGGTACCTGAAAACTGAAGATTAGAGCGCTAGTCATTTTGCAACTAGATAGGCGGGAAGAGAAAGAAAAAGCAGAGGAAAATTGCGTCGTAATCAATTCCAACCAGTGGATCGGTCAATTCTAAGTTAATTCCAGTTGTTCAATTCTGAACATAATTTTCATAGGAGGCATCTCAATGTATATAGCCAAATGTTAAAAGATTGTGATTATTATACTGTCATATATTAGTTATATTTTATCAAGATTTAATACCGAAAAGGGGAGACAAGAACTGATTGCCAAAAAATGCATCGAAATACTAATATTAAATGACTATTCGTAAAAACATTGTAAAGAAACGCCATAAAATGCAAATGCTGATATTTTCATGCCTACATATATTCGCCTGTTGAAGGGTTGCGCTTAATTGTTTTGACCTGAAACATTTGTTGCCTTTTTTTTTTTTTTTTTTTTTTTTTTTTGAATTTAAGGTGCTTTATTACAAAATACATACTATTACAAAATAATACTAATACATAAGTATTAGTATTATTCCTTTTTCATATTTCTAAAATATGGCATTATTTTTATATAATTTCAAGAAAGTATTTTTTCGATCAATCCCATTTCAGTTGTCATTTAGAATTATTATTTCTCACTGTTTTCAAAAAATATAAATAGGAAATAATTGCTTTTATTAAGTCTTAAAAAAATAATAGATTTAAATTATAAGCATAATAATTTCCTGTGCTAAATAAATCGTATACTTTAAGCATTTTTTCTGCATGAATAATAATAATTCTATTGGGTTTTCTTTTTTCTTTCATTTTTCTGGGAATTTGTCATTAAAATTTGTAAATGAACAGCAGAAATGCTAAGTTAACACATACGCTCAAAAAAAAAGTATATTTACTCTAACAACAACAACAAACAGAAAAACATTAGTTTATAAAATTAGCTAAATAAATCATAAGTTGCTACTATTTTTTTTTTTTCCACTCATAATATTGACCAATTTAGTTCGATGTTTGAATCAATGTGCCAAAATTATAATGCACTTTATTCTATGCTCAAAAAGCTACTTCTTTACTTCATAGATAATTATATTGATGATAAAATTATGCTTAAGGAAAAAAAAACTTTTCCTGATCCATACATCCAAAACTTATTCATTTTTTTAGAAAAGTTTCTCTTTTCGTTAAATACTTCAAAGGGACCGAATTCATAATCAACAACAATAGGATGTTTTTTCTATTTTTAATGCAGTTTTTCAGCCTAGAATGGACATTCAGCCTGAAAAAAAAAAAAAAGTTACTTCCAAAAGTAGCTTAACAATACATTTATCCAACAACGGATTTGCTTTCAAATGAAACCTGTGAATACTAAAAATCAAAGATAAAAAGATTCGTATAATATCCAATTTATTTAAGCAAAACTGTATTATGTTTACGAGGTTGAGAAACAAAATCCTGCCTTACTCACAGATTATGAAATATTTCCAATCATTACGCAATGCAGTTGTGATAAAAATTAGAATGTGCCAGTGAATGTTTGAATGTTCGTTCTTAATAAAGGTTAAAAAAAGGATAAATAAGTAATAATATAAAAAAGGAATTGCTAGTAAGAGCGAAACTAAAACCTATTATGATGTTACAATTTGTTACAACCATGTCTAAAAGTTATAAGTAATTCCAGGAATTTATTTTATAGGATGATATATTATTTAAACTTTGACAACTGTGACTGAATATTCTCTAAAAAGTGAGAATTTAAATGCATTCTTTATGCGGTGTAGTATGCTAACATAAAATAAAATAAGATTTATCTTCGGTCTTTCCACATTATTTTCTAGTTATTAAAATAAAAATAGCAATTAGTCAGGGATATACAGACTTGCTTTTCAAGTAGAAAATCACGAAAATCATTAATTGCTTTCAAATATGAGTATATGTTAATTTTACATCTAACATTTGTGTTTATGACGTTTTTATTCGACCTTGATTTTGTTTGTTGTTTAGTTTAATAATATTCTTAAGTGGGCTTGTTTTCACTTCCTGGTTACTCAATACAAGTCAAATGTGTTTCTTATTACAATTAAGTGTTGTCAGTTCTGACGTTTTGAGCAAATTAAAAGAAAAAAAAACTTTTATTCACCATTATGTTTTAGTAGTTAAGTAAAAAGCTCATTACGCAAAAAATAATCGTAGATTCTGATCATTCGTAATCAGATAGTACGAGATTATATATTTGTAAATGTACTTTCTTAGACACCATAATACTTCTGGTCCAATTCTTTCTCTCTCTCTCTCTCTCTCTCTCTCTCTCTCTCTCTGTCTGTCTGTCTGTCTGTCTGCTTGATTTTGTCATTTGGTAGGGATTTTAGTAGATCCCATTTATAAAAGGAAGTTCAGAATAACATTTGACATAAATATATATATATATATATATGAGTATAAGTATGTCAACATTAGAGTCCTGCATCGGGTCGGGTAAACCGATTTTACCCGAACCCTACCCGACCCGCGGATCGGGTTCGGGTCGGGTTTAATTTTTAATAAGTCGGGTCGACTTGAGAACACCTTCCAAAATATTTTTTACATTTATAAACATAAATTTGTAGGCATATTTATAACTCTGTAACTGATTTAAACATACTATATATACACTCTATAACAAAAAAAGCGACGCACTAAGAAGGAGTAATGCAAACTCGACACAAATTGAGACACACGGATTTCGATGAAAAATGCAAAATTTTAAAGTTTGGCTGCCATCGAATGAGCATGTGACTCTGCAGCGCATCTTAACTGCGCAATTGGCAGAATATTAAAAATGAGAAATTTTAATTGCAGGTCATAAATTCTTCTACACTGTAAAAAAAACCACAGTAAAATTACAGCAAAAAATGCTGGCAATATGGGTGCCAGCATATTTTGCTGTTAATATACAGCAATTGCGTTTTTACAAAGAAAGAGCAGCTTTGTCAATTTTACAGTAATTTGTGCTGTTTTTTTACAGCAATTTTGTATTTCAACTTTTACAGTTCTTTTGTAAATTATACAGCATTTTTTGCTGTTTTTTTACAGCAATTTTGTATTTTAGCTTTTACTGCACATTTGTCAATTTTACAGCATTTTCTGCTATTTGTTTTACAGTTGATTTGTATTTTAGCTTTTACAGTAAAATTGTACTTTTTACTGATTTTTCTGCTGCTTTTTACAGCAGTTTTGGATTTTACACTCCTGCTCAAAAGCTTAGCAAGATTTGCAAACGATCAGTTTTTTTCCATTTAAAAACTTATCTCTCGAGGAAATGTTTTCAGACTTTGAGTATTTAAAGAATTGGGTCTTCCTCGTGTTTTTCAGTGAAGATTGGTATAAGACAACATTTAGGGGCCGGTAACAAATTGAGAAAAATCAATAATGTTTGTGATCACCGTGTATCATTAAGCAAGCGAAATGAACCGTAACTTTAGAATATGTTAATGTAGATCCAATTCAATTTGTAGATGAACTTGTGTGACGATAGCATGTTAAATAACACAGATATAAGTATTTATTTTAAAGCTAAAAAAGAAAAAAAAATCAACATATTTTTCATTTATAATATACAGAGTTTTTAACGCAAATTATTTCCACTTTCAGATAAGAAGGAAAAACACTTTTAAAATAATATACTGCAATCGGAATAAAAAAAAATTAATATCTCAGGAAATATGAGCCTTTTTATGAAAAACGTTTTCACTACGCATGGGGAAAGTTTAAAAAAAGTTTTATTGCATAGGTTGAAAGCTAGATACATTAGGCAACCTTTGTCAAAAGTGCATTTGAATAGAGTAAAAATTTAGCAAATTATACAAAAAAGAATGAGCTAGATTTTAGATATATTTCTAGAGTTTGAATTTCTTAAGCGGATTTTCACATGCCACGTAATTAATGTAAAGATCCAATTATTTTATCCACTTAGCAAAAGCTCTATTTTGTGAAAAACCCTTTATCATCTTACAAATCTTAGTAAATAAACATAAAGATGTTAGAGTTACAAGCTTATAAGAGATTTTTCACAAAAATGTACATTTGGATCGTAGCTGAAATAATTGAATCTTCAAATTAATTATGCGGCATGTGAAGAACCAGTTAAGAAATTTCAACTCTTAAAAAATATCTAAAATCTAGCTCTTTTTTTTTTTTTCTGTATAATTTGCTTAATATACAGAAAAAAATTTCTGTATAATTTGCTCTATTCAAATGCCCTTTTGACAAATGTTGCCCAATATATGTAGCTTTCAACCTATGCATTTTTTTTTTTTTTTTATCTTTCTCAGATGCGCAGTGAAAGCGTTTTTCATAAAAATGCTCAAATTTCATGAAATATTAAAGATATTTAAAATCCGAGTACTGTATATTGTTTTAAGAGTGTTTATCCATGTTATCTGAAAGTGGAAATAATTTGCGTTAAAAACTCTGTATAGTATAAATAAAAAAACATGTTGATTTTTTCTTTCTTTGAGCTTTAAAATAAATGCTTATATCTGTGTTATTTAACATGCTATCGTCACACAAATTCATCTGCACATTGAACTGGGTCTATATTAACATATCCTAAAGTTGCAGTTCATTTCGTTCACTTAACGATACAGGGTAATCACAAACATTATTGTTTTTTGTCATTTTATTACCGGCCTCTTAAATGCTGTCATAAACCTATCTTCACTGAAAAACATGAGGAAGACTTAATTCTTTAAATACTCAATGTTTGAAAACATTTCATCGAGAGATAAATTTTTAAATTGAAAAAAACTGATCGTTTGCAAATCTTGCTAATCTTTTGAGCAGAAGTGTAATTTTTATAGCACATTTGCAGATACATTGTTTTATTTGCTAAAAGTGCAATTTTAAAGTTAAAAAATTAATGTATGCTTCGATACCTCTATTATAACATTATCTTTGACTTTTTATGCATTTTTATTTTTTGGCATCTGTTGATTATCAGGCAAATTCAGTTTTTCTTTATAGTATACCTGCAGTAGATATATCTATATTTTTAGAAAATTTATGATGTTTCATTGCACATAGTATTTTTTATGGTAAAAATTTATATTGTTTCTCTTATGATAGATGGATGACAAAACTTAGACAGAAAAATTAATCCGGTTTTCATATGAAAAATAATGGAAATTTTCATTTGTAGAAAACATTGTGCAATAAAATATTATATAAATTTGCCGAAAATATGGTTAAAGCTACTTTAGAAATACAGCAGACAAAAAAAAAAAAAAAAAAAAACGAATTTTCACAAGAATCCGTAGATGGCGCTAAAATGAGAAATGAAAATATATAAAAGATGGAAGATTGTGTGATAGTTGAAACAGTCTTGAAAAATATACCTTGTGGTATCGAAACATATGTTAATATTTTAACTTTTATATATTTTTAACAAATAAATCAGTGTTTCATTATATTTAGTGTTTTATTCATATTTATATAGACATTTGTAGACTTTATATAACCTTTTGATGTTATTTTGTTTATTTATTTATTTTTCTAAGATTTTGTGTCATTTTGTAAATTTTATGGCATTTTCCCTTGCACAGCAAAAATTTACTGCAAATTTTATTAAAAAACAATTACTCTGTAAAAGTATAATTTCTGAGAATTTTTCTCTGATTTCAGAACAGTTTAAATATTATGAGAGTTTGGTATCTTATTATTACATATTTTTTCTTTTTTACACCTTTCCCTTTCTTTTTTACACCTTTCCCTTTTTTTTAAACGAACTTATATACATTTATTAAAAAGTTTGTATGACATTTATTTACATATCAAAACCATTCATAATTCGATAGGTTATTCATCAACAATTACAACGTGCGGGGCATGACTCCATCTTTAATGCTATTTTTTCTTTGTTTATTTTCCATGCTCGGGTTGATATTCATCAAGCACCTGGAATAAAAGAGATAAAAAAATTTTCATTTAGAAAACAATAATCTCAAAGGAATTGTGTTTTACCTTTGAAAATATTACACACAGAGAAACAACATACGGCTATATATGTATACATATGTATGTATACACGCAACATTATGCATAATAGATAACTTCTTAATTTCATCTATAATTTAACTTTTTATATCATTTGGCAGAAAAACTGACCAATTTTTATAAAAATCAAAATTTATTGGTAGAATAAAATCTGCTTTTATCATTAGCTTTGCCCCAATAATTTCCTTCTATTAATTTTTCTTATATAATTATGAGAAATGCCAGCTTTAACCCGATCCACCAGTGGCCAAGAGGTTCTGCTCTGAAAGCTGGTAGACATAAAAGGTGACAATTTCGACCGCAGGTCGCGCTCGTCTGCCTAGACGTTCCGAATTTCCAGTAGTTTTCTTCAAAACTTGCGTAAATATGATTTAGGACTCCGGGAAAAAAAAAAAAAAAAAAAAAAAAAAAACTGGTGAGGGCGCTCGCCTTAGACCAAGGCACATAGCGCAGTCAATTTCTCTTAACCCCAACACCGCCGCACCTTTTTTCTTTTTTTTTTTTTCTTTTTAACACCGTAATTCAAATTACATTTTGTTATGTAACATTTGCACATGCATTTTTATTAAGTCCCCACCTTCCCATATAACACATAATGCATATTTCTCTTCATCGAAATCAAATGTTGCTGCTGTAATAACTTCAGTACCTGGACACTCAACACACGCTTTTAGCAAACATTTTTTATTGTTAACATGACATAAACATTTCATTAGAATATTTCAAAAGCTAAATAAATCAATTATTAACCCAATAAACATTGTTATTTAGTTTTTCAATTTATTGTAACTAGATATATACTTCATTTTCCACAAAAATTATTAAATGTTTTTGTTCAAAATTGTTTAATACCCAGAAAGAGACATCTGCTTGTCACGAATAACAAGAAACTGTCTCTTCCCCTTCTTTGAAAGGCATATCAAAATATTTATTCAGGAACAATGATATGTTACTTTGTTTAAAAGATTATTCTGAACCACTGATTTATATACACATAGGAAAAGAAATTGTTATAAATTTTGCACAATATTTTAGAAAAATAGTTACGTAAATAAAAAGACCTTTTAGGGGGAAAAAGTTTAGAGATATTTCACTTAGTAATGATCTTTTTATTACTTATTTAACTTTTTTTTTTTTTTTTTTAATCTATGATGGTGATCAGACATATCCTTCCTGAGGTGAGATGGAATCATCGTTTAGAACGCTATTTCATAAAACAATCAAATGAACAAAAAATAAATAAATAAATAAATAAAAATAAATAAATAAATAAAAATAAAAATAAACCTTTTTCAGACGTTCCCATTTTTTTTTTTTTTTTTTTTTTTTTTTTTGAAACATTTTAAAATCTTGTGCAATGAATTTCATACTTCATTTTGAGCAAAATGTTTCATATACAAGGAAAACAAATGCGGAAAAATATTTTTAAATTATGAAAAGTATGAAAATTTTTGAAAAAACTCAATCATTAATTCATTACTTTTTCATGCAATGGGCCAATTCGTATTAAAATTTTTGAGATATATGTTATTAATGTAAAACTTCCGAGAAATAAATAGAAACGTAACTTTCGCTTGAAGTCACAGTAAGAAAATCATAATTTAAATGTAGTTTCTATGAGAGTAATAAATTAAATATTTCTGCTTTAAACTGGAAAAACAAAAAAATTAAATTTAACACTTATTAGCAAAAATTGAAAAAAAAAAAAAAAAAAGAGAGAGAGAGAGAGAGAGAAATAATTTCAGGAAGAAATTCAACTCTGAAAATTAAGCCTATAAAAATCGCTATTTTTAAAAAGAAAGACCTGACAAAAATAAGCAAATTTAAAACTAACTCTAAACGAAAATCGATGAACTTAAAACGACCTTTTTCAAAAATAGGACGAGTTTAACATTGCTTGAGAAAAAAGAAATGATGGAAGAAGAAAAAAAAATTCTTGAAATCTCTTTTAAAATTCACGTTTGTATTATACATACTAATTCCACAAGTTTGGAACCAATAATAAAAACAGTGTTTAAAATAGAACAAGAAATCTATAAACTTTCACAAATAATATAGCAGGCAAAATAATCTGATTAAGTAAAAATTATATTGTACTTTATCTCAACAAATAATATAAAAATTTACATTTCATGATTAGAATTTCTATCGTACTTAATAATTATACAATAGGTTGTATAAAATAATGGAAAATTTATGACTGGATCTTTGTGAATCAAGTATATAAGTCTCATACATTTATAACAATAAAAGAATACAAACAATTAAAATTGCACTTACCAGAAATCGAAGAGCAGGAATTAAAATTCACCTGCTTGAAGTTTCAGCTTCCTTTTGTCGGAATCTCTGGATAATAAAATAATGGCGCACGCAGCCGTAGAACAACCAGATATAAAACATCAGCAGACGATTTTACAAATTACAGTAAAATACCTAAAATGCTGTTTTTCCTCAGCTTGCGAAAAATTTACAGCAGATTATGCAGTTTTTAACCCGTTTTTTTTTACAGTGTAGAATTTCATTCCGTCTACTCAGATAGACAGTTACTATACCTCGCATACAGATGCGCAAACAGTATACGCAGATAACAGCATTTGAGAGAAGTGTGTAGTTGGGCTCAAAGAAGCCAGTTGGTTTAATCTGCAAATTGTTTGACAATTGGATAGGAACGATTCCATTATTAGATGATGTTGGTAGAATGGGTGAACCATGGCCAAACACAGCATCAGGGAGGAAGCGGTCGGCCTAGAGAGCGGACAGAATGTGAGAATCAATCAATCGTCAGAGCGGTAATCAAAGGCCCAAATTCATCATTATTATCGATCCTACATGCAAATGGTATTTCAGCGACTTCAAATACCATTAATAGGCGGCTCAGAGAAATGGGGTTGAGCTCACGGAGCCCCTTATGCGGACTGCTATTAAACTTTGTATACCGACAAGCACGTTTGCAGAGATATCGGGATCGTTCGAACTGGAATGTCACTGAATGGAGTAGAATTGTCTTCAGTGATGAGTCCCACTCCCATTTGATCCCCGATGACCAGCAAAGACGCGTCTGGGGACGCCCCGAAAAAAGGGCGGATTCCAACCCGACTGTCGCCAGCTATACAGCCCGACAACCAGGAGTGATTGTCTCGAATGTCATTTTATTTCATAGCAGGATCCCTTTGGTTGTCATCCGTGGCATGTTTACAGCACAGCTGTACGTAGACGACATTCTACGTCCCGTTGTGTTTCCCTTCATATCACGCAGTCCTGACCGTATATTTCAGCATGATAATGCTCGCCCGCGCATAGAGATAGTTTCTACTGCTTGTTTTCCTGCTTGCCTAACATTATTTTGGCCAGTAAAATCGCCGGATCTCTCTCGTACTGAAGACGATTGGAACATCATGAAAAAGGTCCTACAACTAGCTCGAGATTTTACCAATCAAACGCACCAATCGGACAGAATTTATCATGCTATCTCGTAGGAGCATATCTGCCAACTCTATTAATTAATACCGAGCCAAAATTTGCTTACATAAGGGCCAGAAGTGGACCAATCCGTTATTGACTTGTTGACTTTTGTGAGGCCGTTTCTCTTGATTAAACTATTCAAATTTTCTGAAACTATAATCATTTGTTTTTCTTCGCATGTACAGTCGGGGAAAAAAAACGCAACACTCGCTGTAATTTCGTTATTAATTGACGCAGGAACATCTAATAGACATAATTCAACAGGAAATTAAAAGCACTTTCTGAATATGTCGTCAAATTTTGAATTAGGGGTCATCTACATATTGAAATGAGTGCTAACTCTGATTTTTTCAATAGCAACACACAATTTTGACTTCATTTTCGAATTTCTGAGAGTCTGGCAGTGCGGAAAAGTATACTGTTTGTATACTTTATCTTTAGTATTTATAAAGTTATAATCAAAAATGTGTTAGGGGGTTATCTGTAAATGTAGAAAAATAAAATTGAGATCCTATAAGAAATAGACAAAATTTTAAAGTTTCACACCGGAAATCTTTCAGGAAAAAAATAATTATAAAAATTAATAAAACGTTCTGTCTTTTCCAGTTCCTTCATTATCCTGAATTCAATTGTTCAGATTTATGTATACTTCAGTACTTTTTTAGATAATTTTAGGTCTACTTAAATACATTATACTTGCGATTAGTCCATACAGTACTCTTTGAAAACAGTGCAATATTTTTCAAGTAAAAGTGTCTATTATTGCTGTACTTGATCACCAATAAAGCTAAAATTTTCTTTCGTCGGTTACATAATAGACGAAATGAAATAATATATATATATATATATATATATATATATATACATATATATATATACAACAACGCATAAACTAAACCTTTTCGGATAAATTATTGTAGGGGCTCATGAAGTAAATATTAAACAATTTTAATCGCACTTACAAGTTTTTGGTCAGTTGAACTCTTTGGAACTGTACGATTCGTTTTATAATTTCTATGAAAATATATTTTCTCAATTAACCCTTTCGCGACTGCTGACGTAGATTCACGCCATTTGAAAATCTGTAACTCTGTCAGTGCGCGTTTCTTTCGTAATTTGTGTGTTACATATTTCTTAAGTGTGTACCCAGTGTTCATATTTTTGCAATAAAATATACTACGGATAGAAATATATTGATTAGAAAGAATATAATTATAATGTGTATCCATTTGTAATATAATCGTGAATACAGAAAATTTGTTCTCAAAATATTATATTTTGAGAGTATAATGCCCGTAGGCGGGTCTTACTGTCAAAAAGACAAAATCCTGCGGTCGCAAAAAGTGTTAAATATATTTATAAAAGTTAAAGTATGTTTTTAAAAATGCATAATGTTAAAATATATTAAGAAAATTTTAAAGACTAAAGTGTCCTTAAAATAATATTTCTCCCCCCTAAAAAATAAATAAATAAGTAAATAAAATAAAATAAAATAAAACAATATATGAAGCAAATGATTAAGCTTTTTTTAACTATGACGGTAGTTAAGAAACGAGTTTACAAGTCTGTCTTGCATTCCAATTCCATTCGTTATTTATATTTGACAATTTCACATTAAACCTATTTTTCTATTTAAAACAGTAAACCCCGCCTATTTAGTTAAATTTTTTTTCTTCTACTGTTCGTTTAAAAGGTTCAAAATTTATCACCAATTAATCGATGAAGTAAATACCACTTGTGCGTATTTTTGTCAACATAAAATAAGGTGTTTAACACGAATACTCAATGTCACATTTACTTTTTTTTTCCTGTATTGTTTTGTTTTTAAGAACGATGAAGGCGGGGCTGGTCTTCTTTAGAAAACAGGAATTCTTGATGCTAACACTAATGTCTAAAAATCATCATTTTTGTTTCATTTCTTTGCGTTTGACGTTGTTGTTATATAATTTGACCCGTAAATAAAAAATAAAAATATTTTGTTTAATTTTCTTTGTTATTTTTAAAGATTTGATTCGTTATCTCATGCAAAACTTTATAAGAGACGGCCCCCTAAACCACTACAAAAGAAAGATTTATTCATATCTCGAAAACTAATCACTGGAATGAGCTGCAAATTTGAACACCCATATTTTTCAGCATTAGGATTCATTTTATGTAAAAATTAATATAGGTCATAATTCATAATTTTTATGAATATGAATTTATTAATATTTTTCAGAATTAAAAATATTTTTCAGAATCAAAAGTAATGATGGATTATGTTTGGGTTTCTTCCCTGTATCTCGTAAAAAAAAATTATATCGATCAAGTTACTTTTTGTGAAGATATTAATAAAAGTTTGAAATATGAATTTAACATTAGCACCTTCAAACTTTGAACGCTTATAACTCTGTGAAAAAATGAGTAAAATATACAACCAATATACTTTTTTGCGTTGTCGCAATCCCAGGAATTCAAATATAAAATAAAAATGGGGCATTACCATTGAAAAAATCAAAGTTAGTGCGCGTTTTAATATGTAGACGACCCCTAATTCAAAATTTGAGTTCATTTTCTGAAACTACTCACAATTCCCCGTCAAATGATACCTATTACATTTTTCTACATCGATTAGCAACGAAGTTACGTTGAGTGTTGCGTTTTTTTTTTTTTTCCCCGTCTGTACATCACATCTACCAATTTTCGTCTCATTTGGATAACTTCTTCTTGGTGCGTCGATTTTTTTGTTATAGAGTAAACTAGAATATATACGAATATGTGCTTCGTATATATTCGTATCCGTATCCGTGAAAATCCGCCAGAAAAATAGATCCGTATTTGTGTCTAGATCCATTTTCTTTTCTTCAACGAAATTAATACGTATCTTTTGTAGAAATTGTATGGAAATTAGAAAAGTATTCTAAATCTTTCTCGACTATTGTTAATATATAAATTAAAGAAATACAGTATAACCTCGCATTTACGTTCTAAAAATTAAAAAGATTTCGCAATTTACGTTTTCATCTTTTTTTTTTTTTTTTTTTTTTTTTTTTTTTTTTTACTTTCTTTTATATTCAATAGAAGAGAGTATTAGATTCGTAAAAATTTTCGGCTTCCGGTTTTTGATGGATTTATACGTTTTGAGAAGTCCAGAATACGATTTGATTGTTTTTAGAAAATATCAGTCTATGTGTCTCTGTGTGTGTGACAAAAATTTTGTGGCAACAGTATGCCTTTAACTACTGCATATAATTGCATATAAATTTATATTAAATACACCTTGACTTAAATTGATGCCTATCAACTTTTGGTGTCCATTGCTCAATAGATGGCGCTGCTATACAATGATTCCCACAATTTAAGGGAAGGCTATGTCTCAAGAATTACAGCACGATTTTACACATAAATTTATATGTGGTTGCACCTTGACATAAATTATTGTCTACCCACTTTTGGTGTCCAAAACTCAACAAGTGGTGCTGCTATACAGAGATTTCCACAATTTAAGGGAAAGGGATATTTCCAGTTCTATTGCGTATAATCAAACAAAATTTCATTTGTGAAAAGAGCATTATAGCTCCGTTCACATGAAGCAACTTAAACCCGTGTCAAACGACCCGGGAATTTGAAAAGCAGGGATTTACAGAATCGACATTTTTGGCTGTTCACACTATCAACCCTGGTTAAAAATCACTGTAGCAGCATCTTACGTTTTTTGAATTCTGATTGGCTGTTTCCAAGATATTAACGCATAAGTTCGGCTGAAAGAAAAGAAGCGAAACGATATTGTTCGCGAAAACGTGAATTTAATTTCATGTTTGACAGCAGCTGAGAATAAAAGTATTACATACATTATTAAAATTTAGGATTATATATTTTATATTATTCTTCATTATTAATATTTGATTTTATATTAAGTTGTTAATACAAATTTAATATTACAAACAATCATTTTAAATTAATTTTTTAAACATGAAAATTTCAGTATCTTTTTTATTTGGAGTAGAAAAAGGGTTATACTATGTGTTAGAAATTTAATTAATAATATTATTTTGAATATTAAGATTGTAAATGGGATGGGGAAATAAAATAAGTTTTGATATTAGTTTTATTTATATTATTGTTATTACAATTAAACTTTTAAATGTCAATTGAAATACTATTATAATTAACTTTACGATAGAATAAATTATGTATTATCTAATTTAATCTAAATGCATTATCTTATTAAATCTAAATGCATTAAATAATAAAATAAATTATTAAACTTTTAATTTAGATTTTAATACCTTAAAGATTTAAAGTAATATTACTACATTAATGAATACTAGGTCAGATACTTATTTCATTTCTCACTATCATAACAAATAGATATTCTTAGAAATATTTCAACATAAATCTTTCATAAATCTTTGTCTTTTATTATGCATCAAAATAAGAATTCATAAAAAAAAAAAAAAAAAAAAAAAAAAAGCATTCTTGTGCATCTGTAATAAAAACTATAAATTAGACTTTTGTGCATATATATTTTATTACTAAAACTCCTTTTATAATTACAAATATTCTGTAACCTAAAGTATTAAAACCAAAATTCAATAGAAAATTACGGAACCTCTTAAATAATCCGAAACTAAAATCCGAAACTCTTAAAATAATTTCGTGGAGGGCATTCCACCTAGGTCTAGAACCCTTGTGATATCAATCAGCTTTAATGCCCGCACCACCACTTGAATTTTTTTCTTTTTCGTGATTAAATATGCAGATAATTTTTTTTTAAATATGTAAGAACAGTAGCAATGGGATGCAATTATCTATAAAAGAAAAAATTCAATGAAATCTCTAATATGGTAAAGTATAAAACCGATTATGAAGTATATATTAATCAAATCTGTTCCCAAATATATTCCCAAATAGTTTATCTATTTCTAACCCACTTCTAAAGTTAAATTTATACGTGAACTCAAGATACAGGCATTATAAATTTGTTCTGTTTATATAATTAAAAATACCTCTCTTCCTCTCACCCGGAAAAAATATATATAGCTCTTATAACTCTTATTAACTTGGTTATAAAATGTATAAAATGAGCATCCTGTTCCGTAACACATTTTTTATATAAAATTATATATATGTAGTCAGAGATTATACGTGTGTGCGTGTGTAAAACCGAAATGTAAAAAATATTTTTGCCCTTTTTGCAGATAAAAGAAACACAATGTATTTGATACTACTGTTATACGCATACATATACGAAGAGTTAAAATTATTATATATATATATATATATATATATATATATATATATATATATATGGCTTTTCTGCTTATTGCAATTTTATCTTTTTAAAGCAACTTTTCCAATTATTAACAGAATACGTTTTGTATGTGTACAGTACATAATAGAATACGTTTTGTAATACCTTTGTCATTAAGTAATTTCTATTGCTGTAATAAGAAAAAATTGGAAATATTTTCCAATATGGTTTAAATCTTTACTTTCTCCCATTTTTTCATATATGAATACAATTTAAATAGAAATATAGTTTTGTTTTTTGTTTTTAAGACAGACTCTCTATTTTAATTTACTCTAAGAGTAAATGTAAAAGAACTACATACGATTTTACCACTCTTAAACTTTTTTATCAGCATGGAGCAATAACTGAAAATCACTAAGCATCGTGCTGATCTGATTTCAGCTTTCAATAATTTTCATTTTTCATATGTATGTATGTATGCACATATAATTTATTTTTAAATGCAGTCTGTTTTATTTATTGTATTCTAACAGGAAACATAAAAAAGAAGCAAAGGCAAGTTTGCTCAACTCTAACGTTGACCCTTTAACCCCTGTAATTTGAACAAGCATTTCGGTCCTCGGATTCTACAAGCAAGCAGAAAATATGTCAATTAGAAAGTTGTTGCGTTAACCTCGTTTAGCAGAAAACCGTCTCGCCTTGTTTCTAGGCCAGTGGGAATGCCCCAGGCTTGTGCTATCAGTTATTTTGGGAGAATAAACAAAGGAATACGGAGAGGAAGGACTTGGGAGACAAGTGTCCTATTAAATACGCGTGATATGATAGTCTCATGAATTTCAAACTTTAAAAAAATTGCTTATGATATGATGGTTTTCTTTTTTTTTTTCTTTTTTTTTTTTTTTTTTTTTTTTTTACACATTGGATAATATTTATATGAATTATGTTTGTGTTAGGAAATTTGATTCGGTAATTCGATTGATTACAGTATAAGTGAAAGAAACAATACTCTTTATGTGTTGGTTCTTAAAATTTGATACATAAAATCCATTGAACTAATCATTCATACATAGAACGAAAGGACAAAACTGAGTCGATTAAGCTTCATGGTCTAAGAACAGAATGGTGGAAAGTATATAAAATATTGGTAATATATTTTTACTATAAATAAGCCCTGTTACAAGGAAATGCACAGGAGGTACAGAAACATTTATTATTTAACTACAAAGAATACCTTTTTAATGCTAAAACCCCATATCACGAATTATGACGGAATTTAAACTCAGATTGATTGAGAAAAATATTTTTGGTTAGTTTAAAAACATAATAAAACATTAGTTTAGGTATGTCGACGACGTACTGTCAATAACAAAAGTCTCAGAACACTAGCAAAAATTCCTACATAAAAAAAGTACACTTAATATAGTTTTGTTAAATAAATCCTTGTCGAATCCTGTTTTTAGACTGACTAAGAACAGGATTCGACAAGGATTTATTTAACAAAACTGTATTAAGTGTACCTTTTTTATATAGGAGTTTTTGCTAGTACACTCTCAGAAATGGATACTCAAATTTCACGATTTTTTTTTTTTTTTTTTTTTTTTGACGAAAGTGGTTCTAGGGGTATGCTCCGAGCGAACATTTCGTCAAATTGACGCAATTTGTTTCGTTACCTATTTGGGAATACGAATTTCGTCAAAAATAAAAAAATATTTTCTCCTTCTTATTTCGTCAAATTGCGAAAACTACTTTCGTCACTTGTTTGAACATACGAATTTCGTCAAAAGTAAAGATACAGTCGGCTGCAAAATTATTCGAGCACTAGCCAATAATTCCTATATTTAAAAAGTACACCTAAGACAGTTTTGCTAAGTAAATCCTTGTCGAATCATGTTCTTAGACTGATTAAGAACATGACTCGACAAGGATTTATTTAACAAAGCTGTATTAAGTGTACTTTTTTTTGGCAAGGATTATTGCTAGTGCTCGAATAATTTTGCAGCCGACTGTACATTTTTTCATCCTAGTTTCGTGATACAGAATAAAGTACAAATTATAAAATTATGAAATTACTTGCAAGTTCCTTGCTTTAAGCATTAAATCCTAATTATATTTAATGAAACTATAAATAAAACAGAGCAAACAAATAAAAATCATTTGGACATTTCTTTGACAGCTTTGAGACCTACAGTCACAATGATTTTGTCTCAATTGATCTTGATCCATATTTTTACAGAAATTCACAGAAACAAGCGCACTAGACATAGGACATCACAAACATCCATGCCCGCACTGCGATTCGACCCCGGGACGTGGGAATACAGAGGACAGCGCCCTACCGACAGAACCGGTGTCGTCCAACTGCAACCCGACATACCAGGTGTTTCAATTTCTTCTTCCCCCACCTATACCAACTGCGACCAGCCTTTTATAATCCCTTATGCCAACTGCATCCGCTGAAAATTTCGCCAAGTACGACGAATCGCCAAATAAGAATAATAAAATTGTATTAGTAATATTTCAGCATAAAAGACTTGATAAATCTCGTACTTTAATAACTTTTATATCAAATTTATAGAGATTTGAAATCTTTAATGCATGTCTATGTAAAAGTTTGCAAAAAATATTATATTTGTTACAATTTTATTCTTTTTTAACACTAAAAATAGCTAATGTCACCAAAAACTGCAGGTTAAAAGATAAATATACTTAATAATTTCTTCTACTGTACACGGGTGTACGAAATTAAAGCAATAATTTGTTTTCTTCTATTGCGCGTAATTTTTAAGCAAATGAACACAGTGAAGATTCATATACATGCATGTGTTAGAATTAAACCAGATTTTTCTTTCTAATTTTCCTTCTTTTTTTCGCATGTGAATAACTTTTTCAAAAATATACATACAAACATGAAAACTGGTTCGTTAAAAAATATATAGTCTTCGCTTATGATCCGAATAATTGTTTTAATACTGAAGTTAATTCATCTTTAAATTTCAAAAAATTTTTTGCACTGATATTATTTTATTAATGTATTACTATATATGTATATATATATATATATTATCGACATTTTATTATCATGATGAAGGTTATAGTTTACAAATTAGTAATTATATATATATATATATATTATATATATATATTAAGTGAAAGAAAGAGAAAGAAAAATCAGGATTAAGTTTGACATTTGGAGACATGTGCGTCTTCACCTAACTGTAATGCATCCTTACCACTATATAGTTCGACTTTCATGAGTTGGCACCTGTCAATCATGCGTGACGTAGGCAGCGACGATTCTATTACCTTGAAATCGGTTGAGGGGGAAAAGGGAGGTCGTCTGCTATGTTTACAAGTTTTGCGACATTTTGGCGTTTTTTTTTTTTTGTATTATTATTATTTATCTATTTATTTCCAAATTAAGAGAACTTCTGGGCTTTCTAGTATGTTATATTAAAAGTAATATTTCTTTATTTTTCTTTTTCTCTTTTTTAAATCATTATTTAAAAAAAGAAGAAAAATCATTCATTATTTTAAAAGTCGAATGAAGAATTACACTCCAATAATTAGATTTCTAGAAAATTTGATATATATATATATATATATATTTTTTAATATTTAGACCGAATACATAGAAATTTAAAGCCATCATAACAATAATATAAGAAATTATCTCATTTATTTATAATTGATGTGAATGCAAATATTCTGAGAGCTAGTGTACATAATACAGTAAATTATGTGTACAGCGCAATTTATTTTAATAAATTTTCCCATTTGTTCATTCAATATTTAAAAAAAAGTTTTTCTTAAAAAAAAAAAAAAAAAAAAAAGGTATTGTTGTTATTATTATTTTTTTTAATCTTTTCAAACAAAATTAAGAAGTGTTAATGACTTTGTGTCGTCTGTCTATTAGTCCTAAAGATAACTTTCCTAAATATGCTTGGATAATCATAAATTAGATGCATTACTGCAGGGCATTAAATTATATCTAATGAAAAAAAAAAAAAAAAAAAAAAAAACCTTTTATGTGCATTTTAACAACTACTTTAGCGTAAATACCTCGAAATTTGTAACTGTTATAAGAGAATATCTGTTGACAAGGGATTTGATCTTAGTTCCTCCAACTCTGAATACTGAACTTCCCAGCAGCTAGTGGGGAGTCAATAAATTCAAATACATTATGCGATGAAAGTGAAAATTTTTCGAAACATTTTCAGCTGTAATTTATTATTACTATTAACCTATATCTTTAATATTTAATGCGCTATACATGATGCATATATTTTCTTAGACACTATACGGAACAACGGGATTGCAGAAATGCATTCTAATTTGTACTTTATCTTTAAAAGTAAGACTATTAAAGTCTCTTTCTCTGAAATAGAAATTGAAGTGAGTAAACCGGCAGTAATTTATAATCTATATTAACAGCACGATTTTTCTTTCTTGTTTAAATGCATTGCTAACAACATCTTTATCTAAATAAGGTATTAGTGCCTATCGAAAATGCAAGCATAAGTGAAGGTTTGTTGTTGTTATTATTTATTAGGTCATTAATTTTTAAATGTTAACACATGTTCTTTTTAACAGGCAAAACGGGATTTTAGCTTGGCGAGAAGTAAAAACTATTGGCTTGATGCTACTCTCATAGCAACCTTATTTTTTCCCAACCCATTCATTCTTTTCAAATCGCGCGCCCCTTTCTTAAGAGCGGACTATAGCTAGCTCTGAAATCGTTTCCAGTCTTAATGACTTTTCACCCTGCTTTCTGGAGGAGGTCCTTCTAAACTAGTACTTCACTGAGATACGACACAAAATTTGTGAAAGTTATCAGCCAAAAGAAAAAGTGTCCAATCCTTAAACACTTATTCTTACAGACACTCCCTTTCATGACAGAGATGGATGTGTAAACAAAATGTCAAAATGTCACTATTTATCAAAGCCCATCAAAGGTTCAGTTAAGAAAATTACCCCGGAGTGTTAAACAGCGTTAGTTGACCGCTAAAGAAATGAAAACGAATGTGATATTAGTTAAATAACAATTGTAGCTGTCGATTTATAATATTAAAGTTAAACTAAGAATCAGTTTTTCAAATATATAATGAATTTCAGATAATTTTTATTCAAGAGAAAATTATTGTTTATTTTTCTCGCAAGTAAAAAGTATTTTATAATAAAATCAATTTTAAATAATGCAAATTAAGAAATCACAATTAAAATCTTTGTTGAGACAATCTCAAATAATACTGAAATGGGAAAAAAAAACAAAACAAAAAAAAAAAACAAACTAGAAAAACAAGAGAAAGAAAAAACTATTTAATTCTGAGAAAATATAGAGAAAAAATCAGTATAATTAAACATCGTTTTATTTGAACATTCATGAACATGAATGATAAAATGAGCATATATTATTTTCTGAATATAAATTTAAAAACAAAAGATTGCTGACAATTATTTTTAAAGAATAATCTTAGTGACAAAACATTTCTACTTTAATTAAGCCTTTTGTACATTTAATAATAATTAAAAATAATATATATATATATATATATATATATATATATATATATTTTTTTTTTTTCCAAGAAACTTTTAACATAGTTTTCAATAGTATTAAAAATCATTGCATTTTTGTACAAACTAAATCTAGAAATCTGGTGTGAAACAACCACACGACTTCCATTACCCACTATTATACATATTATATGCATTTTTGAGAGATAATGCGATCAGAAAACATAAAAGTGAACTAAAGAGAAAATCGTTAGAGCCATTTATGAGATACCAACTTTTACAAAAAAAAAAATTATTGACCGGAAAACAATAATTACATACAAAAGGATATTTAAAAGTGAGTTAATATGGCGAGTTTTAAAAAAATCCGTACAGCTGTTTTTAAAGGAACGCCCTTGGCAGACCTGAAATTGAGCTATTTATACAGGACGCCTATCAATTTTCCTGAACTAACCAACTATATCATTCGCAAGGACATCTAACAGAGTGTTTATATAGCAAATTTGAAGAAAATCGTTAGAGCGGTTTTTGAGATACGAACTTACGGTCCCACTTCCGGTTTCTGATGTCCACTTCCGATTAAACTCAATTATTGACAGGAAAACAATAATTACATACAAAAGCATATTTAAAATTGAGTTAAAATGGCGAGTTTGAAAAAAATCCGTACAACCATTTTTAAAGGAACGCCTTTGCGAGGCCTGAAATTGAGCTATTTATACAGGACGCCTATCAATTTTCCTGAACTAACCAACTATATCATCCGAAAGGATATCTAATAGAGCGTTTATATAGCGAGTTTGAAGAAAATCGTTAGAGCCGTTTTGAGATACGGACTTACGGTCCCACTTCCGGTTTCCGATGTCCCACTTCCGGTTTTTCAATTTTCACCAAAATTTGGAAATTTCATCTGTACACCAGACGTATTTCAATTCTAAAGTTTCGTAGCTCTATCTTTATTAGTTTCTGAGCTATAATAGCCAGAAGATTCTCCACATACATACACACACACACACACACACACACACACACACACACACATACATACACACTGACCAATTGCCAAAAACCACTTTTTTGGACTCAGGGGACTTTAAAACGTGCAAATCAGGTGAAAACCCGATATCGAATTTTCAGACCGAATACAATACTTCCATTACCCTACGGTAGTAGGGTAATGGAAGTAAAAATGTAATTACTAGAAGCAATAAAAATGTAATTTGCCCACTTTGCTGGGCACTACTTCAATGAGTTGTTAAAATTCCATATTATTATTAATAAACACTGCTCTTGAAAAAAAAAAAAAAAAAAAAAAAAAAAAATCGAGATCTGAAACCATTTTTGCTGATTCTTATGTAAAATGATCTCCTGAATCCGAACATGACTTCCATTTTGCCCAGTCATCCACTGTTTTCTAGTTACACCACCCCCTCCCTCAATTTCTTTAACTATTCGATAATTTTATGACCATGAATTTGATTTGAAGAATGAAAAATAATTAATTTAACACCTAAAAACAAAAAAATATAAAGTTTAAAAAACAACATTAATAACAGATTAAAAAAATCTGCTGTGAAACAACCACACGACTTCCATTACCCACTATTACTTGTATTATTTTTGAGAGCTAATGTGATCAGAAAACATAAAAGTGACCTAAAGAAAAAATCGTTAGAGCCGTTTTTGAGATACCAACTTTTACAAAAAATCAATTATTGACCAGAAAACAATAATTACATACAAAAGGATATTCAAAAGTGAGTTAATATGGCGAGTTTGAAAAAAATCCGTAAAGCCGTTTTTAAAGGAACGCGTTTGCAAGACCTGAAATTTAGCTATTTATACAGGCCGCCTATCAATTTTCCTGAACCAACCAACTATATCATTCGAAAGGACATCTAATAGAGTGTTTATATAGCAAGTTTGAAGAAAATCGTTAGAGACGTTTTTGAGATACGGACTTACGGTCCCACTTCCGGTTTTTCAAATTTCACCAAAATTTGGAAATTTCATCTGTACTCCAGACGTATTTCAATTCTAAAGTTTCGTAGCTCTATCTTTATTAGTTTCTGAGCTATAATATCCAGAAGATTCTCCACATACATACACACACACATACATACACACTGACCAACACTTTTTTGGACTCAGGGGACCTTAAAACGTGTAAATCAGGTGAAAACCCGATATCGAATTTTCAGACCGAATACAATACTTCCATTACCTACGGTAGTAGGGTAATGGAAGTAATAATGGAAGTAAAAATATAAGATATGTAATGCATAATTCCAATGGCAAATTCCTCAAAATTTTTCCCTTGTCGCAAATGTCTATATGTTTTAGAATTATTCAACTCTGTAACCCTCAGAATATATTTTTAAATGTTAAAATAATCCTCTCCCTCCTAAAAATCAAAATTTTAGACATAAAACCACCGAAAACTGATAAAAATATGAGGTCATTCCTAAAATACGGTGGGTGATAGGGTAAAATGGGCGGCCTATTCGGATTCAAGAGGTCATTTTACATAAAAATATGCTGAAAAGGTGTCAGATCCAATTTTCATGCCGAGCAGTGTAAAAAAAGGTGTCAAAAGGTGTCATCTTTAAAAATTCTACTCTTCATAAAACACCAGAAAATGAAAAAATTATCAGCTGAAATTAATTACAGCGACCACAAAAAATTATCAAAATTAAGCATATTTGGCGATTTCACACTACCAAGTTTTAAGAGTTCTAGAACATGATTTGACCTTCTTTAGAAAATGACTGTCACTGTGTGTGTGTGAGACAAAAATTTTGTGGTGACTGTATCTCAGGAAATACGGCCTAGAATTGCATATAAGTTTATATACAGAAACACCTTGACCTAAATTAGTGCATACCAACTTTTGGTGTCAATTGCTTAACAAATGGTGCTGCTGTACTGCGATTTCCACAGTTTTATGGAAGGCCATATCTCAGGAACTACTGTATGAAACTGAAAAGTTTATGCACAGACACACCATAACTTAAGTTACTGTCTATATCTTGCGCTGCTGTACCATGATTTCTTCAATTTCAAAGAAGACTATATCTCCTGAACTACTGCACAGAATTGCATAAAAATTTATATGCAGATGCACCTTAACATTAGTTAATCAACTTTTGGTGTCAATTGCTCAACAGGTGGAGCTGCTATACAGCGATATCCACAATTTAACAGAAGGATACGTCACAGTAATTATTACACAGAATTGAATATAAATTTATATAGCGATGCACTTTGACATAAGTTAGTGTCTAACAACTTTTGGAATTAATATCTCTGCTATATGTCGATTTCCGCAATTTCAGGGAGATCTATATCTCATGTTCTATTGCGTAAATTCAAATAAATCTTGATTTGTAAGAAGGCCATTAGGTGACATTACGCTGATTCAGTTTGGATGCAAATCAGCCTATAGATGGCGCTGCTATACTGTAATTTTACCCGAGAACAGGAAGATTATATATGTCAACTTCTATGAAACTTGATGTATGAGATAACAGTTATGAAAACACATTTTTAAGATTTTATTTATAGCGAATAAAACTCTCTTCTTTTTCTTTTCTAATGTTTCCTGTTAGTTTTTTCTAAGATGAAAATCATCTGCATTCATTATGGTAGATAATTTTATTGAATAATAATCTTCATAAAATATTTTTACTGAGTGAATTTCTACAGGAAAATATATAAGAAAGTATTGTGGTGACCACAACATACTAGTTTTTAATACGTGGTTGTAAAGTTAATATGAATTATTGAAAATAGTAGTAGTAAAGTAGGAAACAGTATGAGTGCATGTATGAGCAACGCTTCCCCCTTCACCCCCGAAGGGTATAAATTTTGAATATTGGTAACTTGCGAAAAAACTCGTCAATTCCTTTAAAACGAATGGTTGCACTATAGATCTAAGTTAATTTAAATGAAAGTTATCGATTTTTTCATTTAACAAAAAATCGCATTTCTTCTGATATTGGTACAAAATTGACATTTTTTCGGCATTTAGTGTAATAATTCTGTGTGATAAAAATAGTCTACATTCATCATAGAAAATAAATTTCATAAATAATAATTATAATTTGCATTGCAAGAATAAGAATTTGTGTAAATTTATACAGACAAAATTTTTGTGGTTGCCATCATAACATACTAGTTTTATGCAGTAATTATTATTATCTTCATTTTGATTTTTTTCTTCTTTGTTGCTTTTTTCGATATTCAATAGAAGAAAGTATAAGATTGATAAAAACTTTTGCCCTTGGGTTTCCGACAGAGTTACACGTTTTGAGAGATGTCGAACACGATATGACCAGTTTCAGAAAACGGCTGTCTATGGGCATGTGACAAAATTTTGTGGCAACTATATCTCAGGAACTACAGCACAGAATTTAATAAAACTGATTATGTAGTTACACCTTGACATGAATTAGTGCTATCAACTTTTGGTGAAATTTGTCCAACAGGTGTTGTTGCCATCTTGTTTTATCTCATTTTTTAATGTAATGGTGTAGAATAAAATTTCCTATAAATGTGCATAAAGAGAAATACTTTTTATAACCAAATTATTCTTAGAATGTTGTGGCCACTACAAGATTTTCTTCTATATTTTCCTATGCAAATTCACTCAGTAAATATAATTTATTAAAATCGTTATTTAATAAATTATCTTCCATGATAATGCAGTAAGATTTCCATATTAGAGAAGTAGTATAACACTAAATACCCCAAAAAAGCTCATTTTATTCTCAATATTACATTAAAAAAAAAAAAAAAAAAAAGTTGTTAAAAAGTTTAAAAAATCAATAACATTATTTTTAATTATTGCAGATCGATGGTTCAACCATTCATTTTCAAGGTATTGGCGAGCTATTGTGAAAGATATCCATCATGAAAATTTATTCCCCTCTAATGGTGACTTTCCCTCCAGGGGGGAGGCGATGCTCCTACATACATTTTTTTTTTTTTTTCTTTTTTTTCTTTTTTCTTTTTTCAGTTGACTATCTCTATTATAAATAATTCTTGTAAATTCCATAATGATTATTTTAAAATAATTCACTTTATGCACATTTATACAAAATTTTGTCCTATACCACCATGTTAAAAATTTTAAAAAAGCGGGATGGCAACTCAACTTGTCAGACAATATTTACCAAAAGTTGATAGGCGCTAATTTATGTCAAGGTGTAACTACATATCAATTTGTATGAACTGATATGCAGTAGTTCCTGGGATACAGTTGCCACAAAATGTTGTCACATACACACAGAAGACAGACATTTTCTAAAAATGGTGAAATTGTGTTCTGCAGCTCTCAAATACTTCCTTTTAAATGGGTGCGAAAATTACTAAAAATCATCTTTTGTCAAGTACAATAACAGTTCAGTGAAATAAACGTGTTAGCATTGTTGCACCTATGATTCTAGCACACGTGATAGCAAACCGGTATAAGTTATTATCATCTAGTCCATTTTAATATTGATAAATGAAAATGGAAATAAAAACGTAAAAGAAAACAATTTCTAAACAAAGATTTATGTGAGTGCGTTCTTATGATGCCCAAAATGTAAAAGAATATTGTCGACTAAGTGTCTGCATCCCTTTTTATCACAATTTTTTAAACTGTGGCGCGTTGACAGTTTAGCATTATTATTGAAGAGTACAAATGAAGTCTAAGACAAGTTGCAATACCTTAGAACACTTTATTCATTGTGTATGCTTCTGCTTTACATGAAACAGGGGAACGCGCTTTAGAAGCGCCGAAAAGATATTTTTTCACAAAGTATATACATGTGTTTTACAAATGTACAAAAGAAGAATCGGGATAACAATAGTATACTAAATAGAACTTCAGTAGTATTTATCTATTATTCAACGCTTAATAAATAAATCTTTTATTAACACAGAGTTGGTATTTTGGATTCTGTAATAATTCATGAAAGGATGGACTTAGTTAAAAAATTCTAGTGATTTTCTGATTTCAGTTTGATTATTATTATTACTATTATTTTCTATTCAAAATCAAAATAATTGACTAAAACTAATCGAAATAAAATAGTAAGTGAAATTGAAAATCTTCCTAACTGAGAAGCAGCTATGAAAACTTTATATATTTAACGTAACAGTACAAAACACGTTATCTAAATCTTATTTGATTTGTTGCCATTCTTTGTGTTTTGGACTTTAAAAAGAAAGAATGGAAGAAAAGAAAAATAGCAGCAAACTAAAGGCATACATTACTAAACATTTACATTATTTGTATTTTTGGAATTGACTGAATATGTAAAATCTCAAAATAACGTCATTTAGACTCAAATAATAATAAATAAATAAAAGGAGTTATACGCTGTTAAAAATTTCAACAGAAAATTTTGTGTAATCTGTTATCTTAAGTGTTACGTAAAATTACAGCGAAAAATAAACGGAGATGTTAAAAAACTTATTTTATACATTCATTTTAATAACTAATATTAATTTAATTAATTAATGGAGAGAATATATTTCGGACTTTGAATGCTTTTTCTAAAGTAGAAGCAGTCATTTTTAATTTTAATTAAATAATAAAATTACGTAAAAGTACAGAATAAAGATTGAGAATCTCGATTATTCCATTTTAACTAAGAATTACTGTACATTTACAGAGACTCTGGATAAATATTTACATTAAATTTACAGAAATTTTTAACAGTGCAGGTTTTATGAACTAAAATACTTTGTTTATAAATATAATTGTTGCCACAAAATCTTTTAACTTTCTGTGCGCTTAGGGACACAAATACAAACTTTGTTAATTAAAAGTATATTTTTCGGTCTCCGATTAATTTATACGTTAAAAGAAAAATTGAGTATATATATTTCTTTTTTCTATTGATAAAAAAAAATAATAATAATAATAATAATAATAATCAAAACAAGGAATCAAAAACATTAAATAGCAAGGTATCATCAGCAATATTATGTAAAAATATGCGAATAGTTACAATGGGAATTATGCTGAAGCTACGGATTAAAATGTTAGAAGTCATATCTTTCATTATGGTCTGTGCAATGAGGTTTCACTGTAAAAAATATTTGTAAATTTACTGAAATGTTTATGCAGTGTCCTGTAAATTTACAATAATTCTTTGTTTAAAGTATGTAATCAAGATTCTCAATCTTTATTCAGTATTTTTGCCTATTTTAATTATTTAATTTATCAATATGAGAAATGTTTCTACTTTAGAAAAGCTTTCTAGATCACATATATATTCTCGCTAGTAATACATTAAATTAATATTGGTCATTAAAATGCATTTATAAAATAGATTTTTTAACATCTCCGTCTATTTTCCCCTGTAATTTTACATAACTTAAAATATATTATTCCCAGTAGTTTCCTATTAAAGTTTTTAACAGTGTTGCTGCTAAAGAGAAATAGCGTTATAAAATTTCATTTAAAACAAACAAGAAAATTTAAAACTACAATCTCAGTCACTTATTAAACTAGCATGCTGTGGCTATCTCAAAAATTCTTCTATATCAATCTTAAAAATAACTACCCGCATCTGTTAACGTGCACAGAAATTTCCTCGGCACAGATTCTCACAAAACGAATTTCAATGATGCAGTTTCGTGCAATTTTAACAATACATGCTCTGATATAGCCATCAGAAAAGTTACAGAAAGTGAATAAAAACAGCGCCACCTGTTGATTTAAATATATTCAAATTAAAGTGAGGAAAAGCAATTGATTCTAAAAAAAAAAAAGATTAAAACTGATTTAAAAAAAAAAAAAAAAAAAAAAAAAAATGTCGCACATTTGCATGCTTGAATATTTCTTTAACTTTTCCCATTCACATGATATATTATACACAAAATTCTAAATTTTTATTTTGGGAAGAAGATATTTCTTTTCCGCTATTTCAACATCGAAATACACTTTCGTATTCAAGCAGACTGCAAGATAAAACCAGACAAGTTTCTTTTGAAGACCTTCTTCGAAAATTAGAAGCATCATCAATCAACCTTAATGACTTCCTTTGGAGGCGTTTCCGATACGGGGAGGGGAATAGAGCTGATATTGGGTTTCTTCGATTTGAAAGTTAAATTTCAAACAATTTTTTTTAATATATATTTTAAAAAAACAATTAATAAAATCTATTTATAAAAAGCAAAATTTTTTGGAGAAAGTTACTACCTTTACAGATTTTAGATTCCACAATTTGTTGATAAGTTAGACGGTAATAAAGCAACGCAAGTGTATTTTTCGTACATTTGAGCTTAAAAATGAAATATTAAAAATTAAAAAAACTAATTTTTGAAAAGTTAGTACTATTTTAATGGTTGTGAATTTTCTGCTTGTGAAAACAGAATTAAAAAAAATAAATTAGATAATGAGTAATTATAGTTACAAATTTTCCCGTAGAATAACATGGGGAAAGGCTATTTGCGAGTAAACTCTTCTAAAAAGAGGAGGGACGAAGGGCCATCTCGTG
The DNA here is from genome assembly GCA_963930645.1 of Salticus scenicus. Classification (NCBI taxonomy): domain Eukaryota; kingdom Metazoa; phylum Arthropoda; class Arachnida; order Araneae; family Salticidae; genus Salticus; species Salticus scenicus. The sequence goes on along the minus strand of OZ005651.1, from coordinate 30,340,488 downwards.
AAAGGTGAACTATACCGGGTGATTCAAAATAGATGTTACAGCGATTATCTCGTAAACTAAGAAAGATAGAAACAAACTTCCAATTACAAAATTGATGCAAATTAAGAGTAGATTTCAGATATGGCATTCTTTTGTACAAGGGGCTGTATACATATTAAATACGAAATTTAATTTTTATACGGCCCCTCCTATCATGTGACTTATATTTAGAAAAATATTCTCCTCGCTCTAACAATCAAAATAAAAAAAAAATCATCTCTCTAAGTCAAAATCTCGCTGAGTTATTGCAATTTGAAAATTCTAGCATTTTTCGCCAAGTCTTAAGGGGTTGTATCAAAAGTGAATTACTGTTGCTTTTGTAATAAGGCACACGTTGATCAGCGTTTAGGGGGGGGGGGGGAAGAAAAAGAAATTATTCAGGGAAAGACGGCTGTTTTTACCTGTTATGTCTCCTTTTCCCTAGTGAATACACAAGAGAATACTCATTGATAATTTAACAAATAAAATTTATGAATAATTTATGTACTGAAAGGGAATTTTCAAATTCACTTTTCTTTCTTTATACATTCTCTTACTCATATACACGGTGTAGAGAAAGAATTGTTTTTGAGTCAAATTTCCGAAAATTAGCTTTTGTTATATTTGCACGTTTTCAGATCCTCTGAATTCAAAAATCATGTTTTTAGTGGTTGGTCTCTCTCTCTCTCTCTCTCTCTCTCTCTGTGTGTGTGTGCGTGTGTCTGTGTGTTATTAGAATATCTCAAGAACAAATAGTAGCAGAAAATCCAATTCGACATTCTAAATTCGTATCATATTGCAGTGCTACACTAAAGTATTCGTTATGATCAGACAATTGTTTGTTTACAGGGTCATCCAAAAGAATTCAAATACATTACGTCTGTGAGCGAAATTTCTCATATGTACAGTGTGACATGCACAGACTGCCTTAAACAAAATGAAAAGAACAAATTTTTTATACGCATAAAAGCATGTTTTATGTAGATTGTGGTATAGCAACCATTCATCATTCATTTACAGGGTTACCCAGAGTATTTCGATATATTGGAGCTATACTTGGGAATTGCTGGAAGTGTATTTCATTTTGTGCTACTTGTTTTACATATAACATTAAATTTACGTACACAAAGTCATGTGTATATAGTTTATAGACAATATACAGGGCTACCCAAAATTAAGGTAAATATTTTTTTTTATTATTATTAAATGTAATCGGTGTAAGTGTTTGCTGCATTTTTTTTTTCGAAGAACACTGCTGACACAGAACGCAAAATTAATTTCTCATACCCATACTGTAAACAAAGTAGCTTTTGGAGAGTGATTTTTTTTCTGTATAATATGACATTTTGAGGCCTCCTGAATACGGAAGGTAATTTTTTATTCGTTGATCTGTATATATATGAATTATCAGCATAATTTAACAACAAATAATTTGGTGTGCCACTCACACGACTTTCTGTTACCCTGAAATTTAATACCATAAATACAGGTTGGAAATTAAGAGGTAACATAAAGAGTACTGTTATGTAAACGTACGTTAAAATAATTCAAATTAGGCTTCGGAAGAGTTTTAATGATAATTAGTTCTGTGTGAGGGGGATCTCCAGAAATTATTCGTTTCCTGAAATTATTCGACGCAGGCAATAATCAAACATTAAAAAATACGGCTTTGGTAATAAGGAAGCCATAAAACATGTAAATACACAAAACACAAGCGATGCATATTTAGCTTAAAAACATACATTATTTATCATATGTCTATGAGGAATTCATTTCCATTCCTGAGCAGCTTTCCTGGACATGGTAAAATATTATAGTAAAGCACTTTCACTAACAATAAAAAAGAATATTATAGCTTAAATATTTGCAACCCTGTATATCTTTTGAAGAATATGTACAAACCACAAAGTTCACCTAAATATAAACCTATAGTAATAATATACGGCACAACCTAAAATGCACTTCCATCAATTTTCAGCTATTGTCGCATTATAATCTAGTTATTTTGTGTAACCCTGTAAATGAACAGTGAATGATTTCCCTGCCATATTCTACATGAGGCATGTTTTTATGCATATAAAAAATATATATTCATTTCATTTGTTTTAGTGCAGTCTATAGGTGTTAAACTCTACTTACCTGCAATTTTCCCCATAGACGTAATGTATTTGAATATCCTTGAGTGTCTCTGTACACGAATTATTTGCTTCATCTCAATGAAATGCTTAGTGTAGCACCCCTATATGATACATATTTAAAATACCAAGTTTGGAATGTCTGCTGCTATTTGTTCTTGAGATAAACTGATAACAGACAGACACACACACACAGACCAACCGCTAAAAACACGATTTTCATATACAGGAGACCTCAAAACGTCTAAATATAACAAAAACTTACTTTCGAAAATTTGGCCCAAAAACAATACTTTCTCTACCTTATGGGTATGAGAAAGTAATAAGTACAGGGAATGCGAATTTGGTACTTTGGATTCCATATCTAGTTGCCACTTGAAAAGTTGATGAAGGTTTGCAAGTTTCAAGGAAATTGATAACAGACTTGATTTTTGTTTTGATAAGTATAGGCACTATAATTAAACGGGGGTTGAGAAGGGCGGTATCCCCCTGGCATAGAATTATACATCTATACCATATCATATTCTATACATATCATTATTTTAGAATATTAATAATAAATATGAATTTCCTTATGATTTTTACAGTATAAAGTTATTTAAATGTAATTCATAAGAATATCTGTCCCAAAACGCAATACATTGGCATCTTTTGTGTGTTCCTGTACATAAACCATTTGTAAAGAATTAATTAATGCCATTTTAAATACGGAATATCATATAGTAAACCTGAATAACATGTATCATTTCTGAAAATTTCTGAAAATATTTACAGACGCTGGGGGCGGGCAGAGGGACAGATGGACAGTCAGACAAAAAAAGAAAAAAAAAAATGCAAATTGAAATCTTATTCACAGTTAAAAATTGTTAGAAAATGTTTAATGTAAACGAAAATACAATTCCAGCAAATGTCCAATAATAACCCTTTACGTAACTGAATATTTTTGCGTGCCCTGTAAATCTAATGTTAGTCGTACTGTACAGTATAGAAAGCATTCTTTTGTGCATATGAATAACATATTTTAATCTCATTAAAATTTATGCAAAGTAATTAAATTTTGGTTTATAGAAATATCTTCACATAGAACGCAATGCTTTGGAATACTTTCGGGTGTCCCTGTATACAAACCAGTGATGGTGTTTACTCCATTTTCTATAGAAAGTATCGGATAGAAAACTATAATAACGTATTTCAATTTTATTATTATATGCATAAATTAAAGGTATTAAAATATGGTTTATAAAAATACCTCTCATAGAACACAATGCTTTGGAATACTTTCGGGTGTCCCTATGCACAAGCTAGCAGATGTATTCACTCCATTTTCAATAAGGAACATCCGATAGTGACCTCAAATAACATATATCAGTTTCAGGAAATTCTATGAATATTCACGGGAGTTAGAGTGCAGACACACAGAAAGACGGATGGACAGACACACAAATCGAAGTCATTAACACTTTTCAATCTTGCTGGAATTGTTAAAGAGTCGAAGTCATTAAATTTATCAACCATGATGGAAAGTGGTAAAAATAAAGCGCGAAAATTTCACACGGTTTTGCTAGTCTTTTAGTTTTTTCCCTCTCTTAACGTGTTTTAATTTGCAGGTGACCCCCTCAGAAATTTAACTATTAAATTTTTTAACAATACGAAACAATGTAAATTTGCATTAAATTCTTAAGATTGTTGATTTCACTCGTTTGAACGATTTTAGTTGCTAATTTAAAATAAAGGATCTTTTTTAATTTTTCTCAACTCATAGATAACCCCCTAAAGTTAGCCCGTTGGCGTCGAAAAATAGATGCCAAAATTGAAAAAAAAAGTGGTGTAAGTCATCATTTTCAAATTCCAATAACTCAGCGAGATTTTGACTTAGAGAGATGATTTTTTTTTTTATTTTGCTTGTTAGAGCGAGGAGAATATTTTCCTAAATATAAGTCACATGATAGAAGGGACCGTATAAAAATTAAATTTCGTATTTAATATGTATACAGCCCCTTTGACAAAAAATGCCATATCTGAAATCTACTCTTAATTTGCTCTAATTTTGTAATTGGAAGTATGTTTCTATCTTTCTTAGTTTACGATATAATTGCTGTAACATCTATTTTGAATCACCCGGTATTTCTTTTCTTTTTTAAAATTGTTAAAATTTAATTTTTTTCAAAGCTTACGTTTGAGAAAAATTAAATAACTATTAGTTTAAAAATTATTACATATGCTAAAGTTATATAAAATTCGATTAATGATGTGATAACTACTATGCCATTCAAATTTTACGCTCATTATGTTGACTTGTTTAAAAGTTATGCGCAAAAGAAGAAAATGGGAAAGGAGGTTTTTCCTTTAATTTTGAACACCAGTGTGTATAGCACATTAAAACCTATCACTTAAGGTTTTTTTTTTTTTTTTTTTTTTTTTTTTTTTAAGTATATTTGGGGAATGGTGGACGTTAAAAATCAAAATTTTAATCCTCATATTTGAATTGTGAAAGTTTATATATATATATATATATATATTGAAAAGAATCAGCATTAAGTATATTAAAATTTCTCTAAAACGTTTACTTAAAAAAACTAGTATGTTGTGGCCACCACATGACTTTCTTCTATATTTTCCTATACAAATTCACTATTATTTTAAAAAACGATCTTCCATGATAATGCAGACGATTTCCAATTTTACAGAAGTAGTATACCACTAAATATCCCCCCAAAAAAAGTCAATTTTATTGTCAATATTACATAAGAAAACAAAATAATAACTTTATTTTAAATTATCGCAGATCGATGGTTTAGGCATTCATTTTAAAGGTATTGGCGAGCTCTTTTGAAAGATACCCATCATGAAAATTTACTCTCCCCGAGGAGGGAGGCGAGGCTCCTACATACACATTTTTTTTTCCAGTTGACTATCTCTATTACACAAAATATATATTCGTTTCATTTTGTTTAGTGCAGTTTATATATGTTAAACTCTACTTACCTGCAATTTCCCCCATAGACGTAATGTACTTGAATACTTTTGAGTGTCTCTGTACACGAACCATTTGCTTCAGCTCAACGAAAAGCTTAGTGTAGCATCCCTATATGATACAAGGTGTCACTACATACCAATTTGTATGAAATTCTGTGCAGTAGTTCCTGAGATATAGTTGCACAAAATTTTGTCACACAGAGACAGACAGGCATTTTCTAAAAATGGTCAAATCGTGTTCTACAGCTCTCAAAACGTGTAAATCCATCAAAAACCCGAAGTCGAAAATTTTTACGAATCCAATACTTTCTTTTATTGAATATAAAAGAAAGTAAAAAGATAAAATTCACAATTATAATTTATTATTACTATTATCATTTGAAAAATTTAAAAAATGTTTATGTCAACTAATTTTTTAATTTTTTGCTAAATTTGAAATTATTGTAGTTTAACAATATATTCTAAACACATTTGGTATTACTCTGCAGATTAATTGCTAAATTAATTTTAGTTTTTTTTTTTTTTCTGTTTAAATGCTGAAATTTTACGCAAATATTTACTGTTTAAGCCAAAAAATATGGTAAAAAAAATTTTCTGATGAATCAGTACACAAAGTAATATCCATTTAAGTTTAGCATATATTAATAAAATATAAAAGTGTAATATCGAAAGCAAAATTTAAAAACTAATTAGCATGGAACAATTAGAAATGTTTAAATTTTTCAATTTATTTTTTATTTAAATATTTTTCGATGTTTTAATATAGTTGACACATTTCAATATATACATATATATGTATACTAACTTTCAGAACTGTAAGTAATTTAAAAGAGCTAGTTACACCGTCCACCATCTTTTTAATGCGGCAGTTTTCGCTTATGGATCACTTAAAAAACAGCCTTGAATTTTTATTATACAGATAGATTGCTTTTTAATCATGATGCCATTTTCCACTGATTTCATGCAAATATGAGATAAAATATGTCAGTTTCTTTATTTCTTTTCTTATTTACGATTAAATAAAAGTAATTTTGGTCACAGAAACTAAATTTGGCACAACTGCATGCACACACGCGCGTACGCACACACACACACACACACACACACACACACACACACAAAAAAAAAAAAAAAAAAAAAATGTATTGATATTTCAAAATTATACACAATTTTCTTTAGTTTCAAAATTTAATGGAAGTTCTTGTTTTCAATACAGATACTTAAAATAACATTTCCAAAACTCTATGAATTTTCAATAACAAATACATAAGTTCACATATTTCTGATAATATCTGTTTATCACCAATATTATCTTGTTTAACGAAAAAGGATAATAAAATTAGAAATTCTAACTTCTAAGCTTTTCTTAAATTATTTATTTTAATTTATAATTGTTGCCAAAAAAATTAAACTTTAAATTTTACATCTACTTTTTAAGATAGCATTCTCTCTCTCTCTCTCTTTCTATATATATATATATATATATATATATATATATATATATATATAGAAAGAGAGAGAGAGAGAGAGAGTTTTAACTGTATGCGTGCTGCATTTTTCAATTATATTTCTTCATATTTATGTAACTGCATTAACCTTTAAATGCATGATTTTTATTTCTTCCAAAAGATTGTATTCAAATGTAAGATAATTTTATTGCACAGAAAATTCAACGAAAAAAAAAAAAATAATAAAAAAAAATCAGGTTTCTTTTTTTTGTGTAATATGCTAATTTGTATATTATATATTGATTAGTTAATGGAAATTTCACCAAGAATTACAAAAACCTATTTATATATATATATATATATATATATATATATATATATATATATATATATATATATATGATTCAAATATGCATCACTATGCATTTAAAGGTTAATTTTTTTTTTTTTTTTTTTTTTTTCTCTATGCTTATATAGTAATTTAATGTGCTTCCCCATCCTTTCCCCAACAAATAAATCAGTAAAAATTAGATGGAAATGTAAATTTCTGAAGCCATTACTAAGAAAAGCAACACGCTATAAATCAAAATTTATTACCTAAAAAATTAAAAATTACTCGTCCCATACTAAATTATAACCATGTGCAAAATTCTTTGGTGATTTTGGCGAAAAATGTTCTTTGGCAGGAACTTCAGGGGAACATTCCTGGGTCGCATTTGGTATAGGTGGGGAGATTTCCTGGGTCGCAGTTGACCTATGGGGGAGATAAAAATATTATTTTGGGTCGCAGTTAACCTAGCCCCGACAGAACCACCAGGCCGGCAAATAAAAGTCATTGTAACGTAAAGTTCAAAGAACACAGGAAAAAAACCAATATGGCGGTAATGAAAGCTGACACATGTTATTGTGAGTAAACAGTTTCGTCAAATATTTGAAAGTTCACGTTTCCTCAAAAATTACGTGATCGCTTGACGAAATGATTGTCAAAAATAACGAAATTAAGCCCGAGGATGTCTGAATCGTCAGAATTGAGTATAGTATTTCTGAGAGTGTGTTCGGAGACTTTTGTTACCGACTGTATTTCCCGTAATCGATAGTAAATATAAATACAAAAACGTACTCAACGAACTAATAAAATAGATACTAATCTCTAATTTGCATGTAAACCAGAAATTGGCAATAGAATAAAGTTTCTTGATGTTACTATCATTAGAAGCGATAAAAATACTTTAGAAACCACAGATTTTAGAAAACCTAACAATCGTAATGAAATAATAAACATCAAATGTAAAACTCCATATAATTATAAACTAAGTGCTATTCGTTATTATATTGACAGAACCATTAATATCTGTTCAAATGAAACATACCTTAAAGCTGAAATTGAAACAATATCCCAAATTGCAATTGCAACAAAAGCAGGTTATAAAAGAAGTTTAGCAAACAAATTATACAGAAAAAGATTAAAGAAATTTGATTGTATAAACAAGGAACAAAGAAACAAAAAGAAATACACTATCTCTATACCGTTTGATAAAGGTACCGCTCTTAAAATAAACAAGAAAGAAAAATCATGCAGTACGCATTGATTAGTAACACTTTCCAACTGTACGCAATTGTTGTATCGAATAACTATTAATATTCTTTGCCTACGTTATCGCACAACAGACAGAAGGACTGAAAAACATACAGATAGACTAATTGATTTTAAAATTACTCTTAGGCATTGTGGAAAGTGTTAAAAAGGCTTAACGCAAAAGAAAATGCAGCCGTTAGATTATAATTACAGCTTTTAAATTCCCTGAATATTTTACTGTAGCCCTGTAAATCTGAAAGTTAATCATATCATATTCTATATAAAACAATATTTTAGAATATTAATAATACATGTCAATGTTTTTAAGATTTTTGTAGTAGAAAGTTTTTTAAACATAACTTTAAGAAATTCTGTCCTAAAACGTAATACAGTGGCTTTTTTTTATTGTTGTTATTGTTGTTGTTCCTGTAAACAAACTAGTTCTACAGGACCTATTAATGACATTTTAAATAGGGAACATTCCATAGGAAACTCGAGTGTATCATTTTTAAAAAAAGTCTCACATTATTCACGGATGATAGAAGCCGGAGACAAACAGATAGAAAGGTAGACAATCGGACAGACAGATGCAAAAATTGAAATCATATTCCCACTAAAATTATAAGAAAGTGTTAAAACGCTCATGTAAACAAAAGTGCAATTCCAGCAAATTTTTATTAATACCTCTTAATGTAACTGATTATTTTTGTGTGGCCATGTAAATCTAATGCCAACCATACTATATTACATAGAAGATACACTCTTTTGTGCATACGAATAATATATTTCAATTGCATTAAGCTTTGTGGAAAATAAAATTATTAAAATTTGCTTTATAAAAATAACTCTCATACAACACAATGCTTTCGAGTACTTTCAAGTGTCCTGTACACACACCAGTTAGAAATGTATTCTATTTTACATAGGAAACATCCGATAGGGAATTGAATAACATATTAAAATTTCATTAAAGTTTCTATACATTAAAGGTATTAAAATATGATTTATAGAAACCCCTCTCCTAAAACACAATGCTTTCGAATACTTTTGGGTGTCCCTTCCTTAGGGAACACAAACCACCTTCCATAGGGTACACAAACCAGAAGAGGTATCCATTCCATTTTCAATAGTGAACATCCGATAGTGAACTTCAATAAAATATATCGGTTTAAAGAAATTCCATAAATATTTACGAGAATTAGAGCGCAGAAAAACAGACAGACGGACAGAAGAACAGTCAGACATATACACAAATTAAAATTATATTCACTCTAAAAAAATGATAGAAAGTGTCAAAAACGCTTAATGTAAACGAAAGTACAATTCTAGCAATTTTTTATTAATAGCTCTTAATAAAACTGAATATTTTTGTGTCACCCTGTAAATCTAATGGTAACCGTGCTATATTCTATGCAAAGCATTATTTTGTGCATATAAATAACATATTTCAATTTCCTAAAACTTCGTGGAAAGTAAAGTTATTAAAATTTGATTTATCGAAATATCTCACAAAGAACGCAATGCTTTGGAGTACTTTTGAGTGTTCCTGTACATAAATTAGTGGTGGTATGTATAGTATGTATAGGAATAGGTGGTATGTATAGTGGTGGTATGTATTTTATATAGGAAACATCCAATACTGAACTTGAATAACATATTTCAATTTCATGAAGATATTGTACAGTAAATGTATGAAAATAAGGTTTATAGAAATACCTCTCATAGAACACAATTCTTTGAAATACTTTCGGGTGTCCCTGTACACAAACCAGTAGAGGTATAAACTCCATTTTCAATAGGAAACATCCGATAGTGAACTTGAATAACACATATAAGTTTCAAAAAATTCCATAAATATTTACGGCAGTTAGAGCGCGGGCAGACTTACAGATACACAAATTGATATCATATTCACACTTAAAAAAATGTTAGGAAGTGTTAAAAACGCTTAATGTAAACGAAAGTGGAATTCTAGCAAATGTTTAATAATAGCCCTTAATATAACAGAATATTTTTGTGTCACCCTGTAAATCTAATGCTAATCATGCTATATTCTATGTAAAGCATTCTTTTGTGCATATAAATAACATATTTCAATTTCCTAAAACTTCGGGGAAATTAAAGTTATTAAAATTTGATTTATACAAATATCTCTCATAGAACGCAATGCTTTAGAATACTTTTGAGTGTCCTTGTATATAAAACAGAGTTGGTATTTAATCCATTTTATACAGGAAAAATCCAATAGTGAACTTGAATAACCTATTTCAATTTCATTAAGATATGTGTACAATAAAGGTATGAAAATATGATTTATAGAAATACCTCTCATAGAACACAAAGCTTTGAAATACTTTCGGGTGCCCCCATACACAAACCAGTAGAGGTATAAATTCCATTTTCAACAGGGAACATCCGATAGTGAACTGGAATAACATACTTCAATTTCATTAAGATATGTGTACAGTAATAGTATGAAAATATGATTTATAGAAATACCTCTCATAGAACACAATGCTTTGAAATGCTTTCGGGTGTCCCTGTATACAAACCAGTAAAGGTACAAACTCAATTTTCAAGAGGGAACATCTGATAGTGAACTTGAATAACTTATATCAGTTTCAAGAAATTCCACATATATTTACGGGAATTAGAGCGCGGAGAGACAGACAGACAGACAAACCGAAGTCATTAACAGTTTTCAACCTTGTTGCGAAGTGTTAAAAATGTTAGAAAGTGTTAAAAACGCTGAATGTAAACGAAAGTACACTTTTAGCAAATATTTATTAATAGCTCTTTATATAACTGAATATTTTTGTGTCACCCTGTAAATCTAATGCTAATCATGCTATATTCTATGCAAAGCATTTTCTTTTGTGCTTATAAATAACACATTTCAATTTCATAAATCTTCGTGCAAAGTAAAGTTATTAAAATTTAGGATATAGAAATGCCTCTCATAGAACACAATGCTTTAGAATACTTTTGTGTGTCCCTGTACACAAATCAGTGGTGGTATTTGTTCCATTTTATACAGGAAACATCCGATAGTGAATTTGAATAACATATTTCAATTCCATTAAGATTTGTGTACAGTAAGGGTATGGAAATATGGTTTATAGAAATGCCTCTCATAGAACACAATGCTTTGAAATATTTTCGGAGGTCCCTGTACACAAACCAGTAGAGGTATAAACTGCATTTTCAATAGAGAACATCCGATAGTGAACTTGTATAACATATTTCAATTTCATTAAGATTTTTGTACAGTAAGGGTATGAAAATATGGTTTATAGAAATGCCTCTCATAGAACACAATGCTTTGAAATAATTTCGGGGGTCCCTGTACACAAACAAGTAGAGGTATAAACTCCATTTTCAATAGGGGACATCCGATAGTGAACTTGAATAACATATATCAGTTTCATGAAATTCCATGAATATTTATGGGAGTTAGAGCGCGGACAGGCAGACAGACAAACCCAAGTCATAAACACTTTTCAACCTTGTTGGAAAGTGTTAAAAATGAGACTGCTAAACATAACATTAACATACCAATAAAACCAAACAGAAATATTTTTCAACATATGAGAAATGATAAAGACAAAATTAATATTCTAGACATTTCCGGGGTTTATCAGATTAATTTTAACAACAATGAAAATAAGAATGGTATTTATATAGGAATGACCAAAAAACCAATCAGAAACAGAATTAATGAACACAAAAACGATATTAAACAAGGAAAAATAACAGCAGCACTAACCAAAACTAATCCGAATTTTGACATAAATATTGATTTCAACAGTACTAAAAAATTAACTAACTACCATAATCGTGATTATGCCAGAATGCGCGAAACTATCGAAATGCTAACGAATCCTGACAGTTGCAATGCCGTGGAGCCCAATCGGAATTTGGATAGCAGATGGCTCTTGATATTAAAGGAAACAGCAGTCTGGTGCAAAGCGCAGAAGGTTTTGCACCAGACTGCTAAAGTAGTCAGGTGCTTTACTGACTACTTTAGTCAGTACTTTAGTAGTTACTACTTTAGTCTTTACTTTAGTTGTTCTTAATGAAGAAAGCTCGGTATCGGGCCAAAAAGCTTTGAGCTAAACGAATCTTAAAAAGGTATTTTTTGTAGTTATGCATGTAACAGTTCGTTTACAGTGCGTTGCATGAATATAAACGCACCTTTTCCAATAACCAGAAATAGAATTTTTAAAATTTTAAAAGAAGGACACAGTTATTGCATATGACTAACAACTGAATAAGGTGCTTTGAGCTCATGCAAGCTTATGTAAGGAATGTATAAGCATTTTCTTATTTTTCACTGTTTTTCGTTTGTTGCACGAAACTAAACGCACTCTGTATTTTGCGTTTAAAATTTAACAGATCTGCCGGAATTAAATTAAAACACATATAGTCGTGTTGTTAAAATTCTCTAAAATCAATTTTAATGCTTGAGTGCAAAATTTACGGAGTTAATACAGGATGGCAAGAGCAAAAATTTTGACAGTAGACGAGGGGATAAAAATCGACTTTATGCGTTGGTAAAGGGCGCTGAATCGGAAGAAGTGAGGGTGTTATACGAAATTATATAAAGAAAGGAGCAAATTATGGGGAAAAAGCGTATAAGAAGCGAACAGGAAAGCTCACCAGTTACGACAAATGTCGAATATGGAACACTGCAAAGAACAAAAATATTTCCTGTGCGAAGATAAAAGCTCAATACAAGCTGGGTGTTCATCGGACAACCACATGGAGATCTATCAAAGCTGCAACATTCATTAAATTTAAGAAAATGAAGGTGAAACTACCCCTCACTCAAAGGCACATGGATATGCGGTTGAAAAAGGCAAGAAAATGGATTCTAAATCGACTTAATTGGGAAAAAGTCATCTTCTGAGATGAAAAAAGTTTAATCTCGATGGCCAGTACGGATTTTATAGCTACTGGCACAATATGATAACCGAAGAAATGTACTGTTCAAAACGTCAATCTGGAGGTGGGTCTGTCATGGTGTGGGCAGCCATAGGTTTTAAAGGGACTTTCGAATTAGAGTTCGTGGAGAACAGTATGAACTCTGTAGATTATGTCTAGATGCTCACAAGGAACCTCGCCGTCAAGCAGTCAAAAAATCTGGAAGAAATTATATTTTTCAGCAAGATTGTGCATCTGTACATACAGCACATATCGTGAAAAAATGGTTCCATGACAATAAAATTAAAGTTCTGAATTGGCCCTCAAAAAGCCCCGATTTAAACATAATGGAGAACGTATGGGGTAATCTGGTTCGCTGTGTTTAAGCAGACGGAAGGCAGTTTAACACGAAAGATGAACTAAAATCGTCAATTCTGTTAGCTTGAAAGACGATCAGCTTGGATGACCTTATGCCACTATATCAGTCAATGCCAAGTCGTTAAATCATATTGGTTTTTCGTTGTTTTGACTCGTAATTTCATTTCTTGAATCATACACATACAGTTTGCATCAAGTGTCACCTAGTCATATTTTTTTTATTACTCTTCTATACCATTCTAATTCTTAAATCTAAGGTGCGTTTATATTCATGCAACGCACTGTAAATCTTCAAATTTTATAATTAAAAAATTTATTGTCCACAAAAGAATTTCTTTCTAAAGAAATTATATTTTATAAATGGAGACATTATCAAGGAATACCAAAAAATTAAATTTCATTCGATTAAAATTTCTTTTAATGCTATTTTGCTCTAGTTTTTAGAAGTTATAATTTATTAAAACGCTGAAAATTTTCCGCCAATTTCCCTAATAAAGCTGCATTTGTCTTAAACATAAATAGTAATAAAACTCGCTTTAAGACATGTTGAAACTATAAAAATTTATTTATTGGTGAATATGTAATTAAAAGTATAAACGTCAGTATCAGCTGGGAAATTTACTACAACTGAGCAAGCATTCCAAATGCTATATTGATTGTTAACGAACAGAGTTTGATTTCCGCGCCATAAGAAATCTACATTCATGTAAAAACAAAATCTGTTTCTTCGAAAAATATTTTGAAGACTATAACACCTAAATATTAAAAAAAAAAATTCTTTCTTTTTTTATAAAACCTATTTGTTTTCAAATTTGTTCTTTCGAACTTTTTAAAAATATGTAAAACACTTAAGGGCTTCTTTTTTTTTTTTTTTTTTTTTTTTACACTTTTCTTTTTCTGAGCGATATTGAAATTGATGAATCAAAATCAGTTTTAATTGCTTAAAAATGCCCAATTAATATTTCCTAATATTTTCGAAAATACCGTTTTCAGTAGGTGTAAATGTTATTAATTATTCTTTAATGTAAATAGAGAATGAGTTATTGTAAGGATAAATATTCCTTCGATAGAATGTATTTTTCGATATCGACAAAGGAGAATTTTATTTCTCTATGTTTCTCGAATACTTGATGATTCCTAATAAAATATGTTATATAAACACCTGAAGAAGAAAGACCACGTCCTTTTAAAACCGGTAGTGCTTCTTCGATCGCATTTCTTGAGACCATGGAAGCCTCTGCGCAAGCACTGACTCAAGGAGTCTAGTGTTAAAATATTGGAGACAGTCATCTGATTCTGAGAAAATAAGCGATAAGTGAGCTTCGAATGACTGGATGTTTTCCAAATCCCAGGGTGTCGGTAAATTTGGCACCGCTCCAAGCTTTTGGACTGTTTGTTCCTCACTGCTAGTTTTAGAAAACGTGTTTACACTATACCTTTATTTTATAGTGTGTAAAGAAGCTTTTATGTTTATATGTTTATTATAGACCAGTTCCTTAATCTATGTTTTCTAAGGAATTAGCAAAACAATATTATTTTTATTTAATCCGTTTGAAGCATTCTTTTATACTTTTGTAAATATCAAAATATATGAAACCTTTTTAAATAATTTCAATTTCAATTTAATTGTTTGTTAAGTAAAACCGAAGCAATTTTAACCAGTACTGTGAATACATTTCTTAAAGCATTCGAAACTGCTATGGAGGTACAGTAGAACCTCGATTATCCGAAGTAATTGGGAGCGAACTTACTTCGGATAATCGAAATTTTCGGATAATCGAGAATTCATCAAGAATCATCTAAAATATTTATCAGCACTCGTAGTTTGGAAAGGATGGCTTGCATACAAAAGGAATGTGGGAGAAAAAAAAAAAAAAAAAAAAAAACTTTAAAAATACATGTTTGTTAAGAGAAAATTTTGGATGATAGTAGAAAGTGAAAAAAAAAAAGTGAAGAAGAAACCGACTTCGGTTAACGGAGAGTTTCGGTTAATCGAGGTGAGTTTCGGTTAATCGAGGTTCTACTGTATCTTTTAAATGACATTAAATTACGTTTTATTATTTTATGTCCTTTCATCCAATGTTAGTAAATTTAATTCTTTCATTGATTTGATATGGTCACGTGTACCTACAAAGTCCAAAGTTATCCTCGCCTATTTATTTCGTCTACACCCACGCTGACGTTGTCCATTTTCTTTTCCGTAATTGCTACAGTGTATTTTTCGACTAACCTCGTCCGGATGTTGTAACTCGGAGAAAAACTTGTTCTTTACCTTTTAACTTCTATAGAAAGTTGTTAGAACTTTTGTGTCTCTTGTTCATTTCTGTCTTATTAAGCAATATGTCTGTTCTTTTCTTCAATGCATTTAATAATCTCACATTTCATTTCTAGTTTAATACCTTGCATAAATTAAACACAATAAAATGCCCTTTCATTCTTTGACGTCGATTTTATTAAAAATTTCAGCTTATTGAATAAGAGTTTATATCCTTGCGAATTACTATATAATTCTCAAAAATAGTTTTAAAAGGTTAAAGTATTGTACATCTATTATATCTAGAAATTATTGCCGAAACGTCAGTGGAGGCCCTCTGTTGAGACTCAAAACGGTTTTGGGCTCTGTCTGTGTGCTTGTCTGTCTGTCGCGCGATAGCGGCCGCAAGAATCCAGCTATTGACTTGTAATTTGGTGCACATGTTCATGTGCCCCACGGAATCAGCTGTATAGTTTTGGGTGTGTATTTCATTTATAATTCGTGAACAGGGACACGCCAAAGTTTTTCTTATCATTACGGTCTATGGGATGAATTTGTATGTACCGCGGTAGAGGCCACAAAAATCACGCTATTGAGACTTGCAATTTGGTACACATATTCATGAGCCCAACAGAATTAGCTGTATAGTTTTAGGTGTGTATTCCATATGTAGTTCGTGTACAGGAACACGCCAAAGTTTTCTATCATTACGGCCTATGGGAAGAATCTGTATGTACCGCGATAGCCACCGCAAAAATCAAGCTATTGACTTCCAATTTTTGTCGAAACGTTAGTGGAGGTTCTCTGTTGAGACTCAAAAGGATTTTGGGTTCCGTCTGTCCGTCTGTCTGTCTGTCGTGCGATAGCGGCTGCAAAAATCACGCTATTGACTTCAAATTCGGTACACATGTTCATGATCCCCACGAAATTAGCTGTACAGTTTTGGGTGTACATTCCATTTGTAGTTTGTGTACAGGGACACGCCAATTTTTTTTTTTTTTTTTTTTTTTTATCATTACGGCCTATGGGAAGAATTTGTATGTACCGCGGTAGCGGCCCCAAAAATCACGCTATTGACTTGCAATTTGGTACACATATTCATGAGCCCAACGGAATTAGCTGTATAATGTTAGGCGTGTATTCCATTTGTCGTTCGTGTACAGGAACACGCCAAAGTGTTTCTTATCCTTACGGCCTACGGGAAGAATTTGTATGTACCGCAATAGCGGCCGCAAAAATCCTTCGATTGACTTGCAAATTGGCGCACAGGTTCCAGCGTTGCATATAAGTAGCTGTATAATTTTTTATTGCTATATTGTTTATAAACTGTGTACAGGGACACGCCAAAATTCATAACATTACGGCGTATGGGGTGAATTTCGTTTAAACGCATTTTTATATCATTACTTTGCAATGAAGAAAATTAAATTAGCGTACGTGAGTAAGATGTTTAAACTTATGTTGTTTGAAGAAAATAAGTGCTCTTAAGCTTTCTAATTAATGTACAGGACCTTACAAAAGTGTTCTGACAATGTCACGTAGTCATCCAAACGATGTTAAATTTGGAACAATTATTAATTTTAAACGCAAAATAAGCTGAATATATTTTACTGGTGTATACAATGTTTATGGTTCGTGTACAGAGACACACGAAAGAATTTCGTGACATTAGAGCCTATGGACAAATTTTTATTTAAGCGCGCACTTTAATGCGTTTATGCTGAATTGAACTTAATAAAATTAACATACATTATGAAAATGCTTAAAATCATGTTTACTCTTAAAAAAGGTCACGTATAGACTAAATAATTTATGGGACCACACAAAATAATTCCGAGTATGTACTATAATCATCCAAATGATGTCAAATTAGTTTGAAAAATTAATGACTTATAATTAATAAGGTTTCTTCTTATTATTGGCGTTTATAACGACTGTGGCTACTTTTCTGGGATACATAAAAGAATTTCGTACTATTACGGTCTATACCCAAGCAGCACCGAAACATTCTCTGAACGTTCAAATATTGTTCTGCAAACACGTTCTAAGAACGTTCCCTTTGAACGTGTTATAGACGTCTATTTGTCCATCTTGAAAACAATTTTTGAACGTTCTTTGAACGTGCTGAAAATGTATTTAATGTATAATAAAATGGAAGAACTCGCAACAATTGTTTCGGGTCGAAAGAAGACACGACCCTTCGTCAGACGAACATAATAGGCACGAGTGCTGCAAATATAAAAGCTACGTTGCAGATTTTTTGCAGCACTCGTGCCTACTTTGTTCGGTTGATGAAGGGTTGTGTCTTTTCTCGACCCGGAACAATTGCTTCAAGTTCTTGAATTTTATAGTGTCTGTTTATTTTATTTACTTATTTTTTCTTTTTTTCCTTCCTTTCCTTTATTTATCTTTTCTTTTATTTTTTATTATTTTTTTCTTTTTTTCCTTCCTTTCCTTTATTTTTCTTTTCTTTTTTTTTTTCTTTTTTGTGTAGTTTTTATTTTATCTTATTATTATTATTTTTTTTTTTTTCATAAATAATTGTATTAGAATAAATTTTTACATACATGCATTGAAATATTGTATAACAAAAGATCAAGTATTTTGAATATTCTAGATAAATATTTGAATTCAAAAACAAATAAATAAATAAATTCAAGTTCTGGAATATTTTGAAAAATTTTAAGATAATATGCCCCCTGCTAACTAATTATTATTCCCCCTAGATTTTGCATCATTATAATTTAACAACAGAATATAACCATATTTGGATATTAATTTTAATAAGTTAACGGCCCTCTTCACTTACCGTCGCCGGTAGACCGAGCCAATGTTATTCTATGGGGAAATTTTCTTTACAAGTAACTTATTAACTAATACATATTTTTAAATTCTATTTTCACATTCAGAAAATTCCCAACTGTTAAACTGACGGACCTTTTTTGAAAAAAGTATTTTTTTTTTTTTTTTTTTTTTTTTAGTATTTTATTTTGAAATTGCAAAATGAAAAAAATTCACATATTGAAAATTCGTACTTTGCAGCTTCGAAGTAAAATATAAAAAATTAAAAAAATATTTTTTTAAAAAAGGTCCGTCAATTTAACAGCTGGGAATTTTCATAATGTGAAAACAGAATTTAAAAATATGTATTACTTAATAAGTTATTTGTAAAGAAAAATTTCCCATTGAATAACATTAGCTTCGGCTTCCAGCGGCGGTGAGTGAAGAGGGCCCTTAAGCAAAAAAATTTAAAAATATTTATGTCTAAATTTTGAAACTTACTGCAAACTTTTAGCATTCAAACACAAAAGTATTTTATTAAATTTTAAATTATCAATGAAATCTCAAATTAATGCCCAGATATGTTACATATTCTATTTTTAAACTATAATAATGCACAATCAACGGAAAACAAAAAATAAAAATTAGTTAAAAGAAGTACACAAGTGTACAAAATTTAAACAATAAACTGTTTTCTCGTTTTCTTTTTTTTTCCGCATAATTCTTAAACAAATAAACACACAAGTATAAAATTTGGATAGTATGTTTTTTTAAAATACCATAAATCGAATTTTATATAACTTTAGCATAAGTAATAATTTTTAAACTAAATATCAGTAAATTTTTCTCAAAAGTAAACATTGAAAAAATGAAAAATTTCAGCAATTTTAGAAAAGAAAACTTAATGAAAAATGGTCATGAAGATGCATTACAGATAGGTTAAAAATGTACGCTCATCCATGCGTTAGATTAAAACCGTATATTTCTTCATGTAGTCACTTTTTTGTTTCTTCTTTTTTGGTCATTTTTTCGCGTGTGAATAATTTTTTTAAAATTTTACATAGAAATATGAAAATCGGATAAGGCATTCATTATTAAATTATTTATCGACATTTTTATTATTCTGGTGATGATCACAGTTTATACAAATTAGTAATTATTATTATTTTTTTTTTTTTTCAAAAATTCCGTTATTAAAGTAAAAGAAAAGTGAACACAGAATGTAAAACCAGGATTTTGTTTAACATGTGAGGGCATGTGCGTCTTCACTTGTCTATAATGCATCATTAACACAATTTTTCATTAAGTTTTCTTCGCTAAAATTGTTGAAATTTTTAATTTTTTCCAAAGCTTACTTTTGAGAAAAATTAATAATTATTAGTTTTAAATTATTACTTATTCTAAAATTATGTAAAATTCGATTAATGATATGATAACGAACATGACATCCAAATTTTATGTCCATGTGTTTATTTGTTTAAAAGTTATGCATAAAAGAAGAAAATGAGAAAGCAGGTTTGTTCCTATAATTTTGAACAGCGGTGTATTTTAAATACGTTTAAAAATATAAAAAATAAAAATTATTATTATTATTTTGTTTTTTTTTTTATTTAAATAGATTACGTGAAATTTACTTAATATTTTCATATTTCAAATCATGCGTATGCGAAATTTATTTAAATTATTGATTTTGAGTTTATAAATTTTACGTACACATGCAGTGAAATATGACAGTATAAAATATGGTGAAACATTTTGAAAAATAAATAAATAAGTAATTAAAAGTTTATTCTGTAAACAAATAAATAAATAAAAATAAAATAAATAAACTTCAAAATTTAAAACGTTTAGCAATATTAAGATTCACCTTAGTAACTATTTCTTTTTTAATACTTCTCCCTGCTTTTACATTTCTACAGTGTAATGTAAAATGTAAACATACATGATCAAATCTATCTATATATTTCTTTAACGTGGATCAGTTGCAATTAATTTTTGCCGAAACGATATAGTAGTGTAATTATTGAAATACGCGAGGATAAAAAATATTTAAAAATGAACAATATTTAAGCATGCGGACTCAACTCAATGAACTAATAAGAAAAAATTACGAAATTTGTCTGCTTACATTATTTTATGGAAAACTGTATTTTTAAAAATTGCTTCTTCAATCTTTATAAGCGTCATTTTAAACATAGAAATACTTTAAAGATTATACAGAATATATTGTCATAAATTGACTAAAAATCATAAACATAAAAATATAATCAAAATAAGAATTATTATTATTATTATTATTTTTTTTTAACAAAATACACCAAAATAAATAAAAAGTCATCACCAACATCGCGACAAAAATTTAAAAGGCATCATGGAAATCCTATACTATAACTGTACAGCCTGCGAAAGTATGAAACTGGGCCTTCAACCATGAATTTTATTTTGAAACCTTTCTTTGAATGATCTTGGTCTCATAATTGCACAATAATAATTTGGTACTAATAATAATTTGGCTTCTGGTAAATTAAAATTTTAATTAGATGGGGAATTCGGTATAATATTTATGAGTTTCAAATTTTAAAAGTAAATAAGAAAAGAAAAGTGCGAAAAATTCGCATGGGTTTGTTTAAACTACAACGTTGAACTGTAATAATAAAATATCGAACGAAATAAATTTAGGAGTTAGCGTGAAAGATGTAAAAAATTAAAAAATTTCAAATTTAATTTTAAAATATTATATGTTTTTTTGATAAATTTTAATAAATTTTGTAAGATTTCAATGCATACGTATGAAAATTTTATAAAAAGGAAAAGTAAGTGAACGAACTTATCTGTCTGTATCTTGAAGCTGTTTGCTGTTGTAGTGTATCCGAACGAAAGTTAAATTCAAATCTGAATGTAAATAGAAAATATGATGAGTAAGCAAGCAGTAGGACTTTGGATCCAACGAGCCACACCAAGAAATACCAACTTCCTGTGCAAAAACAGAGCAGATGGCTGTTACACGCGGCGAAACTTTCTTGTCGATCAAGCAATTTATTCAATAACACCCGTTTCTAATAAATATTTTTCATAATGTTCAAAACTTAACCTTTTTAAAAATTATTATACTGAGGCCATCCTAAAACTTTCTTCTATATTTTCCTGCGCAGGTCGATGTCATAAATATTATTTGCTAAAATAATCTATCAAAATTATTTTCCATGGTAAATGTATACGATTTTCATCTCAAACAAATATAGCACTAAATATCCAAAAAAATCAAATTTATAGTTTACAAAATATGTATCTTAAGAAATGTATTTTACATAATGAGAAATGTGAAAAGTCGATAACTTTGTTTTAAATTATCACAGATTTAGGGTTCATCCTTTCGCTTTAAAAGTATAGACGACTTTTCTGGCAAGAATATTGAAAATTTTAATACAATAGCGAAAGCGATGAACTATACAAATTGCTCATATTTTTTTTTTAATTAAATATTACTAATATAAATGTATGTATATACATATTTAATTTTCCAGGGAAAGTTTAAAACAATGCTCACTCATGTACATTTATACGAAATTTTGACCTATTATGGCATATAAAAAATTCTGAAAATAATGGTATGACAGCGCTACCTATTGAACGATTTATTAACAAATATAATCGCCACCAGTTTAGGTCCCAGTCCAAGTACCAAGTTTGAATAAATTACGTTCATTAGTTCGTGAGATACAGCATCCATAAAATTTTAAAATTTATTAATTTAATCATGAAAATTTAATCAACACAGGTTTTTATAATTAACATTTATATATATGAAATTTTGTACATTTTTCACCAAAAAATGCTGAAATACAGATATCTGAAAAACCGCAGAAAGCAATAGCAGCACCATCCGTCGGTGGATATATACGGAAACTGAAGCAGCACATTTTGTCATTATATATATATGTCTCACATACAAGGTTTGATAAGTATTCGTATTATAGAAGGTGAGGTAAAGGCTTCCCGTAAGTTGAAACGTAACAGTGCCACCTGTCATTTGATATGTACCCGAAGTAAATCAGTAAAATTTACGTAATATCTATTTCACGTACCAAATTTAGAGCATTTATAAATCATAGAAAATGAGCTATTGCGTTCCGTTCCCTTGAATAAAATTAATTTGCAGCATACCAGTGCCTCCAGTTGTCCGATATGCACGCAAAATTATTCTGCAAAGTTTTATATGATATTAATTTCACATACCAAGTTCAGTGTATTTATAATTATTTATATCACAAAAACTGAATTATTGCCATTACGTTAACGGGGTTAAATTGCAGGAGAGCAGCGCCACCAGTTGGTCAATATATGCACCCGAATTAAATCAGCGTAGTGTTACATAATATCTGTTTCACATATTAAGTTTGGTGCATTTGTGCACCGTAGAAGCTGAGATATAATCTCCCCATAAAAGGGAGAATTTACAGAATAGAAGCGAACCCTATCTGGTGATACATTACAGAGGCTAATGAGCACCAAAGCTGATATTTAGGTCAATATCTAATTAAATATTCCTGATATTTAGCAAATTAGTTTAAAGTCTAACTAAACATCAAGTTTGGTTAAATTCCGTCCATTGGTTTGTGAGATACAGAGTCCACAAAACTTTGATAACACACACACACACACACAAAAAAAAAAAAAAAAAAAAAAAAAAAAAAAAAACAGACAGACTGGCATTTTGAAAGAATGATAGAATTTTGTGTTCTGGACATCTCAAGAGTGTATAAACCCATGGAAAACCGGAGATCAAGAATTCCCAATTATCCAACACATTTTTCTTGGTATATACAAAATAATATTAATAATAATACTAATAAATAAATAAAATTAATTAAATTAATTAATTTTTCGTAACTTAATTTATTAACAATTTAAGAAGCAAATAATAATGAATATCTGCAAAAGTAATCTGGAGTAATGTGTTTGACAGAATTCAACAACATAAAACTTAAATAAAATTATAAATAATTATAATGATTATAATAACATATAATTAAAGTTTAAAATTTTGTAATTTTTTCTCACCGCATCTCTATTACATTTCAATGATTATTCTACATGTCAAAAAAATTTAAAACTGAAAATAAGGAAGAAAAACCAAAAAAAAAAAAAAAAAAAAGGCATTTTCTCATATTCGTTATAATCACACTGTTACAGAACGTGCTAAGACGGTGATACACTTGAACGTTTTTCATAGAACTAGACTTGTACGTTTTATAGATGGTACAAAGCAAACCTTTTCAGAACGTTCTAAGTAATACTATTTTTGAACGTCTAATCGAACGTTCTCTTGACACGAAACACGGTGTTTGAACGACTGTAACCGTTATTAGACGTTCACAGAACGTTCCCGTGCTACTTGGGTAGTCGGTATTTCTTAAAAGTTTGTTTTAACATGGTTACACCCCATCAAATATAATGAAATTTTATTAGAATTTTAAAAGCATGTTTTCCTGTTGAAAATTGTGGACATACAATTGGAAATTAGTTTAAATGTTACGCAAAATATTTCCGATATGCTATGTAATTTTTTTTGTATGAAAGTTGGTATTTATGAATTTCAGGGAAATAATACAAGACCGTCGTTTATTAAGAATACATATTGTTGCGTACTTGGGGGTTCGTAAGTTGTCCGAGAAGGAAAGACGAAACTTGATTTATTCACAGAAATTTCCAGAAAAATACAGGTCTATAAACCAAGTATCAGCTTCAATTCAACCAGTAAACACAGCTTAAACAACAGCCGTTAACAGCAAAACAACAGTACAAACTGTTTAGCAATAACACATAAAGCAAGTCTCATTCAAAGAGGCTCAAAGCAAAGCAAGCATTTGACGAAACTGACACAGATCTGAGACTGACCGCCTTGGCGAAAAAATGCTCATTTTATACTTTTCTATGGAATGCAGACTGTTCTGAAAAATTCTCGTATCTCATCAGGCAATGAGATTAGAGCTTCCATATTTGGTATATCTCTAATAAGGATTTTCTCGCCAAGTTCGCCAAAAAAGATCGCCAAGGAGTGTAACAGTCGCCAAATTTGTCGCCAAATCCATTTCTTCCCTTATTGGAGCTTTTTAAGGCGTTTTTAAGGGAAAATTAGGCTATTTTATCGCTAAAACGACTAGAAATGCACAAAATTAGCATTTTATCAACTTACTAAGCCTCTTTGAAAGAATTTATACAAAAATAAATGTAATTATTTACAATTCCGTAGCACTTTATATGATATACAAATAGGTATACAAAGAGAGATACAGCGGGGGGTTGACGGGGGCTACCGCCCCCCTCAGGAATGTATCTGATTATGGTAACACGTCTATCGAATCAATATATACTATTATATAATAAGGAATAAATATAAATGACCTATTGAATAATGTCTGATGCAAATAGGACGTTGAGGCTCCTGATCTGCAGATCCACTAGTAAAAATTAGCAGGAAAAAAAAATATATTACCAACGATTTTATTACCAATGAAAATTAAAAGTTCAGCAAACACTTGATCATCAATCAACGTAATGATATCCGCTTGCCGATAATCTATTCTTCTCCGATGATTTTTTGCCATTATCATAATACAGTTTGGTTCTTAAAAATGTTTACTTTTTGATCTGAGGGCAGAGATTATATTATTTCTAAAAATATATAATTCTAATTTTTTTTCCATGGCTCCTGAAAGTTTATGGGTTCGATACTCTGTGTGTGTGTGTGTGTGTGTTTTTTTTTTTTTTTTTTAAATCAGAGTACAAATTGCTAAGATAAATTCAGCAATTCTCAAACTTCATTAGAAGAATTCAAAGATTTGGAATTTCTTTCATTATTATAACAGCACGCGGGTTTACAAAAGGTGTTCTTTGACGTTGAATAAAGGGTCGATGCAGAAAGCATGCTCTTTTGATAAAAGGAACATTGTCGGACATGGTTCCACATAAGAGTTAAAGGATGTATTCTCACCTAGATATGTTTCATGTGGGCTAGAGGTTATTTTATTGAGGAGAAGGTGTTTTGTTGTTTAGGAAACGAAAATATTTTAAGTCCAGGTGTCTGAGAAATATAATAAGATACATTTTAAAAGATTCGGAAGTTAGAGAATATAGAAAGAATTGCATTCAAATGTATAATGGTCAAAGTCAAAATAGGATAAACCAGTGAGTATAAATTTATAGCGCATGAAATATTTTCGGATGGATTACGTTCAAAAGTGAAAACGGTAAAAGTCAAGACCACGGCAGTACCTAAAGAGTATGAAAAAATTTATAGTCCAAAGGAGATGCCGGACAAACACTAACAATGTCAGATTCAATAGATGAACTTACGTAAAGATTTGAATAGGCTCTGAAGTAGAGATGGTCATTATTTCACGTAATATAATAAATAATACTGTTATTGCATAAGAACCTATTCACGTTGTAATATATTATTGAAAAAATCATCTATATAAGTAAAGAGAAGTGTCTGTGCGTCTGTGTGTCTGTCTGCGCTCGATGCTCACACTACTGATAGCAGAGCTTCCAAATTTGGCATATAGGTACCTGGGACCCTGCAGGTGTGCACCTCATCGAGATTTTTTCGAATTTCGAATTTGAATTTTTTGAATTAATGTTTTTTCGATTTTAAACATTGGCTTTTATGTTTCATTTTTCATGAATTTATTCTTCGATTGTAATCGTCTGCGTATCTTAGCAACGGCTATTACGGAATTCATTTTTATTTAATACATTCATTTGAAGACGATTTTCTTTTCTTTTTTTTTTTTTTTTTTTTTTATTATTATTATTAACCGACTTCAAAAAAGAAGGAAGGTTCTCAATTCAAACCGTATGTTTTATTTTTTGTTTTTTTTTTATGTTTGTTAGGTCATAACTTCTGAACGGAAGCTCCGATTTTGACACTTTTTGTTTTGTTGAAAAGGTCTTGCTCTGAAATAGGTCCCATTGTAATATCTTTACAATCTAAAGAAAATACAGGGTGCTCAAAAAAATCAGTCCCAACTCATTTAACTGCTAAACGGCTGCAGCTATAGTGTTAAAAATGGTATGTACCCAGGCCCGTAGCTAGATGGGGGCCAGTACGGGCAGTGCCCGACCTGGAGAAAAATTTGCCTGCCCTAGCATATGGTTCGACCGACTTCCGATAAAAACGTATTAAAAAAAAAAAAAAAAAAAAAAAGAGCTTTTTTTTTTTTTTTTTTTTTTTTTTTTTTTTTTTTTTTGAAAGGTGAGTCTGTAAATAAAATCTTTTGAACCCCCCCCCCCCCCCCACCACCACCCATCCTCAATTCCAACTCAAGTTCCAGACATGACACCCATATAATTTTTTAAAGTCTTCTTTTTCACTTTAAATTCTCTCCATTCAAATAGACTCGATGGAACTTATCTTGTTGATTGCAGCTTGACTTTCTTAGTTTTGTAAAGGTTTTCTGTGCCTTTAGTGAAAAGAGATTAAGTGATTTCGGTGAAATTGTGTTCTTCATACAGTAGTGCCACATCACAACTGAACCGGACGATGTCTTTTTAATTGATGAAACAAGAATTCTGGAAAATTAAACGCAACCAAAAAAACATTTTGCGCCCTTAAAGTGCCTATTTTGCCTATACACAATTTAGGGCGTAGTAAGGAGGGGGCATTTGCACACTTCTTTAGAGGTCTGCATGCGCAGAAAGCTTATCTTACACGTTCCGGTTCAGAATAACTAAAATTTCGGCCAGGACCGATTCGTCTTGTTTATTTATTTATTTATTTATTTATTTATTTATTTTTAATCTATGGTCCGGCCCGCCCTGGAAAAAATCAATTGACAAAACTAGGGCTCACTTAGGAGACTGACAATTAATTGTCAATAGAAATACATTATTGCAGACTGACAGAAAGCCACACACAGAGACAGAAAGTAAAACTGAAAGTGTAAATAATTATGAAACAATATAGGTAAGTATTAAAAATAGTTAGTACTGCTAAAGAAAGTTTGTATCAATTTCCGTTTATATCCCGTAATGTATCCAAATCCTTTTGTGTGACCCTGTCAACGGAACATAAATGTTAATCCAACAATTTTCAAAATAAATAAATAATTAAAATAAAAGGGAAAAAATACATTTGCGCATCTGTAAAATGGTGTTGATTTCATTACTTTAGAAAGTAGAGAAAAATTAATTAAAAATTAACCTTCATAGTCCTTAGATTCTCTAGACCATAGGACATAAAGAAATATAAACCATGATGTATTTAATTTCTTTTGTTTGTTCCTGTGCTGAAACTAGTAGCAACGTTTATGCCATTTTGAATAGGGAACTTGTAATTGTGACCTTGCCTTCAATAACATATATCCCTTTTGAGACATTTTAAAAATAATTACGGAAATCAGAGCGCGAAGAAAGAGACAATCAAACGGTCATATTGAAGTTATGAACACTTTTTAGCAAAACAAAATTTCGTGTAACTTAATAATAGCACACAAAACTGTGTGAAATAAATGATTAAAGAAATGCTTTATTATTTACAATCTTTGTTAATTAACGAATGAAATGCGAAAGAAATTTCCATGTTGTCACTGCCCGCCCGGAGAAAATTTAATCCAGACGTTAGCCTGGTTCGAGTATATATAAATTAAAAAAAAAAAAAAAAAAAAAAAAAAAAGCCGCCCAGCTCTAGCCCGAGAACAAATGGAAAAAATAGATCCGAGGACCGGGTATGACTCGGGTGTCTGGCTCGTGCCCGTGCAATATAAATTATAAATTTCTCTGATTCTCCAGTTCATTTGAATAGTAGAAACATCAAATAATGATCAAACTCTATGAGGGAATTTTTTCATATCTCGGGTAAGCTTTTAGTTCAAAACAAGCCAAATCCTAATTTTTTGCGCACATTTTCCCCCTGTGATTGAAAATTATTTTATTTTTTTTAGAAACTGAAAAATGATTCAAATATCTGTGTGATAGATCAGCCTGTAAATTAAGTTTCTTTAAAAGTGCCGTATAATGAAGGAAAACTGAGCTGCTTAGAGGAAATGTAAAGGATATGGTCTGTTTTTATAACCTCAAAGTGGAGTCAGTGAAAGATTTCTTTTTCTCTTTTCTTTGTGAGTCATATCACCACATTCATTAAATAGCACATTCTTATGTGGTGGAAGAACTCAGTAGCCCTGGGGAAAATATCTGAAATATCCTCTGTAGTTCGAATACCCCTACAAGTGACGCCATTTGACAAAGAGCAAGACATTTGATTTTCGCCTGTAATAAACAAACAGCAGGGTGTTTTTAAATTGAATGGGTCTCTGCAGCCCGGGCGCGAACAGAATCGTTCTACTGTTGCAAATTGTCCGTCCTGTATCAGCAGCATATTGTTATCCTAGACCATTCTAGGTTGTGAGAGAATGAGAAAACTGAGTGGGTGGAGGTGGGTGGGAGTAAGTAATGAATAACTATTGAATAGGTCTACAATGAATCTCAAGTTGTTTGGAAGGGAGGTGCCGTCAATATTCTCATCAATTAGTCAATGTATCTTTTGCATTTTCTGCGAGAGTAAAACATTCCGTATTCAGTAAAGAGAAAGTCTTTCAAAAGCATTGCTCGTTTGACATTTATTTTCATTCTGTAGTAACCTCTTCAAACAATCCTTTTTTCTATTTCTCTTGAATAATTCGCTAAATATATTTTAACGTGAATTATATAATAAATAGCGTTTATAATTATGGCATCAAAAAGAAAAAAAAATAAATTCTATTACATCATATTTAAAAAAAAAAAAAAAAAAAAAAAGCTGCAACTGAAGAGTTAATGGTGAGTAAACTTTATCAAATATTTGTAATAATTATGTTTTAAAAGTACTTAAAAAAAAAAAAAAAAAAAAAAAAAAAAGATTGAATTTATACTTAGCAATAGTAGAGTGAACAACGTGAAGTGAAAATGCATTCGTAATAAATAATAATAATAAAACTAAGTAAAACACTAAGTAAAAGAGGGTATAATAATATTAAGTATATTATTTTATTTCAATACTTTATTGTTCTTTATTCCATTCTTTTGCGAAAACCATTTAAATTTATAAAATAAAAATTTGAATTTTCAAAAAGTTTTAAAATACTCTCAGGTAATTAATATTTATTTTATATATTTTTTCTTCGATTTTTCATCCTTGCAGATTTAATATATATTCTCAACATATTTTGTTATTACTTTGTCGATTCACTTATAAGTTAACTTTATTTATTATCATTTTAATATTAATTAATAAATTTAATGTGAATTTTTAGCACTGAAACAAAAAAGTACTCTTAAACTAGTATGTTGTGGCCATCACATGACTTTCTTCTATATTTTCCTATACAAATTCACGCAGTAAAATTAATTTATTAAAATTATTATTTAAAAAAATTATCTTCCCTGATAATGCAGACTATTTCCATATTAGAGAAGTAGTATAACACTAAATATCAAAAAAAAAAAGTCAATTTTATTGACAATATTACATTTAAAAAAAAGAAAAAAAATTACTTTTTAATATAATCTTTTAAGAACATTTCCTTTAGCGTAGCACGTAATTCAGATAAAAGGATTTAATATTTAAAAATAGAAACGTAGCGTAGGTTATTTATTAACTTAATTAAAATATTAAAAACATGAAAATATTTTTATTATTTTATATTTTTAAAATCCACATTGTTTATAAATTAAAAAAAAAATATTGTGTGTTATTTTCTCACTTATTTTAGCTATATATACAATATAAAAATACACTATATATAATTTATGCAAAATACAAATATTTCCACGTATACTTTTTATTTTTCTGTATTTTTAATGATATTTAACATATTGTTTATAAGTTTAAAAATAATAGAATGTGTTATTTTTTTTTAATTCATTTTAAAAATAATAATCTTTCTTTTCTGTTTATCAACCCTTCCCACTTTTTATATTATTATTATTGAAACTAAAATCCTAGTAATTTCTTTATCTAATTTAAATAACTTAATGGTCAAAAAAATATTAACCAGCTTTAGAAATAAAAACAAAAAATTGTAATTTTCTGTTTAAACAGATATTAAAAATACACTATTCTTCAGGGCACAAGGTTCTGCTTCTAAAGTTAAAAGAGGGGGTGCCGGGTTCGACTCATCGACTTATCCGTCATCATTAATTAATTTGAAATGTAAAATTAATTTCACATGTATTTTTTTTTTCTACTTTTTCAATGAAATTTCACACATTATTTAAAAATTAAAAATGATAGAGTATGTTACAGTCTTACTTTTTTAAAAAATATATTCTTCTTTCTTTCTTCTTTATCGTTTTTGCTATGAAATCTTATATATTCTACTAATTTCTTTATCAAATTTTTAATTATCTTCAAAATCAATAAATGCAATAGCCTGCTTTACAAATAAAGATAGAAATTTGTATTTTTCTCTATCAAGAGAAATTAAAAACACAACTGTTATTAAGAACCCAAATCTCTGCTCTCAGAGCTAGAAGACTCAAGGTGCCGGGTTCGATTCCATGTCGGGTTCGATCTTTTTAGCTTCCCATGATTTTCTCCAAAAATTGCGTTCATACGAAGTAGAAGCCTAGTGTAGTCAGTCAGTCTTAACACACAAAAACAAATAATTGTGTAACATCCAAAGTGTTCAAACACTTATACTGGTAGTGTGTATTCTCCTTTTACTATGTGTTTTCATATTATATGCTTATATATATATACATTTGAAAAAATTGTTAATATAAATGAATCTAAATCATATATTAATAAATATTATGTAGTAAAAAAGCCAGAAGTGTTCATGGTGTATAAAACATATTAATCAATTCAGGGAGGATTTTCTGCCACCAGTATTTTTATACTGGAATTTTTACCACATTTTTACAATTATTTTCGTGATTTTATAGGTTAGAAATTTTTGTACGAATATACTGGTGGCAGAAAAAGCGGAATTCTTTCATCCCTGTTATTTATTATTAGAGGATGCGTTCTTAACCCTTTCAGAGGCAAGCAGATTTTCTCCATTTAAAATCAACATCTTTTAGAAATCACCTACAATATTAAAAGACAAGAAATAAATGAAGTTATTCGTCTAAGTTATAAAAGAAAAATCTTATAAAAAAATTCCGGGACAGTTTTTTTCAATTTTGAATTAATATTTGTGGTTGCATTAAAGGTCGCCGAAAAGTTTAATCAAATAAAAAAAAAGAAGAAGAAGAATTAGAAATATTTTATTTTGTAACTAAAGAATCTTGTCTAAAATTTATAGCAGAAAATTTTCTAGGGAAGTTGGGGGGGGGGGGGGGTAGAAAATGTTTTGCCCCTCCTAGAAAAATGTTTGCCCCTCCTGGAAACATAGTCTAGCTACGGGCCTGTATGTACCGTATATACCGGCGCATAACGCGCACCTTGAACACAGAAAATAAGATCGAAATTTAGGGGTGCGCGTTATACGCCGGATGTAAAAATGATACCTTAAAAATAAAGAAAAAAATGGGCCTAAAAAAATTATATTTCTACATCATTAATATACTGTTTATTGAAAAAGAAATGACATACCTTATATACTTATATTATGACATAAAAAGTTCGTTATATTCATCTTGAGTTATATTTTCAGGAACATCATAACACTCTGTATCGTCACTATCAGTGTCACTCTGGTCGTGGTCCATAAATAAGAAATCGTCTTCGGTTCCATCTAAATTATTCGATATGCTACATTTTTTAAAGGAATTTTGAACTATCTCAGGTTGAATTTCAGGTTCCCATGCTTTGATAATCCACTCACATACTGTCTCTAGACT
Source organism: Salticus scenicus (assembly GCA_963930645.1). Lineage (NCBI taxonomy): Eukaryota > Metazoa > Arthropoda > Arachnida > Araneae > Salticidae > Salticus > Salticus scenicus. The sequence goes on along the minus strand of OZ005651.1, from coordinate 30,308,175 downwards.
GGCATGACGTATTTGACCTCCTTTGGTAAAAGTTTTTTCACCTTCTAGCATTCACATATTCCATATACGTTTCAAATTTGCTTTGGATGATTTGTTGATGCCCACATCTAAAAGCTGAATTAAAGACGTTAACCCGCCTGGAATTACGGCCATGTCTGTGTTGCATTCTCTCAGCAATTTTTTCGGATTATCCATTAGATGGGATCTGAACATATCCCAAACTAAAAGGCTTTCTGGATTCTTTAAGGCACCCGGACGTTTTTGCCAAACATTTTTTATCCACCACTTTACACCGTTTTCATCCATCCAGCCTTTCTCGTGTACATGAATGAAAATATCTTTTAGGAAATTGCATTTCGGCATGGTTTTTCTTTTAAAAATAACCATAGGTTTTAATTTTGTACCATCCGCTAAGCAGGAGAGTACCACGGTGAAGCGAGATTTTCTTCCTTTCACATCAATTGTTTTATTTCCTGTCATATCAAACATTTCTGGAGTTTCGTCCATATTTCCGATCTGTGATAGTAAATATTCTTTTTGCCTTCGTAGATTAATGACATATTTCTGGAAACTTATCAATTTGCTTTCCAAATCCTTAGGAAGCATCTGTGAAACTTTTGTTTTTTCTCTCAGAACTAAATTATTCCGTGCCATAAATCGGCTGGCTACACCAACTCGTAGTTGCCTTAAAATGTTCACTTTCATTTGGATTCGTCTTAGCCCACTTTAAGGCAAACGTACACTGTTTCTTGTTATAATTACCGTATATGCCGGCGTATAACGCGCAACGGCTTATAACGCGTACCCTACTTTCCGGCTTCAATTTTTGATTTTTAGGTATGTTCGCCGTATAACGCGCACCCCTTTTTTTACTTTCTCTGACAGTGTTTTTCGAAATTGAGTTTTTGGCAATTTCAAAAATCACATTTTTAGCGGTTGGTCAATTGTCAAGCTGTCTTCTACATGTAAAATATTATCAATAAGCATTTCCAATTCCGGATGAAATCTTTATCTTCCAGAGGGGTGCAATACAAATACTTTGTTCGTAGGTCGGTTGTTTGGTGGTCAAGATAACCTGCTATACAATGAAGGCTGTCAATTTTAAAAGGGATTAAGAGTTTCTTTTCAGTAACACTGTAACAAGGGTAAAAAAGAGTTGTGTGTGTGTTATTTTACGAAGAATAGTGAAATGTATAAGTACAATGCTCTTATTTTTTGAAGTCTTTTATTAGAAGGATTATCCCACACTTTTGAACTCTCAAACCCAAGAAAAGAGGGGTGAGACAAAATTAGTGCAGTTCATTTCCTCTTCAGAATTCATTTCCTCTCTCTCTTTCGTGTGATGAAGGAGGCATACGACTTATCTTGAAACAAATATGGGTCCTGTGAAAAGAATGAAACACACTGCTGGTTTCAAAATCAAAGTTATTAAACTTGCAAAAGAAAATGGAAATCGTGCTGCAGCAAGGATGTTTGATGTTGGTGAAAGTTCCATACGCGAGTGGAAGAAAAATGAAATGACAATCATCAATATGCCAAGGAATAAATGTGCTTTGCGTAAAGGAGTAGAAAAATGGCCTATCCTAGAAGAAAATGTTGCGAATTGGGTCCTAGAAAATCGCCAAAATGGATTAGTTGTCACATTAAGTTTTAAAATCTCCATGATTTATTTTCATAAACAACACATGGCCAAAATCAAACCAAAGGCATACACTAAGTAAATGTGTGTTGAATACATAGATTTTTATAATTTTTATTATTATTGCAGTCATTACGATCATAATGTTAGCCTATTTCAATCATTTTATAAAAACATACATTAGGAAAGAAAAATAAAATAAAATAAATAAATAAATGCAATAAAATAACTAAATAAAAACGAAAATAGTTTCTATGAAATTAAACTTATATACACATGCAAACATATGAATAGAATTATGACATTTCAGTCATGAGTGATTCTTTACATAAAGCAACTAAATCCCGCTTCAAAAGAAAATATTTTTCTCTTTTTTTTTTTTTTAACAACGATAGTCTTCCAAGTTGTTAGAAATAATACGATTATCTAACTCGTTTTCCTGAGTAACATCGTCAATTGTTTCAGGGGGTTCATAAAAAGATTCAGACCCTCCTTCATTATCACTCGCTATTATAACGAAACGAACAGATAAGCTCCGTTCACATGCGGCAACTTCAACCCGTGTCAAAACGACCCGGGAATTTGAAAAGCGGGGTTTTACAGAGGGTGGTGTAGCACTTGCGACCGGGGTTAAAATCGTAGCACTTGCGACCGCTTTGGTTTGAGGGTAGCAGTTGCGACCGCTTTGGTTTTAGGGTAGCAGTTGCGACCGGATGTACCCGAAAGCAGGTACAACACAGGAGATGGGTTCATGTGTAAGGAGGGGGGGGGGGGGGAAGGGGGGTTGCTTCACTGATTAAATTCGTTAAAAAGAGTTAACAAAACTGAATTTAATTACTAAATAAAAAACCCAAACGCGTATAAAAGTCAATAAATTTAATAAAGAGGTTTTTCTTTTTTTTTTCTTAGAAGGTTTTTAATCGAAATTGACTTGGTCATCGTGTTTTCGTGTCACGCTAGTAAACAAGGCGCCTTCATTTTAAAGTAAATGTAAGCGTCGTCGTTTGTTGCTCTTTGGCTCAGTTAGTAAGAGCGTCCCGTTAATAGCGCGGTGGTCGTGAGTTCGGTCCCCCGAAGGTCCAGCGTGTTAAATTTTGCAGATAATTAGTAGAAAAGGTGTTAATTGATACAAGAAAATTTTTCGTTGCTTACATTAAGAATTTTTTGAGGAGTTTTTATAAAAAGCATTTTTTTTTTTTTTTTTTTTTTTTTTTTTTTAATTTGGATATTGGAAAACACAAAACATTTCAGATATTAAAAAAGCATAAAATAAAATGTTTTAAGTAAAAAATACATAAAGAAAATATATTTTTAGAAGCTTTATATACATATGTATATATATATATATATATTATATTACTACTATATGAAATTGGATTTGTCATCGGCTTTTAGTCACGTTAAAAAATCAAAACGCTTCCATATATATATATTGAAAAAAAAAAAAAAATTAAGCAACTCATTGTATCTCTTAATGAATCAGCTGGTTACAACGTCATGCTGATAATGCGAGAGTCGTGTGTTCGATCCTCGCCGAGCCGAGGTGTTATTTTTGTAAATAATTAAAAGAAAAAGGGTCAATTGAAAGAACAAAATATTTCGTTGTGTACACAGTATCTTAATAATTTTTGAAGAGTTTTTTTAAACGGATTTTTCTCTAGTTACAAAAAGCACAAAATAAAAATGTAAGTACAAATAAATAAATAAATAATTTTGTTAGAAGCATTTTATTGAAATTGGAATTTCTCATCGTGTCTTTGTGGCACGCCAAAAAACAAGGGCGTCGTATCCCTCATTAGTTCCTTTGGTAAGAGCGTCCCTTTAATAGCGCGGTGGTCGTGTGTTCGGTCCCCAGAAGGTCCAGTGTGTTAATTTTTGCAGGTAATTAGTAGAAAAGGTGTCAACTGATACAATTTTTTTTTTCGTGGGTTACACTAAGAAATTTTTGAGGAGTTTTTTTAAGAAGCATTTTTAAGGAGCTTTTTATATGAAATTGACTTTGTCATCGTGTCTTCATGTCACGCTAGTAAACAATTAAAGTAAATATAAGCCGCTACGTTTGTGGTTCCGTGGCTAAGTTGGTTAGAGCGTGGCGCTAATAAAGCGGTGGTCGAGAGTTCGGTCCTCGGAATGTCCGGCGTGTTAATTTTTGAGGACAATTAGTAGAAAATGTGTCAATTCGTAACAGAAAATTTTTCGTTGACTACACAATATCTTAAGAATTTTCGGAGAGTTTTTTTAAGAATTCTTTTTTTTTTTTAGATATTAGAAAACACAAAATATTTTAGATATTAAAAAAGCTCAAAATAAAAAGTTTCAAGTACAAAATAAATATTTTTAGATGTTTTATACATATATTACATATTATTATATGAAGTTGAATTGGTCATCGCTTTTTCTGTTACGCTAAAAAACAAGACACTTTCACATAAAAAAAAAAAAAAAAAAAAATGTCAATTGATAAACGAAAATCATCTGATGTCTACAAAATATCCTAAGAAATTTTAATTAGTTTTTTTATAAGAAGCTTTTTCCTTTCTTGTAACTAAAAAGCACAAAATAAAATTTAAGTAAAAAATCATTTTTTAAAGTTAGAAGCTTTTTATTGTGAAGCCCTAAAAAGCAAAAAATGAAATTTATTCTGGCAAAGACATGCTACAAAGAAATGAAAGTTTCAACACTAAGAAAATTTTAGAGAAAAAATATAGGTACTTTCCTTTTGCAAGAGATGAAAATTTTTTAATGTTCAAAATATTTTAAAAAGCTTTCGAGACGTTTGAAATTTCTGGCCTAACGAATGATTACACAAAAACTAATAACTAAGAATATTGGTCTCGAAAGCTTTTTAAAATATTTTGAACATTAAAAAATTTTCATCTCTTGCAAAAGGAAAGTACCTATATTTTTTCTCTAAAATTTTCTTAGTGTTGAAACTTTCATTTCTTTGTAGCATGTCTTTGCCAGAATAAATTTTATTTTTTGCTTTTTAGGGCTTCACAATAAAAAGCTTCTAACTTTAAAAAAGGATTTTTTACTTAAATTTTATTTTAAATATACAATTATTGTAATGTAATTCAGGCAACACAGGAGATGTGTTCATGTGTAAGGAGGACAGGGGGGGGGGGGGGGGGGCTTCACTGATTAAATTCGTTAAAAAGAGTTAAAACTGAATTTAATTACTAAATAAAAAACCCAAACGCGTACAAAAGTCAATAAATTTAAATAAGAGGTTTTTTTTTTTTTTTTTTTTTTTTTTTTTTTTTTTTTTTTTACAATTCACTATTATTGTAATGTAATTCAGGCAACACAGGAGATGTGTTCATGTGTAAGGAGGTGGGGAGGGGCTTCACTGATAAAATTCGTTAAAAAGAGTTAACAAAACTGAATTTAATTACTAAATAAAAAACCCAAACGCGTACAAAAGTCAATAAATTTAGAAAAGAGTTTTTTTTTTTTTTTTCAATATATACTATTATTGTAATGTTTTTCCTAGTTAACTACTACTATTATCAATAATTCATATTAATTTTACAATCACAAGTTAAAAATAACTCTCATTATGCACATTTATACGAAATTTTGCCCTATACTGTCATGCTAAAAATTTAGAAAATATGCGATCACAGCGCCACCTGTTGAGCGATTGATCCCCAAATCTAATCAGCACCAGTTTATGTCAGGGTCCAACTAAATACCAAGTTCGGTTAAATTTCGTTCATTGGCTCGTGAGATACAGCGTGCACAAAATTCGTGATACACACAGACACACAGACAGATTGACAGACAGACATTTTCTAAAAACTATCAAATCATGTTCAGGACATCCCAAAAGGTGTAAATCCATCTAAAATTGGAGGTTAAAAATTTTCACGAATCCAATACTTTCTCTATATATACATATAGAAGAAAGTAAAAATATTAATTATCAGTTTAAATTCACAATCTATTTTAGAAGGATGCTACTAATCGAAACAGATGAATCATACATATGGTACTGCGGAAGAAGTAGTCTGTTTTCAACGACTTATATTCTAAACTAGCAGGCTTTGACAGTCGCTGGTCATTATATTGAAATGAATAATAATAATTATTATTCATTTCAATAATATTCATTCAATAATTATTCATTCACTAATTATTCATTCCATAATAATATTCAAGTATACCTTTGAAAATTCTGATGGTGGCAAATTCGCAACCCGGTGTGGTCACCCAATCTTCTCCCTTTAAGTAATTTACTCATAATCAGAATTGGGGATATTGAATTATTAAAATATCAAAGCGCCCTCTGGCGACAGAGATTTGCAACATATACTCTTCAATTCCAATTCAAATAACTTTTAAAATGATATATTACTTATGAAATTATGTTAATTACAAGCTGAGATACAAAGGTAATATAAACATTTTTATAAAAAGATTTGTGTCTGACTTATCCGTGGTTTTCTCCGAAACTTGCGTAACTCCGGGCCATATAATGTTAAAAATCCTTAGTACGAAATGTGAGCGGAAATTCGAATTTGGAATTCAGCAATATATAAAAGAATAAAAGTGTTCTGGGTTTTCCATCGTTTTCTCCGAAACTCCCGTTCCTTTTCTACATTTTTATCCCTTTGTCCCCCACCTTTCCGTCTCTTCTAATAAATTTACACTTGAAAATATCCGCAATCGATTTATCTTGCCTTAAAATCTAATAATACCAATTTCAAACGCTGTAACCCCCCCCCCCTCCCCTTTAAGCCCTTCCTGATAATTCTACGATTCCAAAAATATTCATAATCGAATTATCGGGCGTTAAAACCAAATATTACGAAATTTCAACGGCATATCACAATTTAAAATACTTCAAAACATAAAAGAAAACTTAATCTTACATTAACTCAAATATATGTACTTTTGTAAAAGTTATAATTTTATTAATAAGTATATCTAGTAAATAAATCTGAATATGCTCCAGATTCGATGATTTTAATAGTTTATAATAATGATTGCAAAAAGGATTGTGCACCATCATTGTATTTATGCAATTATTAATAGAATTTTGGTTATGTTAATATACTATAACATATTTTAAATGATTTTTGCATAATAAAATATTTAATCTTTTTGGCGAGAAAACTTCAACAACAAATATATTAAAACAGGAATAAACTACTACGTCAGAAACGCCAAAGAAAAAATTATTGATGTGCATACAGCTGTTTCGGTAGCCTAAAGCGTACCGTCATCAGTGCAAAAAGAATTCTGAATCTTGAGAAGTGCTCGTATATATAGGAGAGGGACCGGATTAAGTTCAACCAATAGGAATACGGAAGAGGTGGGGAGTGTGGCCAATAGGAATTAAGGAATGTGTACCTGTGTAAACAGTAGAAAAATTAAAGAAATGTGGACTGAATGTAAAATTTCCAACAATCAGACAAATAGGGAACAGCGAAATCACAATTTACAAGGTTTTTAAAATTTTTATAAATATGAAAAGCTTCAAAGAAATCGAGTTCATGAATGGATTTAGGTCTGCAAATTATTTTAGCTGAATTAAATTTAAAATTATGATTTTCCTTTTTATTGACAAAGCTATCCAAAAATTACAACTCCCTCGTATTTCGTCTACTAAATCAGTCACATCTAATATCAGTATTGTTTTACCCTATTTTTCTAAAACCAGTCAAACCATAGCTAAAATTCTCAAACAATATGATTTTAAAATAATATTTTCGCCTTCCAATAAACTCACCTTTTCTCAGTTAAAAGATCCTATTGATATGCATAATTCTTGGGGCATTTATAGTATTTCCTGTCAGTGTGGTTTATCATATATTGGCCACACTAAACGCAGTCTTAAATTTCGTCTAAAAGAACATATGAATTACGTCCGCAAACAAGAAACCAATAAATCGGCTATTTCTAAACATTGCTGGGAGGAAAATCATAATTTTAAATTTAATTCAGCTAAAATAATTTGCAGACCTAAATCCATTCATGAACTCGATTTCTTTAAAGCTTTTCATATTTATAAAAATTTTAAAAACCTTGTAAATTGTGATTTCGCTGTTCCCTATTTGTCTGATTGTTGGAAATTTTACATTCAGTCCACATTTCCTTAATTTTTCTACTGTTTACACAGGTACACATTCCTTAATTCCTATTGGCCACACTCCCCACCTCTTCCGTATTCCTATTGGTTGAACTTAATCCGGTCCCTCTCCTATATATACGAGCACTTCTCAAGATTCAGAATTCTTTTTGCACTGATGACGGTACGCTTTAGGCTACCGAAACAGCTGTATGCACCTCAATAATTTTTTCTTTGGCGTTTCTGACGTAGTAGTTTATTCCTGTTTTAATATTCCAACGCCAAGTCTCCTGCTATTATAACAAATATATTGTTTTGAAATGATGATCATTAAATCGAATGTGCATTGCTAAGGGAATTATGATGATCTTTTGCGGGATATATCCTTTGACGCAGCGATTGCCATGCCTTTAATTATACCGGTCGGAAAAGCTACCCTCCGATGAACAGGTGTGCATAGATTTAAGAATTCGGTCGCAAGTGCTACGATTTTAACCCCGGTCGCATCTGTCCCGGTCGCAAGTGCGACGTAACCTTTACAGAGTCAACATTTTAGGCTGTTCACACTATCAACCCTGGTTAAAAATCACTGTAGCAGCGTCATACGTTTTTTGAATTCTGATTGGCTGTTGCATGAGTTCGGATGAAAGAGAAAGCGAAACGATATTGTCAAAGGTGAAAATAGAATAAAGGGATTATTAAAGGTGAATTTCATGTTTGACAGCAGCTGAGAATAAAAGGATTACATACATTATTAAGTTTTAGGATTATATATTTTATATTATTCTTCATTATTAATATTTAATTTTATATTAAGTTGTTAATACAAATTTAATATTACAAACAAATCATTTTAAATTTAGTTTTTTAAAAAGGAAATTTCAGTATCTTTTTTATATGGAGTAGAAAAATGGCTATGTATTAGAAATTTAATTATTAATATTATTTTGAATATTAAGATGCAAATAGGATCGGGAAATAAAATAAGTTTTGAAACTAGTTTTATATATATTATTGTTATTACAATTAAACTTATAAATGTCAATTGAAATACTAATATAATTAACTTTGCGATACTTTGATTTTAAATTAGTTAGAACAAATTATGTATTATAATTATAATTAAATCTAAATGCATTAAATAATAAAATAAATGATTAAATTTTTAATTTTGATTTTAATACCTTAAAGATTTAAAGTAATATTACTACATTAATGAATACTAGGTCAGATACTTATTTCATTTCTCACTATCATAACTAACAGATATTCTTACAAATATTTCATCTTAAATCTTTCATAAGTCTTTATCTTTTATTATGCATCGAAATAAGAATTCATAAAAAAAAAAAAAAAAAAGTATTCTTGTGCATCTGTAATAAAATCTATAAATTAAACTTTTGTGCATATATTTTATTATTAAAACTCCTTTTATAATTAAAAATATTCTGTAACCTAAAGTATTAAAACCAAAATTCAATAAAAAAAAAAAAAAAAAAATCACGGAACCTCTTAAATAATCCGAACCTCTTAAAATAATTTCGTGGAGGGCATTCCACCTAGGTCTAGAACCCTTGTAATATGAATCAGCCTTAATGTTCACACCACCGCTTGATATTTTTTCTTTCTTTTTTTGTGATTAAATATGCCGATAAATTTTTTCATATATGTAAGAACAGTAGCAATGGGATGCAATTATCTATAAAAGAAAAATTTCAATGAAATTTCTAATATGGTAAAATATAAAACCGATTATGAAATATATATATTATTCAAATATATTCCCAAATAGTTTATCTATTTCTAACCCACTTCTAAAGTTAAATTTATACTTGAACTCAAGATATAGATATTATAAATTTGTTCTGTTTATATAATTAAAAAATGCCTCTCTTCCTCCCACCCGGAAAAAATATATGCTTCTTATAACTCTTATTACCCCCCCTCCCCCCCCCCCCCAAAAAAAAAAAAAAAAAAAAAAAAAAAAAAAAAATCAATATATTGGCCATATTATTAGGCGAATAAATATGGGTATCGGGTTCGAACCACCGTCGGTCTCATCTTAATAGTTTTCCGTCGTTTTCCCTAAAACTCCCATGAGTATGAGCTAGTATCCCTTTGAAAGTCTCCCTAAAGGGCATTCCACCCAGTTCAGGCTCTAGTGTGGTCAATGGATTTTAAATATTACAGCAATTCAGCAATATTTTTTATAAATACATTTGGTTATTACTTTGTAGATTCATTAGTAAGTTAAATCTTATTTATATATATATTAAAGATTGACTGATAAATTAATTTCTTAAAAATATTTATGTCTATATATATTGTTTGAATGCTGAAAATTAAATGAAAAAATTTAATATTCAAACATAAAAACCTTTTTTAAAAATTAATTTATCATTTAATAGCGAAAGCAATATTCAAACATGTTTAGAATATATTGTTAAATAAATTATAATAATATAAAATCAAGAGAAAAAGTTAAAAATTGTTCAGCCGGATTAATATTTAAAAAATATATAAATTTTTAATTTAATTTTATTGAATTTAAATAGTTTTTGAGAAATATTAATACTTAATATTGTTATATTCTAATGCATGTGCATACAAAATTTTTATAAATCTAAAAAGTTATTTACAAAGGGAAAAAAATATGTCAACCTTTTCCTTAAATAACTTTTATACTACAATATATATATATATATATTCATATTGTAAAACAATATTAATTTACTATATTTTAGTTTACTAAGAATTTTAGAAAATTCAATTAAAAAGAATAAAGAAAAGTACAAAACATCGTGTCTGTTTTATATTTTTCATGTATATAATATCCACGCATTATTTTAAATTCCTTCCGCTAGTATTATTATTCTTAAATTAACTTCAGAGCAATACACACGCATACAAAAATAAAATAAAATAAATAAAAAAGAACGCAGTGTATCTCTTGAACATAGCGCACAATTTGCTGTAGTAACCTGAAACAGAAACAAGCGAAAAGAATTCTGGGTAATTCGCGGGTCAACCCCGCATTATCCCTAGTATAATGCGGGATTGATTATGACCCTGGGGCTCTATTCTCGTCTAGTCGTTACGCGGAAACCGGTTGTTGTGAAGCGAGACAACGACGATCTGCTATTCTCATTCGAGCTTGTTTACAGTCGTTAAGTTACCGGCAGCTAGGAGGCAGTTGTTCAGCTTAAAAATCGTCGTTTATCACAATAGAAATGGGCGCGTCTGTATAATGTTTTAGTTTGCTCAGTTAAAGAGACATTTCACATTTTCCACCATTGAAAACCGGTTGTCAACATCGCTATTCACAATTTTCCCCACCCAAAACGGATTACGAATGACCCCATGCAACTGATTGGTTTAAAATGTCACCCTCGAACGCAGAGAGTTTCTTGAACAACTCAAGATAACAACGGTAGACCAGAATAGCACTTAGCCGGAAGATGGTTATTACGGTGGATAGAAAAGTTGTTACAGACTGTCGTTAACGATTACAAGTGGTGGTTAGTAAGCAATTAGACGAGAATAGAGCCCCAGGTCTAACCCTCCTTTTACGCGGGAAGGAAGAATGTGAACAGCTCCGCAGAGACTGACGCGGGTACGACTCGGGTTGAAACTGCTCATGTGAACGGGGCTAAGGACTATTAAGATGGAAATTTTTAAAATCTTTCGGTCCTGCTTTTTCAAACTGAGGTAAACGAGTTTCCGAGGTTTCACTGTTCTCGTATTGCGAACAAAGCGCTTTATCAGTTTTTTTTTTTTTTTTTTCTTTTTCTCAGAGTTGAAGAAAATGGGGAAGCTATGATCCATTGTTTGCGCGTCAAACGTCGGATTATTCTTTCTGAACTCCAATTTACAACAGAAATTTTCATCTTTCCCAATTCTCCCGTTTCTTTTAACATTTTCAGATGAAGATTTGCAACGGTCGCCTTTATAATAACCATAGCTGTCCGAGTGTGATTTACCTTTACGCTTTCTGTGCTTTTTAAAGCCTGGATTAAGACGTTTGGAATTTTCTCTAAGCTTTTCAATAAGCTCTGCCGTTTTATTGCCTAAAACATAATAATTTTCTTCTATGCTATCAAGTCTGACAGCCGCTATAGTCACTATTTTTCCGAAACCTCCCTTTATAGTTACGCGAGCTGATGGCAAGCTTTTGCATTCTTAATCAATGGGAGAACGCATTAAAAACATTTTTTCCTGTAAAATAGCCTTTTTAATCCCAACTGCTGTTGCATAAATCCCATTCCGATCCTGTATCTCTGAGAAACTCTCTTTCAACCCCATTAATCACCGCTTTATCCACGTAAGGTTTGAAACAATTACTTAAACCTGAGTTTGCCCCAATATGAATAATATCGCTAGATTCATTTCTTTCCAGCTCAGGACAATTCGGACGTATATGACCGCTCTGTTTACAGTAATAGCAAATAACTTCTCTTTTCTTATCAAAATTTGGATTACGATTTTTCTTACGATTGATCTCCTTTTTTACGGAATTTTTAGATAGGTTCTCTTTTTTTGATTTCGCCTCAGATGTTTTCTGCTCCCTATACGATTTATTTTCAAACGAAAAAGATTTTAAACAATTTAATACAGATAAAGATATTAAATTCTTAAAAATTGATATAAACATTAAATCTTACGGGTAATGATATGAACATTGTAGGTTGTAGGACGTATTTCTCTTCCAGTCACGATCGGAAATAAAAAATTTGGGCATAAGTTTTATATTGTTAATAACCCGTTATCTAAATATTATCATGACATACTAGGATATGATTTACTAAAATTACAAAAATTTAATATAAATTTTGAAAAGGAACAATTTTAATCAACCCTTAAGTCTATCTGAACTTAAAGCATTTTAACCGAAATTCGAAAAAATAAAATAAAATAAAATAACATATTGAAATAGTCATTGAAGGCGGCCTACAGTTGTATCGGTAAAAGATTTTTGTCGCCTATGAAACAAAGTGATTACGTACATATATACACATATCCATTCATATTTTTATATGAAGTTATTTTCTTTTTTTTTTTTTTTTAATCTAAAGCAATACTCCAGAATTTTTTTTTTTTTTTTTTTCGAAATAAGAATGCACTCAAATTCTAAAAAAAAAAAAAAAAAAAAAAAAAAAAAAAAAAATCCGATTTTAAGTTGAACTGGAACTTGAAAAAGAAGATCGGGAATAAAAAATTTAGGCATAGTATAACTTGAAAAAGAAGAGTTACTTTGATCAACAGAAAAGGAAGCGAAAAAATGAAAAAGTAAAATATAAATATAAATAAAAGGATTGACTCGCTATTGAGTCCCTAATATAATTCACTCCGATTTTTTATATGTTTTATTCTGATAAGAATTTCATAGTCCATTTTACCACGATGACAGTTCACTTTTACATTTGTGGTAGCGTCACATTCAAACAGCTAAGAATTAAAAATCTAATGATTAGGCAGGAATAAACAGAGCCATTTGAAAACATTTTCTAGTTTAATTTAATAAAAATATGTACATTATATACATTATAAAAAAGGTAGAGTGAAACGTAATAGGCCTCATGCCTAATCCAAACTAATAAATTAAATGTCATGTTTAGGCTCCCTGCCTTTTCCAGATTTAGAGATCATCCGTCTCTTCTCAAATCTAGAGGTAATTTCCCTGTCCTGTTTTCTTCCGCTCCTGGCCTCCAGAGAGGGGAGGGTCAACACCCCTGATGCATTCAGGCCCTCATAGGTTCTCAAGGTTCCAGACCACACCTAAGAACTTTCATCGGCCAATCGCTTGACCGCTAGCTAGGCGCCACCATGCCGGCCCCTCCTTGATGTGTTCGCTAGAAATCGGAAGCATCAAACGACAGCGTGAAATTGGGATTCAATGGAGTCGGTAACACTCTAAGAGCAGGCCAGCATCCAAATACTTTCACTAAGGCAGATACTGTGTCTCTGCTGTTAGTCAAGACCTTGAGATCCCGATACGAAGATTCGGTGAAGGAAGGGGGTGGGGGTCATTACACCTCTTTAATCAACTAGCGAACTTTGAAAGTTTATGTGCAAAGTTTCCTAAAGTGATTAATCATAAATTTTTAAAATGAGCAAAAATACGTCTAGGTATAGAAGATTGTTTCGAATTTTATAGAAAGCTGAAAGTGGATTGTGTTCTGGTAGGCAAAGTCTCACTAATACTAGGTCAAGCTGAGGGGATTCTTTATGATATCCTCACTAAGCTCTTTTTTTCCCCCTGCCTTTAGGTAACGTATATGGGTTGTTCCGAAAAGCCTTTAGCAGGAAGAGGAACAATAGACGTACGTACAGTGAATTTTTCGGATATTAGCGTTTGTATTCATATAGTGGTTTTATCTGTATATTTCTGTAAGCTGACAACATATGTTTTTAATAGCACTAGTTTCATGTGTGGGCTAGCAGTGTCGCTCTTCAAAAATTGACTACAGATTAGCACACCCAAACAACCACACGGATATAAGGCATATATTTAATTATTATAAGTTGATAAAAACTAAATGTAATAACTACAATTATCCTTATTTAGTTGTAATTCCAAAATTTCACAAAGATCCTATTAAATTTCGTACTGTTTCTGTTGCCTGCAATGCCTATACTTCTAATGCTAATATTATGTTATTGAATATCCTTAAAAAATTACATAGTTATATTGTTTCTAACAAGTGTAATTTTTTTCTAAAAAATAGTTTTCAACTCAAAAATAAAATTAAAAATCTTACTGATATTACTGGTATAAAAACTTTTGATTTCAATGATCTTTTTAATAATATTGATATTAAAGATATGTTTGATATTATAAATAAACTTTTTGTAGAAAATTTGCAGTATTTAAATCTAAATGTTAGCATAACTCCTTCAGCCTTTAAAACTCTGACTAGGTTTATCCTCTTCCATAACTATATTTTATTCAATAATTATTTATATAAACAACGTTTAGGATTGCCACAAGGTGGAATTGCTTCTAGCATATTAGCTGATCTATACTTATATTATTATGAGCGTGACATTGAGTGTACTAACTTTAAATTACTACGATACATAGATGATATAATTATATTATATTTGGATAAAAATCGCACCAAACTAGACTTACCTGTCAAATATCCTGAAAATCTGTCTCTAAGTAGTACTGATTTGGATTCTAGTGTCATTAATTTCTTAGATTTAAAAATTATTCTTAATAGTAATGGACAATTAGAATTTGACTTATACGATAAAAAGAAAGATTTCCCCTTTAAGGTAAATTTTTTCACTAACTTTAAAACATGCTTACATAAATCTGTATTTGTCAATATTCTTCTTAATTTTAATCTAAGGATCAAATATTTAGTGTCTGACAAACATCAAAAATTACAATTTCGATTCTTTAAAAATTTAGCATTAATTAATGGCTATCCCAAACACTTAATAAAAAAATTCTTTTAATTATTTATTTAATTATTATTATTATTATTATTATTTTTTTTTTTTTTTCTCCGCATACATTTTATTCAAATTTAAATTTACGTCTAAATATTAGGTAATATTAGGTATTATTTTTTGGTTTTCAATCAAATACATTGATTATTTGAATCCTAAATTTATTTGATTGTATTTTTCCATTATTTTCATCTAATTACTCCAGATGGCAGCACTATTCATGATTCAATATTAGGAATCATCATCTGATTATTTCAGGATATGAATCCTTACCCTACATGAATTCCACTGTGAATCCTAAAAATTACTCTATGGTCCATGCTATTTTGAACTAATTAACTGTGAATCTAACTGCTAACTGATTGTTACATTTTTACATGTGCGACGTTTATTGCTTCAATTTCATTTTGAAAGGTTAAAGTAATCTTATTCTTCTACAATTTTTTGGGTTTTTTATTTTAATCTTACATTTAAATGGTTATGGTTTTTCATATTTAGGTAAAGGCTTTATTATGATTATTGTTTTATTATGATCTTCGTTTTTCGTTTTTCTGTTTTGACTATGTATATTTCTTTTTTGAGTTGTGTTCATATCAAATATTTTATTCAGTAAGTTGAATTTTCGTATCTTTGTATTTTTATTTTAATCTTAATTTTATATGGTTATGGTTTGTCATATTAGGTTATAGTTTTATTTTTATCTTCTTCTTTAATGGATTGTCTATGGATGTTTCGGGCCTGCGAACAAAGAAATTCTTAGCTTTTGCTTTCTTTGTTACAGAAAAACATCCATATTTTAGCATATTTGCATTCTACCAGGCCCTTGACAACGTTAGAATGCAAATATTGCTTTTTTTCTAATTCCAATTTCCAATATTTATTTCGATTTATCTTTAATTATTCTTTGATTTGATATGGGTAGTCTCAGCTTATGATCCGAGGAATTGTTTTGATACTGATGTTGAGTCATCTTTAAATTTCATAAAAACATTTTTGCACTGATTATATTAATGTATTTCAATATATATATATATATATATATATACAGAGAGAGAGAGAGTAATATGGTAATACATGTGTGTGTGGGTTGTTAGCTAAGATTAACCATAAATAGTAAATACCATGAGCTAACTAAATGACAAACAGACTGTATAAAGAAAATAAGAATAGTTAAGTAGAATCAAACTAGTAAAACCTTTAGTAGAACAATATTAGTGAAATACTAACATAGAACCATAAAATGAGGCAAAATCATCTTCACCAGTGGATATAAGTGCACTAAACTAATATATATATATATATATATATATATATATATATATTCATAATTCAGATACTTCGCAATGAACTCCTTTCATTATTACTGTTGTTATCGTTATTATTAAGTCAAATACACTAGTAGTAGCTGATAATTCTCTTGATATTCTAATACCACTTATTCAATATAATGTTCTTCATATAATTTATATTCAGATTTATCACTGCTAAATAAAGCAAAAATATTTAAATTAGTGGCGTTAGAAAATTCTGAAAGTTAGCAGCTGTGTATATTATTCCTAGAATAATATAAAAGCATTTTACTTTCTTATGCCATTTAAAATGCAATCTGTATATTTAGAGATATTTCTGAAATAAATCGATAAGCAATAGAAACAAGTTCTCTTTATGCTCTTAACATAAATTAATCTTTACGTTGTTGGTTACTTTTGGAAAAATAGTGCGCATAGCTTAATTCATAAAACTCTCAGAAAGCATTAAATTCCTAGGATTCTATATCTAATCAGAAGGCTTTCTAAGCATAACAGATAAATTGTAAGAACATAGATTGGGTGGACATTCTACCATGTAGTTACTTCGACTTTGCAATGGATTCTCATCATGAATCAAAAAGTTGTAATAAATGCTGATAAAAAAATCAAAATCACTATGCTATCATAATTTTAGTATTCTGACATCTTGAGTGCTTTCAACAATTTATCTCAGTAGAAGATACAAGATGTTAAAAAGTAACGTCTTTAAACTCCCGAGTTCAGATATCGTAGGCCTAAATTGATAGTTTTATGCAATAAGAGTTATACTTCCAAGGCATTTTAAATGTAATATTATTTCTGTCAAACAAAGTCCTTCAAACAAAAGCAGTCCCAGCAACGTAGCTGTACCTAGGTTGACCATTAATTCTGTCTCTTTACTATTTACATGCTTGTATATATGAAAAAGAGAAAGTAAGTGCGTTTAATTTACACTTGTAACAAAAGTTTTCAAAACAGCATTTGAAATTAATGTTTCACAGTTTCTCGTTTTTTCGTTTTCTTTCATTTATTAATTTTTTAGAAGATACATTGAGTAAAAGGGTATTTTTAAAAAGGTTTAACAAGGTTTCAGAGAAAAATGTATCATAAGTTTTTTCTTTTATTTCTTTGATAATTCGTAATGCGGCAGCGTTTAACCTCGTTTGATGCAACAACGATTATTAAGAGCAAAACTTCCTGTTGAACATAAAATTTTTAACTATTTAATCATAAAATAAAGTTCAAATACACATATTTCTTAAGAACTAGCCTCTCTCTTAACTACTAGACAAGATAGTCGACTTATGTTTAAAAAATATTGAAATATAAGTAACAGAATAAATTCTAAATTTCTATAAGTAATTTCTGTGATGTAGATTATTACATATTATACAATCTATTTTTGCTCTTTAAAAGATAGGTAAATTCTCTAAATAAATAAAATTATAAATAAAATTATTTAATCTTAAACAACTATGTAAAGATCATATTTGAACTTTATTCGAATCGTTTGCGAACATTTAGTTTTTCTTAAGTTTCATCAAGATGCTGCGGAGAGATTAGAATAAAAAATGGCAGAAAAGAAGTGGTGAACGAATGTTTTTAACAAGCGGGCTTCAAAAGCCAATTGGAAATGTTAATATTTAGAACGTGTATAGATTTACATGTGATAATGTGTGTATTTGTAAATATCTTTGGGCAGTTTCGTATTAAATTTACAAGTGGAAAAGTTTCTGCAGATTCATCTTTTTAAAAAATGTTCCACCTTTTCTTGGATCTAATCGACATATGATAATCATCAGTCACGACGAAAAATCCTTACTGGCTTGGTCGGCAGGATGAGAGCTTTTAAATACTTATTGCGTGCTGCATGCTCCCCATGCTATTAACATATTATATTTGATAGTACAACCACCCTGGCGTACTAGAAATTTAAAACCATCCTGGTTTAAAAAGTTAGTAAACCCATCACGGCAATCAGTTTTATTTTTTTTTATTTTCGTTGCTATAAGTTCAGCAATCCTTGCTGATTAATAGTAAAAGGCCATCCAGGCTCTATTTGTTTGACAAAGCCATCTGTGCTCATAAAAGAGTCTCTGTATAGCGCATCAGTGCATTTTTATTTTTCTTTGTATAGCTTCAATAGCTAATTTTTTAGTTGAAAGAGTCATTTTTATAACTTTTTGAAAAAGTATTTATTCTTGGAATTTTAAATAATATTTATATTGTTATAATTTTTGTGTGTTCTTTTTTCGAAAACGTAATTTCAAATTAAGAACAAAATTTAATTTCTCATCCCGAGAAATATATTCGATTGTATGTTAAAGCAGTAAATATAATTTTCGTGTTCTAAGTTAAGATTAAGAATATAAAACTTGCTTGCATTTTCTCTCCATTCTAAGAACTATTTGTTAATCTCGATACCAGAGTGTGAAATATCGAGAAACATTATTTTAAAAGGTGATTTAAAAGACTTTCAACGTCAACAACTACTTGAAATATTAAAACATTATTCAAATGTTTTCAGTACCAAGCCTGGTCACGCCAAGGTAGAAGGCCACTCAGTTCATTTAACTGCAGATTGTACCCCAAAAAGGTTATGACCATATCGGGTACCAATAACTCTCTAGAATGAAGTAGATCGACAAATTCAAGAGCTACTTGAACTTGACCTGATAGAGCCTAGTGATAGTGATTGGGCTCACCCCGTCTTCTGTGTTGCGAAAAAGACGGAAGTGTTAGATTGTGTATCGATTTTCTCCTTTTGAACAATTACACCATTCCGGATGCGTACCCGATGAAAAACGCTAAAGAACTCTTGTTTGAAATTGGCAGTGCTCATTTTATCTGAGTACTCGACCTAACCAAGGGATCTTGGCAAATACCCATGAAAGATGAAGCCAATCCTTATACAGCTTTTGTGACGCATTCAAGTCATTACCAGTGGAAGGTCCTCCCATTTGGTATGAAAAATGCAGGAAGCACCTTCAAAAAATCTATAGACGAAGCTCTTTTTCCACGCAGGAACTATTGCAGATCATATATTGATGACGTCGCAATTTATTCCACTTCGTGGAATGAACACTTAAACCACATTCACGAAGTTTTCAAGACGCTCAGAGATGTTGGTTTAACAGTAAATTTGGACAAGTGTGATTTTGGGAAAAATTCAGTCGAAGTTCCTAGGTCACGAGATTGGGCCCGGGCAACATTCCCCTGATCCCGAAAAAACTAAAAAAATTCAAAAACTGGGAAGACCAGTTACAAAGAAAGATGTTCGTAGCTTGTTGGGCCTTGCTAGTTACTACAGAGATTACATTCCCAATTTTTCGCATATTACGCTGCCTTTAACAAACCTTACGAAAAAACATGTACCAAATAATGATATTCCATGGAAGGCCCCAGAAGAGGAAGCTTTTTTAAAACTTGAGAAAGAACTGTTGAGGATGCCCACTCTATACACTCCAAATATGGAACGTCCATTCCTATTATTTACAGATGCTTCAGCCACCGCAGTTGGAGCCTGTTTCGCACAGTGTGATAACGTAGGGAAAGAGATGCCTAGAACAATTTTTAGAAAGAAACTCACACCCTGTCAAATCAAATGGTGTACACTTGAACGTTAAACTTACTGCATGCTCGAAGTCTTGAAAAAAATTAACACACCTGGATATTTGGAGCGCATATACAAATTGTGTCAGACCATAATCCTCTTTTATACCTGACCATAGCCTCCTTAACTAGATGACTGTCGCGTAGCTCGGAAACTACGCAACAGTTGAAGCGGTAGACAAAGCCACCTAGTACAGATTACGGGACTTTTTTATTCAACTCTCACCAGTAATTTAAAGAAGTGATACATGATATATATAATCGACGTTTCTTCGATTCTATTCGCCTTTTATGTATATCACATCCCACTTTTAAAAATTTTTGGTTGAAAGAAAAGTTGCGCAATCTGTACCAGGTGCCGCTGCCTACCGCTCCAACTGTTGCCTAGTTTCTGCGCTACGCGACAGGCATCTAGTTAAGGAGGCTATGACCTGACGCACAGCAATCCCTACAGTGCTAAGCTCTCTAGATGGGCCTTGGCATTGCAACGTTTTAACCTCACGGTCTCGTATCGCAAAGGGTCAAAACACGGTAATGCTGATGCTTTACCTAGATTAAAGATAGATTGATATCTAGATTAAACATATATTTATTTATTTATATAATTTTTCTTTTTGTGAGATAAATTATATTATTGTGTTTTGTAAATATATTATCAGTATTTTATGAATATTAGTGTAATTTGTACATTCATATATGCATATATATTTGTATCCATTATATTGATATTATATATATATATATATATATATATATATATATATAATCTAAGCGACAAAAAAAAAAAAAAAAAAAAAAAAAAAAAAAAAAGCCGCACTGCAGAAAAAATGACTTATATCTTTTTTATTAGTAATAACTTTAAAATTAAGGGCTGAAACAAATAAAACTGTCTTGTTTGCATAATACCAAAGGAATGAAATGATACATATGTATATTTTCGATATAATAATTCGCTTTATTACGCTCTACGAAGTACTTTTTAAACATAGTGCAATAACCATACACTTTGTATTCTGTTATGATTTATTATATGAAATAAACAAGTTATATTTTAATATGTGAAATAAAACTATATATTTGTTAGATCTAAGCAATTTTTGATTAAAAATATGTATTCTGTATTGGGTTAATTCCACCTTTATATAGAATTACTGCTTTAGTTCACAATGGCATAGTATTATAGAGTGTTTTAATATAAATCTCAGAAATTTCAATGTGCCAAATATCACAAATAATTTTTTCTAGTCCTGGCAGAGTTGTTGGTTGGAAATTTCGAATCCTCTCCGCTTTCAACCGCCTTTTTATAGACGAAACATTTTCGAGCGTATCGCGATTAGGACTATTTCCATGTCTGGTAAAGAAGAAATTCTACTATATCTTTTGTTGGATTTAACTTAAAGTAAAAAAAGTTATGATTACTTGCAGAATAATAGGTTCTCATGGGAATGGATAGGAAATTTTGACAATTTGAAGTGAATAAGCATATCACAGACGCCGCATAGTAAGGTGCATTTATCATCTTGAAATATTGTTTGCAGAAATGTCCAAGATACCTCCAAAAGAGTCGGTCAGGCACCACTTTTATAAAGACTGTATTTTATTTCTAGTTAATTGATCCCTTGAGCATAAAAAATTTGCCCGACTGTTTGACAAGTTATGCACCTCTGTACCATAATGTACGGAGAATGTGTCACTGTTTTAAAAGTGCGATTTTCATTAAGTCGGTCATATTTTTGTTGTCAGATCTGCTGCTCGAAATAAGTTAAACATGACTCATCAGAGAGAACCACTTCAGTTTAATAATTAATTCATCATTTTTAAAAATTTTTATCCGTCTGAGGTTTTGCTTTCCTAATTCTCTTCACTAAGAATGGAATTTCTTCAAATTTTCTGTCATTTAAACCTGCTTTGTTTAATAGTTCCTGCACTGTAGTTAAAGAAATTGTGCTGCTAAACACTTTTTCTGAATCTCTTTTATGTTCCAAATGTAATATAAACCGATTTTATAAGAAACTAGTGAGCTTCGCCCGCTAGCGGGTCAGTATTTTCAAATGAATCACTATAATTAATGAATCACTAAGACTAACTTTTAGTCTTAAGAAAAGCAATCAAAAATGAAAAATAAATCATTTCTGATTGGGAAAAATCCGGCCCGTGTCCCCACTGCCTTCGGAAGCGCAGCCCCGTGCGCGCTGTGCGCGCGTATTCCTTCCCTGACCCTTCGTGCCTCCTAAAAAAAAAAATTCTGATCGGGTAAAAACTCCCACGGGCGCAGACCCGTGCGCGCGCAGCGCGCACGTGTGAAGGTATACGTGCGCTGCGCGCACATATTCCTTCTCAAATCAAATTTTTATTCTCAAGAAAATTTAAAAAATAATTTATCATCGGGTACAAATTCGGACCGGGTCCCCACTGCCTTCGGCAGCGAAATCCCGTGCGCGCTGCGCAGCACAAGTTAAAGGATACACGCGCCGCGTGCGCGTATTCCTTCCCTGACACTTCGTGCACCCTAACAGAAAGAAATGTTGTAGAATTTATACCCTTTCCGTGTTGATTCTCAAATTTAAATTTAAATTCATTCACTACTTAAATATAATTTAAATTCACTTTATAACCTTTAAAGTTTAAGTTATTAATTAAATGAATTATAGCGTTTAGTGCTATTTTCTCTTTTGATGCTGCCATTTGAGTTAAAGATATATTAAAATTAAAAAGCTTAGTGATAATTACTTTTAGTTAAAAATTATATTCCTTATTGATATATTTATGTTTAAGTCTTTTGAAATAACTTTAATTACTTACCTCATATTTAAAAGCATATTTTATTAAAATTAACTTAAAGAAAAATATGTTTAAATCCTTTTACGGATTGTTCATTTCGCTACTTAGCGAGGAGATGTAATATTTTTTCAACTGCAGAGTCTCTTTGCTAAGCCCATAGATGGCGGCTGACTCGCAGCGTCGTGTTGCTATAGTTATGGGAGGCGTTCCTATTCTACAGCATCTAGTAGATGTTACTTTGAATCCGTTTCGTGACTATAAAAAGGAGGTAGGAAATATGTAATCAGTCTCTTAAGCTCTGAAGCTCTTAATCTTTTAAGCTTTTATGTTTTTTCAGTTTAGCTCAAAGTCATGAGCTGGTATTTCGATATAATTATAAACTGTTTAGTTTTATTATGATTGTAAATTACGTTTTTGTGACTTGTTCGTTTAGTGAAAAGTAGCTTTCTATTTGAACTCAGTATGGCAGTATTTTTAAGGGTATTTAACCTCTCGTCAGCAACCTTTCTAAAATTGTTTCAGCTGATTTAATGTTATTCATCATTTTGTTTCAACTTTAATAAACTGTGTTAATTGAACTTTTGTCTTCAATGAATGCCACATATATTTATCTTCTTTATAGCTTTTAGAGCTGAGCAACTATCATTTCACTGCACTGCTAACTCTGCTAACTTGATATATGTGGAAATTGTTTTTTTCACAATAAGCGGTTATGGGCAATTTGGCTCGTTGTCAGCTCATAGCATTAAAATTTTGATAATAGTTTTTATGGCATTCTAAGTGTTTGAAGATAAGAAATTGAAATGGCAGTAAGTTTAAACCCCACGATTGAAAAATTACGGATGAATAATTATACTACGTGGGTCAAGGACATTAAATTTATTTTAATTGAAAGAAACTGCTGGAATATAATATGTAAAAAAGAAAAACTGCCTGTTGAAGATGCTGAGGCCGGAATAACTTCAAAACAAGTGGAGGATTTTAAATCTCGTAGTCGAGTTGCATTATCAACAATATATTTGAATACATCGCCTGAAGTCAGAAGCATTATTGAAAATTGTGATTGTGCTATTGATGCCTGGGAGACTTTGAAGAAGACCTTTATATCAGACTCTAGAGCTCATCATATGGGACTGTTTACAGAGTTCATTAATTGTAGAATGTCTGAGAATGAAACGGTTAATTCTTTTGTAACCCGGTTATCAAGAATACTGGACCAGCTGCGTGAAATTGGTCATGCTATGGAGGATGTGTACTGCTGTTTTCAGCTCTTGCAACACCTACCATCCAAGTTTGAATCTGCAGTGCAATATTTGTTGCGTTGGAAGAACGACCAGTTCAAGTTCCAGAATATTGTGTCCGAGTTAACAGCGGAGGAATCGCGTCTACAGCTTCGTGAGGGTGATATTAAGAAAGATGCCAATAACAGTGTTCAGATACAGAACATCCAGCAAAAAGGTAAAAAACCTTTAACTTGTTTTAAGTGTGGCCGTATTGGCCACTTTAAGAAAAACTGTTTTTTGAATAGTAATGTTAAATTTAAACCTAGAAATTTAAAGTATAACTCCAACGGTCGTGACAAATGCAAATCTCCCCCCTCCTACTACATAGCTCAAGCTAACTTTAGTAATTTAAGTGATGATGACAGCTTTATTTTTGATACTGCTGCTTCAAATCATTTTCTAAGAAATTTAGATCTTTTTGAGCATTATACTCCTGTGGAGGGAGAGGAGCTTTTTGTCGCGATCGATGGTATTAGTTTTCCTATTACTGCTAAAGGAACTGTTAAGTTGGATTTTGGTAAAAATGTATTGTATTTAAAAGATGTGTTATATTCACCAAAGTTACGGAAAAATTTAATATCAGGTCCTAAATTAGATGTGAACGGTGCCACATACACTGGCGGTAAGGGTCGAGTGTCGGTGTTCGGTAAAGATAAAAGACATATTTTTACTGCTAAAATTAAAGACGGTGTTTACTATTTATATCCTAATGTTTCTAAAGTTAAAAAGGGGAGTAAAGTGAATGGGGGGCACCCAGAAAATCCTTCAGCTTCTCTTGCAAAAGTTAATGAAATTGGGTATTGGCATGCTCGTTTTGGGCATGTAAGTCCTGATACTATTGTAAATACTAGCAAGAAGAACGGGGTGAGGGGCCTTCCTAAACTTAAGTTTAAGAAATTTTTTTGTGAACCTTGTAGGATTAGTAAACAAAACCGTGTGTCTTTTAAATCATCCGATGTTCATGGCGTTAAATCACCGTTAGATAAAGTATTTATGGACGTCTGGGGCCCAATTAAGGTAACTGGTAAAAATGGGGAAAGGTTCTTTTTGTCCATTATTGATGGATTTTCTAAAAGGGTTGCTGTTTATCCTTTAAAGGATAAGTCTCAGGTTTTTGGTGTATTCGAGAGGCACATTGCACGGGCTGAACGTAGTTTGAATAAAAAATTAAAAGCTATTCGTACGGACAATGGTTCCGAATTTGTAAATGACAACTTCAAATCATATTGTAGTAAAAATGGAGTTGTTCATGAGTTAACTAACACGTTCACACCTGAGCAAAATGGGTTAAGTGAGCGGTTTAATCAAACTTCTTTAAATTGTGTTAGAGCTATTATCACGGATAGTGGTTTGCCTTTTTCTTTCTGGCCCGATGCAATGTTGTATTTCGCGTACACTTGGAACCGTTTAATCCATAGGGGACAAACTAAGACTCCTTTTGAGTTATATACTGGGTTTAAACCATCCGTAAGACACCTGAAGCCGTTTGGATTAATTTCGTATGTTGGGATCCCAAAACAGCATAGAGACCATAAGCTTGAACCTAAGGCTAAAAAGGGAGTACTAATAGGTTATTCATTAAGGACTAAGGGGTATAAAATTTGGTTGGAGAATGAGGATAAAATAGTTGAAACCATAAACGTAACGTTCTCAGATCAGCTATTTAGTAAATGCAGTGGAGCGGTGATGGGCACCTCACTGGAGGAATTGGACTTACTTCCGGAAAGTCCAGTTGATTGTCAAGTTTCCGATCCTGTTGACATTGTTTTCGGGGGTGAGCCCGATGATTCTAGTGACGAGCCCGTCGATGAAACTCCTGTAGATAAATCTTCTCTTAAACCTCTTTCTTCAATTACTTGGAATAGAAAACCCGTACCCAGAAAAATGAGTGACAGAGTTGACATCTTCTATTACCCGGACAACACTAAAACTAGATTGAGATCAATGAACGATGTCAAGCAATATTGTGATAAAAATAATTTAATTTTTGACTCTAATTTTTTTGATTTCTCTAGTAGTAATAAGTTCGAGGGGGTGGTTGATCAGCAAAACTCAGATAACCCAACTTCAAGTTTAACTCATAAAAAATCATGACTAGTTATCCCTATACCTAAAACATATAATCAGGCCGTTAAATCTTCAGAATGTATTGAATGGAAAAATGCCATGGATGATGAGATAAATAATATGAAAACTCGTAAAGTTTGGCATCTGGTTAATTTACCGGAGGGGAAAAATGTTTTGGGAAATAGATGGGTATACGCCGTTAAAAGAGATGAGCTAGGAAACGTTGCCCGCTTTAAAGCGAGGCTCGTGGCCCAGGGCTTTCATCAGATAAAGGGGGACACTTATGACGAGACGTTTTCACCCGTCGTTAATTTCTCAGTAATACGTTTCTTTTTTTCATTGTTGGTCTCATGTTATAAATGGCATAATGTTCAATGCGATATAAAATGTGCTTATCTTTATGCACCTTTAAAAGAAGAAATTTATATGTCTCAGCCAAAAGGATATGTTGTAAAGGGGGGGGAAAATCTTGTTTGTAAACTAGACAAAGCGTTATATGGCCTTCACCAAAGTGGTCGGCTCTGGTATTATGAGTTAAATAAAGTACTATTAGATTTAGGGTTTAATAAATTTAACTGGTGTAATTGTTCATATTATTTTGAAAATTATATTGTTTTATTAGTTTATGTAGATGATTTAGTTTTGTTTGGTAAAAATCAATTTCAAATAGACAAAATTCTTAATTTATTAAAATGTAAATTTGATATAAAAATTTTAGGTAAAACCAAGAAATTACTTGGTGTAGAATTTAATTATGAAAATGATTCAGTACAAATTTTTCAGGAATTATATATTAATGAAGTGTATGACAGGTTTAAGTCGTTTAACATCCCTTTCTGCTCATTACCTATTGTAAAAGGCATTAAGTATTCGAAAAAAGATTGTCCTACTAATCAAAATGAAATTGATGAAATGTCTAAATTTCCATATCGGAATATCTTAGGATGTTTATCTTTCATTGCAAACAGGACACGACCTGATATTGCCTACGCAGTTAATATATTCAGTCAATTTCAAAATTCACCGGGGTTTAATCATTGGAATGGGTTAATTAAATTACTTGGGTATGTTTCGTGTACTCGAGATTTGAAATTAAATTTGAATTGTTTTAATCCATGTTTAACTGCTTTCTCTGACGCTGATTTCGCGATGAATAGAGATGACTTCGTATCAATGGGGGGACAAATTTTATTTTTGGATAATAGCCCTATTTCTTGGAAAACCTTTAAGCAAAAAAGTGTTTGCCTTTCAACCATGGAAAGTGAATTTGTATCCATGTGTGACGGGGTTAAAGAATTAATGTGGTTTGATAATATATTACGAGATTGTATTGATTTTAAATTAATTGCTATTTCATATGAACCACCAATACTTTTTGCTGATAACCAAGCAGCTATTAATTTTACGAGGTCTCCTATAGAGAATAATAAATCCAAACATATTAATGTAAAATTATTTTTCATCCGTGAATGGCTATTTGAGGAACGGTTTGATTTAAAATATGTAAATACTAAAAATAACTTTGCCGATCCCTTCACAAAGCCCCTTACTAAAGGTGATATGTCTAAATTTGTAAATAAAGTATTTATTAAGTAAATGTATATAGAGTAAATTTAAATTTTTTTGAACGTATAATATATATTTAAAATTTTTTGAAATTGAAAAATGTTTTTTAGAGGGATATGTATGCATTTTCTTGGTGGGTTTTTCCTACGTTTTCCATTGTGTAGTGATGTATAGTTTAGTTTAACTTTTGTATGAGAGAAATTCGTAGCGCTACGTGTAATTGGTTATGTGTATGTTATGTAAATGTTTCATATATTTGTGAATATCATCGTTTTCTTATTTTGACAATGGGGAATGGGGGAAAAAAAGGTTTCCTTAAAATGCTGTGCATATTTGCTCTGTATTAATATCTTGTTCTTTCTTTTAGTAGATATGTATAGAATATTGATAGTGCTACTTTTTTTTGATTGTGAGTTGGACTTGTGGACTCTTGATCTTATAACTGACAAGCCTTCTAGCTTTGTGCGAAGTATATTCTGTAGAAGACATATGTGAATCTCTCAAGTCACTAAATATTCAAGGAATTTTTTTTATTTCTTTTCTAATAAAGTTTATATTGTAATTGCTGACGTTTGTGTTTGTCGAATCAACACGGTGGGGGGGCCTTGTTGTAGAATTTATACCCTTTCCGTGTTGATTCTCAAATTTAAATTTAAATTCATTCACTACTTAAATATAATTTAAATTCACTTTATAACCTTTAAAGTTTAAGTTATTAATTAAATGAATTATAGCGTTTAGTGCTATTTTCTCTTTTGATGCTGCCATTTGAGTTAAAGATATATTAAAATTAAAAAGCTTAGTGATAATTACTTTTAGTTAAAAATTATATTCCTTATTGATATATTTATGTTTAAGTCTTTTGAAATAACTTTAATTACTTACCTCATATTTAAAAGCATATTTTATTAAAATTAACTTAAAGAAAAATATGTTTAAATCCTTTTACGGATTGTTCATTTCGCTACTTAGCGAGGAGATGTAATATTTTTTCAACTGCAGAGTCTCTTTGCTAAGCCCATAGATGGCGGCTGACTCGCAGCGTCGTGTTGCTATAGTTATGGGAGGCGTTCCTATTCTACAGCATCTAGTAGATGTTACTTTGAATCCGTTTCGTGACTATAAAAAGGAGGTAGGAAATATGTAATCAGTCTCTTAAGCTCTGAAGCTCTTAATCTTTTAAGCTTTTATGTTTTTTCAGTTTAGCTCAAAGTCATGAGCTGGTATTTCGATATAATTATAAACTGTTTAGTTTTATTATGATTGTAAATTACGTTTTTGTGACTTGTTCGTTTAGTGAAAAGTAGCTTTCTATTTGAACTCAGTATGGCAGTATTTTTAAGGGTATTTAACCTCTCGTCAGCAACCTTTCTAAAATTGTTTCAGCTGATTTAATGTTATTCATCATTTTGTTTCAACTTTAATAAACTGTGTTAATTGAACTTTTGTCTTCAATGAATGCCACATATATTTATCTTCTTTATAGCTTTTAGAGCTGAGCAACTATCATTTCACTGCACTGCTAACTCTGCTAACTTGATATATGTGGAAATTGTTTTTTTCACAATAAGAAATCATTTCTGATTGGGTAAAAACGCACACTGGATTCCCACTGCCTTCGGCAGCGCAGACCCATGCGCGCTGCGCGCACATATTCCTTCTCAAATAAAATTTTTACTCTTAAGAAAAGAAAATTAAAAAATCATTTCTCATCGGTTAAAAAGTTGGACCGGGCGCAGTCCCGTGTGCGCTGCGCGCGCACAAGTTAGGGGATACGCGCGCGGTGCACACCTATTTCTTCCTCACACTTTCAGCCTCGCCTAATTAACCTACATATACCAATTTTGTACGGTTTAACTCAATTAGCTGGGATGCAAAAGAAAACCTAATCAGGACACCTCAAAACGTGTAAATGTGGTGAAAACTTTCGATAATATAAAAGAATTTTAAAATATCTTTCGAATGATGTATTAAAATATTTTAATCATAATTAGAAATTGAAATATTGAAATTTTAAAATATTACAGCGCCATCTGGCGATTGAAATTTCTGTAATCTACTGTTCGATTCCAATTCAACAAAGCTTTCTAATGATGTATTATTTATGAAATTATTTTAATTAGTAGCTGAGATACAAAAGAAAACTGATTCAGGAGACATCAAAAAGTGTAAATCTGATGAAAACTTTCGATAATTTAAAAGAACTTTAAAATATCTTTCGAATGATGTATTAAAAATAATTTAATCATGAATAGAAATTGAAATTTTGAAATTTTAAAATATTACAGAGCCATCTCTTCACTAAGAATGGAATTTCTTCAAATTTTCTGTCATTTAAACCTGCTTAGTAGTAAGCCCAGCGCTTTGACCGACGGAAGTGACGTCATAGGAGGGGGGAGGGGGGGGGAGGAAACCGGAAGTGACGTAACGGTTGCTTGATCGTGACAGATGACGGGGATAGAGTTTCTTTTTATCCGTTGGCAACCTGGACTTCTTGTCAAGACATGTGACGGAGGGGTGACGGGGAGGGGAGAGTTTTCTTAAAGGGACAACACAGTGAATGGTTGGTTGGTTGCTTGATCGTGAAAGATGACGGGGGTAGAATTTCGTTTTATCCGTTGGCAACCTGTCAAGACATGTGACGGAGGGTAGAGTTTTCTTAAAGGGACAACACAGAATCCTGTCAGAACATGAAAGAGAATGACGTCATCAACCGAAAAGAGGACAATGTAGTATATTTTTAATTAATTTTTAATGAGTAGTTCATTAATCAATTTTAATAAGTAAATTTTATTATTTTATTGATTATTAATTAATTATTTAACTGACTATTTTAATTCGCTAGATTTTTTACAAAACGATATTACCCTGTACGGGATTCGAACCCACCATCTATGGCATGCGAGACCAACGCGCTACCGACTAAGCTACGATGACGTTCCCTCGAATTTCCTTTTTTATGTTTTTCCCCTTTTAGGAGGTAGGGGTCGGAAGACGTTTCCCCCACCTGCGCCCAAGGGGATCCAGCCAATAACAAGAGAGCACTGTGACATCATTCGTGTTTTTATCCAATCCTGATGCGTTTGCTGAGACGATAAGACAGTAAATCTGGGTATAAAATCCTAGACATCACGAAATATCATCACATTTTAGTCTCGCTTCATTCCTGCCGTTCAATTCGCTCTCTCTTCACTACGTAATCATGGAAGACGGTCTAAATCTTTTGATCCACGAAAATGTATTTGCTTCTTCAGAAGAAATTTTTGAAAGACTAGAAAAAGAAATTGTTTATTTACCTGAGGATCAATGCCACATACGTATTCGAAATAAATCTTATCCTATTTCGCGGAAGATTGCTGCTTTTGGAGACCCTGATTTATCTTATACTTTTTCAGGACTGACACTAATCAGCCAGCCTTGGCCTCCTTTGCTTCTTGAAATAAAAAGTCTTATTGAAACCATGATGGGTGTCAATTTTAATTTCGTGTTGATAAATCGGTACGAGGATGGAAATGCCTGTATTGGTCAGCATAAAGATGATGAAGCCGACATAGAGGAAAACCACCCTATCTGTTCCCTAAGCTTTGGAGAAACACGTACTATGATTTTTAAAAGACCCAATTACCAGGATAAAAAAGTGGAATTAAAGTCAAACTTGCTTTTGGTTATGAATCCCCCAACAAATAAATTCTGGAGCCATGGAATTCCAAAGGAGAAGAAACACACTGGTGTGCGTGTTAATCTAACTTTCCGTATGATGAAAACACCTGGACATAACAAGCGGAAACATGTTCAAACAGAAGAAAGATGCAAGAAAATAAAAGAAGACCGAACTAAAGTAAGTTTTCTCTCTTTTAAAAAACATTTTCCCTTTGAATAAAGTAGTATACTCTTTCTTTTAATACTAAAAATCTTGATTACTTATTAATGATTTCTTTTTATTTCTTTTTTCAGGAACAGATGTTTGTAGAAAATGTGGAAGAAGAATGGACTGATTCTTTGGATATGAAGTACCTAGGTGGAGAAAATTTCCTTGCAGTCAATCATTATATGGGAAAAACTCGAGTGCACATCAGGAGATATGTTAAAGGAGAAAACGGCGAGTTACATGCAACGAAAGACGGAGTTTCTTTATCACCCAAAGTATGGTATTCTTTGTGTAGGAAAGTAAATGCTATTTTAAATCATAAGTCATCGGATAAGGTATTTATTATAGACAGAGATTTATGCATTTCGAAACAAATGAAGAATAATCAAGAATTTTTTGTTTTCCAAAGATTATTTCAAAGAAAAAATTTAAGCATGCAGTTTTTATCTGAATATGTTGTGCTTAGCGATGCTGAGTTAGGAAAACTTTGTGACAACAAGTGTTTAATAACAGATCGCGTGAAACAAGCGCTGATCGCTTACACTTTATCCTATTGCATTGGAAAAGAACTCGATAATCCAAATTTACAGTTGAAACCCGTGGAGAACCCTGATGCATTTTTAGAACTTCTTGTTTCACTTCAAAACGGTCTTGCTGCAGCTATTACAATAAAAATTACAGAACTTATAAATTGTTGTGGCTGTCGAGATTCGTATGAAGTCAGTTTTATGCATGACTGTTTGACGAAAAGTCGATCTGAAAAATGGTCAGAATATTTTCACCAAGCATTGTTCTCGATAAATTGGGATGATGTAGCCAGAGATATAGTTCATAAAAATTTAAATATTGATTTCCAAGCAGTATTAGGAGTAGAAGAATTTTTCCCTTCTTTAGATGTAGAAAAATTATATGAAACTATTGAAAAAATGTATGTTGGTGAAGAAAAGGAAGAAGAACTTATTTTTAACAAATTATTGTTTTCTTGTAATTGATTCTTTATTATGTACATTTTAATGTAAATAAATGTTGATTATTATAGAATTTCTTGTGTGTGTGTGACTTTTTTCATGTTTATCACTTAGAAAATATTTAAGGTTTTCTGAATATATAAATACTGGGTTATACGTTTTGTTTGAATCATTATGAATATAAGTGTTCGGCTAGATCACAACTACTGCTGTAATGGAAGCAGTATTGAATCAGATGTATCGGGATCCAGAACATCCGGCCAGTTTCGGTGGTGTCAATGCTTTACAGCGTGCTTTAAAAGGTCGCGTAAAAACCAAAGACATCAAGAAATGGCTTCAAACGAAAGATTCATATACTTTGCACAAGCCTTTGAGACACAGGTTCCAAAGAAATCGTGTTATTGTAGGAGGCATCAACGAGCAGTTTCACTCTGATTTAGTGGACATGCAATCCTTAGCTAATTATAACGATGGTTATAAATATTTACTAACTTGCATTGATATTTTATCAAAGTATGCTTGGGCGATACCTTTGAAAAATAAAAGGTCTATGACTATTAAACAAGCTTTTGAAAAAATATTTGCAGAAAGGTTACCCGAACGACTTCAAACAGACTCGGGTAAAGAATTTACGAACTATCTTGTACAAGATTACTTTAAAAAGAAGAAAATTCATTTTTTCACTACACATAATGCAACCAAGGCTTCGGTGGTTGAACGTTTTAATCGCACTTTGAAAACTAAGATGTGGAAATATTTTACTGAAATGAACACAAGAAGATACATCGACGTCATCGATAAATTAGTACACAGTTATAATCATACTTGGCATCGTAGTATACAAACAGAGCCTGCATCGGTGACGTTAGAAAACCAACAGAAAATTTGGCATACGCTATATGATCAGCAAACATTGGTTCCAAAACCTAACCTTACAGATTTAAAAGTTGGAGATACTGTTCGCATCAGTCGAGAAAAAATGTTGTTTGAAAAAGGATATGAACAAAACTGGACAAGAGAAATATTTACAATTTGTAAAATTTTACCTCGTGTACCTGTTGTCTATCAATTGAAAGATTTGGCAGGAGAAATTATAAAAGGAAGTTTTTACAAGCAAGAGTTACAAAAAATTTCGGATTCTGGATTTTATCCAGTGGAAAAAGTTTTGAAAAAAAGAAAACGTCATGGAAAAGTTGAATACTTCGTAAAGTTTCAGGGTTATCCTCAAAAATTCAATACATGGGTCAGCGATGTCAAAATGATATAAATAGAGCATTTGTGTAACTTAACTTTCATTTTAAAAACGATGTCTTTCTACGTCACACTGATCAGTGACAGCTCTTTGAGCTTTTTCCCGCAAAATAAAATATCACAATTTACGACGCAGCTGCCTAGTCCAATCAATTTAAATGGCGAATGGGAAATGGCTTTAGTCGATTTCATTTATCCCCATACTTGGTATAACGTTCGAAATGATAATAATTTATTTGGTTTTGATTTGGGTGATGGAATACTCGAAGGTAGAAGAGTCCCCCCAGGTTGTTATGAAACGATACCAGATCTTATTCGAGGTATGACAATAGAATCCCATAAAAATAAGATTGAATTTCAGTATCACCCAGTAACGAAACGAGTAACTATCAAAACGGATGGAAAATCAAAAGTAATCCTCCACGAAGGTATAGCCGAACTATTGGGATTCGAACCAGGAAAATATTCAGGATTTCAACAAAGTCCGTTTGTTGCCGATCCAAAGTGCTCTTTTCCAGTGATATATGTATACTGTGATCTAACAGAACCCCAAATCGTAGGTGATGTACAAGCTCCTTTGCTAAAAATCGTCACGGTAGATGGAAACGACGGCAAAATTGTAAATGCTCATTATCCAAGACCTTTTTACTTACCTGTTATTCGGCAACATTTCCAAACAATACACATTGATATAAGACTTCATTCTGGGGCTTTAGTACCTTTTGAAAGAGGCAAAGTATTTGTCACTTTACATTTTCGTTTACGGCAAATTATATAAAAAGGACCTTTCTTTTCAAATAACTCTCATTTTCAATTTTGTTGACGTGAAAGAAGGATCAATAAAAATGTTGGTGCCTTATACGTGTTGTACGAAAAAATTTGAAGATTATTATGCCGGGCAAACAGGACAAGGTTTGCCTTATTATCAGGGAACCGTTTTGCAGAGAGGACATGGGATAGGTGGATTTTTTGCTAAACTATTCCGAAGCGCAATGCCCTTTTTAATAAGTGGTGCCAAAACAGTCGGAAAAGAAGCTTTACGAACTGGCACTATGGTAGCAAATGATGTATTGTCAGGCGAAAGTTTAAAATCTTCTCTCAAAACGCGAACGAAAGAAACCGGAAAAAAACTAGCCAGAAAAGCTGTTCAAAAAGCGGATGAGATGATCGGTCACGGAAAGCTTAAAAGGAAACGCAAACCTTCCAAACGTTTCATTTCATCGAAAGCACGGAAAGTGCAAGGACGTGATATTTTTGATTAGACATACTCTATAAAATGGCTTTTCTTTTAAAAGATTCTCCAGAATGCGCTAAATCAGAACTAGAACTATTTTCTTTACCACCCACTCAAACAGTTATTGAAAGAGGCCAATGGGTTGAGTTTCATCCTCTTGCCAATGCATCGGATGGCGGTCCTGTAGAATTTAATGTGTCTGGAAGCGGTGAAGAGTATCTTGATTTGTCGCAAACTCAGCTGTATATCAAAGTAAAAATTTTGAAAAATGATGGCAAGCCTATAACAGATAAGTGTAAAGTCGGCCCTGTGAACCTTTTCTTACATTCTATGTTTTCCCAAGTAGACATCAGCCTAAATGAAAGACTTGTTTCATCCAGTAATAATACGTATCCCTATAGAGCTATGACAGAAACATTACTAAATCATGGATATGATGTGAAAACCTCTCAACTTTCCTCAGAATTATTTTACAAAGACACTGCTGGCCGTATGAATGTTTTTGACACGGCAGATCCTAACCCTAATGAAGGTTTTAATAAACGTGCTGAACTGTTTAAACTAAGTGCTTCAGTTGATATGATGGGTCGTTTGCACTTGGATATGTTTCACCAAGAGAGACTACTACTTAACATGGTCGACGTGAAAATTAAACTTATTCGTAGCAAACCAGAATTTTGCTTGTTAGGGGGTGAAGGGGAATTCAAAGTATTCCTTGATCATGCCTCTTTATTTGTTCGAAAAATAAGGGTTAGCCCAGGTGTTGTTTTGGGACATGCGAAAAGCCTAGAAAAAACGACAGCCAAGTATCCTATTGATAGAGTTCTTTGCAAAACTTATTCCATTCCTGCTGGAAATATGAGTTTTATTCAGGATAACATTTTTATTGGTCAAATGCCGAATCGTATTGTAATTGCCTGTGTAGACAACGATGCATTTAACGGCAACTATAAAAAGTCCCCCTTTGAATTTCAGCATTACAATATGAACTTCATAGGTGTCTATGTAGATGGTCAACCTGTTCCTCATAATCCCATTCAGCCTAATTTTGAAAATGGTTTATTTATCCGTGCTTATCAAAATTTATTTGTGAATGCCGACAACAAAGGACTGTATTTATCTAGGTCAGAATTTTCAAAAGGATATTCTTTATTTCGTTTTGATTTGACACCTGACTTATGTGATGGTTCTCATCTTAACCTTATTCGTCACAGCAATCTAAGATTGAAACTTAAATTTAGTTCTCCTCTAATACAAACAATCTCTCTGATCGTGTATGCTGAATTTGAAAATTTAATTGAAATCAACAAAGCTCGAAATATTTTGTATGATTTTGGAAACTGATGAATTCATCTCAAATTCATACAGTTTTATCTCGCGATCCTGTTTCTGCTAGGCATTTTGTAGGTGTTTTTCCTTCTGACAAAATACCTGTCATTCGAAAATTCCCTTGTGCATTTGTACTCAATACTGATAAACATGAAGAAAAGGGATCCCATTGGCTGGCTGTTTACATTCAAGACCAAAAGACTATTGATTTTTTCGACTCTTACGGATTACCTCCCGAAACCTATGGAGAAGACATAACAAGATTTGTAAAGAAGTATTCTCAAATTCAATGGAACAAGACAACGCTTCAAAGTTTAACGTCCAATGTCTGTGGACAATATTGTATTTTTTTTGTAATAAAACGATGTCAAGGACTCTGTATGAAATCTATTGTAAATGTACTGTCTAGAAAGAAGAATGATTTTCGAATGTTTCAGTTTGTCAAAAAAAGATATGGTGTAAATATGATTTTCAAAAAATAAAAATTATTTTTTTAATAAATGTGTTTGTATTTTCTTTAATGTGTTTTATTAATATTTTCCTACTTAAAAAAAAAAAAATGCATGTTTTATTTTGACGGAAAGAGTATAAAAGTAGGATCATTTTGAAAAATTTGTCATTTAAAAAATGGAACTTCTCAAGTTAGAACACCCATCTACTTGCCTTATTTCTGGCCCCACGCAGTCTGGAAAAACATTTCTAGTTAAAAAGTTGATTGATTGTAAGATTTTTAATCCCATGCCAACGAATATTATTTATTGTTACGGTAAATACCAACCTCTTTTTAATTCAATGAAAGATGTGAATTTTGAAGAAGGACTACCGTCTAATCTTAACTCACTTCGAAATGCTTTAATTGTCATAGACGATTTAATGTCAGAATTAGCGAATGATTTTCGCTTAAGTAATCTTTTTACGAAAGGCAGTCATCACCAAAATTTATCTGTTATATTTTTAACTCAAAATATTTTTGTTCAGGGTAAAGAAATGCGAAATGTTAATCTAAATTCTCAATATATTTTCTTATTTAGAAATCCTAGGGATAAAACTCAAATTAATATCTTAGCTCGCCAAATGTATCCAGGTAAAGTTCGAGCTTTCCAAGAAATTTTTTACGATGCTACATCACCTGAATTTGGTTATTTGCTTATTGATTTGCGCCCAAGGGCAGATGATCGTTTGCGCCTGCGCACAGGAATATTTTCGGGTGATAAACATTACGTGTATGAACCTCGATACATCATTTCTATTCAGTGCATCCTTCAGTGAACATGTCTTCAGCTGTAGTAGAATTTGAGGGCTTTCAGATAAATTCGCAAGATTTTGTTGTCAAAGAATTGGCCTTTTATGCCGTGGACTTTAATTATCATGCCCGCTGGAGCTTTCTCCCTCCTTATCCATGGGAACAATTAACCCTCAAAAAAAGAAAATCTTTTGCATGGCTAACTCGTTATTGTCATGGTTTACGCTGGGAGAGTGGAGAATTACCTTATTCAGCTTTAGAAGTTATACTTTCATCTTTGTTTATTTCCCATAAAAAGATTTTTACCAAAGGATTAGAAAAAACAAAATTTTTAGAGAAAATGTCTAAACGAAAAATTTTTAATCTCAATGATTTTGATTGTCCCAAAATAGTCTCACTAGAGGAAGCAGATGTGAAATGCCCCAGTCATAAATCGTTTTTTAAACACTGCGCACTGGCGAAAGCATTTGCTTTCGGCGTATTTATAAAGGAGAATATAAGCTTCCCACAAATCATTTGTATTCAGGATGTCGACGCTGGAACATCTCAGATTGTTAAGCAAGACGAAACAGAAAGCAGCCTTTCTTAGAAAGTGTCCTAACAGTATCATAAAAGGTGTGTGTGA
This sequence comes from Salticus scenicus, assembly GCA_963930645.1. Lineage (NCBI taxonomy): Eukaryota > Metazoa > Arthropoda > Arachnida > Araneae > Salticidae > Salticus > Salticus scenicus. The sequence continues at coordinate 30,269,889 of OZ005651.1, read as the reverse complement.
ATGCGCCTTAAACCTATTAAAGAGTAACGTACCTGTCACCAAACGTCAGAAAAACAAATTAACCCATTATAAAAAAACTTTGCGTCGTCTAGGAGATAGAAAAGTCCCATTATTTAAGAAAAGGCGACTCCTTGTTCAAAAAGGAGAAGGTTTTCTTTCTATTCTCATTCCCGCTGCCGTGTCTGTACTGAGTACATTGATAAATGGAATTCGCTCGTAAATTCAGACTAATTCCAATGGATAGAGATCAAGAATTTGCCGAAGAATATTTGAGTGATTTAGACATACAGATTCAAAAAATTTTGAAAAGAAAATTAGAAGAAGATGAAAAAGCAAAGCTATACATACAGATTTTACAGAAGTTTGTGTCATTCCCAGATGTGAATACTGTGAAACGTTCCGAAGTTCCAGTCACGGAAAATCCTCCTGAAAACAATCTTGTTACAGAAAGTGAAATTTTGAACACCGTTCCTGTCAAACATAAAAAAACTGCTTCGAAAATTATAGAATTTTTAAGACAGCATGAAATATTTTGGAATGAAAATAAAGAAGTTAAAGCGGACAATAATGTTATCCCTGATTCTGATATTGTTCAACTAATCAATTTCCTATTAAGAAACAGAATAAAAAAACCAGATGCCTTTGAAGAATTTAATGAAAAATTGAAGATTTGTGATTTTCCACGAGAGTTTATCAAAAATAAATATTTAACTGTTATGAAATCCTCTCCGAAGAGAAAACGTACACCGTATGTGAAAACTATGTATGCAAAACCTGGAAGAAAAAAATTGACTTCATCAAAATGGCTAAACTTGTAAAAAAATGATTTTTTAATAAATTTCTTTCTTGCTTGAATTTTTTCAGTTGTTGTTTTATTTCTTTTCATTTAACATTTTTAATTTTTCAAAAGAAAAAAAAAGACAAACTCAGTTACAAAAAATAAATATGATTTATTGTTAATAATAAATTTACAAATTTTCTCGTTACATTTTTTGTTGTTTTATTATACATATTTTTTTCTTTCTTCATGTTCCTTTAATACCCGTAAGGTAGGGTGGTCAAATCGTGCTGAATGACACGTTTGTCATAGACCACCCTGTAAAGTTTCCTTTGTTCTCTGTTAATGACCTTTCTGCGTTTTGGATCCCGGGTGATTTTTGCTGGGTCTGTAATTGGGATCGTTTGAGTTTCACTCATTTCCGTAATTAACTTCCGAATAGATTCGAAATTTAAATATTGGGAATTCTTAAAGTTCAAGGTGAACCCCCTTACCTTGCAACAAGTTTTACCACTTTTTGTTTCAAAACCATAGTTTTTAGGGCCACCTAAAGAAGAAAAGAAATGAATTTAATAAAGTAAAAAATAAGTTTCAAATGAGAACAGAAACATAAATAAATAAAGAGAGAAATTTAAAACACTTACCAGATACAAACACGGATATCACATCACCATCCAGTTCATCGGTGAATTCACCGAGAAAGTTGCCGAGGGGCGGATCGTTTGTACCATCACTGGCATAAACGATCGAATCTGTATCGTGATACAGAACACTGCGGCCAAGTTTGTCCATTTCGCTGTACAGCTTGAGACGAGCCCAAGCTGTAGTGAAAGCCGCTAAAAAGATGTTTGTAGCGGTGTCCTGCCCGATAAATTCCTCGTCAGCTTTCCATTGGATGGCTGCCACCTCTGGTGTAGGGAGAAAAACATCTTTGATCTGAAAAAGAGGAAATTAAAATTAAAACATGAAATGGAATAAAATAAATAATTATCGATGTATAAAATAAAAAAGGTACTTACGTTTTTAGTAGGATCAGCCATCATTTTGTTGAAATTCGGGACAGTGTTGACAAACGTCAGCCGATCCTTATTAATGTTCATCCCCCATCTGTAATGAAAAAAGAAATAAAGTTATAAAAATGTATAAAAAAATATAACTGTAAATAAAACGAAAAATTTTTAATTATACTTACCGTCCCCAAAAACTATTTAGCGCTAATTTGGCTACTTGTCTGCGCCCAGGGTTTTTGCTGATGCATGCCGGGTCTAATTTAACACCTTCGCGTTCCTCGTACTGGCGAATGTAGTGGGCTTTCTGTTCCTCAGTCAGGCAGTCTGAAGGCCAACCACTGCTCTCCTGCTTGATCTTCAAAAAACAATCGATGAATGATTTAAACAGAGAGTCTGATGTTTGTTCGAAATGGTAGACCTCGTAGATCTGAAATAAAAATTATAAAAACTATTAGATGAGCATTCAAATAAAATCATACATTTACAAAACAACGAGATTATGTTTAGTACTTACTTGTGTGACTCGATATCCTTTCTTCTTCGCCAGCTTCAGCTCCTCGCTTACCCATGTTCCGACAATAGCACGTTCATCATCGGTATGGGAGCAAGGACTTTGCTGCAAGGTTTCAGCGCAGGTCCGGCATAGGGGAAACATCAGCTTCTTTTGGCATCGGTATGGCAGCACGGGTAAATAGAGCCCTCGTGGTGGGAGTACTTTGCAGTGGACCAATCCGAAATATTGGTCGATATTACCGAAACCTTCTGTTATAATGGTGGGATGACCAACGGGGTAAAGGCAATATTTGTTTACCTAACAATGAAATAAAAGTGTTAAAAAAAATACATATCACATGCAGAGAACATTTTTAAGGTGAGAAAATAATTTAAAAAATTAAAAACAAAACAAACAACAGACTTACCCATGTGTATAACGACGTAAAATCAACATATTTCACGTCGCCTTCGTGAAACAATTTTACTGCGTTGGTTCGTCCCCCAAAAAATGCATCCCTTGGATTTAAACGGTCCTTCAAGTCGTGTGTTTTCAAGAAAGATTTTAGTTCCGGGGACTCCTTCTTCATTTCTCTAAAAGTATGCTCCCACATCTCGACTACCTGATATCCCTGGTCGCGTAATTTCTGGACATTCTCCTCCGTCTGTTGTCTTAATGCTGCCATGGTCACGTTTTTTAAAGGATGGGTCACGTCTGAATTGTAACACGTGCAACAGCCGTGAAAGAAACAACCCTAAAAATAAATATTTTCATTTATTAAAATAGTATTTAAAAAATATATATAAATAAAATGATTCATTAATCACAGAATAATTTTTACCTGATATTGGTAGACGGTCTTGGTTTCTTCACAGAATCCATCTACCGATATTCCTCTGATTTTTCGCTCTCCCGTTCCATTGAGAGCGTGCTGGATATGCAACCCTTGTGTTGAGGCTACAAAATCCAACCATCGAATTGAATCAGGGCTGAAATTGGTTTTGTTGATGTAACCGTGCACGGGAACCATAGCAATCGTATCGGGCTGTATGTGGTTGCTTCGGTATGTTGCCATGCAAACAGATGCAATCGTCACATACCTAAAACATAAAAAAGAAGTTAAATATTTATAAATTAAATCTTTTCATAGAGATATTTTAAAAGAATACAAAAAAATACTTTACCGAAACGGATCCACGTTGGCGATTTCCATAAACTGTGTTCGAAACTCGAGACAACAACGCCGAAGAATATCCACGTCCGAACTGAAAAATTGAAAAAAAAGAAAAAAACATATTAGTTTAAAAATATTTTTTTTTGTTTGTTTTGTTTTATTTATTTATTTATTTTTAAAAATAGAGAATTCTTAAGCACCTACCTGCAATAAGAATACATTTCCTTTTGAAAATCAAACATTTCCCCCTTTTGTTTTTCTTCTGCATGCCAGGACAGGAATGCACTGCGAGCTGCAGTTGACATCGTGTCAGGACTATAGTATTGGGTATCTGGAAGGGGTCCAACATAGTGTTGATTCTCACGGGTGTTGAAGAGATGAGGGAAATATCCCTTCCGTAATTCGGAGAAACCAAAACAACCGGGCAGTTTTGACAGGGCCATTGGGAGAAAATTTAACGAATCGATGATTCGAACGTCGACAGATTTCAAATGAATAGACATCAATTTGCTCCCGCACGGAATTACTTCTGGTGTTGTACCTTGTTTGATTAACCATTCCATGATGAACTGCCCGTCGAATCTGAAAAAAGAACAAAATACTTTTAATGGATAAAGATAAGAAAAAATCAGAAATAAACACAGAGAGAAAATTTACTTACCCCTTCATATTATGGGCGATTGCTGTGTAGCCCTTGTGTCGAGGAGTAAACAACCATGTACAGAAATCTGCACAGGCTGTATATCCTTTGAATACCTCCTCCCGGCCATCAGTATACTGCGCCACGGCAAAATTAACTTCGTGTGTTCCCGAAGATTGGTCCGTTTCAAAATCAAAAAAGATCAATTTTTCACTGGGATTCTTCGGGGCCACTTGCCGCAAGTAACACTGGTGCTCCGCCAATACAACAAAGCGGTCACAAGAAGGGCATTTGGCTGTTCCACAGCGGTGCATGTCTTTGGGACAATCTCTTCTACGAATTACTTTGCAACACGTTCGACACTGATAAATCTGTGAAAGAAAGAAAAAAACATGAATGCATACATTTACACATACATTATTTATATATATTTTTTAAACTAAGACTATTCATTTACCTGATCACAGAGGGAGAATTCCTGATTCTCTGTTAGGGCTTTATGGGCTGCAAAGCAATCACTCGATTGACAGAGACGATCACAGTCCAGGCATCGTTGAGGTTCGCCCGGTCGACAGTCTGTTCTCATGCACACGTAACATGCTTCGGCACATCGGTGTTCATATTGTTTCTCATAAGGCACATCGCACCGTTCACAATAAAAATTACTACCGAAGAAGGCTTTCAATGACTTCACGACGTCGTAATGTCCATCGTGAAGCCACAAATTGATTCTCTGGGGTCTATCCACACCTTTGTATGAAACCTACAAAAAAATAAAAAATAAATAAATAAAAATAAAAATAAAATCAGCAAATGTCAATAAAGAAAAAATAATTTTAATATGCACATTTAGTAAAACTTACTCGATTGCGATTATCTGACGACAATATGGCAATCTGAATGTTGAGATGCTCTTCGAACTGAGCGACTTCCCGAAACGTGCAAGGACCTAGGGGAACTTGGGCTGCAGCATGCAGAGCTCGGGCACGTTTCATCAGAGCGGGACGGTCACGTCGTTCCATGGCTTTAATTGCCTTGCGGTCATTCTCTAAATGGGCTTTCGCAAACACGATGGCCTTTGCACAGCAGAGTCCTTCTTCATCCTCGGGAATACTCAGAATAGATTTCTTTTGCAGGCGATCGACGGAAATATTTGAAATTCTTCGTCTTCCAGCCCCGATAGGTCTGTGAACTGTCATGACATCCACCGAAAAACCCTCATCCAGTTGGATTTTATTTTTCGACTGCAGGACCTTTTTCAACGGTGAGCTCAGAGACGGAAATGAGTTTCGTGGATATTGGCTTATCCAATCCCTCCGCCCAAATACAAAGTCGTATCAGGTCTGTGGATTCCAAATTTTCCGTGGAACGGCGAATCAAACTCGAAAATAATTGATGCACGGAGTCTATCACAGCAATCATGGGTACACCCCGCACGTGAGCAGGAAGCTTGTCCGGATCAACACGGGCTTCATAGCGGATTTCTTCCGCTTGGTATTTGTTATTCCTTCGACGCAGGCGCTCGGTAATAATAATAGCATCCTCCATCTGTAAAAACAAAGAAAATATATATAATAAGCTCGATCATAAAAAAAAAGAAAAAAATCCATGTATAAAAGTAAGTACTTACGTGGGAAGTCTCTCCACCAGTCGTGTACGTTGGTCCGGCTCCAACAGGTCGAGCAGAAGTCTAGAGTAATAATAAAGAAAATTAGACACTTATAAAAAGTAAAAAAAAAAAGTTTACACTCAAGAACACAGAAATAAACTTACTTCAAATCCTGTTCCAACTCGGTAATATAGCGGCAAAGGCATGGGATTCTCCGCAAAAATTTGGGAAGCTTCATCGAAATCCATAGGATTTTCGATGAAAATTTGCGACGCTTCATCCATCAACTGAAAAAGTAAATACATCGTTAAGAATATCAATATTACAAAATATTATAATATTATAAAAATAATAACTTCGTAAAATAACTTACTTCATCATCGGAATCATTGAAGGGCATTTCAGAATCTTCAAAAAGAACCTAAAATGAAAAAAGAACATTTTATAGAACAAAATTAAATGAATCAAAATTCAGAAAAGAAAATTGCATATACGAGTTCAAAATATTAAGAAAAGAAAAAAAAATTCCATGATTAAAAAAAACTTTCAGAAAACATTAGTGTTAAGTTAAAAAAGAAAAAAAAATCTTGAAAATAATTTAAAAACTGGAAAATGAAACTTGAAATATTTTTAATTAGATTTTTCTCAAAACACTCAATAAATAATAAATAAAAATAAATAAAATTTGCAAAAAAGAAAGTGGATTTTTAGTATTGTTTAAAAATAAAAATCAGAAAGGAAAAATATATTTAATGATAACAAAAAATTAGAAAAAAAAAATATTTACCTGATTTTCGCCTGAACCAACAGTATGAGTATTGAATGAGCGTTTCATTTTTTCTGAAGAAAGAAGGTAATCCTAGGAATAGAAGTAAAAGAGCAAGCAAAGAATTTTCTTGGACTAGGTTAAACAAGAAAGTGAACGCGATAGCTCAGGAGGGTCCTTAAATATCCAGCGTAAGGAACGTGACATCAGTTATGTACCTTCTTATTGGCTGGATCCCCTTGGACGAGTCCACTTGGGCGCAGGTGGGGACACGTCTTCCCACCCCCTATCTCCTAAGAGGGGAAAATATAAAAAAAGGAAGTTCGAGAGAACGTCATCGTAGCTTAATCGGTAGCGCGTTGGTCTTGCATGCCATAGATGGTGGGTTCGAACCTCCTACAGGGCAATATTGTTTTGTAAAAAAATCTAGCGAATTAAAATAGTCAGTTAAATAATTAATTAATAATCAATAAAATTAATAAAATTTACTTATTAAAATTGATTAATGAACTACTCATTAAAAATTAATTAAAAATATTCTACATTGTCCTCTTTTCGGTTGATGACGTCATTCTCTTTCATGTTCTGACAGGATTCTGTGTTGTCCCTTTAAGAAAACTCTACCCTCCGTCACATGTCTTGACAGGTTGCCAACGGATAAAAAGAAATTCTACCCCCGTCATCTTTCACGATCAAGCAACCAACCAACCATTCACTGTGTTGTCCCTTTAAGAAAACTCTCCCCTCCCCGTCACCCCTCCGTCACATGTCTTGACAAGAAGTCCAGGTTGCCAACGGATAAAAAGAAACTCTATCCCCGTCATCTGTCACGATCAAGCAACCGTTACGTCACTTCCGGTTTCCTCCCCCCTCCCCCTCCTATGACGTCACTTCCGTCGGTCAAAGCGCTGGGCTTACTACTCTGCTTTGTTTAATAGTTCCTGCATTGTAGTTAAAGAAATTGTGCTGCTAAACACTTTTTCTCAATCTCTTTTACGTTCTAAATGTAATATAAGCAGATTTTATAAGAAACTAGCGAGCTTCGCCCGCTAGCGGGTCAGTATTTTCAAATGAATCACTATAATTGATGAATCACTAAGGGTAACTTTTAGTCTTAAGAAAAGAAATTAAAAAAAAAAAAAATCATTTATGATTGGGTAAAAAGTCGGCCCGGGTTCCCACTGCCTTGGGCAACGCAGTCCCGTGCGCGGTGCGCGCGCACAACTTAAGGGATACACGCGCTGCGCGCGCGTATTCCTTCCCTGATCCTACTTGCCCCCTAAAAAAAAATCATTTCTCATCGAGTAAAAACTCGCACCGGGTCCCCACTGCCTTAGGCAGCGCAGACCCATGCGCGCTGCGCGCGCGAGGGTGAAGATATACGTAAGCTGCGCGCACATATTCCTTCTCAAATCAAATTTTTATTCTTAAGAAAAGAAAATTAAAAAAATCATTTCTCATCGGGTACAAAGTCGGACCGGGTCCCCACTGCTTTCGGCATCGACGTCCCGTGCGCGCTGCGCGCGCCCAAGTTAAGGTATGTTAGTAATTAGCCCCTTTATTAATCTCATCATCCAAGATCTGTTTAAATCTTTATCTCTACATTTACTTAATAAAAATAAAATAAATCTTTTTTAATAGTAAAATACAAAATAAAAACATATTCCTTACATTTTAGAATTAGTTCCATTAATGTAAATTAACTCAGTGTTTATTTTTTTAATCACGTTGTTTGTTTACCTTCGGCTGTATTGCTCATTCCGGTCCTTCACTCATAACAGCCAGCAGTAAAAGAGTTGGTTCTCTAATTCACTGTAGGATTTGCGGTCGCTGATTTGCCGATTCTGCCGTTCTAGTAACTTACCGAATTTTCGAGAATTCATCTGTAAACAGTTGAACGCCGTATGCAAATCTGATGCAGAATCATCTGGAACTTTCACTTTCAGTATGAATGTTAATTAGGTAAAAGTAGATATAAATAGACAGCTATGAAGTTTGAGAGGCGGGAGGTTTTTCTTATTTTGATTTTTCTTGATGTTTCGTTATTCGCATTAGATTTAATGGGGGATTGAGTACCTGTTGGCCTAACGTGATAGTTTAGTATAGGTTAAGTTTATTTTTCTTCATTTTAGTGAAGTAAAAGATGTAAACAGGTAAAAGAACTTTTATGAAGAACTTATTGACTTTTATTTAAAAGAACTTTCTCTTACAGCTCAGATAGAATATGAACTTTTACTATCGGGTCATGAAGCCATTTAGCTATTTAAATATAATTTAACCATTTAAATATTTAAAATATCGTTTTGACGATTTTGACATTATTGTCATATTTTTGAATGTCTTTATCGTTTGCAATTAAGATGTAAAAGTAAAGTAATTAATGAAACTTTTTTTTGTTGTGAGATAAACTATTACTTTATTATACACTGTTATATTTTTTATTTTACATATGTTTTATTAAACTTTAATAAACTTATTTGGTTAATTAAAAACTTTGTGATTATTTGTCTTCATGCATTTATTTTAAATTAAATTGAAACTCTGCATGCTCATAAACTTTAAAACTTTCAGCCACGCTTCACTGCAAATATTCTGCACTCTGCTAAAATAAATTTGTAACAGAGTGTTTGTGGATATCAAATCCTTCATATCCAACACATATTTGGTTATGGGCGGAAGTTTTGCTAATGTAACTTTTCGCAGAGTTTTTTTTTTTTTTTTTTTTTTTTTTTTTTTAAATCGCGGAGTTTAAATTTTTGTTGTAGTGTAAAAGCATGAAGTATTTCAACACCCCCTCATTGACTTTAAGAAAGTTTTAGAAGGGGGGGGGCATCGTTTTACTATAAAAAACGTCATTTTTCTTAAAATTTTTCTACATTATACAGTAAAAGCTAACTAAACTGTAAAAATTGAAATTTTTTTTTATAAATAAAAGATAATTATTTAGTTGGTTAATAAAAAAAATGGCTTCATATACAATCCCGAAATTGGAGGCGGATAATTATGACCAGTGGAGTCAGGATATAAGATATATTTTAATGGTCAGCGTATAATATTGTTAAAGAATGTTATGTATACACCTAAACTTAGACGTAATCTAATTTCAGGACCTCGTTTAGATGTAGATGGTGCAAAATTTTATGGTGGGAGAGGCTTGGTAAAAGTTGTAGATAATGATGATAAATTACTTTTTAAGGCAACCCTCAGAGATGGTTTTTATTATGTGCCGCCTAAAATTTTAAGTAATAAAAAGAAAAAGGTAGCATTTGCGGTACCAACTAAAGTTAGTAATCAAACTGAGTTATGGCATAGAAGGTTTAGCCATATAAATATACCCACTTTGGTACATACAAGTAAAAATGAACATGTGAGGGGTATGCCAATTTTTAAAAGTAATGTTTATAAGTGTGAGTCATGCAGAATAAATAAGTTTAAAAGAGTTTCATTTAAACCAATTAATCGAATTAGGTCAAAGGGTGTTTTAAATCTTTTATATGCCGATGTATGGGGACCACAGCAAGAAAGAGGTAGAATGGGAGAACGATACTACTTGTCCATTACCGATGACTACTCACGTAAATGTGCAGTTTATCCGATGATAGAGAAAACGGAAGTTTTCGAAATTGTTAAAAATCACATAACTAGAGTAGAAACTTTCTTGACCGTAGGGTAAAAGCATTTCGGTCAGATAATGGAAAGGAATTTGTAAATAGTACAATGCAGGCATATTTTACTGAAAAGGGTATCCAACACGAGCTTACCAATGTGTACACTCCCGAACAAAATGGTCCATGTGAACGGTTTAATCAGACTGTGGTTAGTAGTGCTCGAATAGTTTTAAATGAGTCAGGACTACCAGCTAGTTTGTGGTCCGAGGCCGTATTGTATAGTACTTATACATGGAATCGAGTTTGCCATAGTAAGTTAGGAAAGACCCCATTTGAGCTGTTCGGAGGTACAAAACCTTCTGTAAAACATCTTAAACCGTTTGGTGTAGTAGCATATATTGAAATACCAAGGCAGCATCGAGGAAATCTTGATAAAAGGGCTCGGAAAGGAAATATGGTAGGTTATGCCTTTAAGACCAAAGGTTACCGTATTTCGATACCTGAAAATAATAGTATAGTTGAAGCTATTAATGTTGCTTTTGATGAAGATGTATATTATAAAGACGCAGTTAATGGAGCAGTGCTGGAGCAAAGTAGTAGCATAGCCTCCTTAACTAGATGCTTAGTCTTAGATCTGATAACGTATCGGATTCCACAAGTTTGAGCAAATATGGAGGTAGGGAAATCGTTGAGAATGTCTTTGAACCCTCCGAAACCTCTTCTGAATCCTCAGACAGTGGTGATGAAATGTTTCAGTCGTCATCTGATGAGAGTGACGGTGATAGCAGTTCAGGTCTTAGACATGTAACATGTGTTAGAAAACCAGTTTTAAGAAGAGATGGCTCACGAACTGATATATACTATTATGAGGAAGGTAAAACCGAAAGGTTAAGGTCATTAAAAGATGTAAGAAATTATTGTAATAAACACCAAATATACTTTGACCCTAAGTTATTTAGTTTTAAAGGTTCTAATTCATACAGAGGTTTGGTAACAGGGGGGAAAAAGGTTACTAAAGATAGTGATAGTGATGATGATATTAGGACTGTATCTTCTAGCCTAGGTGAATCTAGTTGACTATAGTCCTTGTGATATCAATAGGCTTGTGAAGGAACGAGGAACAGTTTCCCCAATTCTCCGTTGCTATGGATACGGGAGGCGTGACCACCCATTCACTTTTTTCCCCACTACGCTTGCGTTTGTTTAAGTAGTTTGAAGCAAGGGGGAAATGTTGACAAGATGATTAAATAAATAGGTTTTTGATTTATTTTTATTTCAATATAAAGTTGCTTCTAATTCCGTCTTGTGAAACAATATTATTGTCAAATTTTCATATGTATATTTTTTAAGGTTTCTGTCAGACACCTGCAGCAGTAAAAAAAAAAAAAAAAAAAAAAAAAAAACAGAGTAATTAAAATAATATAACAGCTTTTTTTTTTTTTTTCAAATTTTAAAGAAAAATGGGCACATATAGCTCCTAGAAAAAAGTCAGTTATAAAAGATTTAAACTTTTATCATACTGACTATTTCAGGATGATCCATAAGTATTTAAATCTAAAATATTTAAATGAAATATCCAGGTGAACATTATATATATATATATATATATATATATATATATATATATACATATTCTTTTCGCGAGATAATACATACAGTCGGCTGCAAAATTATTCGAGCACTAGCAATAATCCTTGCCAAAAAAAAGTACACTTAATACAGCTTTGTTAAATAAATCCTTGTCGAGTCATGTTCTTAATCAGTCTAAGAACATGATTCGACAAGGATTTACTTCGTAAAACAGTCTTAAGTGTACTTTTTAAATATAGGAATTATTGGCTAGTGCTCGAATAATTTTGCAGCCGACTGTAAGCAACGATTTATTTTTATTAAATCTATAATGTTCATTGGTTTCACACTGGAACCAAACTTTTAATATTTTTTCTGCAACAATATTTTAATTAATTTTTCTTTCTTGTTTTAATAGATTTTTAAACTTTTAATAATTCTCTGTTTGGTATATAGCAGTATCGGTATATACTCTGAAATTTAACAAATTATTTTTTAGAGGAAGCCATATGTAGAAGTCACTTTAAGTTTCTTAGTAAGTTGAGTGCACATTTGCTCCTCTGATGATGCACTCGTGCCCAGTGCTGCCAGATTGAGGGAATTTTTTATTTAACTCCCACCACTAAATTTTATTTGAAACGGTTTGGTAATTATTTCGAAACATTTTTCACAGAAATCGTCTATGTAATTAGATAACTGTTACAAGTAAAATTTAACGGCGGCTGTTGAATAAAAATTTCCCTCAAATCTGGCAGCACTGTTCGTGCCTAGTCTTTTTCACCTGATGAAAGAGCAATGCTATTATTTTGATTTAAAACAACTGTTGCAAGTTTTTGCAATTTATAGCGTTTAGTTACAATTAGTTATTAATTAAATTAATTATAATTTCAGTTGAATGAGATTAGCATACAGATATTTCAAATTAAAATTTTCTCAAAAATTAAAAAGATTTTTTTTTTTTATATATATATTTATGATCAGTTATGTGTGTAATAGACATTTTGAAAAATTAGTTTAGCAGTTTTCAAAAGGAAATTTTCAATGAACTTTAAAAGGTTAACCCCCCCCCCCAAAAAAAAAAAAATAAATAAATAAATAAAATAAAATAAAATAAAATAAATAAATAAATAAAATAAAAAAAATAAAAAATAAATAATAAAAATAAATAAAAATAAAAAAATATATAAAAATATCCCAAACCTTTTTTTTTTCTTTACTGGTCCCCTTTGCCAGATGACTGGTCAAGTTCTTTTTGAGATATTTAACAAAACGTCTGAAATCGAAATTATTCGCTCATTTATAGAACGAAAGAGTATTTTCTCTCTGTATAAAATCACAAGTTAAATGCTACTCTCTTGTAACACACTTATATTTTGGATTTATAACCATCTGATTCTTTATTATTAATATTATTATTTCACAAAATTTACTATTATTATTTCACAAACTGTGAGTTTGTTATTACATATTTGAAATCTATATATATTTGGAAGTTTAAATATGAAACACATTTTTGTAACAAAGTTTTTTTTACAACTCTTTATTTATCGAAGAAACTTAAAAGTCCATTAGAATAAAAAGCGTATTGAATCCGATTTATGGAAGGATTTTATAACGATCGGAAGTATTCCCTTTACTTTAATTTCATCCGATGGCACTAAGACACAAAGCATATGATGCCCTATTTTTATTTTATTGTTTTTAGGAGGGGGTACGAAAATGTTTTATAGTATTTTGACGCAGTTTGTTTTTTACTAACATTTTCTATAATCTTCAATTTTGTTATAATTTAATGACTAAAATGCTGTCAGAATCCGATATACATATATTTACGATTTTTCTATATATAAATTAAAACATAGCTATTGTATTAAATCATACAGAATAATTGTATCAAATGAGTCAAAACTACGTTTTTTGAAATAATCTTAATGAAACTTAACCATTGGAGTAATGTAATTCAATTTTGTAGCTATGTGAAATTAATTTAGGTATTTGCCAAAATAATATTTTTAAGAAGTTATAAACATTATAAATCATCGTTTTAGATTGTTTTCTAACATCAGCTTATTTCCTAAAATAAATGAAAAGTCACAGGAAAAGGTAAAAATAACAAGCACGACGAGCGTTGTAAAATTTAACCACAGCTAGAACTACCTCAACGAAGTGCAAAAAAAAAAAAAAAATTCCATCAGTCGGTCACATGATCCGCTCCCATAGTTACGGTGCTCTGCGGGAAAGAAACTCATCGGCCTATTTCTTTTACAAGGAGTGTAGATAAAGTAACCATCCCTAAGACACATAAACAAGCAGTAAAATCATATCAAAGAGATGAATGGCGTAAAGCCATGCAAAAAGAAATAGATATAATGTATGAGAGGGGAGTATGGCGTTTAGTAGATATGCCACCAAACGTAACACCTATTGGATGTCGCTGGGTGTATACTATTAAACGTAATGAAAAGGGGAAAATCGTACGTTTCAAAGCACGTTTAGTAGCTCAAGGCTTTAAACAGGTCAAGGGTGAGTCATATGATATGACATTTAGCCCAGTTGTAAACTTTAGTGTCTTACGGTTTTTCTTTTCTATTTTAGTATCATTTAATGGTTGGTCACATACACAGTGCGACATTACTGGTGCTTATCTATATGCCCCTCTAGATGAAAATGTTTATATGTCACAACCATTAAGTTTGATAATTGCAGAACAGGAAAGTAAATTTTGTACATTAGAAAAGGCTCTACAAGGTCTACATCAATCGGGTAGGCAGTGGTTTTTCGAAATGCATCAGGTTTTACTTAATATACGTTTTAAGAAATTTGAATGGTGCAATTGTGCCTATACATATAGAAATGATATAGTTTTAGCTTTATATATAGATGATTTTGTGATCTTTGGCAGAAATCAGAAAGTAATAGATAATGTATTAGACCTGCTTAAAGATAAGTTTGATGTTAAAATTATGGGTAGAACTAAAAAGTTATTAGGTGTAAAATTTGAGGAGGCAGATATTGAAGAATCTCAAGAAGAGAATTTCATACATCAACAAGCGTACATTGAAGAAGTGTATGAAAGGTTTAGTAAATTTAAATTGCCAATTACCTCCTTACCCTACCCATAAGTAAAGGTTCTGTATATTCTAAAAGTACATGTCCAAAAACTGATGCTGAAATTTCTGAAATGTCTCGTTTACCATACAGGAACATATTAGGTTGTTTATCGTTTATATCTAATCGTACCAGACCTGACATAGCTTATGCGGTGAATGTGTTAAACCAATTTCAATCTAATCCTGTTATGACCCACTGGGATGGTCTGTTAAAGTTACTAGGATATGTGATCCATACTAAACACTTAAAATTAAATTTAACATGCAAAAAGATTCAATTAATAGCCTATTCAGATGCAGATTTCGCTGCCAATCGTGATGATCGAGCCTCACTCGGTGGTCAGTTAGTTTTGATAGGAAATTCTCCCATCAGTTGGCAAACGTTTAAAGAACGTAGTGTAAGCCTATCAACGATGGAAGCGGAATTCATCGCTATGACTGAAGCAGCCCGAAAATTAACTTGGTTCGATAATATTTTAAATGAATGTTATAATCGTAAAATTATTTCTGGCAGTAAAACTCAACCTATTTTATATATAGATAATATAATAATATGGCCACTATTGACTTTGTAAAATCCCCAATCGAAAATCACCGTTCTAATAATATAGATGTTAAATTATTTTTTGTGAGTAATCTGGTTTATGAAAATAAATTTAGCTTACAATTTGTACGAAGTAAATCAAATTTAGCCGATGCCTTTACCAAGCCACTTACCAAAAATGACCTAAACAAATTTATAAGTAATATTTTTGTGAACTAAGTAGTTTTGCATATAATTTATTTGTATATTATATAATTGATTAATTGAAGTACATTGTTTTATAAAAGAACTGAAATTTGATATAATTAATGTATTGTTTGATATGGACTCTCTTTTTGTTTTAAAATGCACACTTGTATATAGCTACTTTGATATGCAATTTAATGTTGAAAAAAAAAAGGGTTTACTTGTCATTAAGTTAAGCATTTAATTTTCCTGTCAGAGTACGATTAACAGCCACTACTGAGTCATTCTCAGCTAATAAGAGCAGCCCTATAAAGTGTCTCGCAAGGGTGTCCATTGTAAATGCCAGATGATTTTCATGAGATAGTGCCCACTGGAGGTTTGTTGTCATACTAGGGCATATCGCAGGCATGTTAATAATTTTTTTAAGTCAGTGAGTCCTCGTTTTATTTAGTTTTTATTGGAACTGCCACTAGATCCCGCTTAACTTATGACACTGTATTTATAGTTGTTTAATTGTAAAAGAAATGTTAAAATATATTGATATAGTTTAAGTTTTATAGAAACAATGATGTATGAATATGTATGTATATAATTTGATATTATTTTCTGTTATAAATTCTTGTTTTTGAGAGTGAATGGTTAGTATGAAATGGGGCCCCACACATAAAAGATGGTGGATGAATGATTTGTGAACGTGTTATCCTGCATTGTTGTTTCTACAGTTGATAAGTATTCTCATATGTAATGTGCATTCAAAGTAGAGTTAAATGAACTGTTATATGATAAATAAGGTATATCAATTTAGTGATTATTTATATTAATTGTATAGTGTGCAAATATAATGTGATTATTTAAATGTTTGTAAAATTGATGTTATTTATTTATAATGAATTTCTGTGGTTATATACAGGTTATATATTATGTACAAAGGAAAATAGGCAGTTCGAAAACTGAACTTTAATATATTTTTGATTGTTTTGTGATCATGATCTGATAGTGAAGAAAAAAAATGAGCAGTATTTTTGTAAAAGTTGTAAAATATTTTCTAATTTAAAAGTAACAAATTAACTTAACTGTAAGTTGTAGAAACATAATCTTTAGATATATTTAGTAGTTTAACTCAAGGGAATTGAGTTAGTGGTGTTTTTCCTTTGTGCAATACGCACTTTGTCTGTAGGACGTTGGATGATGTGAGGGGGGGGGGGTTGTTAGTAATTAGCCCTTTTATTAATCTCATCCTCCAAGATCTGTTTAAATATTTATCTCTACATATACTTAATAAAAAAAAAAAAAAAATCTTTATTAATAGTAAAATAGAAAATAAAAACGTATATCTTACCTTTTAGAATTAGTTCCATTAATGTAAATTAACTCAATGTTTATTTTTTTAATCAGGTTGTTTGTTTACCTTCGGCTGTATTGCTCATTCCGGTCCTTCACTCATTCCGGCCAGCAGTAAAAGAGTTGGTTCTCTAATTCACTGTAGGATTTGCGATCGATGATTTGCCGATTCTGCCGTTCTCGTAACTTACCGAATTTTCGTGAATTCATCTGTAAACAGTTGAACGCCGTATGGAAATCTGAGGCAGAATCATCTAGAAGTTTCACTTTCAGTATGAATGTTAATTAGGTAAAAGTAGATATAAATAGACAGCTATGAAGTTTGAGAGGCGGGAGGTTTTTCTTATTTTGATTTTTCTTGATGTTTCGTTCTTCGCGTTAGGTTTAATGGGGGATTGAGTACCTGTTGGCCTAACGTGATAGTTTAGTATAGGTTAAGTTTATTTTTCTTCATTTTAGTGAAGTGAAAGATGTAAACAGGTAAAAGAACTTTTATGAAGAACTTATTGACTTTTATTTAAAAGACCTTTCTCTTACTGCTCAGATAGAATAAGAACTTTTACTATCGAGTCATGAAGCCATTTAGCTATTTAAATATAATTTTACCATTTAAATATTTAAAATATCATTTTGACGATTTCGACATTATTGTCATATTTTTGAATGTCTTTATCGTTTGCAATTAAGATGTAAAAGTTAAGTAATTAATGAAACTTTTTTTTGTTGTGAGATAAGCTATTACTTTATTATACACTGTTATATTTTTTATTTTATATATGTTTTATTAAACTTTAATAAACTTATTTGGTTAATTAAAAACTTTGTGATTATTTGACTTCATGCATTTATTTTAAATTAAATTGAAACTCTGCATGCTCATAAACTTTAAAACTTTCAGCCACGCTTCACTGCAAATATTCTGCACTCTGCTAAAATAAATTTGTAATACAGTGATTGTGGATATGAAATCCTTCATATCCAACAAGATATACACGCTCTGCGCGCGCCTACTCCTTCCCTGACCTTTCGTGCCCCCTAAAAAATATATCATTTCTCATCGGGTAAAAACCCATACCGGGTCCCCACTTCCTTCGGAAGCGCAGAACTGTTGTGAAAAAATCAATTATCACATATGTTAAATTAGCAGAGTTAGCAGTGAAATATACGATAGTTGCTCAGATCTAATAAACTATAAAAATGATAAATATGTGTGGCATTCATTGAAGACAAATAAGTTTAACAAAACTGTTTATGAAACTTGAAACAAAATGATGAGTAACATTAAATAAGTAGAAACAATAGTTGAATAGATACTTTGCTGACGAAATGTTAAAGACCTTAAAAAATCTGCCATGTAGATTAATAGACTTTAAATAGAAAACGACGTTTACTTTGTGACATAACTAGATACACTAAACGTATCGTCGAAAATATCAAGTCACGAAAACGTAATTTACAGTCATTATAAAACTAAACACTTTATAACTAAATTAAAATACCAGCTCATGACTTTGAGCTAAACTGAAAAAACATAAGAGGCTAAGAGGCTAAGAGCTTAAGAGAACGATTTCATATTCCTTACCTCCTTTTGTAGAAGCGAACGGATTCTAGCGACAGCTAATCGATGATGTACACTCGGCAACGCCTACCATAACTAAAGCAACATGACGCTACGAGTCTGCCGCCATCTATGGGCTAAGCAAAAAGACTCTGCAGTTGAAAAATACAACATCTCCGTGTTAGGTAGCGATAAAACTATGAACAATCCATGAAAGGATTTAAACATATTTTCTTTAAGTTAATTTTAACAAAATATGCTTTTAAATATGAGGTAAATAAATTAAAGTTATTTCAAATGACTTAAACAAAATTATATTAATAAGAAATATAACTTTTAATCATTAGGCTTTTGTTTTTAACTTTAATATATCTTTAACTCAATGGCAATATCAGTTATAAAATAAATCATTTAAATTATATTTAAGTAGTAAATGAATTTAAACTTAAATTTGAGAATCAACACGGAAAGGGAACAAATTTTACAACAAGGCCCCCCCCACCGTGTTGATTCGACAAGCACAAACGTCAGCAATTACAATATAAACTTTATTAGGAAAAAGAAATATAAATAAAATTTTCTTGGATATTTAGTGACTTGACGACAGACATAATTTTATCCACATATCTTCTACAGAATATACTTCACACAAAACTGGAAGGTTTGTCATTCTTGTAAATCATAAGTCCAATAGTCCAAATCACAATTTCAAAAACAAGTAGCATTATCAATATACTATACACATCTACTAAGAAAAAAGAACAAGATATTAATACAGAGCAAATATGCACAGCATTTCAAGGAAACCTTTCTTTCCCCCATTCCCCATTGTCAAATAAAAAAAAGATGATATTCACAAGTATATGAAACATTTATATAACATACACATAACCAATTACATGTGGCGCCACGAATTTCTCTCATACAAAAAGTTAAACTAAACTATACACAATGGAAAACGCAGGAAAACCCACCAAAAAATGCATACATATCCCTCTAAAAAACATTTTTTCAATTTCAAAAAAAAAATTTAAATATATATTATACGTTCAAAAAAATTTTAAATTTACTCTATATACATTTACTTAATAAATACCTTATTTACAAATTTAGACATATCACTTTTAGTAAGGGGCTTTGTGAAGGGATCGGCAAAGCTATCTTTAGTATTTACATATTTTAAATCAAACCGTTCCTCAAATAACCATTCACGGATGAAAAATAACTTTACATTTATATGTTTAGATTTGTTATTTTCTATAAGAGATCTCGTAAAGTTAATAGCCGCTTGGTTATCAGCAAAAAGTATTGGTGGTTCATATGAAATAGAAATTAATTTAAAATCAATACAATCTCGTAATATATTATCAAACCACATTAATTCTTTAACCCCATCACACATGGATACAAATTCGCTTTCCATGGTTGAAAGGCAAACACTTTTTTGCTTAAAAGTTTTCCAAGAAATAGGGCTATTATCCAAAAAAAAAATTGTCCCCCCATTGATACGAAGTCATCCCTATTCATCGCGAAATCAGCGTCAGAGAAAGCAGTTAAACATGGATTAAAACAATTTAAATTTAATTTTAAATCTCGAGTACACGAAACATACCCAAGTAATTTAATTAAACCATTCCAATGATTAAACCCCTGTGAATTTTGAAATTGACTAAATATATTAACTGCGTAGGCAATATCAGGTCGTGTCCTGTTTGCAATGAAAGATAAACATCCTAAGATATTCCGATATGGAAATCTAGACATTTCATCAATTTCATTTTGATTAGTAGGACAATCTTTTTTCGAATACTTAATGCCTTTTACAATAGGTAACGAACAAAAAGGAATATTAAACGACTTAAACCTGTCATACACTTCATTAATATATAATTCCTGAAAAATTTGTACTGAATCATTTTCATAATTAAATTCTACACCAAGTAATTTCTTGGTTTTACCTAAAATTTTTATATCAAATTAAAATTTTAATAAATTAAGAATTTTATCTATTTGAAATTGATTTTTACCAAACAAAACTAAATCATCTACATAAACTAATAAAACAACATAATTTTCAAAATAATATGAACAATTACACCAGTTAAATTTATTAAACCCCAAATCTAATAGTACTTTATTTAACTCATAATACCAGAGCCGACCACTCTGATGAAGGCCGTATAACGCTCTGTCTAGTTTACAAACGAGATTTTCCCCTCCCTTTACAACATATCCTTTTGGCTGAGACATATAAATTTCTTCTTTTAAAGGTGCATAAAGATAAGCACATTTTATATCGCATTGAACGTTATGCCATTTATAACATGAGACCAATAATGAAAAAAGAAACGTATTACTGAGAAATTAACGACGGGTGAAAACGTCTCGTCATAAGTATCCCTCTTTATCTGATGAAAGCCCTGGGCCACGAGCCTCGCTTTAAAATAGGCAACGTTTCCTAGCTCATCTCTTTTAACAGCGTATACCCATCTATTTCACAAAACTTTTTTCCCCTCCGGTAAATTAACCAGATGCCAAACTTTACGTGTTTTCATATTATTTATCTCATCATCCATGGCATTTTTCCATTCAACACATTCTGAAGATTTAACGGCCTGATTATATGTTTTAGGTACAGGGATAACTAGTCATGATTTTTTATGAGTTAAACTTGAAGTTGGGTTATTCGAGTTTTGCTGATCAACTACCCCCTCGAACATATTACTACTAGAGAAATCAAAAAAATTAGAGTCAAAAATTAGATTATTTTTATCACAATATTGTTTGACATCGTTCATCGATCTCAATCTAGTTTTAGTGTTGTCCGGGTAATAGAAGATGTCAACTCTGTCACTCATTTTTCTGGGTACGGGTTTCCTATTCCAAGTAATTGAAGAAAGAGGTTTAAAAGAAGATTTATCTACAGGAGTTTCATCAACGGACTCGTCACTAAAATCATCGGGCTCACTTCTGAATACAATGTCAACAGGATCGGAAGCTTGACAATCAACTGGACTTTCCGGAAGTAAGTCCAATTCCTCCAGTGAGGTGCCCATCACCGCTCCACTGCATTTACTAAATAGCTGATCAGAGAACGTTACGTTTATAGTTTCAACTATTTTATCCTCATCCTCCAACCAAATTTTATATCCCTTAGTCCTTAGTGAATAACCTATCAGTACTCCCTTTTTAGCCTTAGGTTCAAGCTTGTGGTTTCTATGTTGTTTTGGGATCCCTACATACGAAATTAACCCAAACGGCTTAAGGTGTCTTACGGATGGTTTAAACCCAGCATATAACTCAAAAGGAGTCTTAGTTTGTCCCCTGTGGATTAAACGGTTCCAAGTGTACGCGAAATACAACATTGCATCGGGCCAAAAAGAAAAAGGTAAACCACTATCCGTGATAATAGCTCTAACACAATTTAAAGAAGTTTGATTAAACCGCTCACTTAACCCATTTTGCTCAGGTGTGAACGTGTTAGTTAACTCATGAACAACTCCATTTTTACTACAAAATGATTTGAAGTTGTCATTTACAAATTCGGAACCATTATCCGTACGAATAGCTTTTAATTTTTTATATAAACTACGTTCTGCCCGTGCAATGTGTCTCTCGAATACACCAAAAACCTGAGACTTATCCTTTAAAGGATAAACAGCAACCCTTTTAGAAAATCCATCAATTATGGACAAAAAAAACCTTTCCCCATTTCTACCAGTTACTTTAATTGGGCCCCAAACGTCCATAAATACTTTCTCTAACGGTGACCTAACGCCATGAACATCGGATGATTTAGAAGACACACGGGTTTTGTTTACTAATCCTACAAGGTTCACAAAAAAATTTCTTAAACTTAAGTTTAGGAAGACCCCTCACCCCGTTCTTCTTGCTAGTATTTACAATAGTATCAGGACTTACATGCCCAAAACGAGCATGCCAATACCCAATTTCATTAACTTTTGCAAGAGAAGCTGAAGGATTTTCTGGGTGCCCCCCCATTCAATTTACTCCCCTTTTTAACTTTAGAAACATTAGGATATAAGTAGTAAACACCGTCTTTAATTTTAGCAGTAAAAATATGTCTTTTATCTTTACCGAATACCGACACTCGACCCTTACCGCCATTGTATGTGGCACCGTTCACATCTAATTTAGGACCTGATATTAAATTTTTCCGTAACTTTGGGGAATATAAAACATCTTTTAAATATAATACATTTTTACCAAAATTTAACTTGACAGTTCCTTTAGCAGTAATAGGAAAACTAATACCATCGATCGTGACAAAAAGCTCCTCTCCCTCAACAGAAGTATAATGCTCAAAAAGATCTAAATTTCTTAGAAAATGCTTTGAAGCAGCGGTATCAAAAATAAAGCTGTCATCATCACTTAAATTACTAAAATTAGCTTGAGCTATGTAGGAGGAAGGGGGAGATTTGCATTTGTCACGACCGTTGGAGTTATACTTTAAATTTCTAGGTTTAAATTTAACATTAGTATTCAAAAAGCAGTTTTTCTTTAAATGACCAATACGGCCACACTTACAACAAGTTAAAGGATTTTTACCTTTATGTTGAACGTTCTGTATCTGAATACTGTTATTGGCATCTTTCTTCATATCACCTTCTCGAAGCTGTAGACGTGATTCTTCCGCTGTTAACTCGGACACGATACTCTGGAACTTGAACTGGTCATTCTTCCAACGCAACAAATATTGCACTGCAGATTCAAACTTGGATGGTAAGTGTTGCAAGAGCTGGAAACAGCAATACACATCCTCCATAGCATGGCCAATTTCACGCAGCTTGTCCAGTATTCTTGATAACCTTCTTACAAAAGAATTCACTGTTTCATTCTCAGACATTTTACAATTAATGAACTCTGTAAACAGTCCCATATGATGAGCTCTTGAGTCTGATATAAAGGTCTTCTTCAATGTCTCCCAAGCATCAATAGCACAATCACAATTTTCAATAATGCTTCTCACTTCAGGCGATGTATTAAGATAAATTGTAGATAATGCAACTCGACTACGTGATTTAAAATCTTCCACTTCTTTTGAAGTTATTCCAGCCTCAGCATCTTCAACAGGCAGTTTTTCTTTCTTACATATTATATTCCAGCAGTTTCTTTCAATTAAAATAAATTTAATGTCCTTGACCCACGTAATATAATTATTCATCCGTAATTTATCAATAGTGGGATTTAAACTGACTGCCATTTCAGTTTCTTATCTTCAAACAACTAGAATGCCATAAATACTATTATCAAATTTTAAATGCTATGAGCTGACAACGAGCCAAATTGCCCATAACCACTTGTTGTGAAAAAAATCAATTATCACATATGTTAAATTAGCAGAGTTAGCAGTGAAATATACAATAGTTGCTCAGCTCTAATAAACTATAAAAATGATAAATATGTGTGGCAAATTGAAGACAAATAAGTTTAACAAAACTGTTTATGAAACTTGAAACAAAATGATGAGTAACATTAAATAAGTAGAAACAATAGTTGAATAGATACTTTGCTGACGAAAGGTTAAAGACCTTTAAAATACTGCCATGTAGATTAATAGATTTTAAATAGAAAATGACGTTTACTTTGTGACATAACTAGATACACTAAACGTATCGTCGAAAATATCAAGTAACGAAAACGTAATTTACAATCATTATAAAACTAAACACTTTATAACTAAATTAAAATACCAGCTCATGACTTTGAGCTAAACTGAAAAAACATAAGAGGCTAAGAGCTTAAGAGCTTAAGAGAACGATTTCATATTCCTTACCTCCTTTTATAGAAGCGAACGGATTCCAGTGACAGCTACTCGATGATGTACACTCGGCAACTCCTACCATAACTATAGCAACATGACGCTACGAGTCTGCCGCCATCTATGGGCTAAGCAAAAAGACTCTGCAGTTGAAAAATACAACATCTCCGTGTTAGGTAGCGATAAAACAATGAACAATCCGTGAAAGGATTTAAACATATTTTCTTTAAGTTAATTTTAACAAAATATGCTTTTAAATATGAGGTAAGTAAATTAAAGTTATTTCAAATGACTTAAACAAAATTATATTAATAAGAAATATAATTTTTAATCATTAGGCTTTTGTTTTTAATTTTAATATATCTTTAACTCAATGGCAGTATCAATTATAAAATAAATCGTTTAAATTGTATTTAAGTAGTAAACTAATTTAAATTTAAATTTGAGAATCAACACGGAAAAGGAACAAATTTTACAACAAGGCCCCCCACCGTGTTGATTCGAATTCGACAAGCACAAACGTCAGCAATTACAATATAAACTTTATTAGGAAAAAAATAAATAAAAATAAAATTTCCTTGGATATTTAGTGACTTGACGACAGATATAATTTTATTCACATGTCTTCTACAGAATATACTTCACACAAAACTGGAAGGTTTGTCATTCTTGTAAATCATATGTCCAATAGTCCAAATCACAATTTCAAAAACAAATAGCATTATCAATATACTATACACATCTACTAAAAAAAAAAGAACAAGCTATTAATACAGAGCAAATATGCACAGCATTTCAAGGAAACCTTTCTTTCCCCCATTCCCCATTGTCAAATAAAAAAAACGATGATATTCACAAATATATGAAACATTTATATAACATACACATAACCAATTACTGGCGCCACGAATTTCTCTCATATAAAAAGTTAAACTAAACTATACACAATGGAAAACGCATAAAAACCCACCGAAAAATGCATACATATCCCTCTAAAAAACATTTTTTCAATTTCAAAAAAAAAAATTTAAATATATATTATACGTTCAAAAAAATTTTAAATTTACTCTATATACATTTACTTAATAAATACCTTATTTACAAATTTAGACATATCACTTTTAGTAAGGGGCTTTGTGAAGGGATCGGCAAAGTTATCTTTAGTATTTACATATTTTAATCAAACCGTTCCTCAAATAACCATTCACGGATGAAAAATAACTTTACATTAATATGTTTAGATTTGTTATTTTCTATAGGAGATCTCGTAAAATTAATAGCCGCTTGCAGCAAAAAGTATTGGTGGTTCATATGAAATAGAAATTAATTTAAAATCAATACAATCTCGTAATGTAGTATGAAACCACATTAATTCTTTAACCCCATCACACATGGATACAAATTCGCTTTCCATAGTTGAAAGACAAACACTTTTTTGCTTAAAAGTTTTCCAAGAAATAGGGCTATTATCCAAAAATAAAATTTGTCTCCCCATTGATACGAAGTCATCTCTATTCATCGCGAAATCAGCGTCAGAGAAAGCAGTTAAACACGGGTTGTCATGGTCACGCAACGGACGGCTGCATGATTTGATTACGGAATTCATTTTAGAATGAAGTTCGCCATTTTCAATGATTTAATGCCTAAAATAAAAAAAATTATAACTCATTCAGTTTTTGAAAATCTCTCTCAATCTTTTGGGAAGTAAATTGGGGAAGCGAGATCTATATACAAAAAAAAAAAAAAAAAAAGATTTATTTCTAAACGATTTTGAGTTATAAAATATTTTGTGAAAAAATCGATGTTTCGTAAAATCTAAAAATATGGATCGCTAATCCGTATTTTGTAAAAATGTTTATATGGTTCGAAAGAGGATTAAATGACCTTTCCGAATGTACCAGTTGTTAAGAAATGGAACAGTTACTCGGTCGTACAGGGCGTTTCAAAAAAGACGATCGAGAAAAAGAGAAATTTTCGACCATTTTTAAAACTTTTTTAAAAATATAAAAAATCCGTATTTTAAAAAAAGATGTACCGTAAGAATCGGTAATAAATGCTCTTTCTTTTGGTAGAGGTGTATTTCGATATCTCGAACCGTTCGAGCAAGATCGCTTTACAAAACCCACGAAATTTTCTCTCTTTGCCTTTTCTTTTCAGGTACGCGTGTCCGGAACAAAATGACAGTCGCCTCCGATTTTGAATCGTTTTTTGATTTGACATGGGTCGACGTTTTAATTTATATCTCCGCTAATTAGGGTCGCATCGCTTAGCGAATTATCGCGATGTCGAGATGAAGAAATTCTGCGTCTGTCGACGAATTTAGGTAAAAATGGCAACGGAAATAATGGCAACCGGAAAAAATCGCAACAGGAAAAAACGGCAACGGAAAAAATAGCAACCGAAAAAATGGCAACGATAAATACATAAAAAAAAGGTAACAAAATAAAGGAAAAACGAAAAAGGATAATTTGAGAATTTTTACTAGCGAATTATATGCTAAAAATATCTCGAGTAAAATATATTTCATCTTTGGTACTGATAACATTTTTCGCCGTCACATATAAATGTGTATATATATATATACGTAGTTTTATCCTTTATTAATATATTTATTCACGTATTCAATATTTGTGCGATTTTATATCAATGTTAGTTTTTTAAAATAAATAAATAAATTTAATTTAATTTAAAAAAAAATAATAATGGTTAAATTAAAAAAAATAAAGAGTTGTGGATGGGTGGAGATTGGGGGCTAATTTTACTTTTTGAGCATGGATAAACAGAAAGGCTTTCTTTGTGTAGACAATGACAGGAATTTTAGGAAGGAAATGTTTTTCCTAGAAGCGTTCTCCAGCTTTTTCTTTCATCTGGCAATGTCATTGAGTTACCCTCTGCTTTTGTATTCTCACCTCACAGTTCACAATCATAATCTATGTAGTACCCCTTCTCCTTATAACCCTACTACTATATAACTACTCTTTGAACATTGAACAGATAAGGAAGATTTTAAAAGTCCAGAATTTGTGATATTTCCTTCTTTCACATTCGGAAACCTTCTTTACAGATGTTAAAATCTTGCTTTCCTTTCTAGAAGAATCTTGTCGTTGTCGTATAAAAATATTTAAAGAAATGAACACAAAAGTATATTATACAATACCCCTCTTTGAAAGGTTTGACAAAAAATATTAAAAAGACATACAATCGAAATTTTAATATACAATTTTGATACGTGCAAATTTAGTCTAGACAAGTGAATATTTACGTAAGATTATTAAATGAAATAATAATTAAGAATAATATTTAAAAATTTTTAATGCTTTCAATGGTGGATTCAGTTTGTTATTTAATAGTAGTATTTAATGAAGTAGTATGAATTTATATATTTTTAATATACTAATTAAATTTTAATACTTATTATGGTTGTTTACCTTAAGTACAAAATCATAATAATAATAATAGTTGATGATTACATTGAAGATAACCATTAAATACAAAATATATTTTATAATCAATCATCTGAAGCACTGATTCTCTAGGAGTAGTAAATTTAGCATCACAAATTAAGTTGTTGCATTTTTATTTTCTTTTATATTCAATAGAAAGTATTGGGTAAAAATTTTCAACTTCGGTTTTCGTTGGAATTAAATGTTTTGAAAGATCCAGAAAACGATTTGACCATTTTAAGAAAATATATGTCGGTCTGGGATCCCGGAAAAAAGGTCACCGGTAAAAAAGGACACGGAAAGAAGGGCACCCGGAAAAAAAGGGCACCTTTTCATTTTGCAAATTTGCAAATAATAAATATCAAATAATGAATTTAAAGAATGACTTCCAAATTACACTTTTGGAATGTCATTTGATTTGGTACACCATTCATTTATTTTATATCTGAGAAAAGGGGAAGGGGGAGCTAGCAGCAAATTGAAAGAAAACAATTGTTTTTATACCATCTTTTTACCGATTTTAATGAAACTTTGTATATTCACGTAGAATTTGTGACTATCACAATGAGTGCATTAAATACATGAGGGCAAGAGGGGGGGGGGCGGAGATAAAAATATTCTTTTTAAAAATATCTTATTATCGATTTATGTATATATATATATATATATATATATATAAATGATAGATGTCGTAATAAAAGTTAATCTTCAAATTTAGCAATTAATAGATGCAAAACAATACCAACACACAAAAATATAGAACTGATTTTAACGTAGAGGAAAGACAGACACAACATTGCTGCGATTTAGATTAAGAACCAATAAGAGACAAAAATTACTTAAATTACTTACGCCGACATGGATAATAAAAAAAGGACCATTAAACTCAATGACAGAGAAAACAAATAAACAACCACAGAAATAACTGAATGAAAATGCTTAAAAATAGAAGTAAAATACTCTTCACGTGGCATGTACTTCATAAAGCTGTGAAAACTGCAACGATTTCGTAAAAGATATAGCAAATCATAGCAATTTATATCGCTTCAGCCCCGATCGAAGCAGCAAAACCATATAGAATGAGAAATTAAATGAAATATTAAATTAAATCAATTATTTAATAAAATCATCATGGAAACCAGAGAGAAAACTTGAAAAAAGCATAGTAGCCACATGTAAAACATTTAACAAAAACTGGAGAATAGGATGATGCCAACAAAAAATGAAATTTAAAATAAAAGCTTTGCAATCATCGATTAATCGACAAAGAAAGAACGACAGAGCATTTTTATTAACGATAAAATACACAGAGTAATTATTTATAGAGATAGTCAAAAATATTTTTAAGTTAATAAAGTTTAATCTAGATAAAAGTTAATTTAAATTTTACGCAAAACAAGAATCATAAAACCGTTGACATAAGTCAGCAGTGAGCAAGCGCCATCTAGCGTTTAGCTAGATAAACAATAAGTCAGTTAAATTATTTCAGGTTAATAAAACCAATGCGATAAGGAGTGTATTTAAGAAGTTTTAACTGCATGATTAAGAGAATAAGTGGCACCAATCAAATAATTACAGTGATGTTTAATGGATCATGTTAATGTTAAACCCAAAATAATTAAACTAATAGTTGAACTTAATTTATTAAATCTAAACTAATTAAACTTAAAGTCAAACTATTAAGAAGAATTAAATGTTAAGTTGTAAAAAAACATAATCACAAGCAATAATTCTAAAAAGCACACATGTAAGGATAAACAATACAAGGCAGACTTCAATAATAAAAGTTATTATTTTAAATGAGATGTTAAATTGGATTGAGTGTTCAAACCAAACAAGGGAAGCCACTAGTAGCCAAATGCACACAATTAAATTTAACGAAAAAAGAGTTCAAATTTCATAATATCAACCAGAAAAAATAAGAAGAATTAACTTGCAGTAATCCCATATATATTTTTTTTAATTCAACAGCAAACCCACCCAACAAACCAGCCAAACAACACCACCCAACCTCCTTAATCAAACATCTGCCCACCCATTCACCTTTTGTGTGTGTGTGTGTGTGTGTGTGTGTTATACAGAGACCCTTAATGATAAACAATTGAATAAATAAATTTCTTAGGATAACCCATTTTTTCAGCAGCATTAATTATGTAAGAGATATTTTTGTTTTTAAACCTATATGAACAAAGATTATGTATACGAAAGAGGTGATTGAGAATGATATTTTTGCAAACAGAGATATGAAGACAAGAATTAAAATGTGTAAATAAATTTATTTTGAAATAAAAATCTCGTCTTTTGTCATACAGATCAGTATAAATTTTACTACCTTCAAGTTTAAGTTTTTAATCTAAGAAACTAATACAGTTGTTGTCGAGAAGATTATGAATTAAGGTAAGGGGAGAAGGATATATATATAATCACGTACAATCAGGGACCGATTTACTCACTTGGAGGCCCAGGGCACTCATGTTCAATGGGCCCTTTACCCGATACTTTAATATTAAAAAAAAAAAAAAAAGAAAGAAAGAAAGAAGAAAAATCGCATATTTTTGATTCACGCGTCTAAAAATTCTCTCCTTTTTTCATTTTATTGGTGTGTGTCTCCGATTTAGTCAGCTTGTAAAAGTTTGGAATGCAGTATCAGTAGTATGCAGTTTTATTTGCGTTTAGCGAAATTATTGCAATTTTTTCAATGAGCTGATAGTTTCCTTGAAAGATCATACCACTGATTTATATAACAATGCAGTAATATCTCCATTCATAAACGGGGAAAAAAAAAAAAAAAAAAAAAAAAAAAAAAACGATCACTATAGCAAAATTTGAAAAATTTTCATTTTAACTATATATATTTTTTTAATGTATGATGGAATTTCTTGGAGGCCCCCTCAGTGTAAGCGCTTAGAGCACATGCTCCTAATGCCCTGCCTTAAATAAGGCACTGCGTTCAATTTGTGAAACAATAACAGTAAGTTTCAGATATACTTGGAGGATGGGGAGTTAAAGGGGGGGGGGGGGTCGAGGAAAATAAAATGATTTTTTATATCACATTTTACCGATTTTAATGATGCATTGTATAACTATCACTTACTTTTTATGACGTTCACAATGAATGTATTATATACATGGGGGGGGGAGGGCGCAGATGGAAGCAAAATATATTATTCTTTAAACTACCCCATTATCGATTTAAAAAAAAAAAAAAAAAAAAGTATATAAACGCATTGTTTAAGAAAAAATACAGTGAGTATTACATATATCTGGACTATTTACTAAGGGGGGGGGGAAGCAGAGTGAAGAAAAGGGTTGTTTTTATATCACCATGCTACTTATTTATATGAAACTTTGTACTATCAATTATTTTAAACAACACTTATTATCCATTTTTTTTTTTAATTGACATTTTGTGTAAATATCACTTACTATTAATGAAAAAGTACAGTGAAGTTACATATGTCTTGGGGGGGGGGGTGCACATAAGGAAAGAAAATGAATGTTTATATCACTGTATTTTACATTTTAATAAAATTTGTTATAAATATCACTGAATATTTAGTAAAATTCACGCTGATTGTCATGTATATTTTGGAGGCTATGGGGGAGGGTCAAAAGAGAAAAATGATTGTATAAGTATCACAATGTTACCAATTTTAACTAAAATTTCAAAAACTATCAGCTGCATTTAATGAAAAATTTCAAAGAGTGTTACATATATCTAGGAGGAAAGGGGGGGGGGAGGCTGAGGGAAAAAATATTGTTTTTAAATCCCTTTGCTTTACATTTATAGAAAACTTTGCATAAATATCTTTTATTGTTTATCAAAAATTGAAGAGAAGATGGTTACACTACCCGGCGAGAGCTAAGAGCTAATATATTTTTGTACCATATTGTTGTCGATTTAATGAAACTTTGTAGAAATATTACTTACCGTGTATAAAACATTACAGTGAGGATTAAGTATCCGTTTCTTTCTCCTCCTGAGTTTGTACGTAAAATTTCAATGTATGATTTTAAGCTGAAAAATGTTACTCAAAAATGGAATTTCTTCTTTTAATCTGTCACTTTTGCCCCCCCCCCCTTCCTCCCACGTAGAAATAAAAAACTTACGCTGTTGTTGATGTTTAGCATGAGTTTTACGAGGAGAAATTAAGAAAAGTGTCCTTTTTTGCGATCATGGAAAAAGGCCACTTTTCCTAATTATTTCTTGTAAAATACTTCTAAATACGAACGATAGTAAAACTTTTTTGTTTCTACGAGGGGAAGGGGGAGGGAGAAATAGGGCATATTAAACAAAAAAATTCTGTTTCAGAATAATCTTTTTCAAATATTTGGTATTAACATTTAATTAATGTCTAATCTGAACATTGCATTGCATTTTTGCATACTAACTTAGAAACTGAAAGATACTACGATACGTAGCCCTCCCTGAAAATTTTCAGAAACAATAAAGGACATTTATACAAAATTTCCTATGAATATGAAGCAGTGTGATATAAAAACAATCGTAATTTTTTTCTCCCCCTCCCTTGTCCCCCAGGTATAGGTAACACTCACCGTAATTTTTCATTAAATGTAAGTGATAGTTGATAAAATTTTAATTAAAATTGGTAACATTGTGATACTTATACAATCCTTTTTCCCCTCTGCCCCCATAAC
This sequence comes from Salticus scenicus, assembly GCA_963930645.1. NCBI lineage: Eukaryota > Metazoa > Arthropoda > Arachnida > Araneae > Salticidae > Salticus > Salticus scenicus. Next base: position 30,237,619 of record OZ005651.1, on the reverse strand, counting down.
CCCTAAGATATATTTAACAATCAGCGTAAATTTTCCTAAAAATTAAGTGATATTTATAATAAATTTTAGTAAAGTGCAAAGCATAATGATATAAAACATTATTTGTATCTTTCTGTCTCCAGCACCCACCCCCTCTCCCAGACATATGTAAAACTCACTGTAATTTTTGATTAACAGTGACATTTGCACAAAATGTAAAAAAAAGAAAAAGAAAGAAAGAAAAACGATAATAAGTGTTGTTTAAACAGATTTTGTTTTTCATCTGCCCCCCCCACACCCACTCGCCCCCTTTTTTAACTACAGGTAGCTTTCATTATAATTTTAATAAAAAGTAAGTGATAATCATACAAAGCTTCATACAAATAGCTAGCACAGTGATATAAAAACAACCACTTTTTTTACTCTGCCCCTTCCCCAGATCTGTATAACACTCACTGTAATTTTTCTTAAACAGTAAGTGTTATATACACAAAGATTTATTTAAATTGCTACTAGGGTAGTTTAAAAAAAAAAAAAAAAAAAAAAAAATCCATCTGCAACCCCCCCCCCCCCCCAGGTATATAATACACTCATTGTGATTTTCATAAAAAGTAAGTGGTAGTTATAGAATATATCATTAAAAACAGTAAAATGGTGATATAAAAAATCATTTTATTTACCTCTGCCTTTCCCCCTCTGTTTTACCCCACCCCCCACCCCAAATGTGTCTGACAATTGCTGTAATTTTTTCACAAATTGTACGTGATTATACAAAGTTTTTCTTTTTTCTTTTTTTTTTTATTTTTTTATTTAGGAAAATATAGAAGAAAGTCTTGTGGTGGCTACAACACATTATTTTTTTTCATTAATTAATTAAATTTTTTTTTATCAAATTGAGAATTTTTTGACAATTCAATTTCTCGTATTGGCATACAGTATGTTTAATCATAATATGCACTGCAGCGTATTAGAATTTATCAATTGTAAGACAGAAATGAATTAGTCATTATCTATAAACAATTTAGCTTTGAATAGAATTAAACTTATAATTTATAATAAAAGTTTGGTTATATAGTTCAAAAAAGGATTTTGCACTGAAAATATAAAAGCACAGTTAAATTAAACTATTTTAAATCATAAGATTACATTGCATTATTAAAATTATAACAAATCAATTAAATGTAATATTTGTTATTACATTAAGATTATTTTAAATTATTTTTATATAATAATTGATTAAAATAACTTTTTATATTAAAAATAATTTTGTAGTCGTAGTTTAGGTGTTAAAGCCATGATCTGGGATCGAACCCAGCACTTCCTGTCTACCAGTTTGGAAAGCAGAACTGCTCAGCTTATTAATTAAAAGTCCAAATAATTTTATCCAGCGATTTGAACAAATTATAATAAATTATATTTTTAATAAATAAATTAGTTTATTTAATTGGAATATTTCATTAAATAATTTTTTTAACTAGCTATATATATATAATATATATATATATATATATATATATATATATATATATATACAATTATTCATAGAAAATAAATCTTTTAATATTAAAAGTGTTTTAAAATAAATTTTTTTACTAAAAGCAGAAAAAAATGTGTTAAGCAATCTCAGCTAATTTAACTATTAAAATTTATATTTTTGATGATTCATTTAGTTTTTAGATAATTAATTTAGTCTTGACGTGAGGTGCCGGGTTCGATCACAGGTCCGCAATCGTCGGCGTAACCGTTGGGAGTTTTCCATGGTTTTCTCAGAAACTTGCGTAAATATGGGCTAGGACCACTTAGAAAGACCTCCACGGAAAGCACTCCCCCTCGGATCAAGGATCCTAGAATAGTCAATCGGCCTTATTCCCAAACACCAACACTAACACCAGTCTCTCAGCTTGGAGGTAGAACCGCTCGGCTACTAAAATAGGCCTTCTTATTAAAAGTAATAAAGAAAAAAGAAAAGAAATAGTATTAAGTAATTTCAACTAATTTAATTACAAGAAATTACATTTTAATAAATAAATTACTATTTTTTAATTAGAATATTTTAATGAAGAATTTTTTTAACTAGCTTTCATTGTTATTATTATTATTATTATTATTATTTATTATTGTTCATAGAAAATAAAAGGTTTTAATAAAATTAAAATTATTGTAATGTAGATTTTTCTATTAAAAGTCAAAACAATAATACTTTCTAAATTTTTTAATTTTTCCCCCTTAATTTTTAATTATTTATAGGGGGGGGGGGGAATTATATTAAAAGTATTTAGAAATAGATTTTTCAATTAAAAGCTCAAATAGTTCTATTGAACAAATTAATTTTATTATTAAACATTTTGATTTTTAATAAATGCAGTCATTTTTAATTATATTTTTATATTAAATAATAATTTATTAATTTTTTCTATAATCTCCCATAGAAAAAAATATTTTTACATTAAAAGTATTTTGGCGACGCATTGCACTTTGGCGGCACATCGAGCATTATATAAGAGCCCTCCCCCCCTCGCTTTGGAAAGATGAGTAAAAGTAAAATAGATTTTAACCAAATTATGAGTAAAAAGTTTTACTCATAAACATGCATTTAATTTTATTTTTTAATATTATTATATGTTCTTTTATTTGACAATTATTTGATCGTATAAATAAATTCTGCTATTAATAAATTTATTTCTAATTTTCGTGTAGCACTTGAATATCATAAAATTCAAGTAAAAATTAATTTAAGAAAAATTTACATCTTAGTTTAAATTATTCCGATTACATTTACAAAATTATTAACGGATAAATAAGAAATTAAATTTTCTTTACTTAACATAATATTCAAATATATATTACTTAACTTATATTAACTTATATTAAATTTTCTTTACTTATTTTCTTTAATTTAATTTCTTAAATTTTTTATTCAATAGTGATAAATAACAATAATAACAACAGTAATAATTCTGTGCGATGAAAATCATCTCCATCTGTATGTATCGTGGAAAATAGTTTTAATAAATATTAATTTTATTAAATAATTTGTATGGAAAAAATGTAGAAGAAAGTTTCATGGTGGTTACAACATACTAGTTGATATTGGAGAACATTCATAACATAGGTTTTAGTAACAGAGCTGATTTTGTTGGGAGACTGAAAAAAAAAAAAAAACGAGCCCACATATTAGTATACAGAATTTTATTATGGTATTCTGGGTCGATGATGGAAGACAGATTATTATGGAACAGAAATGTCCGCAAATAACTCGTTTAAATGAACGACTTTTAGTAATAAGAATTATAAATTGATTATTATAGTTTCATTGATTATTATTTGCGTAACGATGCATATACCTATGAGCGTTTGTATCCATTTACTTTCTTCTTCTGATCATTTCAATAGCAAAGAATACTGTCTGTATCGAAATAATATGTCAACAGTTTAATAATAATTTGGTATGTTACTCACACGGCTTACCGTACAATTTAATACTAGAAATACTAATTGGAATTTAATTGGAATACTAACACGAATCATTTGCTTGATCTCAACGAAAACTTTAGTGCAGCTTTCCTATACGATGCAGATTTAGTATATCGAGTTAGATCTTTCTGCTGTTCTTTGTTCTTAGAATATGCTAATAACAGGCACATAGATCAACCGCAAAAACATGATTTTCGGATTCAGGGGACTTCACAACGTATAAATATAACAAAAACTCAATTTCAAGAATTTGACCCAAAACTATTTTATATAGCAACTTTGTTGCCGGTATATAGCATAAAAGCTGATATGGTCTTTCCGTAAATAGAGATAAATTGCAATACATAGCAGTGTCGTTTTTCGTCCAATATGCATTTATAATAAATCAGCATATAGTAATAAATACACTTTTCAAAAATAAGTAATCAAGTTTCAGTTAATTAGAATAAATTACGTTTTATATTAATATATATATATATATATATATTCGAATTATAGCTGACGTAAATCACAAAAAAAAAAAAAAAATTAATTACATCATAAATAAATGAATAAGTAATAATAACAATAAAAACTAATAAATCATAAATTAAATCTTTTTTTTTTTCCCCCTCCATCTTCAATAGTATTAAATTACGGTTTTGCATTCGTTTAGTCAATAAGCGTTTCTAACACTCTAAAGGTTGTTGCCTTATAAAATGAAAAATCTGTAGTTGAAAATATAGGGAAGTTACATCTATACAAATTACTGTGCCTATGCTTTTTATTGAATTTTAAGAAATTGACAAATTGAACAACTTTCTTCTATAAAAATTTTTAATACAAAAGATTACGTGTATAAAATGAAAAAGTGCATAAAAATAAAGGTATTTTTGAATGCCTCTTTGAGATTCTAATAAGAGATTTTTTTTTTCCCTTAAATTCTCATTAACCATAACTTTCTAACAATGCTACTTTCAATCCTCTACCCCCATAATTAATATGATAAAAACGTACAACAAATTTCATGTTTGCGAATTAATATATAGATTATTACCATTCTTTTGTGTATTTATTTTGAACAAGAGTTGAATGCCTGAAGTTTTAGCATTCTCGCCAACTTTTATTTCGCCAAAGGTAATGCCTTCCCCCCTCATTCGGCGGAATTGTCCTATCGAGGGAAAACGGCAGAAAGGAATGCGGCGGAGTTGTCCTGCTGGGGGAAACAGCTGATAAATTTTTCGGCGGAGTTGTCCTATGCCCATGGTGCTTTATCCCACCTTTTGATTACATTTTAAAGCACGTGCGAAATCATACGTCAATGTTTATCTCAGTGACGTCACGTGCGCCTGCTCTATTCCATAGTTTGAAAGCAAACAAGTAAATCTTATCTTCAATTACAAAATATACAAGTTATTCCTACCAATTTTACCACTGCCGTTTCCCCCAGTTGCCATTTTTTCCGTGGACATTTTTTCCGTTGCCATTTTTACCGAGCACCCTGTCGACGCCGGTTTCGAGGCGCTGCGACCATTAGCGCCGGAGCTTTAGCGCTTACAAGGCATTTCTCACAGACAGACAGACAGACAGACAGATGCGCACAGATTTTAATAACTTACGGTTATCTTGCTTGGATGAGCAACATGGCCGCCTAAAGCCAAATTTCCAATTTAAACGACCAAAAACATTTATATCTTGCTAAAAACCATTTTACCAATATTTCGTTAACATTTAATTATTTTGCCATCTCACGTATTAAAATATTTTTTTGATTTTCATTCAAAAATTAATACTTTTTATGGCATCGTTAACTGCCTTATTCTTAACATTTTTTAAATAATTTCTAAAATTACAATTTTCCTGACAATTGCAATTTATTTTTAACACTGGACTCAATGCTAAAATGTATGTGGAGGATAACATAATAAAATCTATTCGAAAGTTAGCTTTTTAAACAATAAAATTGGCGGTTGTTGAAGGTGAAAAGGAAAATATCCAAGTGCGGCTATTTTTTTTTTTTTTTTTTTTTTTTTTTTTTTTTTTTTGAGGGGGAGGGGGGGGCAATGTTGTATATTTAATTTAAGAGCTCTCATCTAAGTAGAGTACACATTTATATGTTGTATTTTGTTTTGAGTGTTTTTCTTTTCAGATTTAGCTGTATCATCCCTCCAGCGACGGATGAGCTTCCAAGGGGGGTACGTGTAAATATCATATTCGAACTTTATTCGAATCGTTTGCGAACTTTTAGTTTTTCTTAATCTTAAGTGGCATCAAGATACTGCGGAGAGATTAGAATAAAAAATGGCAGAAAAGAAGTGGTGAATGAATGTTTTTAACGAGCTAGCTTCAAAAGCAAATTGGAAATGTTAATATTTTGAATGTGTATATATTTATATGTGATAAATGTGTGTATGGAATGTCGTCAAATGTGTCGTCCCTATAAAATGCATATAACTTTCATAGAAAAAAAAATATTTTTTTCGTATTTTTTTCCTTTTTACAGATATTTTTAAACGTTTTTATTCTTTTTCAATAGAAAAAATAAAATTTAATATATTGTAAAATTTTAAATATAAAATTTGAAAGTATTGAAACAGTTTTTATGAAAATGTTGCTGTATGCTTTTTTTTTTTTTTTTCCTCGGGAAAAAAAAAAAAAAAAAAAAAAAAAAAAAAAAAAAAATGTGCAATTATTTTTGGGGGAACATTGTATTTTTCTACTCAATATGCATCTACCTTTCACAAAAATAAGTCATTTCTTTGTTACCAGACAGGGCAAACGAAACTCATTTTCTAAGCATAATTTGCCCTGTTGCCTCACGGACTATATTTATTTAATTACGTTAAATTAATCTTCTGTTTAATTTTTGATTTTACCCTTGTTACACGTAATTTTCAGGATTTTATTATTATTTTTATTATTTTTATTTTTATTATTAAGTATTACACTTCTTTATGTGATTTCATTCTTCTTCCTGTGAAATATTGGAAAAGGTTATTCATATTTATATATATTAGTGAAATTCATTCAGATCCGCAAATTCTAAAAATTATACACACGTATTGGATTATAGATAGACTTTAAATTAAATTTTCGGGTATATTTCTTATATTCTATCATTTAATTGTTATAGAGTGCAAATATTTAAAAAGTGAAACTTTTATGTTTAGACATAGTTAAAAAAGAAAAAATAAAAGACATAAAGAAATAAATTTAAATACATTTTTTAAATTGTCATATAACAATTATTAAATAATCATTAAACAGTGTATTACTTATACTCTTTGAATAGACACCATAAAATGCAATAAACTCGCAACAATTGTTTCGGGTCGAAAAAACACACGACCCTTCATCAGGCGAATAAAGTAAGCACGAGTGCTGCAGTCAAAGCGGCAACGCACAAAATCGTTTAACATGAAAAGAAAAACTTTATAAAGTAGAAAGTAAACGTGACAACTGGTGTGAGTAAAATAGTACAAGAAAACAAGAAAATAAATAAATGAGTGAGATTAACCATATAACAATCTAAAGATATCAAAATTAAACGAAAATCTAAGTTACGTGAGTAATTTCCAAGCATCAGAGAAGAATGGAGTGGAAGAAATATCATTAACAAGATATTTCGAATTTTTAAATATGTAAAATGCTTCATGAATATCCAAATGGGAGGAACAGGCAGGAGATGAAATTATGTTAGTTTTGGAAAAATCAAAACGATGACCTAGAGACCAGCAGTGGGAAGCAATAGAAGATTTGGTAATCTCTTCATTACGAACATTCCGACGGTGCTCATTTATTCTGTATTTCAAACGCCTCCTAGTTTGACCAATATAACCTAAGTTGCAGGACGAACACGGAATTAAATAAATTCCAGAACGGTTTTCGGTGGGAATGGGATCCTTAAGAGAAGATAATTTAATTTTATTGACGGGTTTGTAAATGACTTTGAAACCAAACGGTGAAAGAATTTTGGAGGTTTTAAAAGAGAGTGAAGAATAAAAAGGTAAAACAACTGGGATGAGACTGTGATCGTTTGAACTGGGAGCAGAACGTTTAGGATTCTTAAATTTATATAGAGCTTTATCGATAATAGACGGGTTATAACCACGAGAGAGAGCAAGAGATTTTAAATAATTAATTTCTTTCGAAAGATTAGACGGATCAGAACAAATGTGTAAGGCACGATAAACATAAGTGTAAAAAGCAGACATTTTTTGTTGAGGGGCGTGGTTAGAGAGAGCATGAACTAAATTCACAAGCTCCTCAATTTCAATGGTGCTCTGGTTTGTTTAGAGAGAAGACTACTTGAATTCCATTATTCTTCTATTGAAATTGAGGAGCTTGTGAATTTAGTTCATTTGTGTATCAGGCAAACTGCCTTCATTTTTAATGGTACTTACACTGAAGTGACAAAAGTCATGGGATACCTCTTAATATCGTGTCGGTCCTCCTTTCGCCCGGCGAAGTGCAGCAACTCGACGTGGCATGGACTCAACAAGTCGTTGGAAGTCTTCTGCAGGAATATTGAGCCATGCTGTCTCTATAGACGTCCATAATTGTGAAAGTGTTGATGGTGCAGGATTTTGGGCACGAACACACCTCTCGATGATGTCCCATAAATGCTCGATGGGATTCATGTCGGGCGATCTAGGTGGCCAGATCATTCGCTAGAATTGTCCAGAATGTTCTTCAAACCAATCGCGAACAGTTGTGGCCCGGTGACATGGTGCATTGTCATCCATAAAAATCCCATCGTTGTTTGGGTACATGAAGTCCATGAATGGCTGCAAGTGATCTCCAAGTAGCTGAACATAACCATTTCCAGTCAATGTTCGGTTCAGTCGCACCAGAGGACCAAGTCCATGCCATGTAAAAACAGCCCACACCATTATGCTGCCACCACCAGCTTGAACAGTGCCTTGTTGACAATTTGGGTCCATGGCTTCGTCGGGTCTGTGCCACACTCGAACCCTACCATCAGCTCTTACCAACTGAAATCGTGACTCATCGGACCAGGCCACGGTTTTCCATTCATCTAGGGACCAACCGATATGCTCACGTGCCCACGAGAGTCGCTGAAAGCGATGTCGTGCTGTCAGTAAAGGCACTCGAGTCGGTCTTCTGCTGGCATAGCCCAAGGAAGACAAATTTCGCCGCACAGTCCTACCGGACACGTCCCTCGTACGTCCCACATTGATTTCTGCGGTTATTTGACGCAGTGTTGTTTGTCTGTTAGCATTTACAACTCTTCGCAGACGTCGCCGGTCTCGGTCGTTAAGTGCAGGCGGTCGACCACTGCGCTGTCCATGGTGGGATGTTATGCCTGAAATTCGATACTCTCGGCACACTCTTGACACAGTGGACCTGGGAATGCTGAATTCCCTAACGATATCCGAAATGGCATGACCCATGCGTCTAGCTCCAACTAACATTCCGCGTTCAAAGTCTGTTAATTCCCGTCGTGCGGTCATAATCACGTCAAAACCTCTTCACATGAATAACTTGAACACAAATGAAAGCCCTGCGAAAGCACTGCGCATTTATACCTGTTCTACGCGATGCTACTGCCATCTGTATATTTGCATATTGCTATCCCATGACTTTTGTCACTTCAGTGTATTATTCCCAAAATGATGGTATGGCCATGGGTAGTCCTCTCTCTCCTTTACTTTGCGACATTTATATGCACTATTTTGAAGAAAAACTCTTCGGTGTATATAAATTTCCTCACTGGATTAGGTATGTGGATGACACTTTCGTTCTTGTCTCCCCTGATGTCGATTTGTCCAATTTACTTTCTTTGGTCAATTCGATTGACCCATGCATTCGATTCACTTTTGAGGTTGAACAGGATTGCTCTTTACCTTTCCTTGACGTTCTTGTGATTAAAGAAAAGGATTGTTTCTCAACTACTGTCTTTAGAAAACTATTCCTCTTTGCCGCCGCATGCTCTCTCTAACCACGCCCCTCAACAAAAAATGTCTGCTTTTTACACTTATGTTTATCGTGCCTTACACATTTGTTCTGATCTGTCTAATCTTTCGAAAGAAATTAATTATTTAAAATCTCTTGCTCTCTCTCGTGGTTATAACCCGTCTATTATCGATAAAGCTCTATATAAATTTAAGAATCCTAAACGTTCTGCTCCCAGTTTAAACGATCACAGTCTTATCCCAGTTGTTTTACCTTTTTATTCTTCACTCTCTTTTAAAACCTCCAAAATTCTTTCACCGTTTGGTTTCAAAGTCATTTACAAACCCGTCAATAAAATTAAATTATCTTCTCTTAAGGATCCCATTCCCACCGAAAACCGTTCTGGAATTTATTTAATTCCGTGTTCGTCCTGCAACTTAGGTTATATTGGTCAAACTAGGAGGCGTTTGAAATACAGAATAAATGAGCACCGTCGGAATGTTCGTAATGAAGAGATTACCAAATCTTCTATTGCTTCCCACTGCTGGTCTCTAGGTCATCGTTTTGATTTTTCCAAAACTAACATAATTTCATCTCCTGCCTGTTCCTCCCATTTGGATATTCATGAAGCATTTTACACATTTAAAAATTCGAAATATCTTGTTAATGATATTTCTTCCACTCCATTCTTCTCTGATGCTTGGAAATTACTCACGTAACTTAGATTTTCGTTTAATTTTGATATCTTTAGATTGTTATATGGTTAATCTCACTCATTTATTTATTTTCTTGTTTTTCTTGTACTATTTTACTCACACCAGTTGTAATGTTTACTTTCTACTTTATAAAGTTTTTCTTTTCATGTTAAACGATTTTGTGCGTTGCCGCTTTGACTGCAGCACTCGTGCTTACTTTATTCGCCTGATGAAGGGTCGTGTGTTTTTTCGACCCGAAACAATTGTTGCGAGTTTATTGCATTTTATGGTGTCTATTCAAAGAGCGTAAGTAATATTTTTTACAACGCCAGTTTTGGGGTGCTTTTTTATTAAATTAAACAGTGTAATTTAAATTACACATATTTGATAGAATTACAATGATATACGTTTTTATTTTTGCATTTGTTTTTCGAAAATGCGTACGAAATAGCAAAAGTCCTTATTTCGATTATAAAACTTTAATAGCTATTTTCTTCAGTTAGTGAGAAATAACCTTAATCTTTTGAAAATCCTAACTGTGAAATAATTTTCTCCGTAAAATAGCACAATGACTTTATTATACAGGGAGCGGCAAAAAGGGTGTACCGATTTGGAACTTTACTTAAAATAAAAAAAAAAGAATTATAAAGTAAGATAGAGAAAAAAATCTTTTATACCAGAGCAGTACACAGTATTCCATTGTCATCCATTAAGTTTTGAAGAGTACATCAGTTAAATGGCGACCGTCGATGTCGATGCAACTTTGACTTTTCTTTCGAATTTTTGATTTGAGATAGCCCTACAGAAAAAAATCACATTGAGCCAAAGTACCAATTACACAACAAATCACGCCGATTTCGCAGAGCAATGCAAAATTTCCAAAAGAGATTTCAAAATTGCATCCACTTTGACAGTCGCCATTTAACTGATGTACTCTTCAAAAGTTAATGAATGACAATGGCATATTGTCTACTTCTCAGGCGTAAAAAATTTCTTTCTCCATCTTGCTTTAGGTTCTTTTTTTTTTTTTTTTTTTTCTGACTTTCCAAATAGCTACGCTCTTTTTCCCGCACCCTGTATAATTGAAGCACCAGAGTAAAAAATTCAAACCAAAGATAAATAAAATTACCCTGCCCATATAATTAGAAGAATTTGGAATACAGATGACATTATTGTTTGATTATTTAGTAGTTGAAAAGAAAGCTAAATTAAGATTCATCATTATGCAGATTGTTAATCTATACCAAGAATTTGGTCGATACTTCAATTTATTTCTAACTTTAATTTGTTTTTAAATCTTATAAATGAAATGTAAACATCTTACTAAATATTACCCAAAAATTACGGATTTTATGAATATAGGAAAAATAACATAAGAAAGCAAAAACGCAAATAATAATAATAATTTCCTTTCTGATCTCTTTTTCACTCCCCGTTCGAATCTCAATCGAATTATTTTCGATTACATTTCACGCATCATGAGCGTAATTCATCCATTTTCTAAAACACGCCGAAAAGCAACCGCTTATAAAAATAAATTGCGTAAGTTAAAGACACATTTGATTTAACGCGACACCTGATGCTGTACTCCGATATTCAAACATCGACGCAAAAAGAAAAATCTCTGTGGCATGTTTTTCTTCATCTTATACGGATTTCAGTTCTCTAATTTTTCAGTTACTTTTGTGAAAATCGATCGTCGTGCCTCCATCTAGCGACATTCTGGAGTAACACTAGGAATTATTATTTTTATTAGGTTTTCGCTTTTCGTCTTGCTTTTTTCTGCTGTCGCCGTTTTGAAAGCCTCGCGCGTTTTTTCTCGATGGTGACAAATGGTTGAGGAACGGGCGCGATTAAATAAGGGGTAACGGTGTCTAAAGAAACATTAGGCTTTCTCTCCTAATCTTTGTCTGGGGATTGTCTGAATTCCACCACAAACTCGACTGTTCTTTTTCGTTTTCTGGTCGAAAGATAGCACAAATGGGGATAAAAGGTATGCTAAAGGTAGTTTTGAATGTTAATGTTCATCCTTTGTGTTGAAAACACATTCAACTGGGTAACAATGTCACCAATGTGATAAGATTAGATGAAAATGAGTTTAATGACTTCTTAAATTTTAGTTATTATATTCTTCTTTCTCTGACTTTAAGTAGAGAAGACTGAAATTCTTAAACAGTTTATCTTTACACGAACACACACACACATAAAAGAAAATTCTTTCGATCCTCATATCTAAACTAATATGATCACGGTATCAAAATCAATTTAATTGTAAATGTCTGATGTACGTTTTCATATTCAAATTATAAATCCAAAGCTGTTGCCTATTATTCCATAAATTCAAATCGTATTTCAATAAACTTCAAATTTGACATTTAAAGCCACTTTTCAGGGCATAGACAGAAAAAAATCGTAATCTAGAAAATATATATATATATATAAAATAAATCTAATTAAAGATATACTACATAAGGAAAGGAAATGTTCGATTCTACAGTATTTGAATAATATTATCTGTAATTTCATGCAAATTAAAAAATAAAACTAGAAGAAAACTAGTTTCTATTTATTATATATTTAAAAATAAATATTTCAGAACCGCCATAAACCTTCAATAATGTTTAATATTGCAATAAATAAATGTTTGAATAGTTGTGAATTATTTCTGAAAAATGTATTTTGACAAAGTTTTTCTTTACCTAAATAAACGTTTTAACATTTGAATAGTTAAAGCAGTCACAGTTCAAAGTTACTGCTTTGGCCATTAGATTTACATTAAAAAGGACACACCCTGTCTTTCTAGTATTTATCAAAATGTTGATCAATTTTGAAGAACAATTATAACTCTTTAAAAAAAAAAAAAAAAAAATCATATATCATCTTTACTGTAATTCACTTTGTATTTTAAGACAGAGGTGTAGAAAATGCTGAAATTTATCGAAAATATTGTTTGTTAAGAAATTTTATAAGCCGACGTATAAGGTAAAATACTGATAATTGCGCATTTGTCAAATTTGTCATTTTTGTATAGTCCAGAAGTTCCTTGGGCTAAGAATGCAACTCAGCAATAAACCCGTTTAGTCAAATTTGTATTATCGTATTGTTCTTAAACTTGTGTTCTCGCACTGAAATTTAGGTTAGTATTCCGGATTTTTTCAAACAACATTTTTCAATAATATTTTTTTTTTTCCTAGTAATTTTCAACAATTCAGAACAATGAAAATTACAATTTGCAATTGCTAGTGGCAAAAAAAAAAAAAAAAAAAAAAAAAATATCTGGATCACAGACACCCTTGTTATATATTAGATTACAGAAAAAAAAAAAAAGAAGAAGAAGAAGAAGTTTTATGCATCTACAATCACTTTTTATTTATTTATTTAATTTTTTTTTTTTTTTTTAATCTTTTTTTATTTCCTTATTTCATTTTAAATATTAATTAACAGAATTTTTGCTTTTTATACATTTCAATACAGGTAGTATAAAAAATAGGGCTATCATTTAGCTTTGAAATTAAAACGATTTTCCTCCTTTCTACGAGGCATAAAAAGTATTTTGTTTAAGCTGACGTTAAAATACTGAAGTTTAGGCATGCAAGATAAGTTATTGTTCTTTAGTTTTTTAACTTCTTAAATTTTTCTTTAACTTCTTATTTAATAATAAATATATGCATTTTCGTCGAATCGAATTTCTTCGCCGAGATAACCATTCTTAATTTAAAACGCTTTTATTTTCTCTTTTAAGCATTTTATTATAGTATTTTTAAATCTGTATTTAAAGTACTTTTATTTATTAAAATTAGATTATTAGTATTTTTTATGTAAAAAATAAATTGAATATAATTAAAATTCACGTACTTCAAAAACTTTCAGGTTATCTCACATTTAAAATTTTCTATTTATTTTTCTATTTATTTATATTTTTAAGTTGCAAATATATCTCAATATAATATTTTTTAGTATATATATCTGAGCATGTTTGCCCTTTTTTATTAATCTTTTTTTTTTTTTTTTTTTTTTTTAACCAACTCAAAATACTTTTCATTCTATTATTTACTGTCATCAGCCTATTATCATCAATTTGTGACACAATTTATATTTAAGTTGTTATATTAAGTTTCAGGATTCGTTGTTTAGTATGCTTATAATCCGACTTAATACTCTAGAAATTGAATACTAAATTCCTCTATTACATGGAGTATATTAAATAAATTAGCATACAGTTTTGTATTGGGGTTCTCTAAACTAAGTAGAGGGAAAAGGGAATAAGTCATTTGCACAAAACTACTCTTTGAAATGACTCTTTTGATGTAAATAGGAAAGTCTTCGAGTATTCCTAATCTTACATGCGTGTGTCACAACAATTGGCATCTACAGCATTTTGTATCCCTGCCCGGCCGTGAGTCAAGGCTCATTTGTTTACCCAGGCGTATCGTTATGCAAATGCTTTGAGTGAACTTTAGCTCAGGAGTACTTCAAAGTTGCGTAATACATATGCAAAGCGGCAGAGTCGCCTTCTTATCGGGGTCCTTATCGGATTCAATGTGCAAAAACTTAAGCTTCGCACAAAAACGGATCACCTATACGCGTTCATCGGTTACTGGACTATTATAAGCTGAATGCTTCTTGATGTCCATATGATTATTTTAAATATTCATGAAGACATGCCTTAGATATGTAAGTGAAGTATGTACTTTTTCTTTTTTTTCTTTTTTTTTTTAATCGGATAATATGTTAGAAAATTATATCCTCGAGGAATAATCTGATTACCATTAATCAGATAGAGAATTAAAAATTTTTCGTATTCTTTTCATTCCCGGGAGTACAAATGAAATGTCAATACGTAATAGATATTTTAAAAAGTAATGGGAGCAGCAAGGGACATTCAGCTTTTAGTCCTATATATTAGAGTTTAATGTGAAAATTGTTATCGGGGCCAGTTAGAGTCCTGCATCGGGTCGAGTACCCGCAGGTGCGGGTCGAGTTAGCATCAATTTTTGACCCGCGGGTAAAAACGCGGGTCTACCTGCAAAATAGTTTTCTTCGAAGAATTTTTATGTTTTTTTTTTATGAATATAATGTTTTGATTGCAGAGATTCGGTGACATTCTCTTCCATTATAGCAGTTTAAAGCCTCACAACATAAATTTAATTCATAAAGAAGAAATGCATTAATATTAATACTTGACGTTTAAAACGTTGTATGAGAAAAATATTTGCCTTCCAACGTATATTTGCTTCCTTGTTTTGCTTTTTTCATATACAGTGAATATTTAAACTATTGGATTTTTTAAAAGTAAGTATAATACACAAGAAATTGTGTTATATTAAGCACTGAAGTTTTGTTTATAATTAAACTAGTAATTTTTTTTTTATATAATTTTAACTATACAGTAGTTTTTATATAATTATATGTAAATATTTATGTAATAATTCATTTTCCGAAAGGTATATGTTCAAAAACATAATTGTGTTTCTCGAAATAGAATTTTAATTCAGTTTCTTATATAATGTAAATTGAATAAAACTTTTTTGCGGGTCGCGGCTCAGAAGCTGCGAGTTTGGGTCAGGTTGCAGGTCGAAAGTCTTCCTGCGGGTTGGATACGGAT
The DNA here is from genome assembly GCA_963930645.1 of Salticus scenicus. Classification (NCBI taxonomy): domain Eukaryota; kingdom Metazoa; phylum Arthropoda; class Arachnida; order Araneae; family Salticidae; genus Salticus; species Salticus scenicus. The sequence continues at coordinate 30,221,971 of OZ005651.1, read as the reverse complement.
CAAGTTTACTCGACCCGCGCAGGACTCTAGGGCCAGTCAAATAGACGTGCATAATACTATGAAAGAAATCAAAAGTATTTCTCATGAAGATCACTTTCATTTTCTACATTCAAAAAAAAAAAAAAAAGTTGAAAATTCTTTTATTTTCATTATAATTTTTTTTTTTTTTTTTTTTTTTTTTTTTAAATATACTTCTTTGTCACAAAAATGATAATTTTAATACAAGAATTGCTTCTATAAACATATGATTTATATTTCCTTTGTTAAAATTTCAAGTATAGTTGTTTATCACAAAAATAATAATTTTAATATTAAAATTGCTTCTAGAAACATTTAATATGCATTTTCCTTTATCAAAATGTCAAATATAGTTCGGCATAAATATAATATTTTTTTGCTCCTAGAAACAATTAATATTTAATTTATTGTTCTTTTTTTCTTCATAAAGTTTTTATTACTAAAATTCCTTATAAAAACATTTAATTTGTATAAAAGAAGGTGGGTGTCTTTTTTTTTTCTTTGTTATATAATTTGTCCCTATTAATTGATGCGAAATTTTGCTTTCGGTTGATAAAAAAGTTATACCTTTAAAATTTTAAAAATTATACATTTTAAATAATAAATAATACTGCTCTGTTGTGATTTTCCTGTTTAAGAATTGATGATTCTTTTCTAGAGGATCTTGGTCTAAAAATATGATAAAAATGTTTATTTAATTCTAATATGCTCCAGTTTAAAAAATAAAAAATAATAATTAAATAATAATAATAATACAATTTTTCAGCAAAATTACCAAAAGCCTTCATTATATGATTCTCACAGGCAAAATAATTCACAGCTTGCTCTTTCGGCAGCAGAAAAAACAAGGAATGATGTAAATCAGTTATTGTAATATGTTATTTAGATCTGATTCTGAAAATTTTTCTATTTGAAACGAAATTACTGCATTTTTTATCAACATCACGTTAACAGATACTTTGTTTAATGACTTTAAGTATCTATCAAACTTCTTTTTAATATGTTGAACTTTTGATACCGTGGTCACTGTGAAATTCTCAGAACGACAGATATATTAAAATAAATAAATGCTCTCCAAATAACTATTTGTAGTAATTGTTATCTTTAGTTGTAGTTTTCTAAGTAATGTTATTTTTACATTGAGCACAGAATATTAAAAATCAATTTACAATATTTCCAGAAAATTTTATAAATATGTTTAACTTGTTGTATCAGTAGCTTTACCTCAAATTTAGAAAAATGGTAAAAATCGTATTACTATTATTTTCATGCTTGCGCTGAAAAGAAAAAAAAAAAAAAAGACCTTTTTCCTATAATTTTAAATATATATATATTAATATAGTAAAATTAAGAATAACAGCAGATTAAATGCCACCGAAATCCACGATAACCAAAAAAAAATTTTTTTAAACTAAATTAATTAACCGTGTAGATTATATTACAGTTATGAAACCAGTTAATAATTTATAGTTTTAATGAAATAGAGAAATAAAATGATACTTTTAAAAAATTAAAGAACACGCTTTTATAGAAATGTAAACTAAAAAGCAAAAAATGTCTATATTAGTATTAAAATGCAGGGTAAGAGAAAATCGTGTGAGTGACACACCATAATATTTACATACACTTAAATCTTTAATTAAATAACTTAGAATTAAACAAAAACCATTTTTAAAAAATCTCCCCTGACTGGGCTCGAACATTAGACCTTTAGATTCGTAGCCCGGAGCTTTACCTCACAGCCACAGCGTTCACGTAGGAAAAGTCTTTTTTTTTACAATATAGATTTTTTGTTTACTCCCAGAGCGGTTACAAACATACATACAAGTGAAGCTAATAAAAGCTTGTTAAAAAAATTAAAATAAAACACAACAAACTTACCGTAACATTACACCATTAATGTTATCTATAATCATTATTGAAAACATTACAAGAAAACGAAAACGATCCCATATTTTTTAAAAAAAGTCAAAAAACAGTAAGAAATTAATTTCAAATACGCTAATTAATAACAATGTTTGGCCAAAAATTGGGGGAAATGCTTAAGCTGTACTGTGTAATAGTCAGAGAGAACCATCCCACATAGTGAGCAAAATAAAAATGCATGTATATATATATATATATTTGGATTTATCTTATATATTATATTATTTTTCTTGCAAATATATCATATATATATATATGCATACACACACACACACATGTATATATATCCTTGATAAAACAAATCGTGCCTGAAGTGTGTTCCAAAATTAATACCTCAAGTGGTTACCGAAGCTGGGAGAACCATCCTCTTCACAGTGGATCAGAATTGAAATGACGTCTCTGGACCACCCATAGGTGTGAGTCCCAAATAGTCGTCAATCGCCGACGGCGTAGCTATAGTGCGTCGTTAAACCCGCTCATCTCATCCCATCTCACCGTGATAAAACAAATGCAGTCAGAGAAATTATCGATGCTATAACAATATTTTAAAAACTTTTTGATATTGTAATTATTTATCCACTTCTTCATTGTTAGACATATTTTTTTATTCACATTTTTTAAACGCGCTAGTAGTGTAAAAAGGGTGATTCTGCTGCAGGGTGGTGGCGTAGTGGCGTATTGTGGCGTAGGGTGGTGGCGCGCCACCACCCTTACACCTCTACGCCTCCACCCCGCCGCAGAACACACCCTTTTTACACTACTTAGTCATCATCTTGGACGAGGGGGTGTTGCCACCCGAAGAATAGAAACTTTTAGAGCGTTGCCACCGGAAGAATAGAAACTTTGGCTATCATCTTGGATGAGGTTTGGTGGTGCCATCTATCGGGGAGAAGGGGAATTTTGAGGAGTTAGATTTTTTTTTCATAAATTTTGGACTTAGTATTTTTTTCACAATTTTGGAGGACTTCAAAATTTTTTCGAAGTTAGATTTATTTTCTTAAATTTTGGACTTAGTAATTTTTTCGAATTTTTTGCAGAGGGATTAGATAACGTCACGATCTTTTGGGACTTTAATATTTAGGTGTTGCCACCGGAAGAATAGAAACTTTTGAAGAGTTGTCATTCGGGGATTATAAATTGATTACAGAATTAAATAGAAATTTTCCTATGTATTTCAGTGAATTTGACAAAATAAAACAAAGGGTTGGTGAGTACTATATAATTAAAAACAGGGTATAGACATTAAAATTTAGATGTTGCCATTGGAAGAGTATAAATAATTTCCGGTGGGACTTAACATTTTCGACTGAATGAAACAATGAATGACTGAAGTTAATTAACATCAGTAACAATTTATGAGTATTTTAGAAACTTAGCATTTTTAGAGATTAAAAATATATTGTGTTAAGATAATAAATAAGGAATTTAAATAGGAGTTCATACTTTTAGTGACATCATTACAAATTTATATTACGAAATTTTTACAGAATTAAATAGAAATTTTCGTATTTTGAGGATAAGTGTCATCAGTGGATTAACACACAGATTTAAAAACAAAACAATAATAAATAATTTAAAACACATATTTTTCAATAATGAATGTCATACAATTATATGTATAATTAATTATTTTAAAACAAAAACGATACGCATAAATTTAAAAACAATAATAAATAATTTAAAACACATATTTTTTAATAATGAATATCATGTAATTATACGTATAATTAGTTATTTTCAAACAAAAACGACATTATAAGCAATAAAGTTGTTTAAACTAAACTTTATACACATCATGACTTTATGTTAACACTAAATAAGTTTCACTTTTAAAATTTCTTTAAACTCTAACTTATAAATACTATTAATACAATCGTTAAAATTGAACGCTGAAACAAAGGTAGATGAATTTAACGAATGGTATAGACTTTGATCTTAATATCTGCGCATTACCATTCGGAGATTATAAATTTATTACAGAATAAATAGAAATTTGCCTATGTATTTCATGGAAGTTGACAAAATAAAACAAAGGGTTCGTGAGTATTATATAATTAAAAACATTGAATGTGAATGGTATAGACTTTGATATTAAAATTTGGGTGTTACCATTGGAAGAGTATAAATAATTTATATGTTATAAATTAAACTGAATACAATAAAAATTATTTAAATTAAACTAAATATAATAAAAATTATATAAATTAAACTTTATATTTTCACTAAATAAGTTTCACACTTATTTAAACTCTAACTTACAATCGTTAAAAATTGAACACATGCACTTTAAAAAATGACTATCATATAAATTTCAAAAAAAAATTACTATCATATAATAATATTAATTAAAAAAATGCATACAAAGATATATAGTAAAGTTATAAATTTTAAAAAAATACTGTCATATGATAATATTAATTAAAAAAATTACTATTATATAATAATATAAATTAAAAAAATTACTTTCATATAATAATATAAATTAAAAAAATTACTTTCATATAATAATATTAATTAAAAAAATGCATACAAAAATATACAGTAAAGTTATAAAATAAATAAATAAATAAAAAATAAAATAAATAAAAATAAAAATAAAAAATAAATGACTATCCTATAATAATATTAATTTAAAAATACATACAATGTTTAAAATCAACAATTAAATTTTATATACATTATAATTAACTAAACTTTATGCTGTTACTATTAAATAAATTTATCCTAACACGAAAACTTTACATAAATTTTATAAGCAAAAAAGCTATAAGTACATGAATATGTTATTTAAATTAAACATTATATTGATACTACACAAATATTATTTAACATTTATTCGAGTTTAACGCTGTAATATAATTTAAACTATCTTAGTTGATTTAAATGAAACAGGTAATTACTTTTAAACTTGAAATAATAAAAATAAGTTCTTTTTATAAAATAATTGATATAAACATTAGTTAAAAAAGAATTAGTTATATTTAAAAAACTATCAGTTACTAAAAGTTATTTTGTATTAAACATTTCTAAATAAATTGCATAAAAATTCAACGTATCATTTTAAATGAAAATAAACAGTTTCCTTAAAAAAACAGATAATACGGAATATTCTATGAGTCAGTTATCACCTGCAACGGAAAACCCCTACAGCTGATGAATCATATGTTATATACGCTGGCGAGCCATGCCTATTAGTAATCCACACTATCTCATATAAAGATTAAGTTAAAATCATTAAAACAATACAGCGAATAATTTGGAAAATGCAATAATTTTTTCACAAAGCATATCATACAATGAGTTTAAACGATTATCACCTATCTATCACTTAAACGGTATTTAAATAAATACATATAAAAGTAAGTTATAGTTAAAAAATAAAAATTTCGTTTGAGAAAGGAGTTTTATATATTGCAAAAATTAGTTTTACTCAAATAATTTCTAAACATACACAAGTTAAATGGAAACTTTTCTAGGTTTCATTTAAGCAATAATTTTCCATGTGTGAAAGTAGTTTTATTTATGCAAAATTTAGTTTTATATAAACAAAAAAATTTATAGTGTAACAATAAAAATAGTTTATAGTATAACAATAAAAAATTCCTTATAAGTAAATACCAATAAAAAATATTTTTTAAATTAATTTCTCTCTCTTCAATAAAACAATAAAAATTTCTTATATAACTTTCGTAAAGTTTTAATAAAATTTCTATTATAAACAAATTTTTTTATGATATAAACAAATAATTTTATTAGAATATACATATTAAGTTTATTAAATTATCAAATAGTAATAATAAATTATGAAACTTACTTAAAATTGATGAAATTTCCCTTAGCGAAATGCAACCTTCATTCACACACAAATGCGAGAAACTGTTTATCGCCACACGTTGACTCATACAGATAAGAATGTTGATTCATACCTATCTTAGTAGAATGTTGTTAGAGTTCTGTGTTTAATATAAAATAGTTTATAGAGATCATTTATTTAATATCAGTTGTAAACTACATTTAAATAATGCAATAAGAGTTGAATTCCGCAATTAACCTGTTAAAAGGCGGTTTTTAAAATTATGTTAAGAAAATAATGAGATCGAAGCAGAATTATTTTACGATAAGGCAACCTTTTTTCATTCAATAAAATGTAACTATAATTTTTAATGAAAGGTTTTAAAATCACTTAATAGGATAAAATTAAAAACAGAAATCTTATTATTTTTTCTAGTTATAAAACTAAGTAATAAACTATCTATAAATAATCATATAGCAAGCGAGATTTTTGTATAATAACTATATATTATTTTAATATATACATTACATCGCAGGGTAAAATTTTCAACTTATTTATACGGATTGAAGTAATAAAACTTAATCATTTGCATAACCGCTAAATTTTATAAGTTGGATATATGATTTAAAATACTAAACAATAATCCTTGTGAGAGAATTGGGATAACACTTTCACAGAAAGAAATTGTCCTTTACAATAAGATTTGCTTAGAATGTGTAAGTGAAAATAACTTACCGTGAGGTCAGTGAGTCATGCAGTTGTATTCGAATTTATTGTTTTTAGTTAATGAAACTTCTAATGAGAGAATTATTTTTACCAGCACATAAATGTAAATTTTTATATTATTCCTATATAGATAAAATTTTAAATAATTCATTAAGTGTTAAACTTTGCATTTAATCGATTAAATAAAGTTTTCCTAAAATATAAGTGTAATTTTTTAATGAATCGTTTTGAAATCACTTTAACTTTATAAGAAAAAACTAAAAAGAGGTTTTTAAATTACTTAATAGGATAAAATTAAAAATCTTATTGTTTTTAGCAATTATTTTATCTAGTTATAAACTATATATTATTTTAATATACGCCTTATAGTTAAGTCAGTTTTAGAGAAAACCAAGAAAAAATCCCAACGCGCAGGTTGATGAGTTGGAATATTCTATTATACTTAAAGAATCCAGGTACGGAAAAACCGAAATACAATACGCGGAAAAACAGGCGGGATTTTCGGTTAAAACTTCAAAGCAGTGGACGGTAAACATAACACACCGTGAAACAACCTACTCCCACGACAGCCAAACTAAGAATGAAGGGAAACGTTGAGTTGTAACACCTTATCTACTAGAGATAAGGGGGAATTCCCCATGACTCACCCCTCGTTCGTTCATGTACAACATCTTACGAGAAACTTCGTGAAGGATGACTCATCGGTGACGAGTTTGAATAATATGCATAACCGCTAAATTGTATAAATGAGAATCTTTTAATGTGAGTATTATAGTAATGATAAATTTATTTTATAATCGATAACTCATCAGCTTCACACCTTATATAAAACAATGGTATATTCAAAAGTGTTACCAAATTTTACTACACAATAAACATTCACATATGGATATTCCTAAGGTTTAAGACTATGCGAGGATCCTATAAGCGAAATGCCTGTGAGTCTTTCTAAGGAATCCTAATCTGTATTTAAGCAGGTTTTAGAGAAAACCAAGAAATACTCCAGTCGACTAGGTTGATGAAATGGATTCGAATCCAACACTTCCCCTTTTACCATAGAATCGTTCACTAATCACAAGGTTAATGAGTCATGCAGTTGTATTAAAACTTATTGATTACATGTCTAAACTTATACCATTAAATATTTAACTGTTGGTTCTATAAGTGGATTGCTCTGTGTGTGAGTCTTTGTAACTTATAGTTAAGCGAGTTTTAGTGAAAACCAAGAAAAACTACAAACGGGTAGATTGTTAAGTTGAATTCGAACCTAACATTAAACATAGAATCGTTTGTTCTTCTAAAATCCTTGTAACAACATGTTTATGGACTTTATAAGAAAATGCTTAATATGGTTTGCATGCGTTAGCTATATTAAACACTTAATTTTTAACATACATTAAGGTTAGTGGATGAGTGACAGGTAATTCATTTAAAACAAAAATATAATAACGGTCGATTGAAACAAAGGGTTTGCAGTTTTAGAGAAAACCAAGAAAAAATCCCAACGGTAGGTTGATGAGTTGGAATATTCTATTATACTTAAAGAATCCAGGTACGGAAAAACTGAAATACAATACGCGGAAAAACAGGCGAGATTTTCGGCTAAAACTTCAAAGCAGTGCACGGTAAACATAACACACCCTAAAACAACCTACTCACACGACGGCCAAACTAAGAATGAAGGGAAACGCTGAGTTGTAACACCTTATCTACTAGAGATAAGGGGGAATTCCCGGAAAAGCTGAGTCACCCCCCGTGGATCTTACGAGAAAGTTCGTGAAGGATGACTCATCGGTGACGAGTTTGAATAATTTGCATAACCGCTAAATGGTATAAGCGAGAATCTTTTAATGTGAGTATTATAGTAATGATAAATTTATTTCATAATCGATAACTCATCAGGTTCACACCTTATATAAAACAATACTATATTTAAAAGTTTTACTGTACAATAAATATTCACATATGGATATTCATAAGGTTTAAGATCGATTAAATAAACGAGAATCCTATAATCGAAATGCACGAGAGTCTTTCTAAGAAATCCTATTGCATATTTAAGCAGGTTTTAGAGAAAACCAAGAAATACTCCAATCGACTAGGTTGATGAAATGGATTCGAACCCAACACTTCCCCTTTTACCATAGAATCGTTCACTAATCACAAGGTTAATGACTCATGCAGTTGTATTGAAACTTATTGATTACAACTCTAAACTTATACCATTAAATATTTAACTGTTGGTTCTATAAGTGGATTGCTCTGTGTGCGAGTCTTTGTAACTTATAGTTAAGCGAGTTTTAGTGAAAACCAAGGAAAACTACAAACGGGTTGATTGTTAAGTTGAATTCAAACCTAGCATTAAACATAGAATCGTTTGATCTTCTAAAATACTTGTAACAACATGTTTATGAACTTTATAAGAAAATGCTTAATAGGGTTTTCATGCGTTAGCTATATTAAACACTTAATTTTTATCATACATTAAGGTTAGTGGATGAGTGTCAGGTAATTCATTTAAAACAAAACTATAATAAGGGTCGATTAAAACAAAGGGTTTGTAGGTTATAATTATAGGATAAAACGTTATGTGTTTCGAAAACCCTTCATCAAGATTGCAACAACCGTTTCGAATGATACTCTCCCTTCATCAGATAGACTTAAACTTTTATTTTCACAGTATGAAACAAGATGATACAGGATTTACACTTATTGAAATCCCAACTTATAAATAATTCGACTTTCACTAAAAATGCAAGCCGCCTATACACTTTGAAACAATCAATAAATTTTATATTATCACAATGCATTAAATAAGTTTCCCGTTTAACATTCAAGATGAATTTATTTTTACATTAATTAAGAATTGAACACATATTAATTTTTAAAATGACTATTTTTTAAAATGTTTTGAAACAGCTAATAAAATTTATAAGCTTTTACAATTAAATAAATTTAGCATATTGGTGAAGTTTTACATCACTCGGTAAAATTTTATATAAGCAATAAAAGTGATACACATTATAATTATAAACTCATAAAATAAATTTCACACTTAACATTTAAACTCTAACCAATCAATCTTAAAGTAATTTTTTATATTTTGTACATAATCATAAACCTTTCGTTTCTATTGTAAAGTGAAGTATGACTCATGCTTTAATTAAAATCTCTAATCAAAATTATAAGAAAGTAAAGTTTAGGAAACACCTATGTATTATAAGCAAATTAATAAAGTATAAATATTCATGTTTTTCAGTTAAGTAAAAAAGTTATATAATTAGTTTTACAGAGTACTTAAAAAAATAATGTATAATTAAGTTTAAGATTTTTTTTTTTTTTTTTTTTTTTCTATAGTATGTATATATAAATTTTTAGTTAGAAAGTTTTTATTAAAATACAATAATCAAAGTTTTGTACGATATTAATTTACATTGCATCTAAAACTTTAAATATATAGAAACAATTGTACATTTGGTTTTGTCTGAAGCATATATAAATAATAAAATATTATTCAGTTTAGTTTTTAAAACACCCTAAAGATTTCAGACACACATATTTTTATCTTGTTTAAATAAAATTTTTAAAATGAAACAATATTAATGTTATAAAATAATACACTCAGCATGACTCACCGAGTGTGCTATTCCATCAAATTATTCCGCATACGTGTAATAACATGTCTGACTTAACTATATACTGAATTACCATTATTTCAGAAAAAGTTGGGACTTACCTTAAAACACATCCTACACCCTTGGCAGACTTGAAGAAAATGAATGATACGAGACATTCTTATCAGAGACGCCAGGTCACGAGGTTAGTGACGTCACGAATGATGTGATTGGCTACGCTCAGTCACGTGATCATGACGTTATCCTCTCATCAATGACGTCACCGATTGCTTATCTGCTACCACAACGCGCGGAAATGTCCAGTACGCAGTGAAAAATATTCAAAGTCTACGGGACATTACTCGAAACGATTCCATTGTCTTATACGGTAAATTGAAATATAACACGCGGAAAAAAGATCGACATATACCGGAGAAACTATGCATAGTGCCCGATGAAACTAAGCCGCACAGCTAAGTAGATGCTTCCAGGATGAGAGTCAAAATCCAACTGAATTCAAACAATATGACAAGGTCTATAAATCTCCCGTGTTGATTAGATGGTTTTGATGAATGGGTTTTCCCCCACACTTAAGCAGAATGGAGAAGTCATAGGTTTTCCCTCACCTAGCTCTTAATTAAGTTTCTTAATTAAAATTATGCAAATTATATGTAAGTCTTTAAAATATCTCTTAATTATGTTTTCTAATTAAAATTATGTAAATTTTATGTAAATCTTTCATGTTTATCATATGCCCTCCTAGTTAAAGATTTAATAAACCTATCTTTTATACAACATAAATAAATTTAATAAGTATAATCTGTTTAATGACTCATCAAACGATGACTCATCAAACGATGACTCATCATAAACATGTCTGAACATGAATCTAGTTGAACACTAACATTTTATTGTATATGATTTTGTATTATTGCTTTTTATATTATTCAAACCAAAAGTTATTTTTATTATTATTGTTTACTTATGAGAAACTTAATTTGCATTCATTATGAATAAAAATTTAATTATTAACTAGAAAATCAGTTTACTTATAAGAAACTTAATTTTTCATCAAGTAGTGTTGTTTACTTAATTTCCAACAACGTATATTTTGTGATCCATATAGTAATTATCGCTTATTCAGTAAAATATTAGTGTTCAAGTAGATTCATGTTCAGACATGTTTATGATGAGTCATCGTTTGATGAGTCATCGTTTGATGAGTCATTAAACAGATTATACTTATTAAATTTATTTATGTTGTATAAAAGATAGGTTTATTAAATCTTTAACTAGGAGGGCATATGATAAACATGAAACATTTACATAAAATTTACATAATTTTAATTAGAAAACATAATTAAGAGATATTTGAAAGACTTACATATAATTTGCATAATTTTAATTAAGAAACTTAATTAAGAGCTAAGTGAGGGAAAACCTATGACTTCTCCATTCTGCTTAAGTGTGGGGGAAAACCCATTCATCAAAACCATCTAATCAACACGGGAGATTTATAGACCTTGTCATATTGTTTGAATTCAGTTGGATTTTGACACTCATCCTGGAAGCATCTACTTAGCTGTGCGGCTTAGTTTCATCGGGCACTATGCATAGTTTCTCCGGTATATGTCGATCTTTTTTCCGCGTGTTATATTTCAATTTACCGTATAAGACAATGGAATCGTTTCGAGTAATGTCCCGTAGATTTTGAATATTTTTCACTGCGTACTGGACATTTCCGCGCGTTGTGGTAACAGATAAGCAATCGGTGACGTCATTGATGAGAGGATGACGTCATGATCACGTGACTGAGCGTAGCCAATCACATCATTCGTGACGTCACTAACCTCGTGACCTGGCGTCTCTGATAAGAATGTCTCGTATCATTCATTTTCTTCAAGTCTGCCAAGGGTGTAGGATGTGTTTTAAGGTAAGTCCCAACTTTTTCTGAAATAATGGTAATTCAGTATATAGTTAAGTCAGACATGTTATTACACGTATGCGGAATAATTTGATGGAATAGCACACTCGGTGAGTCATGCTGAGTGTATTATTTTATAACATTAATATTGTTTCATTTTAAAAATTTTATTTAAACAAGATAAAAATATGTGTGTCTGAAATCTTTAGGGTGTTTTAAAAACTAAACTGAATAAGATTTTATTATTTATATATGCTTCAGACAAAACCAAATGTACAATTGTTTCTATATATTTAAAGTTTTAGATGCAATGTAAATTAATATCGTACAAAACTTTGATTATTGTATTTTAATAAAAACTTTCTAACTAAAAATTTATATATACATACTATAGAAAAAAAAAAAAAAAAATCTTAAACTTAATTATACATTATTTTTTTAAGTACTCTGTAAAACTAATTATATAACTTTTTTACTTAACTGAAAAACATGAATATTTATACTTTATTAATTTGCTTATAATACATAGGTGTTTCCTAAACTTTACTTTCTTATAATTTTGATTAGAGATTTTAATTAAAGCATGAGTCATACTTCACTTTACAATAGAAACGAAAGGTTTATGATTATGTACAAAATATAAAAAATTACTTTAAGATTGATTGGTTAGAGTTTAAATGTTAAGTGTGAAATTTATTTTATGAGTTCATAATTATAATGTGTATCACTTTTATTGCTTATATAAAATTTTACCGAGTGATGTAAAACTTCCCTAATATGCTAAATTTATTTAATTGTAAAAGCTTATAAATTTTATTAGCTGTTTCAAAACATTTTAAAAAATAGTCATTTTAAAAATTAATATGTGTTCAATTCTTAATTAATGTAAAAATAAATTCATCTTGAATGTTAAACGGGAAACTTATTTAATGCATTGTGATAATATAAAATTTATTGATTGTTTCAAAGTGTATATGCGGCTTGCATTTTTAGTGAAAGTCGAATTATTTATAAGTTGGGATTTCAATAAGTGTAAATCCTGTATCATCTTGTTTCATACTGTGAAAATAAAAGTTTAAGTCTATCTGATGAAGGGAGAGTATCATTCGAAACGGTTGTTGCAATCTTGATGAAGGGTTTTCGAAACACATAACGTTTTATCCTATAATTATAACCTACAAACCCATTGTTTTAATCGACCCTTATTATAGTTTTGTTTTAAATGAATTACCTGACACTCATCCACTAACCTTAATGTATGATAAAAATTAAGTGTTTAATATAGCTAACGCATGAAAACCCTATTAAGCATTTTCTTATAAAGTTCATAAACATGTTGTTACAAGTATTTTAGAAGATCAAACGATTCTATGTTTAATGCTAGGTTTGAATTCAACTTAACAATCAACCCGTTTGTAGTTTTCCTTGGTTTTCACTAAAACTCGCTTAACTATAAGTTACAAAGACTCGCACACAGAGCAATCCACTTATAGAACCAACAGTTAAATATTTAATGGTATAAGTTTAGAGTTGTAATCAATAAGTTTCAATACAACTGCATGAGTCATTAACCTTGTGATTAGTGAACGATTCTATGGTAAAAGGGGAAGTGTTGGGTTCGAATCCATTTCATCAACCTAGTCGATTGGAGTATTTCTTGGTTTTCTCTAAAACCTGCTTAAATATGCAATAGGATTTCTTAGAAAGACTCTCGTGCATTTCGATTATAGGATTCTCGTTTATTTAATCGATCTTAAACCTTATGAATATCCATATGTGAATATTTATTGTACAGTAAAACTTTTAAATATAGTATTGTTTTATATAAGGTGTGAACCTGATGAGTTATCGATTATGAAATAAATTTATCATTACTATAATACTCACATTAAAAGATTCTCGCTTATACCATTTAGCGGTTATGCAAATTATTCAAACTCGTCACCGATGAGTCATCCTTCACGAACTTTCTCGTAAGATCCACGGGGGGTGACTCAGCTTTTCCGGGAATTCCCCCTTATCTCTAGTAGATAAGGTGTTACAACTCAACGTTTCCCTTCATTCTTAGTTTGGCCGTCGTGTGAGTAGGTTGTTTTAGGGTGTGTTATGTTTACCGTGCACTGCTTTGAAGTTTTAGCCGAAAATCTCGCCTGTTTTTCCGCGTATTGTATTTCAGTTTTTCCGTACCTGGATTCTTTAAGTATAATAGAATATTCCAACTCATCAACCTACCGTTGGGATTTTTTCTTGGTTTTCTCTAAAACTGCAAACCCTTTGTTTCAATCGACCGTTATTATATTTTTGTTTTAAATGAATTACCTGTCACTCATCCACTAACCTTAATGTATGTTAAAAATTAAGTGTTTAATATAGCTAACGCATGCAAACCATATTAAGCATTTTCTTATAAAGTCCATAAACATGTTGTTACAAGGATTTTAGAAGAACAAACGATTCTATGTTTAATGTTAGGTTCGAATTCAACTTAACAATCTACCCGTTTGTAGTTTTTCTTGGTTTTCACTAAAACTCGCTTAACTATAAGTTACAAAGACTCACACACAGAGCAATCCACTTATAGAACCAACAGTTAAATATTTAATGGTATAAGTTTAGACATGTAATCAATAAGTTTTAATACAACTGCATGACTCATTAACCTTGTGATTAGTGAACGATTCTATGGTAAAAGGGGAAGTGTTGGATTCGAATCCATTTCATCAACCTAGTCGACTGGAGTATTTCTTGGTTTTCTCTAAAACCTGCTTAAATACAGATTAGGATTCCTTAGAAAGACTCACAGGCATTTCGCTTATAGGATCCTCGCATAGTCTTAAACCTTAGGAATATCCATATGTGAATGTTTATTGTGTAGTAAAATTTGGTAACACTTTTGAATATACCATTGTTTTATATAAGGTGTGAAGCTGATGAGTTATCGATTATAAAATAAATTTATCATTACTATAATACTCACATTAAAAGATTCTCATTTATACAATTTAGCGGTTATGCATATTATTCAAACTCGTCACCGATGAGTCATCCTTCACGAAGTTTCTCGTAAGATGTTGTACATGAACGAACGAGGGGTGAGTCATGGGGAATTCCCCCTTATCTCTAGTAGATAAGGTGTTACAACTCAACGTTTCCCTTCATTCTTAGTTTGGCTGTCGTGGGAGTAGGTTGTTTCACGGTGTGTTATGTTTACCGTCCACTGCTTTGAAGTTTTAACCGAAAATCCCGCCTGTTTTTCCGCGTATTGTATTTCGGTTTTTCCGTACCTGGATTCTTTAAGTATAATAGAATATTCCAACTCATCAACCTGCGCGTTGGGATTTTTTCTTGGTTTTCTCTAAAACTGACTTAACTATAAGGCGTATATTAAAATAATATATAGTTTATAACTAGATAAAATAATTGCTAAAAACAATAAGATTTTTAATTTTATCCTATTAAGTAATTTAAAAACCTCTTTTTAGTTTTTTCTTATAAAGTTAAAGTGATTTCAAAACGATTCATTAAAAAATTACACTTATATTTTAGGAAAACTTTATTTAATCGATTAAATGCAAAGTTTAACACTTAATGAATTATTTAAAATTTTATCTATATAGGAATAATATAAAAATTTACATTTATGTGCTGGTAAAAATAATTCTCTCATTAGAAGTTTCATTAACTAAAAACAATAAATTCGAATACAACTGCATGACTCACTGACCTCACGGTAAGTTATTTTCACTTAGACATTCTAACCAAATCTTATTGTAAAGGACAATTTCTTTCTGTGAAAGTGTTATCCCAATTCTCTCACAAGGATTATTGTTTAGTATTTTAAATCATATATCCAACTTATAAAATTTAGCGGTTATGCAAATGATTAAGTTTTATTACTTCAATCCGTATAAATAAGTTGAAAATTTTACCCTGCGATGTAATGTATATATTAAAATAATATATAGTTATTATACAAAAATCTCGCTTGCTATATGATTATTTATAGATAGTTTATTACTTAGTTTTATAACTAGAAAAAATAATAAGATTTCTGTTTTTAATTTTATCCTATTAAGTGATTTTAAAACCTTTCATTAAAAATTATAGTTACATTTTATTGAATGAAAAAAGGTTGCCTTATCGTAAAATAATTCTGTTTCGATCTCATTATTTTCTTAACATAATTTTAAAAACCGCCTTTTAACAGGTTAATTGCGGAATTCAACTCTTATTGCATTATTTAAATGTAGTTTACAACTGATATTAAATAAATGATCTCTATAAACTATTTTATATTAAACACAGAACTCTAACAACATTCTACTAAGATAGGTATGAATCAACATTCTTATCTGTATGAGTCAAGGTGTGGCGATAAACAGTTTCTCGCATTTGTGTGTGAATGAAGGTTGCATTTCGCTAAGGGAAATTTCATCAATTTTAAGTAAGTTTCATAATTTATTATTACTATTTGATAATTTAATAAACTTAATATGTATATTCTAATAAAATTATTTGTTTATATCATAAAAAAATTTGTTTATAATAGAAATTTTATTAAAACTTTACGAAAGTTATATAAGAAATTTTTATTGTTTTATTGAAGAGAGAGAAATTAATTTAAAAAATATTTTTTATTGGTATTTACTTATAAGGAATTTTTTATTGTTATACTATAAACTATTTTTATTGTTACACTATAAATTTTTTTGTTTATATAAAACTAAATTTTGCATAAATAAAACTACTTTCACACATGGAAAATTATTGCTTAAATGAAACCTAGAAAAGTTTCCATTTAACTTGTGTATGTTTAGAAATTATTTGAGTAAAACTAATTTTTGCAATATATAAAACTCCTTTCTCAAACGAAATTTTTATTTTTTAACTATAACTTACTTTTATATGTATTTATTTAAATACCGTTTAAGTGATAGATAGGTGATAATCGTTTAAACTCATTGTATGATATGCTTTGTGAAAAAATTATTGCATTTTCCAAATTATTCGCTGTATTGTTTTAATGATTTTAACTTAATCTTTATATGAGATAGTGTGGATTACTAATAGGCATGGCTCGCCAGCGTATATAACATATGATTCATCAGCTGTAGGGGTTTTCCGTTGCAGGTGATAACTGACTCATAGAATATTCCGTATTATCTGTTTTTTTAAGGAAACTGTTTATTTTCATTTAAAATGATACGTTGAATTTTTATGCAATTTATTTAGAAATGTTTAATACAAAATAACTTTTAGTAACTGATAGTTTTTTAAATATAACTAATTCTTTTTTAACTAATGTTTATATCAATTATTTTATAAAAATAACTTATTTTTATTATTTCAAGTTTAAAAGTAATTACCTGTTTCATTTAAATCAACTAAGATAGTTTAAATTATATTACAGCGTTAAACTCGAATAAATGTTAAATAATATTTGTGTAGTATCAATATAATGTTTAATTTAAATAACATATTCATGTACTTATAGCTTTTTTGCTTATAAAATTTATGTAAAGTTTTCGTGTTAGGATAAATTTATTTAATAGTAACAGCATAAAGTTTAGTTAATTATAATGTATATAAAATTTAATTGTTGATTTTAAACATTGTATGTATTTTTAAATTAATATTATTATAGGATAGTCATTTTTATTTTATTTTTATTTTTATTTATTTTATTTTTTATTTATTTATTTATTTTATAACTTTACTGTATATTTTTGTATGCATTTTTTTAATTAATATTATTATATGAAAGTAATTTTTTTAATTTATATTATTATATGAAAGTGATTTTTTTAATTTATATTATTATATAATAGTAATTTTTTTAATTAATATTATCATATGACAGTATTTTTTTAAAATTTATAACTTTACTATATATCTTTGTATGCATTTTTTTAATTAATATTATTATATGATAGTAATTTTTTTTTTTGAAATTTATATGATAGTCATTTTAAGTGCATGTGTTCAATTTTTAACGATTGTAAGTTAGAGTTTAAATAAGTGTGAAACTTATTTAGTGAAAATATAAAGTTTAATTTATATAATTTTTATTATATTTAGTTTAATTTAAATAATTTTTATTGTATTCAGTTTAATTTATAACATATAAATTATTTATACTCTTCCAATGGTAACACCCAAATTTTAATATCAAAGTCTATACCATTCACATTCAATGTTTTTGATTATATAATACTCACGAACCCTTTGTTTTATTTTGTCAACTTCCATGAAATACATAGGCAAATTTCTATTTATTCTGTAATAAATTTATAATCTCCGAATGGTAATGCGCAGATATTAAGATCAAAGTCTATACCATTCGTTAAATTCATCTACCTGTGTTTCAGCGTTCAATTTTAACGATTGTATTAATAGTATTTATAAGTTAGAGTTTAAAGAAATTTTAAAAGTGAAACTTATTTAGTGTTAACATAAAGTCATGATGTGTATAAAGTTTAGTTTAAACAACTTTATTGCTTATAATGTCGTTTTTGTTTTAAAATAACTAATTATACGTATAATTACATGATATTCATTATTAAAAAATATGTGTTTTAAATTATTTATTATTGTTTTTAAATTTATGCGTATCGTTTTTGTTTTAAAATAATTAATTATACATATAATTGTATGACATTCATTATTGAAAAATATGTGTTTTAAATTATTTATTATTGTTTTGTTTTTAAATCTGTGTGTTAATCCACTGATGACACTTATCCTCAAAATACGAAAATTTCTATTTAATTCTGTAAAAATTTCGTAATATAAATTTGTAATGATGTCACTAAAAGTATGAACTCCTATTTAAATTCCTTATTTATTATCTTAACACAATATATTTTTAATCTCTAAAAATGCTAAGTTTCTAAAATACTCATAAATTGTTACTGATGTTAATTAACTTCAGTCATTCATTGTTTCATTCAGTCGAAAATGTTAAGTCCCACCGGAAATTATTTATACTCTTCCAATGGCAACATCTAAATTTTAATGTCTATACCCTGTTTTTAATTATATAGTACTCACCAACCCTTTGTTTTATTTTGTCAAATTCACTGAAATACATAGGAAAATTTCTATTTAATTCTGTAATCAATTTATAATCCCCGAATGACAACTCTTCAAAAGTTTCTATTCTTCCGGTGGCAACACCTAAATATTAAAGTCCCAAAAGATCGTGACGTTATCTAATCCCTCTGCAAAAAATTCGAAAAAATTACTAAGTCCAAAATTTAAGAAAATAAATCTAACTTCGAAAAAATTTTGAAGTCCTCCAAAATTGTGAAAAAAATACTAAGTCCAAAATTTATGAAAAAAAAATCTAACTCCTCAAAATTCCCCTTCTCCCCGATAGATGGCACCACCAAACCTCATCCAAGATGATAGCCAAAGTTTCTATTCTTCCGGTGGCAACGCTCTAAAAGTTTCTATTCTTCGGGTGGCAACACCCCCTCGTCCAAGATGATGACCAAGTAGTGTAAAAAGGGTGTGTTCTGCGGCGGGGTGGAGGCGTAGAGGTGTAAGGGTGGTGGCGCGCCACCACCCTACGCCACAATACGCCACTACGCCACCACCCTGCAGCAGAATCACCCTTTTTACACTACTCGCGCTTAATTCTGTTTCAGCTTCTTCCCTTCTTGTTTTTCATCCGTCTATTTTGCATTTTTATGTTGATTTACATATTTTATTAAGTTATTGTCATTTCTTTTCTATATTTTTTAACTATTAAAATACTTAATTGTTTCAAAATTCTTGATTATTATTGTTTAAAAGTTATCACAATATATAAAGGATTTGTAATAATATGTTTTTAAAAAAAGTTGAAATTATTTTATCATTATTTTTTATTTTTTATCCGTCTATTATACATTTTTATGTTGATTTACACATTTTCTTAAGTTATTAGCCATCTTTTCTTATTTCTTTTCTTTTCTTTATTTTTTAACTATTAAAATACTTAATTGTTTCCAAATTCTTGTTTATTATTGTTTAAAAGTTATCAGAATATTTGAAATAATATAAAAAATAAATAAATAAATAAATAAATAAATAATAAATGATTGAAAATTTTTCAGCTTGCAATATCATTTTCTCTTGGAACAAGCTGATGATAAATATTCTAAAAAAAAAGTTTTTGCCTTTTTTAAACCTTTATATATATTTTTTATTATTTATTTATTTATTTTATCCCTAAAATAAAAAGCACCTACCACGCATGTTTCACTTTGAAAAGATTTTAATATAAAAAAATAAATAAAAACTTTTGAAAGACAACAATGTATTACGTTAAATAAAAAGAAAAAAAAAATCTGTTCATTCTTATAAAATACCCTGATATACCTCTTGTCCTCGTCTCAATTTCACCAATCTTTACTGATTTCTCATACATTACACCACAATGCTACTACAATGCATATTATGATCAGACAGCCTAGAATCCCGAGGACAGTCCTCGAAAACTACCTTCGTCTCCAAAAAATTAGAACACATTTGGGGATGCCCATTACATAGTTATTATTATTTCATCAAAATAATTTGTTATATGTATTATATTGGGTGCATGCATTAATTTTAAAGGATTTTTTGGTGGTAAAAAAGCTTTTATTTCAATAAAATGATACAAAATAATTCATTCAAAGTATTGTCCATCGCTAGCTATGACTTTTTTCCCATCTTTCTGGTAATTTATGGATTCCGACCCAAAAAAAAACTCCTCACTTTTTGAGTCCAAGAACGAATTGAGCCAATTTTTGATACCTTCGACTGAAGTGAAGCGTATTCCATAAAGGGCATTCTACATGGATATAAACAAGTGGTAATCGGATGGCGCAAGATCTGGACTATATGGCGGGTGGGACAAAACTTCCCATCCGATATTTTGCAAGTAAGTTTTAACGGGTTGGGCATTGTCAGGATGGAAAATCAGTTTGTCGTGCCTAGTCTCCCATTCCGGCCGATTTTTCTTTATTGTTTGGTTCAAACGCATCAATTGTTTTCGGTAAAGAGGTCCATCGATTGTTTAACCACTTCTCAGCAGCTCATAGTAGACCACTCCCTTCTGATCCCACCAATTACAGAGCATTACCTTGGCAGCATGGATATTTGGCTTTGCAGTCGATTTGGCTGGTTGGCCGGGTTTGACATATGATTTTCTGCGCTTAGGATTATCATAATAGATCCACTTTTCGTCGCCAGTAATAATGCGATGCAAAAAAGACTTTTTTTTATGGCGATTAAGCAGCATCTCGGACATGCAAAATCGCCTTAGGACGTTTCTCGGCCTTAACTCGTATGGTACCCAATTTCCTTGCTTTTGAATCATTCCCAATGCCTTCAACCGTCTGGAAATTGTTGCTTTGTCAACATTTAATGATTCTGCAAGTTCTTCTTGCGTTTGACACTGATCTTCATCGAGTATTGCTTTCAATTCTTCACCTTCAAACTTCTTTGGCTGTCCCGGACGTTCCTTGTCTTCCGTGTCAAAATCACCACTTTTAAAGCGACGGAACCAGGGGCTCTATTCTCGTCTAGTTGCCTATTAACCACCACTTGTAAAGGATCCTTCAGAGACTGGCAACTTAAGAAATCTGCAAGTCGGTTCTATTGATATTTCTTTGATCTGCTTTAGGAGATCGACGCTCGATACCGCTCGCCGCAATCGAAGCTCCCAAACCTCCTAGTGCGATAATTGCATGAGAAGGGGGGTCTCTTTTGTAAAAGAGCAATAAAAAGTAATGTCCTTCATCGTAAATGTGTGCAAAATGTCAAGGGTCGCTTTCGGACAATGGATAATTTATGAGTTTTGACGCGCTGCATGTTGCTAGTATCTGAAAGAAGCTTAACCGTTAACGACAGTTTTTAACTACTGTTCTTCCAGGCCATCATCTACCATAACCATCTTCTGGTTAAGTGCTATTCTGGCCTGTCGTTGTTATCTTCAGTGGGAGAATAAACGCTCGCGTTCGAGGGTGACATTTTAAACCAATCAGTTGCAAGGGGTCATTCGTAATCCGTTTTGGGAGGGGAATTTTGTGAATAGCGATGATGACAACCTGTTTTCAATGGTGGAAAATGTGAAATGTCCCTTTAACTGAGCAAACTAAAACATTATACAGACGCGCCCATTTCTATTATGATAAACGACGATTTTTAAGCTGAACAACTGCCTCCTAGCTGCCGGTAACTTAACGACTGTAAACAAGCTCGAATGAGAATAGCAAATCGTCGTTGTCTCGCTTCACAACAACCGGTTTCCGCGTAACGACTAGACGAGAATAGAGCCCCAGGGGCTCTAGAACGAACCCATCGGAAAAAAACTCGACGCGGAAACTTTCCGCTATCGGATTTGTCCAGTTTTCACTAAAATTATCCCGATATGCGTTTTATACCCTAGCACCAACTTATCGGAAAGGTGAGTCGAAACTTCTCCCACAGAGAAAGGACTGTTTTCGAAATCGGATTAAGTTGACCAATCACAGACAAGGATAATTTCATCCTCGCCGCGAGATTTCATTTGGATTTTTTAGATAAACAAAGATGGCTGCCTCTGCTTGTGTGGTTCTGAATGTGTGTTTTTGTTTTATTTAATAAGAAAAGAGTATTTATTCCCATTTATTTTTCTGTAAATACCGTATGTATTTTCTATGTATTAAACCCATGTTATTATCGAACTTCACCTTTTGCCAGTTGCTAGCATTTTAAGGCAGTAAATGTAAATGATTTTCTGCCTTGAAGCGTTAGCTGCTAGCATTTATTATTTAGTGAACGACGAATTACTATGGATATAGGAGCTTTGGATGTAATATAGGTAATTTCTTTTTTTCTTTTGTCCAATCTGTATTAACTTTATAATTACGCTAATGCTTCTTTATTACATATATACAAAAGTATTAACATTTTTGTTTGAATTTCCTTAATTAAAATTTTTGCGTACATATATTATTATAATTGATTTATTGTATTTACATGTGTTAAAGCAAACCTAATAATATATATATATATATTGCTATTGCATGTTTGTATGTACTGTTTCTAGAATTTTTTTAGAATTTACAATATACAATAAAATATGCTGTGTAATTTTAAACCTTTAAGCATAGTAAAAAATTATCTTCCGTCAAAGCACGAAAAAGTAAAACCGTCTGAAAATTAATTTTCATTTTGTAAGTGAATTTACATAATATGTCTAATTTAGATTGTAAAAATCAGTTATTAAATTAAAAAAATATATATATTCACTTACTTTTCCCTCTCTAAGAAATGAGAGGTTCTTATTAGATTCTATTATATAGCTACAAATGGAGTTTTGCAAGTGAATGTAGAATTGAAGTGCTGTGTCTCAAACTTACTTAATTCAATTATAATAAAATTTAAAAGGGAAAATAAAATTTGTCATTATTTCCTTTAAGCTTTATTAATGTTTTATATACTGGGACTTATATCATTCATAGACATACTTTAAATAAGACTTTTAGTTAATATGTTAATATATATAATTGCAGTTTTCATTAAACTTAATTAATTTTTAATAACTTTAAATATTAACACTTCTTATTCTTAATAGATATGCTATTACTATTATACATGATTAATAAGAATTTTAATTACAATATGTATATATATATATATATATATATATATATATATATATATATATGGGTATTTATTTTAATTTTTATTACATTTAATTAATTTTCAATAACTTTATATATTAAGACATGTTATTCTTCATACTTTTTAAATAAGAATTTTAGTTACCAATATATATATATATATATATATTACAATTTTCATTTAACTTGATTAATTTTAAAGATTTAAATATATTTAAAACTTGATTTTTCATTTTCTTGAGTAACACTTAATGCCAAGATGGACGCCATGGGAACCGTGAATTGTTTATCTCACGACGATTCCACCCGGAAGAGACCTGTCGAAATTTCAGAAAACGATTCCGCCAGACAATTCCAATAATAAAAGCGATTCGATAAGTTCGTTCTAGCGAATTAAGAAAGGCTGTCGGAAAGTGACGTCACATCGGAGAAATCCCGATAACGAGAGGATTTCGATAAGTTCGTTCTAGATCCCCAGTACTCACAGGTCGAAATCGATGGCATATGATCACCATCCATAAGTTTCCAATAGCAACCGATCACTTTCAACAGCACTTTTCTTCGAATTAAAGAAGTACAGTAAAACTCCCCACAAATGCTCTTTCGTTGGCACGTATTTCGACATATTCGCAGATCAAACACAATATGTTGTTTACACTTTGGCACATGGATACATACTACAAGCTGAAGCCAGATGACGTAGCTTTAAGATGACGTAGTTACAGTATGGTCGGATATGTATAATACTAATAGCGCCATCTCTTATAAATCCTTTAAAATTAATGCATACACCCAATAAATACCTAAAATAATTTCTTTCAGGTACTTCACACATAAAAATCACTAAAATTTTGCAATTTTAGGTGATTTATTTATTTTGTCCTTGAAATTCGTGGACACCGCCATATTTTCCTCAAATTCAATTAAAAACACCTAGTCGGCCTACTTCAATGTCACTTTAAATCCATGTTAAAAAAAATAAATAATAATAAAAATAAATAATGATAAAAATAAATAAATACAGCTTTTTCCTCTTTCTCTCAGGGTGATATTTGGTATCCTCTATTTCATCATTGGTCTGTTAAACTATCAGTTTATATTTTTCTAACAGGTTAATCACAATAAAAAATTATTATTATTATTATTATTATTATTATTATTATTATTATTATTATTATTATTAAATATTCTATCAAAGTTATGAGAATTATCGGAAATATTTTTTTTTTAAAGTGATAATCTGCCTAAAATAAACTGAAATTCAACAATTATTTCCTGTAGATTCTGGATATTTTCAACCATTTTTATTTATTTATTAATAGGAAACATAATTCAGAGAATTTCGACTTCCTTTTAAAAGTATTTTAGCAAATTTCAAGATCTTTTTTAAACATGCGTTGACGAGTTTGATTTTCCTTTCTTCTTGGGGGAGAGAGAGAACTTGGATGTCATTAACCCCCCCCCTTTTTTTTTTCGTGTGTATGTAAGTGTGTCTGTGTTTTTTAGTGGAAATATGTACTTTTAGTATAAGGCCTGAATATCTTCACATTCTCTGCGAATAGCTCATAATGAATTTTACAAACGTTTTGCAAAGTTTTGTTAACATTTGATATACAAAAATGTAAACTACACATCCACAACTCGTAAAATATTTTTGTTTCAGATATAAGGAAGTTCAGAGGGTTTATTTTAATGTAAATTTCATAAAATTGAAAAAGAAAATTTAATCGTTGATCTACAATTGAAAAAAAAAAAAAAGAAGAAGAAGAAGAAGAAGCATTAAGACAAACACAGAATATTTTACAAGTATTTAATTATTTTAATGTCATTTCTACTTTAGAATTGATGATTTGAAAAGTCTAAGTTCTTTTACTAATTGATTTATTGCTTTTATTTTTAATTTATGTTCCTTAAAATAATGATCTGTCAACGAAGACTCCCTTATTTCTAAGAACCTTTAGGCCTTGGCAGAGAAATAACCTTGACAATCTTCCAGATAAATCTAATGTATATCGACTATTTTAAATATAAATTTAATCTTGGTGTGATATGCAAATCATAGCCCTCCAGACTGTCTGTAAAATGAAATTTCTTTTATTCTGCTTCATTTGGTCTAATGCCAAATATTTGCGTTTAGTCTGGAGTGATGAGTTTCCAACTGGAATCTTTTTTCTTTCTTTCTTCCTTTTCTTCCGTCGACGTAAGAATGTTCGTAATATTCTGTTTCGATGAAAGTTTTCTTCAGTTTTTGTTTTATTTTTACTTTTTTACTTACGTTACTGATGTTTAAACATTAATTCTCAAGCATGCTTTCTAGTAAACCCCAGGGAGAATAATTTGTTTTTTCTTTCACTTGATATCTTTCATTTCAGACGAAATGAAGTAAATAATGAAAACTTGAAAGCATTAATTATTTTAGTTTTCTTTTTTTTATATGATGTTTGTTTCTGTGATTTTCATTTCAATTTTTAATATTTTAATATAAATTTAGAAAGAAGATTTTTCTTTTTTTTCTTTTCCTCCTTTGTGTGTGTGTAGCTCAAAGTTATAAAATTATTCATAAGACATGCACAATAATAATAATAATAATAATAATAACTTTTATTGCAGATTGAAAAAAAAATCTGAGATAATTATCAAAAAATTAAACATTTTTTATTACTTAAATATTTATATTGTTCAATCATATATATATTGTGTGTGTCTTTTATAATCACAGTAGTCCCTAATCAGTTAAAAGTCGAAAAAACCTGTCATGGTTAAAAAAAAAGAAAAAGAAAAATGCCTTTTCAATAATTTAATGTAATTGTTTATAGTACGGGAGGCAGCGCTTCATTTTTGGTAGTGATTTTATACCGACCAATTCCTATTTCCAGTAATTGTTTAGGTATCAACAGTAACCAAAATGAGCGTCAATCGTCGTACGCACGGTGGGGGTAGGAGTAGCAGGGCCTCGAACTCGTAAAAGAAAAAAAAAATATTTTATACC
Source organism: Salticus scenicus (assembly GCA_963930645.1). Lineage (NCBI taxonomy): Eukaryota > Metazoa > Arthropoda > Arachnida > Araneae > Salticidae > Salticus > Salticus scenicus. The sequence goes on along the minus strand of OZ005651.1, from coordinate 30,195,345 downwards.
GCTCCAAACTTGGTTTAGGAGATTATTTATACAATATGCAATAACAAAATAACCATCAGCCACCTGGGAAGTGGTGGATTATACGTCAGTCGCTAGGCCGAACCTGCAAAAAATCTTAAAAAGTAAAGTTATTTTATACCGCACGAAACTCACATATATGATTTTTCATACAGTAAATAATGGGAAAATAACCGTCAGCTGCTTTGGTAGTGGTGGAAAGACCGTCAGCCGAGGCCATGAGTAGAAAATACGAGCGCAGTCTAGTAATGGTCTTTACATGGCTACAGTGGCAGATCCAGAACTTAACTTTTGGGGAGGGCTGAGATTTTTCAAGATGCTATTCCAGATCAATGAAAAATTTACCATTGTATGTAATATTCAATTGTGAACGTCAGGGTTTTTTTTTCCCCCTAGCCCCATCTCCTCCCCCCTTAAATCCGCCACTGCATGGCTAAATTGATGACTTTTACCCCGTTCTGAGATAATAGTTATTATTATAAATAGAAGATAATATATTTATGAACCAATCTTAAAATATTCCAAAATATTATTTTGGAGTTGATTTTGTTTTTCAATGGGATATTTAAATATATATATATATATATATACTGTCTTCATCTAGAATGAATAAGTAGTCATTTTCTGAATCCCTAAACTAGAAATATAGGTTTTCAAGTTACGCGAATAAGGTCAACAAATAATCTAGATAGACGAAATGATCGAGAATTTCTAGTCTATATTTTTCTAGATGGTGAAACAATTTTATGAATGTTGTGAAACCTATGAATCCTTTGTATTGCAAGAAATATTCGCTTGATTTTCTACAATAGGATTATAAATCAAGATTATAGTTACTAAAACGCGTCTTGTGTGTTCGTATTTATTTGAAAAGATTTTTAAATTAAGTTTGACCACAATAATATAAGAAAACGCTCTAGAATTCTAATAGGAGTTTTTAGAACTCGCTAACAAAGGTGACTAGAACTTATAAGGATAAAATGGATCTATTTTTACTATAGCCAAAATTTAGTTTCTAGATACCAGTCCCAGATTTTTTTACTGAATATTTTTTTTAGTGTTGCTTTCATGTTCAGTAGATTGAAAAGTACAAGCTTTCATGTTTGCGAAATAACTTTATACAAAAAAATCTCAACTGTTTAAAAGTAGATCATTTTTATTACGTTACATCTAGTTATCATTTCTTAATTATCTTAAATTAAATGGTGTCGGTTGGGGATCCAGACCAATTGACTGCTCTAGGGATCAAAGCCTGGAAAGGATGCCCTCCGTGGAGGGTCTTCCTAAAGGATCCTAGCCCATACTTACTACAGTTTTGGGGAAAACCACGATAAATTCTGAACAGATTGGCCTACGAACGCAACCTGCGATCGAACCTGGACCCTCCCGTCTACCAACTTCGAGCTCTTGCATTAGAAAATGTAGCAAAAATGCATTAAAAACGTAGAAAACGATTTAAAAAAAGTAATTCTAATGTAATTTTCTGACTTTTATAAAATATAGCCTTATTTTACTTTTTTTTAAATTAAAAATAAAATAGAAACTCTCTTAAATGATCACTTGTAGTTCATGTTTTTAATATCATTACTATTATTATAGCATAAATATTTTGCACAAAGTTCAATAAAATCTCACTATGAAGAAACGTTTTAAAAATAATTAATTCTAATACAGTTGCCTCAATTTTTATTGAAATAAAACATAACTAAATTAAGTTTATTTTTTCATTATATGTTATAACACTGTAAAAAAAAAAAAAAAAAAAAAAAAAAAAACTGGAAAAGTACAGGAAAAATCTGGCAGCTGGGGTGTCAATATCTCTCCGTCAAATATACAGGACAAAACTATACTTTTAACAAAAAACGTGTTTAATTTACAGGATTCCTGTGTAAAATATATGTTAGTGATACAATTTTACGGTTTTAAATTGTATATATTGACGGAAAAAACTGACACCCCAGCTGCCAGATTTTTCCTGTACTTTTAACAGATTTTTTTTTTTTTTTTTTTCAGTGTATTTTTGCCTGATAAATTTACTAAAAAGTTTTTTTATTGGAACATATTGATTGTGGGGGGAAATGATTTAGGTTTATTGATTGAAGTTATTCATGTTAATATATTTATTCTTGTTTTTTTACGTTTATAAAGATTAGAAGCAGCTAATTATAACAAGGGGGTCTTGAATTATTTTAAGTCATTTACTTCCATTGTGTTTGTTATTATTATTGGTTTAGCATAACTATTTTACTTTAGAATATGTAATAGAAATTCATTGAATATATGGAAAAGCAATTTAAAACATTTGTTTCAAATCTAGATTTCTGATTTCTATAAATATTAGCAAAGCCCCGGTTCGGGAACGAACCGAATTCCGAATGCAGGAAAAATATCAAAATCAAACTCGAAATGTACAAAACTCGGCCTGATGCTGCCTGCGTGCCAATAGATCAAAGTTTGTTAACGAAACCATGTTTTAATTCATGAAATCAGTAAAGGTAGTGAATCAACGAAGGCTTTTCTCACTTCGCTGGTCACTATATTTAAAGGAAACACTTTTCTATATTTCTTTACAAAAAAAAAAAATAAATAAATAAATAAATAAAATTTAAAGAAATCATGAAATTGCTTTAAAGCCCGCTTTGGTTGCCCGTTGGTTTATGTTATTATTATTATTATTTTGTTTGTTTCTTTTCTTTTCGTTTTCCTTTCCTTTCCATATTTACTGAATTCGATTCTTTGTTTTTTAATATCACGTTATTGAGCAGACGGCTATTTTATTTATTTAACGTTCATTTATATTTTCCATTAATTTTTGGAACTCTCGTGCAACTTTATCTAAATTATTTTTTTACTCCATTTTCAATTTTTATTTTTTCATGTGCATTAGTAAAATATTTTATAATTTTTTATTTTTCACGTGAAGGCATATTTCATTTTATGTTTAGTAAAAAAAAAAAAAAAAAAAAAAAAAACGTTTTTTTTTTTTTTTTAGCAGCAATTAAAATTTTAAATGCCCACATTTAAAGCTTTTACCAGGTTATTATTTTCACATTTTAATTAATTTTACAAAATCTAATCAAAATTTCGTTACAAATAAGGTACCAAATGAAAGGGACATTATTTCTGAATCCGTCGGTTTAATTAACTTATCGATCGGACAATTAGATTTTTTTAAATTAACTAAAGTATGAAAAGCTCGTGGCAACAACACACAGACAAACAGAAGAAAATCTCTTTTAGCCAATCAACTTGCGTCCAGCCACGAACTTACAGGAAAAAACTCTCTTAGCCATTTATATAGAGAGAGATTAGAACCAGAAGGAAAAGAGAATTTGAATAACTTAGTTACTTTCATCCTTATTTTACACTATTATTATTAATATCATTATTATTGTTGTTGTTGTAGCATAATTATATTGCTGAAGAATGTATAATAATCTCATTCAATATGCAGAGAAACGTTTTAAAATAATTTATAAGTTCTTTGACTTTTATAAACATAAGAAATAACTTGCTTCAGATTATTGTTTTTATTGTACTTTATTTATTTATGTGTAAGTTAATCATTTTAAACCAGAATATGTAGTAAAAAAAGAAAGCCTCAAAAGTATGGATATAAATTATTTAAAACTATTCTATTTGATTAAGTAAGTTTTATGCAGAGATTTTTAAATATTTTATTGTATTTCATACTATTATTAAGGCATAATTATTTTGTACTACAGTGCGTTGCATGAATATAAACGCACCTTAGCCTCAAGAATTAGAATGGTATAGAAGTGTAATAAAAAAATATTAATAGGTGACACTTGATGCAAACTGTACGTGTATGATTCAAGAAATGAAAATACGAGTCAAAACAATGAAAGACGAATCTGATTTTTTAGAAAATAATTTTATTGAATTTATGACAAAAATACATGTTGCATGAATTTAAACGCACATGTAAAAAATAAATAACTGAGTTACAAATACTGTATCTAATACTTTGTAAAGCCACAGTGGGCTTCTAGAACAGCTAGTAAATGCCTTGGCATTGACTGATATAGTGGCATTAGGTCATCCAAGCTGATTATCTTCCAAGCTATTAGAATGGCCGATTTTAGTTCATTTGTCGTGTTAAACTGCCTTCCGTTTACGTAAACACGGCGAACCAGAATACTCCATACGTTCTCCATTATGTTTAAATCGTGGATTTTTGAAGACTAATCTAGAACTTTAATTTTATTGTCACGGAACCACTTTTTCACGATATGTGCTGTATGTAGAGGTGCACAATCTTGCTGAAAAATGTAATTTCTTCCAGATTTCTTGACTGCTTGACGGCGGAACTTCCTTGTGAGCATCTGGACATAATCTACAGAGTTCATAGTGTTCTCCACGAACTCTAATTCGAAAGTCCCTTTAAAACCTATGGCTGCCCACACCATGACAGACCCACCTCCAGATTGACGTTTTGAACAATACATTTCTTCAGTTCTCAAATCTTGACAGTAGCTATGAAATTCATCCGGACCATCGATATTGAACTTTTTTTTTCATCTGAGAAGGTGACTTTTTCCCATTTTAGTCGATCTAGAATCCATTTTCTTGCCCATTCCAACCGCATATCTTTGTGCTTTTGAGTGAGGGGTGGTTTTGCTTTCATTTTCTTAAATTTAATGAATGTTGCAGCTTTGATAGTTCTCCATATGGTTGTCCGATTAACACCCAGCTTGTATTGAGCCTTTATCTTCGCTCAGGAAATAGTATATTCTTTGCAGCGTTGCATATCCGACGTTTGTCGTAATTGTGGGTCTATTCTGGCCTCTTCGTTAAAAAGACAAACCGATCGTTATTTTTTCGATCGAAATCTCTTTCATAACGATATTCCCCGGGAGAGCGATTCTGCCCTCCGAACGTTATAATCAAACGAGGTGGGGGAAAACTGCGTTCGAGGTTAACGCTTTCATCCAATCAGGACGAAGCACGTGGTTTGTTTTATTGTGATTACAAGTGAGTAAGAGCAGACGACGATCGCCATGTTTTAAATATAGGTTGTTTGTTTGTTAATTTGTTTGTTGTGAAAATATATATATATATATATATATATATATATAAAGCAAAGACACAGTGTGAATTTTTTTATGTGTTGTAGCAGAGCAGTTTTCCAGTTCAATTTAATTGTATCGTCTCGATGAAAAGGAATTTTAAATAGCCAAGTAAAGTTTTATATTAGACTGGCTGTTAAAAAGAAATCAGCCACTCGATATAATTATTTACTCGGCAGAATAAAGAGGAAGTACTTACTTATCACTTTTTAAAGATTCAAAATAATAGATTTATTTTATTTACATGGTATGTACTCATGTTTTAATTATTTTTTCCAAAAATTAATTTTGAAATATAGTACGTACGCACCTTGTTTGAACTATATTTTTTGTTTAAGTGCAATTGAAATATTTGATATTTAGATATATTTGAGTAAAATTAATTAAACTGTAATGCTAATTTAGTGAGTAAAGCATAAAAATATTTTTCTTTATTTATGAATTTATTTTTACTTAAATAATTGAAGTTAAAATTTATATAGCCATTGCCTATTGAAATGATATAAATATTTAAATATTGATTTGAACTAATGTGATAAAATTTGTTTGCTTTTATTAAATTAAACGGGAATTTATTTTAATGATATTAGATCTTTGCTATAAAAAAAAAAAAAAAAAAAAAAAAAAAAAGTATATAAATGTTTGATTTACACTGTATATACTAATTGCTAGAAAATTATTTTTATATTTATATGAAAAGTACGTTTCTTAATTTTTTACATAAATATATGAATAATATATTGCTTTCTAAAATATATTAAGCTTTAAAGTTGTTTAGATTTACTAAGTCCAAAATATTAAATGGAAGTATGCAATTGTTTAGAATTATTCAAAATAATTATTAAAAAAAAAAAAAAAAAAAAAAAAAAAAAATCACAACTACAGCTGAAATTTTTATAATTTTAAAAGAAGAAAGTTTTTATATTATTCATTTTTTCTAATTTATTAAATAAAACATAAAAATATATTTCTCTATTTATAAACACATTTTTATTTAAATATTTGAAGTTAAAACTTATAATGTCATTGTCTATTGAGATGATAAAAAATATTTAATGAGTGTTTTATATTTATATCATAAAATTTGTTTGGTTTTATTAAATTAAATGTGAATTGTTTTTAAATGATGTTTTAACTTTTTAACTCCCCCCCCCCCAAAAAAAAAAAAAAGAAAAGAAAAAGTATATAGAAGTTTGATTTAATCTGTATATTAATTTCTAGAAAATTATTTGTAAATTTATATGAAAAGTACATTACTCAATTTTTTACATAAATGTATATGATGAATAATGCATTGCTTTTTAAAAAATATTAAGCTTTAAAATTGTTTAGAAGATTTACTATACCCAAAATATTAAATTAAATCATAAATTTAAATAATAAACATTAAATCAAAAAATTAAGTTATGTATGCAATCGTTTAGAGTCATTCAAAACAATTAATTAAATATACATATATATATATAGATAGATAGATATATAATAAATAGGTTCTCAAATACAGTTGAAATTTTCATAATTTTAAAATAATAAAGTTTGTATTTTATTCCGTTTTCACTTTATTTAAATTTGGATATGTGTGGAAAAAAGTGATTAATTTTTGTTTACATTCTATGTATTTTAAGCTTTGCTAACATTTCTTTAACCAAGTTTCCTTATTTCATAAATCATAACTATTTCTTTAAAAAACAAACAAACAGAAAAAGAATGATTAAACACCTTTATCATACCAAAAAGGCGCGCCATATTGTAACGAATACAAGAGCCACTCAAGGACAGCCTTAGAGCTCTCGAAAAATAACGAAGATAAATATCGCTAAAATTTCGATCGCAACAGCCCAGAATACCAAATTATCGTTATATTCCGAAGATCGTTGAATTCCGAAGGAATATAACGAAGCGAACAGGCCAGAATAGACCCACTGGTGAGCTCTCCTGTTCGCTTCTTGTACGCTTTCTTCCCATAATTTGCTCCTTATTCTTTATATAATTTCGAACAACACTCTCACTTCTTCCGATTCGGCGCCCAATTTCACGATTGCTAAAGCCTTTACCACGCATAAGTCGATTTTCATTCTCTCGTCTACTGTCAAAGTTTTCCCTCTTGCCATCCTGAACAATCTCCGTAAATTTTGTACTCAAGCATTAAAACTGTTTTTTAGAGAACTTTAGCAACACAACTATTTGTGTTTTAATTTAATTCCGGTGGCTCTCTTATATTTTAAACACAAAATACAGAGTGCGTTTAATTTCGCGCAACAAACGAAAAACAGTGAAAAATAAGAAAATGCTTAAACACACATCTACGTAAGCTTGCATGAGCCTAAACATACGTGCTCAAAGCACCTTATTCAATATTTAGTCATATGCAATAACTGTAAGTCACATTCCTTCTTTTAAAATTAAAAAAAAAAAAAAAATATTTCTGGTTATTGGAAAAGGTGCGTTTATATTCATGCAACGCCCTGTAGAACATATATCTTGTCAAAAAATTAATATTAACAATTTTAAAAAATTGATAATGACAGAGTTTTCCGAATTTTATCGAGACATGCAACTGTATCTGTCCGGTAATGTATGAGTGATTCCATACCAACTCACCTAAAAAAATAAAAGTTGGTTGCATGGCCGACTCAGATTTTCTTTAAATTTGGTACACAGATTGATGATATAGAGGCATGAAAAAGTCCAAATTTTTAGCTACCTGCTCCACTTATTTATAGATATACAGGTCATCGAAGTTTGTCCGCCCCCTCAAAATGCCAAGAAATTGATGTTATTTAATTTTTTTTTCTTAAACATTGTGCTCATGTAATATGAAAGTGTTAGGTATCTATGGAAACTAGTTATCCCAGGCATTCAGAAAAAAAAATACTACAATGTTTATAATGAAAATCGTTAAGGTACAGTACTCTTAAAAGTTGCAACCACAAAAATCTGATTTTCCCGATTTTGCTAAAATTGAGACATCAATTCCAAAAAAAGGAAAATAAAACCAAAGGTTTACTCACTTTCTGGTAGAGTACAGGTGTTCACCATAAATTACTACACAATAAATTACTTGGGTTTCTCACTCCTTCTTGGAAATATTTAGGCTTAAAGACAAACCATAGGGCAAAAACATGCAATTTCGACCATCTTGGCAGCCATTTTTCTCCTAAAGGGGGAGCACTAGAAACTTTTTAATTTTTTTAAAATAAACTACTGATGTGTTAGCTATTCACAGGAAAAGAGTTTACTTTTGGTTATTATTTGCATAAAGAGATATCTTGCTGATAGTATATGCATGTTTTTCTCTAATACCATATGTTTGTGTTTCCCCTCTCACAGACTTAACATTGGTAAAAAAAGATGTAAAAAAAAAACAAAACTTATTGAATATTATATAAATATTGATTTAATACATGTATAAGACTTTATTTACCCTCTGAATGTTACTTAGTTACTTTTAGAAATAGTATTATTAGGTGAATGAAGCATTGAATAAGGGTGCAACATTCTGGTTTTATTATATTCTGGTATTAAAACAAAACTAATGTGTACTCTTATTTATGTGATATTTTAAAGAAAGATGTAGGAAACCTTTTATTTTTTAAAAATTCAAGTTAGTATTTAGTGAATAAATAAAATATTTACAAAACAGAAACACCTCATTTTATGTAATTTCAAAGAAACGTACACACTTTTTAAACAGGAATGTCCCAATCACAAGATTGGATTATCTAAATTTGCTGATTTGCGACCGAAGTGGTGTGTGTTTGCTGGTAGTACAGGAATTCATTCAGTCTATGTCTGTATGATTCACTAAAATGACAGGCTAATGATGGCATCTCTAAAACAATCTATTAAACCATCTATCAGGTTTTTTTTTTTTTTTTTGTCTCATTATGTGTGTGACATTAACAATGAAGCATGTATATTAGGATTTTGTTCACAGTGTCCACTCCAAACTGCATTTGAAGAATTTTTAGATATGTTAATAGATGATTATGATGAAGAATCTGAAGTGATGTTTCAACGGTGGATAACTACAGTCCATCCAACACTCATTAAATTACTTTGTCTGCACCTGATTTTAAATCGGAACTTTTATTGAAAATGAAGTCCTAGGCAAAACACCATTACATTGCAAAATCTCAATCAGAGTATTTAAAAACAAGAAAAGCAGAACTAAAACCAGATGAATGCATTTTATTACTTGATTTTTCTGAAAATTTTACTTTTATTGTACAGTATACAATACAAGGATATCACTGGGAAAACACGCAAGCTACACTCCATCCTTTTTTAGCGTATGTTCGGCCAAATGATAACCTAAAAGTTATTTCTATGTGTATTATCAGTGACAGTTTGACACATGATACAGTGGCAGTAGTTTCTTTTCAAAGGCCTGTAACTCCATATTTAACATCACAATATCCAGACATATAGAAAATAATTTATTTCAGCAGTGGTAGCTCAGCACAGTACAAAAACAAGAAAAACTTTTTTAATTTATGCCAACATAAAGATGATCTCAAACTAAATGCTGAGTGACATTTTTTTGCCACTTCCCATGGCAAAAGCCCCTGTGATGCCACTGGAGGCACAGTTAAAAGGTCTGCTTACAGAAACAGCTTGCAACGTCCTTACAAGGATCAGATATTATCTCCTCGTGATTTGTTTCATTATTGCACAGGTAATTTTAAAAATATTAAGTTTTTCTTTGCATCTGAAGAATATGTAGCAGAAACAAGAGCATTGCTTTCTGAAAGACTAACTTTCGCTGTGAGAATTGAGGGTATCAGGGATTATCATAAATTTATTCCTATCAGTAAATCTGTGCTTTTAGTTTCCATTGTATCTACATTACAAACATATCGAATCAGATTGAAGTATCTGCAGTAGGTAAGCAACATGTCAAAAATTTAGTCTTAATGACATTTCTAAAGGTTTTTATGTTGCTTGCATGTTTGATAAGAAACGGTGGTTAGGAGCTGTTTTAGAAAACTGTTTTGAAAAAGGTGATGTTCAATTACAATTTATGCATCCTCATGGCCCCTGCCAAAACTTTTACTGGCCAGAGAAATACATGCTGTATTTTATACAAGTACCTGTTAGATATCGTACCAATGCCATCAGCAGCAGCAGCCACAGGATGCATGTTTTTAATATCAAATGATACTGTGAAAAAAATACAGGAACTTACGCTTGCAGTTGAATAAAATTCTGTACACATCAATTTTTAATATATTGCTGTATTTCAAATATATTTGCTTATGAAATAAATATTTATTGCTCCTTTATTTTGATTGATTTTTCAAGAAATTATTTAGTACTTTATAATTACGGATGGACAACGTCCAGTTTTGGAAAAATTCTATTTCTTGTTTTCATCAAATATCTAATTTTGCTATAAAATGTAGAAATTATTTTTTTTTAAATTATTATTAAATAATTTAATATATTAAATTTCTTGAATTCTTGTATAGATAGTGCAGCTATTAATATATGCATTATTATTTTTCCTTTTTATTAATGTTAAGTCTATGAGAGGGGGAACACAAGCATATGGTATTAGAGAAAAACATGCATATACTATCAGCAGGATATATCTTTATGCAAATAATAACCAAAAGTAAACTCTTTTCCTATGAATAGCTAACACATCAGTAGCTTATTTAAAAAAAATTAAAAAGTTTCTAGTGCTCCCCCTTTAGGAGAAAAATGGCTGCCAAGATGGCCGAAATTGCATGTTTTTGCCCTATGGTTTGTCTTTAAGCTTAAATATTTCCAAGAAGGTGTGAGAAACCCAAGTAATTTATGGTGAACACCTGTATTCTACCAGAAAGTGAGTAAACCTTTGGTTTTATTTTCCTTTTTTTGGAATTGATGTCTCAATTTTAGCAAAATCGGGAAAATCAAATTTTTGTGATTCCAACTTCTAAGAGTACTGTACCTTAACGATTTTCATTATAAACATTGTAGTATTTTTTTTCTGAATGCCTGGAATAACTAGTTTCCATAGATACCTAACACTTTCATATTGCATGAGTACAATTTTTAAGAAAAAAAAATTAAATAACATCAATTTTTTGTTATTTTGAGGGAACGGACAAACTTCGAGGACCTGTATATCTATAAATAAGTGGAGCAGGTAGCTAAAAATTTGGACTTTTTCATGCCTCTATATCATCAATCTGTGTACCAAATTTAAAGAAAATCCAAGTCGGTCATGCAACCCTCATTAGGTGAGTTGGTATGGAATCACTCGTATACCAATTTCATGATTTGGGAATAAAAATTTCCCGTTAACAATGATGAAGATAACTCAAGATTGAAACTTCAAGTTAGTTGTGAACAATTATTTAAGAGATTTGAAAGTGATGATTCGCTTAACAATGTTTTAGTTTGACACCCAATGAAACAATACTAGGAGGAAATAAACATTAACAAAATCTTAAATTTATACCGCCTTCCTCATATAGTCTCATTCTCCGCCTAGGTCGTAAAACTGCAGAAAATATCTTTCAGTGTCAATAGTTTGTCTTTTTTATTTCTCTTAGTTCTCAATAGTAGATAAACGGAAGCTGCACTAATATGCATGAGAGCTTGTAAAAGGAAATATTAAAAAAAAAAAATAAAAAAACCTAATCAAAAGCACATTAATGACAGGTTTTCTGCACACTAGAGTGGCTACAATTGAAAGTTTTTAAAAGAAACAGTCAGTGAATAAATAAGCAAATTCACAGATCAACCAATCAGCCTTTTCAAACATATTTCTATTTTAAATAAAGCGTCTTTACTTGTACAACATAATACTTGCATGCATACATTAACTTCCAATACAGATGACATAAAATATACTTATAACGCAAAAAACAGCCTTTAGACAATTGTCAGAAAAGGTATAGACTTACATCGCTAATAAGTATACAATTAAATGGAGGCATACTGTATACACTGGGACGCTTGATAATTTTGGATAACAGTAACTTTCTAACTAATGAAAATGATACCCATGACACTTCTGAAAATAGTAAAAGAAAAAATGTTAGTTTTTTTTTTTTTAATAACATGTTTATTTTATTAATACTATATGCATTTATTTATTTTTTTTTTATTCATTTATTTATTATTTATATCTTACTTTTTTGTGTGTGTGTGTGTGTGTGTGTGTGTGTGTGTTTCTGTTTCTGTTTCTGTTTCTGACATCTGAGAATATTTAGATATATTTGCGTATTTCTCATTTAATAGTAAATTTGCAAATAAAATAAAATAAAATAGTCAGGGATAATAAACTTTAATTGGTATTATTACCTATCAATTTCTATTTTAAAAATTATGAAACTTGTTTTTATTGTTATTTGTTATAGAAAATACAAAGTACTGTGCAGTTACCAAACTAACAGAAACATTTATCGTCTAAACTTGTTTTACTATATTAGTTCAAAATTTTACCTCCAATATTTTGCCTGATGAAAAAATTGTAATTCCCAAATTATTTTCGTCATGAAAGTTAAATGCAGATGCTATTACAAGTTTCAATTGTGATTCGACGAAGTAATTTATATGAAACATCTTTACTACATGTACTTTAAAAAGCGTCTTAAACGAAGAAATAATTGTACTATAAACATTTAAAGAACGGCGTAATATAATTAAACTTGTTGGAATTTTATCCTTTTTTTTTCTTTTTTTTTTTTTTTTAAATGGATTTTTATATACAGGCATTTGTATGATTAAACATCTGCGTTGAACAGATTTCTGTAACTAAAACGGCCGAACGGATTGCCATCCCATTAGGTTTATGAATGATTAATGAGATACGCTCGAGGAATTAAAAAAAAATATTTTTTAGTTAATTACAGTGGAAGCTTTACAGGGAAATATTGTAAATTTAATAAATGGAATGACCAACACGGGGTGAAAAACTCAATAAATGTTTTATTTTTTTATGCATTACATATAAGTAATTTTATTTGTTATATACTCCATTTTTTCTTGCATAGCCCTATGTAGTGGATATTTTATTTGAGCGCAAGTCATAAAGATTACTAAATTTGGTGGCAATCTGCTCGCCAGCTTTGGTGGCAGGATGCTGCTTGTAGTGGAAGATTAATTTAACCTCCCTGCATGTAAACATTCTTTATATATTAACAAGATTATTTGTTGTTCATACATAGCTAAATGGTTTCATTTACGAATCATGAAGACTTTTGATATTAGAATATTTTTGATACTGTAGTGTAATTTCTAAACTCATTAGGAACATTTAGAACACACGTCAGAAATAAAGAGAAAAAAATTGTACATGATATCTTACTACAAGGATTTGAAGTGTGCCGTGGATCCAGGTCCTGCTTTTTAAGGCTCCTAACAAAAATAAAAGATGATTTTTTTTAAAAAAAATTTAAGAAAAATTAAATTCATAAAAAGTGTTGCTTTAAAGCTAGCTGCTATTAGTTAAGGAATGTTTATTTGGAGTAACTGGTGATTAAAATATTATTTATCTTTGAAAATAATTTAAAAGCTTAAAAATTTTCTTATATTCTGACCTCTTCGTAGAGAAAGCCGACATAGCATCCCATAATATAAATTTGAAATATTGTATTTAGTTGCCCAAAAAATTATTTTTATGATTTAAAAAGTTAGAAAAATGGATAAAATCATGTAAAAGTATGATACATGCTGCATTACAAAACCGGTACACATTTTGAAAAAAAAAAAAAAAAAAAAAAATATATATATATATATATATATATATATACGTTCAAACTACTCCAATTTTAACACTTAATACTATGCCTTCATAAACTTTCGCTCTGGTGAATAGGGTCTAAGAATTTACATTAAGAAAACAATGCGCATTTTTGAATAAAATGGGCAATGGAGAGCAAATTTTCACGGAGTAGTTTTTATGTTTCAGTATTCATTCTTATTATTAACACCCGTATTTTTCGCTTCAAAACTGGAGAGAAATGGTAATGAATTTTGTGTCGAATTTTCTACTGACATACACACAACACGCACGCATTAGCGTACGAACGCACGCACACTCTTAAAAGAGTGTCAAGCACCTTAGCGTATCTTTTTGGCAGACGTCCACATAAAATCGGGATAGACTGTTTTCTTTTTTGATATATTTTTTTGACTGCGACAGAACCCAAAATATCAGCGCATATGTCATTTTTGTGAGTCTCAGCTCGTGAAACAAGTATTCAAACATTTCTCTTCATGCATTACAATACGGTATGGCAGACATTTGGCAAAGCTTGAGTCCATAGGCCAGGTTTGGCCGATTCCCAGCATTGACACAAAATTAATCACTTTCTTCTATCGATAAAACGCGATAATACTCAACAGGAAAGCAATTTCTCTTGATATGACTCTTTAGAGTTTGATATTAGTTAGAAGTATTCGTACAAATTTCGACTAGTTTCGTACCCACAGTATTTATATACTCCGTGATTTATATACATCGATTGGACTAAAAGTTTTACTGAAGATTTTGCAGAATTCAAAACAGCACCCAATAAATTGATTGTTTTCGAACTACGTCTTCATAACATTCACTCATACACAGTCCCTCAACGGTATTCTAAAGAGCTTTTCATGTTTAAGATAAGTCCTCATTGGAAATTGAACTATGCAATCCCAATAAAATCTCATAGAAAAAATATTTTTTTTTCCTTTGACATGATCATTATTATTATTATTATTATTATTATTTTTATATATATAAATTTAAAAATTATTTAAAACTATATATAATTCATTTACAGTAGATATTGAATGACTTTGAACGTTTAATCCATTATAGGGGAAGCCGGGGTAATAAGAGACGCAGTCAAAAAAACCTCCAAAAAAATATACTTAGACAACTTTAAAAATATGTAATATTAAGTATCATGTGCATTCTTTATTATAATACACTTGTTGAGAAGTTTATAACACATTTTGAACTTTTTTTTATACGATGAACAAAACCTTCGCTTTGAACTTACCCTAAAAGTTCGTGACATTTTCTAGATTATTTGTAATTTTTTTTTTATAGGTTAGATATTTGGGATTTATTAATGTGTAACCTTTTGACCAAGACTATGACTTTTGATGTACAATTTTTTAAAACCTTGAAAGCATTCTTTATTTACATGTTCTAGGCATGTTTCTTATTACCCCATTGTTATTTTTTGTGGGGATAATAAGAGACTCATGTCTCTTATTACCCCCACTGTTAATTCCTGGTTCCCCCCCCCCCTTCATTGTAGTTCCTGTTAATGCAGTCTGACAAGTTTATGAAGAGTTTACCTAGAGTTAGGCCTAGTCTAAGTTTACCAAGAGAACTTTTTTTTTTTCCACTTTAAATCAAAAAGCAGTTTTATTCATTAGGCTAGACCATATTTAAGGTTTATGATTATGTAAAATTATGCTTAGAATGTCTATAAGTTAGTATTTAGTCATTAATACTTCATTACATAATAAATAAGTTCATTTATAATTGCTAGAAATTTTTTTTATAACATTTTGTTCGCTTGTATACACTTCAAAGATACGGTTTTTTGCCTATTTTCGACTACACTTTAGAAAATGCGTAAAATATTTTCTGCCCTTTTAAAAAATTATATTGATGTTTTTAGTTAATCCCTAGGTTATGTTGATTATGTAGAACTATCATTAAGTACATTATTATATTATTTAGTACCTAATATTAAAAGAAATGAATTTCACAAACACATTTATGACAGTTAATTTTCGAGAAAACATATTTTTTGAATGGATGTAAATAATAAAAATTAAAAACTATTGGCTGATTCAGAATTGTTTCCAGATGTCTTTTATTATCCCACATGATTTTACATTGCTATATATGGACAGTTACAAGCCTGGTCTCTTATTACCCCACGTGGGGTTATTAGAGACAAGGATTTAATGAAAATTTAATTTTTTGTTTAAAACAAAAAGTTTAAGTTCAAAAATCACCTAAAAAATCAAGAGGTGTCCATTTAATGAAATTAATACGAGACATTTATTTCAAGTTACTTAGATTAATAGTATAGATTTTATTAATATTTTTTGTCTCTTATTACCCCTTTTGTCTCTTATTACCCCGGCTTCCCCTATCCGTTACAGTAAATCACCTGACACTCAGGGCCGGTGACAGGAATGACGGGCCCCTGGGCAAACAAAAGTCAGCCCCCCCCCCCCCACACACACACATAATCAATTATTAAATTTTAATCGAAAAATAGTTTAAATTTTTGGGTACTGCGGTATTTCAAATAGCTCCAATAAAATAAAGTGATACAGTAAATAGTGCATTATCGTACTATACATTTATACGATGAAATTTGATTAAATAAGAAGGCTGATTCATTCATTCATGACAAAAACATACAATTACTTTGCATTTCATTCTCAATATATTAATTTACAAAAGAAGACTTGTGATCAATCACTGACTGATATATGCATTACCTATTGTACTTTAAAGTTAAATATAAAATTTTAAAATAAAGATATCATGATTGAAATATAAATGTAATATATTTGAAAAATGATATTTTAGCTAAAAATTTCTTTTAGAAATTCTGGATTTCTTTTTGACAACCTTGAGCCTTATTTATTTAATAAGCTATCCCCTGAAAATTTGTTTGGTCTATAATTAAATATTTTAAAAATTAACTTTTGAATGAAGTGAAGTGAACATTAATAATTACCGAGTAGGCTGAGTAGATTCATAAAAGTATATACTATTGGCAGCAAAATTATTCGAGCGCTAGCAATAATTCTTATATGAAAAAAGTACATTTAATACTGTTTTATTAAATAAATCGTTGTGGAATTATATTCTTAGACTGACTAAAAACATGACTTGACAAGGATTTCTTTAACAAAGCAGTATTAAGTGTACTTTTTTACACAGGAATTATTGCTAGAGCTCAAATAATTTTGCTGCCGACAGTAAGGCTGAAAGTTTTCTGATAATTTCTTTTCAGTCTCTTTTTTTTTCTGTGTTTAAAAAGATTTAAAATATTAATTTTTTAAACAAGCAAAAGTAAAGGCATAATCAGTCTTTTATTTAAAAAAGTCTTTTTTCTAAAAAAAAAAAAAGTCTGTGGGCTGATCTAGCTAAAATCCAACTTTTTTTTTTTTTTCCTAAGATTGGAATTACTCATCGAAAACTACATCACCTATACACCGATTGATTTATACGCCAATAAATATGATATATGATATAGTGTGATGAAATTTAGTTAAAATATTAAAAGACTATAACAAAAATTAAAATAATCTTAAATGAACTTACTTTAAAATCACAGAGGAAATTCTCTCAAGCCAGATCTTGACAAGGCATTAGAAAAAGGCCACAACAGGAATATATATATGATTTTTTCTACGTATACTGTATTAATAAACATATACTGTAATTGATAAATTTTCTTCTTTTCACTAAAATCTACAAACTGAATCTGAATGTAAAAACTTAACAGCAATGTTTAGCATTTGCGTTCCTAAATGAGATTTTTAGTAATTACATAGTTTTTACCACCATTCCCACTGATAACAGCCAATGGACATTGCACAGATGAGATTGCACTGCTTGGGAAATAAGCAAAGCAAAGCACCAAATGAGATGCAGACCCCCCCCCCCCCTCATCTCTTCCTTTTTTAGATGAATACTGACTAGGTGGCTAACGATGAGCAGTGATTACTTTTTCAAGTTTCGATGTGTGAAAATGTTTCCCATGTCACTTAAACAAGACAGATTCTTCCTTTCACTTGACCAAACATTTTTAGCAGGAACACAACTCACGACACCTTTGATCTGTTTAAAAGATAAGAGTTTAATGATTCTAAACCCCGTTTTTGCTCCGGAGTTACAGTAATGAATAACTGACATGAACCTTCAGTCATTGTATTTGATTTATCTGATTTTAGGAATGAACTGATTGAAATTTTAAATAGATACAGCATAGTATATAAAAACTTTCTTTAATTAAAACATTTGAAAAAAAAAAAAGGAAAACGTTAAAGAATAATTTAAAATGTACTATATCAATAATATTTTAATTAGATCATTTTCTGAAATTTAAACGTTTAAAGAAATGGTATTCATGCAAATTTAGAAGAAAAAAAAAAAACAGGAAAACCTGAATGTCTAGTCCGATGAACCAAATCTAGGTTTGAACCCGGCATATCCTCTCTACCAGCTTCTAGAGGAGAACATCTCGGCTACTGACAGGAGCCATATATATTTTTTTTATTAATTTATTGTGCAAGTTTTACATATGATTTACTTTAATCTCAAAGTATAGATACATGAAAATTTATTTAAAAAAAGAAAGAAAAGAAAAGAGAGATTTTTTATTATTTTCTACACAACTCCGAGAATCGTGATTGTTAAACTAAACTAAACATATGTTTAATTTCTTGTGCTTGCAAAAAATTAATACTAGAACTAGATAATGATATACTATTTAGAAGTATGAATAATTATAAACATGTACTTTATCCCACTTTTTTTTTTTTTTTTTTTAATCTGATTGAAAGAATTAAATGAAGGTGTATATACATTTTTCAAACACGACAATACCATATTGTTATGGGTGTATCTTTCATGCAACTCTACAAATTGGAATATTTGTTATTAAACTAATATATAGTGAAAAAAAAAAAGGAGTTGCTGAACTATATAGAAATTCTAGTTTTTTCTGTGATTTTTAAGATATGTTAATATTTGTGTACTTAGCTATTTTTATTGCGATTGATGAATATTTAAAAGAAAAAATAAAAATAAATAAATAAATAAAATCCTTCGTTTTTTTTATAAGGATCTTAATTTGTTAGAAAAATATATTTTATACAATCATATATCAACATTCGAATATAACGGGAAAAAATAAAAAAATAAATAAAACGCTGAGAGGAGGGATATTCAAAATATATTTTATAACAAACTTTTTTTTTCTTTTCTTTTTCAAATAAATATTATATATATATATATATATAAATGATAGGTGTCGTAATAATCTCTAAAAAAAAAAAAGATACAGTGGAACCTGTCTAAAGTGACCACCCTAGGGACCGGCTAAAATGGTCACTATACGCAGGTGGTCACTTTATAAAGTCTCTTTAAAATTGGAAAATGGTCACTTTAGTCAGGAAAATGGTCACTTTAGTCAGGTGGTCAGGTCACTTTACCAAGGTGGTCACTTTTACAGGTTCCACTGTATATATACTTTTCGGAAAACTTATGAAAAATCCTCCTGTCCTGTGCAATATTTCCTCCTATTGCTCCAGATTATATATATTTATCAGTTTATTTTATTTCTCAATTAAATTAAAAATTTCAAGTTAAGTTTTGTCTAAAAATAAAATCCTATTTGTATACATTCTAGGCATATTTTTAATTAAACTAGTGAATTTCTATCATTATTATTATTATAATTATTATTAATGTATTGTCATCTTGCATATGTGTAAAGAGAAAAAGTGGTCACTGTACAATTCCCGCTCCTTTACATTTTCCTCTAAAATTTTGTAAATGAAATTCAGTGTTTTATTTTTATTTTTTATTTGTGATTTTTACTTCATACTTTCTCAACAATTTTGCATTTTTAGTATATCTTTATCTTGCATTGCTTCTATTTAACTTTTTATCAATATCCGGCCAGTTATAGTTCTTTTGCACTGATTTGGTCGCTCTCATCCCAATTAGAAGCCCACCGTCGGCCGAGCGGTTCTGCACTCACAGGTGGTAAGCATGAGGTGCTGGGTAGAGGTCTCCAGCTGCACGGGCCGAATTTTTCAATCTGCTCTCGGGCTGGGACGGCTCGGGTTCAATTATTTTGTGTATACTCAAGCCGGGTCGGGCCTGGACGAATTTTTTTCCGGGCCGTGTCGGCCCGAATCCTCTTTTAATTTCCTCGTTAATCAATGAAAAAGGAAAGTGATAAAATATTATTTTACATAATCTTACAGGCTGGTATGTCACATAGAATTTTATTTTGTTAAAAAATATCTAACTTCAATTTAATTGTCTATCAGTCTGTCTGTTCGCAATTTGATTTTCCGCAAATATTTTTAGCATGCCTCGAAATTAATATATTTTATTTAAAGTAATATTATATAGTTTTCTAATCAAAATAGTATGCATGTCACTACTAATTTTCGCACATGTACAAAAAAAAAGAAATTAGGTACGTTACTGTGCATAAGGTTTGCGTCCTATATGTCTGTAGAGTGTAGGTGGTATGAAGACAATAAAAATCCTTTCACTGTAACTTTCTCGCGAAAGCTCCTTTTTCTTTACTCCAGTGCACTGGATGAAAGTAGCATTATTTTTAAGATGTGCAAAAGCAACTTTTCTATTGAATATGGTTGGATTAGAATGCTAATATTTTCGATTTGACTTTCTGTCTGTCTTTGTGCCTTCTTTACGTCTGTAATAAAGAATTTCTGCTTATATATAATTACCTTGTAAAAGTTCAGCAGTTTTGTTAAAGAACATTCTAATACATACTTGGCTATATAAAACCACTGCAAAAATTAAAATTCTTTTTCATATATAGAAAAGCAGGCTTTTTTTTTTTTTTTGTTATTTTACCTATTTTTGAATCGGGCCGGGCCGGGCCTGATATTATCGTTTTTGTCCGGGCCATGCACTGGGAAAAAACAAACGGGCCGGGCCGAACTTTTCGATTTCATACCGGGCCGGACCGAGTTAGCAAAGTTTTCGATCGGGCCTGGACCTCAAAATTTCGGCCCGTGCAGACCTCTTGTGCTGGGTTTGATCCTAGGTCGCACTCGTCGACCTATCCGTTCGGAGTTTTCGTAGTTTTCTACGCAACTTGCATAAATACAGGCTAAGACTTCTTAGAAAAAACTCCACAGAAGGCAATTTCCCTTCAGGCCTTGGACTCTAGTGCAGTCAATCGGCCTTATTCCCAAACACCAAAAATACCATCCCAATTACACATTTCTTTGAAAACATCAGGTTTGACATGTGAAGTGTAACATGTTGTTTTGAAACTTTCGAAGGAAGTCGGGCACATGCGAAATATTTTTCTTATTTCACTCGGAATGCTTTGGCTTTGTTCCTTCCCATAATGATTTCTTTAAAAGTATTTTTTTTTTTTTTTTTTTTTATTGATTGTGAAATTTTACTAGCAACAGTTTACCCCCTCAATTCTGAGTAGTTGATACTAATGGTTTTTCCAAATGCGAAATGCGTTAAAGAAACGATTAAAGAAAAGGAAATGAGGCTTCCTTATTATTCGACATCTACTAGTCTATTTGTCCCTTCCTGCATCTACTTCCAGTGGCAGTACTTAGCCACCCCCCCCCCCATCCCCCGTAAAGTGTTTGAAAGGACTTTTCTAAAAAAAAGAAATTATAATGCATCAGATAAAAATATCGCTTCCCTGTTGAGCTCCCCTTAGCCCTTAGGTCCTAAATCCTGCCGCATCGCGTCGCGGGCCCATTATCACCGCAAGTATTTAGGACTGCTAAGCGGTTTTTATCTAAATTTGTTATTCCTTTTCTCATGTTTTTAGAATTGTGGAAAATATCAAGAAAAAAAAATGTGAAACTTCATATTTTAAAATTTAAATTTTTGTCACTTCTGTTCCGTTTGTTCCGGCCCCCCCCAACACCCGGGCCCCTGGGCAGTTGTCCCCTGTGCCCCCCCCCCTCTCACCGGCCCTGCTGACACTTATTGAATTGACTACTATTTTTAGACATTCGGATAAAGAAAAAAGTAATAATTAATATGTTAATAATGATCTAATGTAAGGCTAGCCGTTCCTGGTGTTTTTTATTTTTATTAAACCAATATGAAAAATTCTTTCACACTGTTGAATGATTTACATTCGGAACTACATTCTTATAAATATATAAATCGTACAAATTAATGCTGCCTTGAAAATGAAAATTAATTTTTATTGTTTCATGTTTTCGTAATGGATGCAGTACTGAAACTCATAGATATAGTAATAAGACATAGCTTGATCAGCGAGGACGAAAAAGTGATGCCTTTTTTACTCGGGGAAAGACGGCCATTTTACTTTCTTATGGATATCTTTCCCCGAGTGAATATACACGGGAATACACACAGATAATCTAGCAAATAAAATTTATGAACAATTTATGTACTAAAGATAAATGAAAAAACTCCAGATACTCATTTTTCTTTCTCTCTTTTCTTCTACTTTTCTTTTTCTTCTTCTTTTCTTTTTTTTTTTTTTTGTATGGAATAACGACATTTAAAGAAATTTATCGTTTCCACCTACTATACTACTGGCCATTAAAACTGCTACACCGAGAAGGAATGATAATAACGGAATGAAATTTGTTGGATACATACATTATAGTAGGAAGAACAATTGATTAAAATTTCAGGAAATTTGGAGTAATATGTACTGAGAAAACAGCACATAAAGCAGCGACCTCTGTGAGAAATAACAGCACATACCTGCCTAGGCATTGAATCGAACAGGGATTGGATGACATGTACGGGTAGAGTACTTCATGAAGTTTTAACACGATGCCACAATTCATCGATCGAAGTTACTGGTGAGTGGTGGGAGGCCAGTCGCTTTTCAACGATTAAACAGTCATTTTCATTGGTGCGAGATCAGGAGAACGCGCTGGTCAGAGCAACACTCGAACACATTCGGCATCAATGAAGGTCCAGACAATATGGACATTTTGCGGTCGTGCATTGTCCTGCTGAAATGTTGCGCTTCAGAGGCCTTGAACATAGGGCAGAGCGATGGGCCTTAACTCGTCAGAAATGTAATGTCTGGTATTCAGAGTGGCGGGAATGAAAACAAGAGGTGACCGGGACGTGTATCCAATGGTACCACATACCATCAATCCAGGTGGTGACTCAGAATGCGGCTATCAAAATTCTGATTACTCTCAAAACTGCATCACTGATATGGGCGCCATTAATGTGTGATCAACGATGAACCTGGACGCAGGAATTGCGTGAAGTCACTCTTCAGACAAATCACAATCCTGTTTACAGCATCAAGATTGCCTTATCCGTATTTAACGGCATTATGAATAATGCACATTGCCAGCTGGGATTCGACATCATCATACTGTCCATCATTTGCAATGATGTTATGGGTTCCCATTGGATACATGTTTCGATTACTTCATGTTCGTATTCCTGGCACTCTGAACAGCGGCCATTAAATTTCTGATAAGTTAAGGCCCGCCCCTCTGCCCTGTATTCGAGGACTCCGTAGTGCAAAATTTAAGCAAGATAATGCATGACCGCAAGTTGTTTGTATTGTCCGAACCTTCTTTGATACAGAATGTGTTCGACTGTTGCTCTGTCCAACGCGTTCTCTTGATCTCGCACCGATAAAAATGACTGTTTAATAGTTGAAAAGCGACTGTCCCCCACCACTCACCAGTAACTTCGATCGATGAATTGTGGCATCGTGTTAAAACTTCATGAAGTGCTCTACCCGTACATGCCATCCAATCGCTGTTCGATTCAATGCCTTGTCAGATATGTGCTGTTATTGCTCACAAAGGTCGTTGCTTTATGTACTGTTTTCTTAGTACATATTACTCCAAATTTCCTGAAATTTTAATCAATTATTCTTCCTCCTATAATGTATGTGTCCAACAAATTTCATTCCGTTATTATCATTCCTTCTTGGTGTAGCAATTTTAATGGCCAGTAGTGTATTTCTGTCTGGTTAGAAGTTCTTTTGGTCGAAAAGAAAACTATTGAACTTATCCGCATCTTTTGAGATATTCGAGTTAACCCTTTAATTGCCAATCGCAATACGAACGGTAACAAAAGTGTCCGAACACTAGCAAAAAAACCTATGTAAAAAAAGTACACTTGGTTTTGTTTAATAAATCTTTATCGAATCGTGTTCTAAGGCCTAAAACAATTGGAAAATCCTTAGCTTCAAGAAAATTAGTGTTAACCTTTTAACTACCAATCGCAACATGTCGTAGAAATTGAGTTTACTCAGAAATGGATATAACGATTTTGATTAAAGTTTGGAGTTAAGTGTCCTTTTTTTTTTTTTTAACAGAACTAAAATGTTTGGACATATCCTCATCTTCAGGAAAATTTGCGTTAACCCTTTAACCGACAATCGCAACATATAATAGAAATCAGTTTTACTCGAAAATGGATATAACGATTTTTATAAAAGTTTGGGGTTAAGTGTTCTTTAGAGAGCTAAAACGATTAGGCATATCCTCATCTTCAGGAAAATTCGCGTTAACCCTTTAACGGCCAGTCGCAACATATAATAGAAATTAGGTTTACTCGGACAGGTGGGCAAGCAGACAGGCAGAAAAACTAATTAATGTCATAATATTTTCTTAAACCTTGTCCGAAACTGAAAGAAACGCTTAATACAACTAAAAATGCAATTTTAGCAATTTTGAATTATAGCGCCTTATATGAACGAAATTCGACCAAACTTGTATTCAGTTGGACCTTGACCTAAACTGGTGCTGATTAGATTTGGGAATCAATCGCTCAGCAGGTGGTGCTGCCATCCTATTTTTTTTTTTTTTTTTTTTTTTTTTTTAAGTACTTAACATGACAGTATAGGAAAAATTTCATATAAATGTACATAATGTGAGTTATTTTTAACGCATGAATGTAAAATTTATATGAATTATTGATAATAGTAGTAATAAACTAGAAAAAAAAATGTGTGCATGTAGGATCATTGCTTTCCTCCTGGGAGGGAAGTGCCCTTCCCCCGGGGCCTGTGTAAATTTTCAATGTGGATATTCTAGAAAGTACTCGTCAATATTTCTAAAACGAATGGTTGAACCATAGATCTGAATTAATTTAATACGAAGCTACTGATTTCTTTTATTTTTAATGTTAAATATATATAGATATATATACAGTCGAACCTCGTTAACGTGAATTACTTTTAACATAAACTGTTACCACAATCCCCGTCAAAATGAAGATTACTTTAGTTATATGACGATCAGTTACTGATAGCATTGAACTACTGATAACATGAACAGATTTTTGAGCCCCCTTGAGATTCACGCTAACGAGGTTCGACTGTATATCTTTTCATGTCTGCACAAAAATGATTTTTTTCAGCATTTATTATTATACTACTTTAAGAAAAAAAATCGTCTGCATTCATCATGGAAAATATCTTAAATAAATTATAACTTAATAAATAATTTGTATTGCGTAAATTTGTATAGGATTATACATAGAAGAAAGTCTTGTGGTAAAACTAGTTATCAGAACAAAAACCCTTAACGGGTTAAAAGTTTGTGACGCAGCATTTTATTTCGATATGAATTGGAAATATGGGTCTTAAAAGTAATGATATCAAATTTGAGTGACGCTTTGCTATTAATTGAAATATATTACATAGATTTTCTTATTTCATCATTTGTTTTTTTCTTCTATTTACGTCAGAGTGTATACATAATATATTCTACTTCAGCACGAAAAAATATATAAAATTTACTCCCTGATACTTTTTCATCTGCCCCTCGTGAATTCAAAATATGAGTTTTAAAAGAAATTATATAATTTCTGTGACGCCTCAGTGTTACTTTAAAAGATTTATTTTTAGATTTCATTACAATTACTTTTGTTTTGTTGAATAAAGTATATTTACACATTGAAATAATGCTTTTAATTTTCAAATATACTCTCAAATAATCACACTTTTACTGAATTTATATTATAAATTGAAATTATCTAGTTCAATAAATTGATTTGTCTATTGCGTCACGCTATCCAAAACTGTAAATAAAAATTATGTAAATGTTTTCTTTGCATCAAACAATCAATTTGCGGCCATTTTTACTTAGTACTATGATACAAAGTAACATTTACAAAAAATTTTGTATTCAATTTAAAAAAAAAAAAAAAAAAAAAAACATGTATCATATTCATAACAAGCCACAAGCGGAGGGATACAGTGTGTAAACAAACCAAGCTCGCTAGCCCTAGTCTTTAGCGAGCACCAAGAGTTTTGGATCTGGATAAAGTACGCATGCGCTCCAAAGACCATGGACCATAGTATAAATTCGTGTGCATAAGTGATTTAAACTTTTTTGCTTTAAATTTTTTTATTATTATTATGAATAATGATAAAATATAATATCTATAATTAAAAAATACTTCTTTTATTTTAAATATATAATAAATATTTAAAACAAACAATGAAGTTTCTTTTTTCCATTTAATAAAAAAAAAAATCTAAATATTTTATTGACTGCATTCAAATTAAACCAACCAACCACAGCTTCAGAAAACCGAATGACGCCTGTTCTGAATTCTGAGAATATGCAGTTCAAATCCATGCATGGCGGAGGGAAAAATAGTTCGATTTTTAAGATAAATTATTTAAGAAACAAGGGTTTTTTGGGAAAAACGGTCCACGTCACGCTTCTCAGACAAAATAAATTAATATCATATATCAATTTCATAAAATTTCTTCGAGCAGTTTTCGAGAAAAAAAACTCACACGATAACACATTTTTCCTTTGAAGTCTTAAATTACAACTCCAGATCTCAAAATATATACAATGTTGAAGTGTAAAACTTTCAGGATGGCATCAGACAAAAGATAAAAGATTATTCTGAAAACACCAGATCAAAATATCTCCTATTTACTGAGATATTAAATGTCGGCGTTTCCAAATTCCTTTGATGTAAAACTAGCTGTATAACAGAGTATTAAAACCCGATCCAATTACTACGTCAGAAACGCCAAAGAAAAATATTGGGAATTAGTCCAAGCGGCGGCTGCAAAAAATGGACTTGATAAGGTATGAAGCTGATTTTTTTTCTATAGATAAAATTCATTGTTACAATGAAAATCTGATAGGGTTGCCTGGTTAAAGCAGTCAAGTAAGAGAAAAAACCTCACTTCAGGTCACAATTTAAACGATTTTCGAACCCCAAAAGGTATGAAGATGAAACCGGTGCTAAAATAGAGAGATTAATATGCTCTTTAAAATGGCATAGGGTTGCCTAGTCAAAACCGTCAAGTTTCAGAGGTTGCCTCGATAATAAGGGTCAAATTTAAACGATTTTCGAACCCCAAAAGGTATGAAGATGAAACCGGTGCTAAAATGTAGAGATTAATATGTTCTTTAAAATGGCATAGGGTTGCCTGGTCAAAACCGTCAAGTTTCAGAGGTTGCCACGAAAATAGTGGACGTATTTTACGATTTATTTACCCAAGTAAAAAAGGGATTTACTCAAGTGTAAAGATGAAACCGGTGCTAAAATGTAGAGATTAATATGCTCTTTAAAATGGCATAAGGTTGCCTGGTCAAAACCGTCAAGACCCGGAGGTTGCCTCGAAAATAGGGGTCAAAATTAAACGCTTTTCGAACCCCACAAGTGTAAAGATGAAACCGGTGCTAAAATGTTGAGAATAATATACTTTTTAAAATGGCATAGGGTTGCCTGGTCAAAGCCGTCAAGAAACAGCGGTTGCCACGAAAAAGGGGGCGAATTTTATGATATATTTACCCAAGTAAGAAATGATTTACCCAAGTGTAAAGATGAAACCGGTGCTAAAATGTAGAGAATAATATGCTCTTTAAAATGGCATAGGGTTGCCTGGTCAAAACCGTCAAGAAAAGAGGTTGCCACGAAAAGTGTGTGCGGGGGGAGGGAGGGGGGGCGAGTTTTAGCGGTTTTCTTACCCTAACATATTTAAAAATAAAACCGTTTATAAAATATAGAGAATAATATTCTCTTTAGAGTATCATTGGGTTGCCAGGTGAAAATCTCGAGAAATAGTGGTTGCCTCGGGAAAAAAAAAAAAAAAAAAAAAAAAAAAAGCTAATTTTGAAGGGTTTTTTATACAATGTGAAGAAAAATATAAAATGTATTTAAAAAAGAAAAAAGAAATAAATAAACTGTAATGAAACTGTTCTAAAATTTCCCATAAAAAGAACGAATTAATAGTAAAAATTAAAAATGTAGCATGTGGATACAGATAAGAAAATACGCCCGCAAAAGTTAACAGAAATGAAGATAATAATGCCCAAGAAACTCATAATAAAAAATTCTGTTAGTATACAAAATAAATATTTAAATGAAATGAAAAAAAAAAAAAAAAAAAAAAAAAAAAAAAAAAAAACTCTTATTTCAGATTTGCAGCAAGATTCACAAATTTCAATTTCATAAATTAATTCATGGATATTAAGAAACGCGAAAAATTTATCAATTTTTTAAAAATGTTTTTCGCTTTATTTGTACCCATAATTAATTAGCAGAAGGTATTATTGATTATTTTTTAATTAGATATAAAAAAAAAAAATTGAGAAAATTTTCTAAAATTGACAAATTTTTAATATAACAAAATCGGCACAACCCAAAATTTTCGTATAAAATTCTACAAAGCAGCCGCATACATTTCTTCAGGGAATTTACCTTTTCAATACTTTGACACAATTTGAATATTTTAAGTATTAAAAAATGGGGAAAAAACGAGCTCGTGAGCTGAAATTAGTTTTATACAGATTAGAAAAAGAATGGTCAAGCATAATAATTTAATTTTCTTTATGCTTTAAAATCTCTTATATCATTAAACAAATAAAATAAACGAATACTGAAATTCGCTTCCTTTTCTAAGCTGACCGCTATACCTTGACAGGTTTGAAGCGCAATCGTAAGCAAATTGAAAAGTGTTGTATGTTCTACATTTAGCTCGCAATTTCATCTTTTAAATATTAATCATTTCGTGTTTAACCTTTCTAAACAGTCTTCATGTGTGTTTCACTTTGTGTTAAACACCTTTAATATTCGTTAGCTTTTTGGAGACTGACCGCTATTTCTTTACGAATTTTACCAGACAAACATATGCCATTTTAAAATAACTCCTACGCTGTACATTCTGGAACCAGCTACACCTTTCAAATATTCATATAATTTCATCCTTATTCATTTTCTTTGTTAATGCTATTCGTATTTTTTTACACTTCGTTAAGAAATCTTCAAAACTCGCCTTTTTTTTTTTTTTTTTTTGACTGCTTTACTTGACAAATTTGACCTATTTTCGAGGCAACCTCCGGGTCTTGACGGTTTAGACCAGGCAACCTTATGCCATTTTAATGAGCATATTAATATCTATATTTTAGCACTGGCTTCATCTTTACAGTTGGGTAAATCACTTTTTACTTGGGTAAATAAATCGTAAAATACTTCCCCTATTTACGTGGCAACCTCTGTTTCTTGACGGCTTTGACCAGGCAACCCTATGCCATTTGAAAGAGCATATTAATCTCTACATTTTATCACCGGTTTCATCTTCATACCTTTTGGGGTTCGAAAATCGTTTAAATTTGACCCCTATTATCGAGGCAACCTCTGAAACTTGACGGTTTTGACCAGGCAACCCTATGCCATTTTAAAGAGCATATTAATCTCTACATTTTAGCACCGGTTTCATCTTCATACCTTTTGGGGTTCGAAAATCGTTTAAATTGTGACCGGAAGTGAGGTTGTTTCTCTTAAACTTGACGGCTTTGACAAGGCAACCCTATCAGATTTTCACTGTAACAATGAATTCTATCTATAGAAAAAAAATCAGCTTCATACCTTATCAAGTCCATTTTTTGCAGCCGCCGCTTGGACTAAATGCATACAGCTGTTTCGGCAGCCTTAAGCGTGCCGTCTTCAGTGCAAAAAGGATTCTGAATCTGCGGAAGTGCTCGTATTTATAGGAGAGGGGCCGAATTTAATTCAACCAATAGGATTGCGGGAAAGGTGGGGAGAGTGGCCAATAGGAATTTATTAAAGTTAGCTGTGTAAACAGTAGAAAAATTGAGAAAATGTGGACTGAATGTAAAATTTCCAACAATCAGACAAATAGGGAACAGCGAAATCACAATTTACAAAGTTTTTAAAAATTTTTATAAATATGAAAAGCTTAAAAGAAATCGAGTTCATGAATGGAATTTTTTTAGCAAATTATTTTAGCTGAATTAAATTTAAAATTATGATTTTCCTCCCAGCAAAATCCTTTTCATATTTATAAAAATTTTAAAAACTTTGTAAATTGTGATTTCGCTGTTCCCTATTTGTCTGACTGTTGGAAATTTTATAATCAGTCCACATTTTCTTAATTTTTCTACTGTTTACACAGCTAACTTTAATAAATTCCTATTGGTCACTCTCCCCACCTTTCCCGCAATCCTATTGGTTGAACTAAATTCGGCCCCTCTCCTATAAATACGAGCACTTCAGCAGTTTCAGAATCCTTTTTGCACTGAAGACGGCACGCTTAAGGCTGCCGAAACAGCTTTGCATTCCCAATATTTTTCTTTGGCGTTTCTGACGTAGTAATTGGATCGGGTTTTAATATTCCAACGCCAAGTCTCCTGATATTATATGTATAATAAAGTGTCGCTGCTGTGCTAAGCTTTGTTTGAGCTTTGCTGCGTCACTCAAAAAACTGCCGTTTTTTATGATAATATATTAAAACAAGCGGGGTTTACCTCTGCGGCTGCTAACTACATTTAAAAGAATTTTGAAAATTCGATATTACTTACTAATATAAAAACTAAAAAAATATAAAAATTTCAAAAAAGTATTCCATTAAAAATCAAAACAGTATTTAAACCATAATAATAACAAAGCAACTGATTATAAAAAATCATATTTTTCATAAATTAGTTAAATTTGACTTATTTATGAAAACTTATTCCATTTCCTTTCATAAATGTATTTGTACCGCGCAGTATTTCGGCATTTTCAATATATATCAACATTCTATTCCATTATTGTTTCCGAGTTTTATACTCTCTCATGGCTGATGCCAAAAAACTTTTTCGGCATCAAAAATCTTTGCACGTTAACATGGGGATGATAGATCTATATACAGTCGGCTGCAAAATTATTCGAGCACTAGCCAATAATTCCTATATTTAAAAAGTACACTTAAGACTGTTTTGCTAAGTAAATCCTTGTCGAATCATGTTCTTAGACTGATTAAGAACATGAATCGACAAGGATTTATTTAACAAAGCTGTATTAAGAGTACTTTTTTTTGGGAAGGATTATTGCTAGTGCTCGAATAATTTTGCAGCCGACTGTATATTACTATATTCATGCTCAAACTAACATTTCTTTTATCCCTGATGTGTATAGGAAAGTCCCTTTAACCTGAAAATATTTGCGAACGGAGAGTGCTACAGCCACACAAGTGAGGTTACGGTATAGTAAAGTGACTATGCCCGACCTAATGCAAACGACAGCAGCGCCTCTAGTGGCAAAATTTGGAAGTTAGCCATTGCAAATCAAAAACGAAAAGAGATAGAGCAAAATTTCCATTTAGAAAGTTTTAGAGCATCAATTAATTAGTACGAAACGATATTTGGTTCACACGGATAAGATAAATTGGCGCCTGTATACCAAAAAATGTCCGTAATCTATGCGCGACTGTTCTACTCTACATATTCACATTTCAGAAATGTAGCAGTGTGAAAATGCAGTTTGTGACTTTGTACTGTACTGTAATGTCTGAAAACTTTAATTTCCAATGCATTTAAAATTTTAGTTTAAAAGGTGTTGGCGCTTGCTTGATACAAACAACATAATCTAATAGCATAAAATTATTGATGGCAGACGATAATTTTATTCCTAATGTGCGAGCGCTTTCATTTTAAAAATTTTATTTTCTGTGTTGTGGCAATTTCAATCGTTGCCTAGCGACGGGTAGAAAATATGTGTTCTTTTTTGAAAATGACAAAACAAATGGAATTTTGAATGATCCTAAATGAATGAGATCCTACAAAAGATACATTTCTTAACAATAAACGTTTGGATTTAGATCGTTTTAGATCGTTTGTTTAGTTCATTGTATCTAAACCGACATAATGCCCACTGCTGGGCGCTGGAAAATCCATCGTGGGGACTATCCGCAAAACACCAATTGCGCTGGTCCATTAATGTGTGGGGCGGTATCTGGAAGGATCCCTTACTGGGACCTGTGTTCTACAAAGGCAGATTAAACGGACAGAGATACCTGAAACTATTACAGGATATCATACCCGACATTTTGGATGATATTCCCCTGTCCGCATTACGGGACATGTGGTTCCAACATGTCGGTGCTCCTGCACACCAGCCAGCTGGAGTGCGAAGCTTTCTAAAAGATTGCTTTGGACAACAAATTATTGGGTATGGTAGTAGTATTGAATGGCCTCCACGATCGCCGGACCTGACTCCGATGGATTTCTTCCTGTGGGGTTACATAAAAGATCAGGTTTATGCAACTCCACATACAAGTCTGCTGGATATACGTCATTGTATTACAGATGCTTTCAATAGTGTAACACCTTCCATGCTGAGAAATGTGCATGCAGAATTACTCACACGAATACAAACGTGTATTGTGAGCAATGGCGAACTTTTCGAACATTCTCAACATTAACTTTTTATCACTATGAGACTTAGAGTTTAGTTTACCTATTTTGTTTCTGTGTGTGATGTTATCAAAATGTATTGATGTAAGTACATAGTATTTATTCATTAAATTGTGCATATTTCTTCTTTCCTCTGGCTATTCCTTTCAAATATTTACACAAAATGGAGTGCATCGATTTTGGATAGTTTTGGGGTATACAGGCGCCAATTTATCTTATCCGTGTAAACCAAATATCGTTTCGTACTAATTAATTGATGCTCTAAAACTTTCTAATTGGAAATTTTGCTCTATCTCTTTTCGTTTTCGATTTGCAATGGCTAACTTTCAAACTTCGCCACTAGGGGGCGCTGCTGTCGTTTGCATTAGGTCGGGCATAGTCGCTCTACTATACTGTTACCTCACTTGCGTGGCTGTAGCACTCTCCGTTCGCAAGTATTTTCAGGTTAAAGGGACTTTCCTATGCACCCTGTATATTCCTAGTCGAAATTCACCATAAGTCTTTTTCCTTCAACGAAGTTCATTAAGGATTAATTTTTCAGATTAAAATATATATATATATATATATAATAAAAATATAATATAACTTTTGATAATGAGAAAAATATCTTAGCAATGTCATGCAACTAAAAAACGGCACCATGGTAGTTTGGTTAGTAGATCGCCAATGTCGTAATTGGAAAATTGCGGGTTCGATACTCGAGCCGACCGAATACCGGCTAGTGCACGTACAGTCCGTCGTGGCTGCAACGATTTCCGTTTTCCGAAATTAATACCTCTGGGAGTTACCGAAGCGGGAGAACCATCCTCTCTGCAAGGGATCCAAATTGCGATAACGTGTTTCCAGATCACAAATAGAGGTGAATCCCAGACCGCTGCTAATTGCTGACTATGTAGCTATAGTGTGATATTAAACACAATCAACGCAATAAAAAAAAAATCCTGAAAGCTTCAAATTTTTAGGCTACAATTTAGCCTTAGCCCCAAAATAGTCTTGTATTATCTGCTGCAAGTTTGTGCTGCTATTATTGGACTATACATAAGGTCAAACTTTTGAAACGTATGAAGGACGTTTTATATAAATCGATAAATATAAAAATGAAATTGCCAGAGTCATAATCATAACTTTATAATACAATACATTATGTTCCATCATAATCATTACTTACTATGTCACTTAACGAGGAAC
Organism: Salticus scenicus; assembly: GCA_963930645.1. Lineage (NCBI taxonomy): Eukaryota > Metazoa > Arthropoda > Arachnida > Araneae > Salticidae > Salticus > Salticus scenicus. Next base: position 30,161,644 of record OZ005651.1, on the reverse strand, counting down.
TTAACCATCTAAATAGATTTTTGAACTGCACTATTCGCTTTTTGTCGCAAATCATCTCATTTATATACACTAGAGAGTAAATGACTCTCTTTCTTCTTTTTAATCGCTATTTTCTGGAATAAACTAAAATAAATATTTTAATCAAATTCACATTTAAATAAACGCCTGTTATTAACAAAGCTTACAAAAACACAAGATCATAAGCGGTTCAAAAGAAAAACAAATCAAAATATTAAAAAAAAAAAAAAAAAAAAAATTATAAAAATTTTTACATCAAAACAAACATTTGTTATAAACAAATTTGTTGCACGCTATTTTTATGGAAATTTTCCCAAACTGAGGCTGTCAAAATTGGCGTTATAAAAATACTTAATTTTATCAGAAAAGTAATTCTTTAATGCATTTTTTATGCATTGTATTTTTTAATTGAAAACAATAAAATTAAAATTTTCATATCAATTAAACTAAACTACATTGAATTTAAAAAGAAATAAACTCATCATTAAAAAAATTGCAGTGAGAGTAAGATTTCGCACCGAAAATAAAGGAAAAAATTACTCAAAGCCTTCACCTTCTAGCCATTCTGTGACTTATTACTGTGGTCGGAAGAAGCTTGAAAAAAGCTTGTAGTGCGTAAAAGTCAAAAGTATCATCTCTACCATCAACATTTATCAAAATTCCTTTCTTTTTATTTAAGCGTGTAGACGTGAAATTACATTTTACCTGTCTCTCGACTTTTCAAACTAACAAGATGAACAAAAATCAGAAATGACCGCATTATGTAACAGATGTATTACAATGTATTATTTTATCGGTTGTTATTTTTCCTTTAAAAAGTCAGAGAGAGATTATAAAACGTGACATCACTTTTAATTAGATGATTCCTTTATGCAAACAAAATCAAAGTCTTTAATTAAATCTCAAGGCAATTCACGAAACATTATATTCGTTTTTACCTAAATTATTATTGATTTTAAAGTAACGTGACTAATTTTTATGTTTTAGAAGTTTAATTTAGAAAAATTAAACATATATTTTTCAAACTTTTCATAGATTAATTTTAACACTGTTTCTACGTCATATCAAATACCACACTTTATTTATTTATTTATTTATCCATAATAATAATTGAAACAACATTTGTAAAATCAATGTTCAACATGTTGAAAATTATTTATAACTAGCAAATTTCGCCCGCTTCACTGGGCACTATATTTAAAGGATTTCTTTTTAATAATTGAAATGCTTAAATAAATATATCTCGATTGGTGACTATTTTCTTCACAGTTTTAGTATGGGATCTCCATGACAGTATCAAACATTTTTTTGAACTTCTCGAATCGTACAACAAAACTATTATTAAAACGAATATTCTCGAAAACAGTGAAATAGACATGTTAATTCTTCGAATATTCTGGAAACGGTTGAAGCTGTTACTCGTACAGTAAAAGTCACTATTCGATGAATAGTCAAATCAGAAAACGCACGTAAATCGTTTTAAAAAAAAATCACTGGACAACCCTACATAGCTGTGTATGAATCTCAGAACACACGAAACTCGGTTCCGTGGCAATCACTATCACGCATGTTAAAACCAAAGAACATCACTTGACACTCCTACCTCGCTGTGCATGAATCTGAAAATGCACGAAACTCGGTTCTGCGGCAATCACTATCACGCATGTTAAAAACAAAAAAACATCACTGGACACCCCTACCACGCTGTGCATGAATCTGAAAACGCGCGTAACTCGATTCTGCGGCAATCCCTATCACGCATGTTAAAACCAAAAAACTTCACTGGACACCCCTACCACGCTGTGCATGAATCTGAAAACGCACGAAACTCGTTTTTGCAGCAATTACAGTTGGTAACAAAAGTATCCGAACACTAGCAAAAATTCCTATATTAAAAAAGTACGCGTAATACAGTTTTGCTAAATAAATCCTTGTCGAATCCTGTTCTTAGACTGACTAAGAACAGGATTCGACAAGGATTTATTTAACAAAACAGTATTAAGTGTACTTTTTTTACATAGGAATTTTTGCTAGTGTTCGGACACTTTTGTTACCGACTGTACTGTCAAGCATGTTAAAAAAAAAAAAAAAAAAAAAAAAAAAATTACTGGACACCCCTATCTCAAATCAATGAAAATCAAATAAACCAATCAAATCTCTCGTAATTCCTAATAACGTAGCTCTAGTTCAAAGTAAAATACACTCAAATCAATGAAAATCAAATAAACCGATCAAATCTCTCGTAATTCCATTAACGTAGCTCTAGTTCAACGTAAAATACACTCAAATCAATGAAAATCAAATAAGCTCATCAAATCTCTCGTAATTCCTCATAACGTAGCTCTAGGTCAACGTAAAATACACTCAAATCAAGGAAAATCAAATAAACCGATCAAATCTTTTGTAATTCCATTAACGTAGCTCTAGTTCAACGTAAAATACTCTCAAATCAATGAAAATCAAATAAACCGATCAAATCTCTCGTAATTCCTCAAAACGTCGCTCTAGTTCAACGTAAAATACACTCAAATCAATGAAAATCAAATAAACCAATCAAATCTCTTGTAATTCCTCATAACGTAGCTGTAGTTCAATGTAAAATACACTCAAATCAATGAAAATCAAATAAACCAATCAAATCTCTCTTAATTCCTCAAAACTTCTAGTTCAACGTAAAATACACTCAAATCAATGAAAATCAAATAAACTAATCAAATCTCTCGTAATTCCTCAAAACGTAGCTCTAGTTCAACGTAAAATACACTCAAATCAATGAAAATCAAATAAACCAATCAAATCTCTCGTAATTCCTCATAAGTTAGCTCTAGTTCAACTTAAAACACACTCAAATCAATGAAAATCAAATAAACCAATCAAATCTCTCGTAATTCCTCATAACTTATCTCTAGTTCAACGTAAAATACACTCAAATCAATGAAAATCAAATAAACCAATCAAATCTCTCGTATTTCCTCCTAACGTAGCTCTAGTTCAACGTAAAATACACTCAAATCAATGAAAATCAAATAAACTCATCAAATGTCTTGTAATTCCTCATAACATAGCTGTAGTTCAATGTAAAATACTCTCAAATCAATGAAAATCAAATAAACCAATAAAATCTCTCCAAAGATTCTCCATTCTGCGTCATTATAGAAATGGGAAGTTTTATTTTCATATATTTATTAATTAAAAGAAAGCTAATCAAAAATTCGAAAATCTGACTTCGATGTACACAATGACCCTTCGGAGGGCAGCTTTGTGTTGAATCACGTGACTGTCCGAGCTATCGTTTTCGAGAACAGTGAAATATACATATATATATATATATACAAATATTGCTCACTTAATAGTATAACATTATTTTAAGTGCTATAAACTAAAAACTTTGATGCATGTAGTTCCAATTTTTAAAGATTTTATTTGTTTTCCATTAAAAATAATATATAAATATTGTATAGTAATAAAAAATAAATCTATAACTTTATAGAAAAATTTATGTTTAGCATACGAAATATAAATTTTTCTAAAAAAATATAAATTTTTACTATACGCAGGGCATATCGAACGGAAATTCTTCTCCGAAAAGCTACGTTTTAAAATGATTATCTGTTTTATAAACCTACGATAAAAATACGTCCATGATAAAAATTAACATTATTATTGAAAAAGTGATTTTTAGTGCACAAAACGCGAATTTATTCAGCCAGGCCAAAACAAAACATTTTGCAAAACCAGTAAATGACATTGTGAACGGCAATAGTAAAAAACTGGAACCAAACCCATGTCAATTTTTATAAATATAATTTTGAAAACATCATTATCTTTTTCCCGGCGTGTGTAATTAATAAGTAAAATTAACCAGACAACTTTCGAAATAGCAACTTTAATTTAAAATTTTAAGAATCTTTGTTTATCACTGTAAGCAATATAAAACTGTTCAACGACATTATTGGGGGGGAGGGTTTGCATACCCTTCAATGAACATTCATATGTATAAAAAGGAAAAATAGACATCAAATTTAATTCATCTAAACTTTATAAATGAGTCATTCCATGTCAAACCAACACACACACATAAAAAAAAAAACAGTATTTTTAACCTAACCCCCTCAGATTTTTATGAAATTGGGCTCATTTATTTGTTCTATTGAGAAATGAACGTATACCAATTAATAAGTCCCTATCACTTTTAGGTTTTGATGTACAGGGCTGCAAAAATGGGTAAAAAATGCAAATTTCCGAAATTCTTCTACTACAAATGTACCCATATTTTCTTTCCTAATTAACTTAGAGATAAAAGATTGGTATCATTAGAAAGCTTATAATACAAGTTTTCAAATGATATATCACAAGTATACTCAAGACAAAAAAAAAAAAAAAAAAAAAAGACGCACCATGAAGGAGCTATCGGAATGGGACGAAAATTGGTAAATGTGATGTACATGTGGAGAAAAACAAATGATTACAGTTTCAGAAATTTAGGAGTATTTAGTCAAGAGAAAGAGCCTCACAAAATGAACAAGTCAATAACGCGTTGGCCCTCTTCTGGCCCTTATGTAAGCAGTTATTCGGCTTGGCATTAATTGGTAGATTTGGCAGATGGCCTCCTGCGAGATATCGTGCAAAATTCTGTCCAATTGGTGTGTTAGATTGGCAAAATCCCGAGCTAGTTGTAGGACCCTTTTCATGACGCTCTAAACTTCCTCAGTGTTAGAGAGATCCGGCGACTTTGCTGGAGAAAGTAATGTTGGGCAAGGAAGAAAACAAGCAGTAGAAACTATCTTCGTACGTGGACGGGCATTATCATTTTGAAATATACGCTCCAAATTTCGTAATATGAAGGACAACAAAACGGGACGTAGAATTTCATCGGCGTACCACTCTGCTTAAAGATAATGCGGATGGCAACCAAAGGGGTCCAGCTATGAAATGAAATGGCGTTGCAGTGGGACTCATCGCTGAAGACAATTCTACTCCATTCAGTAACATTCCAAGTCGAACGCGCCCGATATCAATGTAGACGGGCTTGTCAGTGTACAAAATTTAATAGCAAATCGGCACAAGGGGCTCCGTGAGCTCAACTCTATTTCTCTAAGCCGCCTATTAATGGTATTTGAAGTCACTGAAGTAACAGTTGCACGTAGGATCGATAATAACGACGAATTTGGGGCTTTGAGTACTGCTCTTGTGCTGGAGCGAAGGTTGCAGACATTCCAAGAGGTCAAGGGTCGTGTGGCCAGACGGAACAGAGCCATGGAGAGCCGTCTGAACGACAGCTGCTTTGTGTGAAAGAATTTTGTATTTCCTAAGGAAGCGGTAACTTCACTAGTTTCCAATTTCACGCATGGTTTTTGTTCGCCACCGACACTTCTCTGAGTTCGTGTAGACGAAGATTGGAGGAAAGTGATGTCACGGGCATAGTGATATCACGATCAACGAATCAGTGCTTCGTGTGGGGTATTCCCCCCTCCGAAGTTGTGCTCGGGAGTGGGGGACACTCGAAAGGGCAGAGAGACTTGGTGCTTAAAATGAGTAGCATGATTTTGGAGGACTAACAGCTTAGGATATAATCCATGAACTCTAAGTTAATTGTTTGACGTGCAAGCTTGTTCCTGAGATTTATGTACGATCATGATATCCTCCATTGAAACTACGAATGTTGATGCTCGAGGCGAGCGAGAATTTGTTTATATTACAACCATTTTTGTTAAGTTTTAATCATTGTTCAATTTGAATAAAAATAGTAAAAATCGTCACTGCTGGACTCATGCATTTTGTAATCCGTTCTCCGAGGTGTACTCCCAGAAATCATCACAGCTTTAACTAAAGATATAAATTGGTGGCATGTCGGTGAGATGTTGTTTTAATGGAAAAAAAAACATCGAACTCTGTCTTCTATGTGTTTGTGGTGAAAAAGTAAATAACAACGTTTTTGCTGTGAGCCGTGTGACAACTGAAATTCCTGAGCCTTACTGGATATTGTTGATAAAGGATTCGTCTGTGACAATAGCGTGGGAAGGAGAAAGGATGGAAAGTGCTTCTTTCGTGTGCTGCTGATTTCCCTGGAGATGTCAATCAAGGTGGTTTTCAGGTATGTTTTCTTCCGTTGTCAGATATGTAAAGTGTCAGTGATTGAGTTATGTGAGTTGATAGTTTTTATTTCTTCTGTTTGTAACAATGCATTCAGTTACGATGTTTTAAGAGTAAGAATTTAGTTTTTATGTGTAAAATTTTAAGCACGGATATCTCGGATTCAAGTTAATAGTTAAGGCGGTTGAAAAGATTAGTTTCATGACTTAACGGGGCGTTGACTTGAGAGATAAATTTATTGTTAAAGTTCTGTTTATTGTAACGGTGAGCTTGGTAACTTTAAATTGTTGTTTAAATGTTTTGATAAGATTATAATTCTAAATTCTTTTTTAAAAGTAACGTAAGGATTGGGTATACTGTAACTGTTTATATAGGAGTATACTGGAAATTAGTTGATTTCCTACTGGTAAAAATTCTAGGAATTTTTTTTTCTCTAGTTGTTTATTTTAACTAAATATAGGTACTGTTTATTGTATCTGGGTAAATATTGTCGTTAATGTTTAGAGAAAAAGTGTTTAAAGAATTTCGTAGGTGATAATCAAAGTGTTACTTTTGTGTATATTTTCATGGTATTTGATTTGTTTATTGTTTTTATTACATGTGCATTTTTTTTTTTAGTAATTAGTGAAATTGTATTTAGTAATTATGGTATTTCTCATTAAGTATACGAAAAATGTATTGTTAGAGTTAGCGGATGAATTTGGTGTTTCGGGGCTAACAGATAAAAGCAAAAAACTGGAAATCGGGGAAGCCATTGAAAAGGTGACTAATTATGATGAAGGGGTTGCGAAGGCGCTAATAGAAGGGATTTTGGAAGAGAAAGAAAGGAAGCGAAATTGCAAAAAGAAAAAGAAATAGAAGAGCGCAAATTGAAATTACAAAGAGAAAAAGAAGAGCGCGAATCGAAATTACAAAGAGAAAAAGAAGAGCGCGAATGGGAATTACGAAAAGAAAAAGAAGAGCACGAATGGGCGTCGCAAAAAGAAGAGGCCGAACGAAATTTTGAACTTGAGAAACTCAGAATCCAGAGCGCTGCAGAAACTAGTAGCGTAGAGTCGGGGAGTTTAGTTCAAGAGACGGTTTTGAAGAAAGTTAATTTAAAGGACATAGCTCCGAAATTTGACCCAAAACAAATGGATATTTCTCTTTTTTTTCACGATATTTGAAAGATTAGCGCGTAAAGAAAATGTTAGCGAACAGGACTGGATTTCGCAACTTATCCCTTTGTTGCCGAGCGACGTCGTACAAATAATTATGAAATTAGACGAGTTGGAGGCTGATAACTTTCAATATGTAAAAAAAGTGTTGATGAATAGGTTCAGGTTGAGTGCGCGTGCGCATGCGCGTGCGCTAAGAACGAAATTTGAATCGCACAACAAAAAAAGGGAAGAATTATGGGTTGATTTAGTTCACGATTTGCGAGGGTACCAAGATAACTGGCTTGAGACTTTAGAAAATAAAGATTTAGAGTCATTAAAGGAATTGATGTTCACGGAGCAGTTAAAGAAAAGGGTACCATGCGAAATCAAACAACATTTTGTAGATGTGTGGGAAAAAATCAACAAAGCTTCGGATTTCGCGGAGAAGTGCGACAAGTATGACGCGGTTAGAAAGGAGAATGGGAAAAGAGAATACAAGCCTTTTCAGCGTTTTACGAAGGGTAGAAATTCATTTGGGAAGGATGGTCAGAAATTCGGGTCAGGTAAGCATAATGGCGGGAGTAATCCGAAAGTTGAGTCAGCTAAGGGCGACAAAAAAGACTCAGGAAAATTAAAAGGGGATAAAACCGAATCTAAAGATCGTGATTTTGATAGAAATAGTAAAATTGTCTGCTATCTGTGCTCGGAAAGGGGCCATATTCGACCTAACTGCCCACAAAACCCTAATCGCAGAACAAATCTGATCAATAACTTAAGTGCGGGCGAAATATTAGGTGTTGGTTTTGAGCCTTATATAGGTAAATTAGAAATAAATGGACAAGAGCGCGAATTCTTGAGAGATAGTGGCTCAAATATTGACGTGTGCGAAAGGGATATGATTTCTGTTGAGGATTTACTGCCGAACAGGTATGGATTAAGCAACCGTTTGACGAAACGTGTAGGTGTTTACCTTTGGCAAAATTCGTTTTTAAAGGGAAATTCGGAGAAGTCATTACTAAAGCGGCTGTAAAACCGGCTAATTTGAGTCAGAGAATATATTTTCTAGGCAATAAAACCTCAGAGTTAATTGAGTCCAATAAAAAAATTGTTTATCCAATTAATGCGCTAACGCGAAGTCAGAAACGTGAGCAAGAATGGATTAAGAGTGCGAAGTCCGAAATAAATAATGAAAAGCCAACTCAGGAAAAAATTCAGAATTTTGAGGAGGAACCGGGTTTGATAAGCGAGTCGTAAGAGGAGACTAGTGCAGAAAATAAGGTTGTTCTTCCCGTGTTAAAAGAAACAGACAGGTGTCCATTAATCGGGGTTTCAGTTGAAGAGTTTCAAAAAGAGCAAACCGCGTGTGACACGTTGAAAAATTGTTGAGAAAAAGCTAGGAATGAAGCGGGAAAGGAATTTAAGATAGAAAATGAGCGGTTAATTCGAATATCGGATTCTAAGCGTAACCAAAACCGGATGCAGTTGTGCGTGCCAAAGAAATTTAGGACAGCGATTCTAAACCTGTGTCATGATTCTGTGCCAGGGCATTTAGGCTCGTGTAAAACTAAGCAGTGGGTGCTGACTAATTTCTTTTGGCCAAACTGCTATCACGAAATCGAAGAGTATGTCAAAACTTGTGAAATTTGTCAAAAAGTAGGACAAAAAGGGGATAAGAAAAAAGCTCCGTTGAGATTAGTACCGATTATTTCTGAACTGTTCAGACGTCTATCGATTGACGCTATAGGTCCGCTTGTAACGAGCAACAAAAATAATCGTTTTGCGATAACGGCTGTTTGCGTCGCTTCAAAATTCCCGGATGCTATTCCTGTGGAAAACCTAACTTCGAGGTCAGTGATCAATGTATTGATGCAAATTTTCGCAAAGACCGGATTTCCTAGAGATTTAGTCTGCGATCAAGGTGCTTATTTTACGAGTGATGTATCGACAGCGTTTTTTGAGAAGTATGATATCAAAATCAATCATTCTTCTGTCTGTCATCCGCAATCTAATCAGGTGGAAAGAATGCATTCCACTCTTAAGAGGATTCTCAAAGCGTTATATCTCGAATCGAAAAGCGATTGGGAAGAAAATCTGCCTATGGCTCTTTTCGCGTTGAGGACGGAGCCGCATGAGAGCACGGGAGTTTCTCCTTCAGAGCTTATTTTTTGGAAGAATTTGAGGATGCCTCATACCATTGTTTACGAAAATTGGATGCAGGAAGATGAAATGAATCAAAATGTAGTCTAGTATATTTTGGATTTAAATGAGCGCTTAAAAAGATGTCAAGATTTGGTAGGGGAGCGTATGACGGAATGTCAATAAAAAAGAAAATGGTGGTACGACCAAAATGCGGTGTCCCGAAAATTTAAGGTGGGAGACTCGGTGTTGGATTTGGCTACCGCAAAACCACATAAAATGGCAGTACAGTGGCAAGGTCCAGGTGTAGTTACGGGGGTAATATCCGATACGAACTATACGGTAGATCTTCCGGGAAGGAGATGTAAGGACACGATTTTCCACGTGAATTTAATGAAACCTTATCATAAACGCCCAGAGTATGTCAATTTAATTTTGGAAGAGGGTGGCGAGGAAATTGAGGAGGATGCATCTATCCCGTATCCGATTTCGGACCCTAATTATTTCGACTTGCCAGACTTAATTAAGGGGAGTAATTTGGGAAATAAGGTTTCGGAAGGGAATTTGGCAACTTTACAAAATGTCCTAGTAAAGCATAAAACGGTGTTTTCTAACAACCCTGGTACGACCCATAAGGTAGAGATGGATATCATTATGACAGATGATAAGCCGATTCGTGCAAAACCCTATCGCATATCCCCGCGGCAGTTAGAGATTATGCGGAAAGAGATTTCCAGGCTGTTAGAGTTAGGGGTGATAGAGGTGGGTCAGTCCGATTACGCATCGCCTATGATTCTTGTAGAGAGTCCGGGGAAAGACCCTAGGCCGTGTATAGATTATAGGGCCCTCAATGCCAAAACCCAAGTGCAATTTCTCCCGTTACTGAATATTGAGGAGGTTGTTGAGGAAGTGAGCACTGCAGAATATATTTCAATAATGGATGTGACGAAGAGGTATTTCCAAATCCCGTTAACGAAACGTGCGCAAAGGTATGCGGCGTTTGTAACTCCTTTCAGTGAATTTATTCCAAAAAAAATTACGTTTGGCTTAGTGAATGCTCCATTTTATTTTTGTAAATTAATTAGTGAGGTGCTAACTGATTTACTGAGTTTTGTGAGACCATATGTGGATGATTTGGCAGTGTTTTCATCCTGTTGGGAGCTCCATATCCGGCATCTGGACATTGTGTTACAACGTTTGGAGGAGGCAAATCTAAAAGTGAAACCGGCAAAGTGTTTATTCGCCCAGGACCATGTAAAATTTTCAGGGCATGAAGTGGGGTCAGGGAAGAGGTCGCTGAGTTACGCGAAAATCCAAACTATCCAAGAATTTCCCATTCTAAAGACAAAGACACATGTAAGGTCATTTTTAGGTCTGACCGGATTTTACCATAAATATATAAAGGATTATGCGAAAAAAGCTGCTCCTTTGACGGATTTGTTAAAAGAGAAAAATAAGAGGGAAAAAATTGAGTGGAGTCAGGAATGTGATCAGGCATTTAATGTACAAAAATTAGATCTGACTAAGGGACCGGTAGTCTATGCGGCGGATTTTTCAAAAGAATTCATTGTTCAGACTGATGCAAGTCTTGTAGGGGCGGGTGTGGTCCTAGCTCAAAATTTCGGGAATAACGAGGAGCATCCAATTGTTTATCTGAGCAAAAAATTCTCTAAGGCGGAGCGTAATTATAGTACCATTGAACGCGAATTAGCGGCAGTCATTTTTGGGGTGAAAAAACTAAATCATTATTTAGATGGGCAAAAATTCGTTCTTCAAACCGATCATAACCCTTTAGTTTATCTTAAAAGAATGATGGGCACAAATTCACGTTTGACGAGATGGGCTTTATGTTTACAACAATACAACTTCACAGTCGAGCATAAGAGCGGAAAAAAGCATTTGAATGCAGATGCGTTAAGTCGCATGCATGAAGAATAGAAAAAAAAAAAAGCCTTCTTTTTGGGTAGTGTTTTTGGGACTGTTTGTAAATTTTTATTCATTTTTTTTTCTTCATTTGTATTCTAAAAAATGTTTGAATGTATTGATTAATAATTATTTTTCTTTTACATGAAATTTTATTGTGTAATTGTGAAATTTCAGTGTTTGACTTTTAAAATTTTGTTAGGTGTGGAACCTTTGATTGTCATCACGAAATTGCATGTGAATGTTTAATTGTTTTTTTATATATATATATAGTGTGAAATGAGACCTTGGGATCTAGTAATTATGCAAGGTGTAAGACTAGAAAATTTATTTTTAAGATTAGTTTTAGTTCTATGAAAATTCAGGGGGTTGTTTCGAAAAAATTTTTTTTGGGGGGATGGGTTAGCTCAACTCTCTGATGTTGCATGTTTGATAATGGGAGGAGGCACCTGTGTCTTCTGGAGCCCATCTTACATCATGAAGGCCGTAAAATGGTCTTTTAGGAGGGAGGAAGCTGTGCTGGAGCGAAGGTTGCAGACATTCTAAGAGGTCAGGGGTCGTGTGGCCAGACGGAACGGAGCCATGGAGAGCCGTCTGAACGACAGCTGCTTTGTGTGAAAGAATTTTATATTTTCTAAGGAAGCGGTAATTTCACTAGTTTCCAATTTCATGCATGGTTTTTGTTCGCCACCGCCACTTCTCTGAATTCGGGTAGACGAAGATTGGAGGAAAGTGATGTCACGGGCATAGTGATATCACTTTCAACGAATCAGTGCTTCTTGTGGGGTATTATCCCCCCCCCCCTCCGAAGTTGTGCTCGGGAGTGGGGGACACTCGAAAGGGCATAGAGACTTGGTGCTTAAAATGAGTAGCATGATTTTGGAGGACTAACAGCTTAGGATATAATCCATGAACTCTAAGTTAATTGTTTGACGTGCAAGCTTGTTCCTGAGATTTATGTACGATCATGATATCCTCCATTGAAACTACGAATGTTGATGCTCGAGGCGAGCGAGAATTTGTTTATATTACAACCTTTTTTTGTTAAGTTTTAATCATTGTTCAATTTGAATAAAAATTTTAAAAATCGTCACTGCTGGACTCATGCATTTTGTAATCCGTTCTCCGAGGTGTACTCCCAGAAATCATCACACTCTGACGATTGATCGGTTCTTACATTCTGTCCTATTTCTAGGCCGACCGCTTCCTTCTTAACACTATGTTCGGCCATGGTTCACCCATTCCTGCCAACATCATCTACTAACGGCATCGCTCCTATCCAAATGTCAAAGAATTCTCAGATTAGACGATACTGCTTCTTTGAGCCCAACTACATTTCTCTCTCAAATGCTGACATCTGCGCCTATTTTTTGCGCACCTGTATGCCAGGCATAGTTGAGGAGCAGACATTCAAACCGTGTTTTCTCCAAAAAAAAAAAAAAATTTTGAGTTAGTGATTTTTCTTTAATCTCAACATAAAATAGCACGAAAATATACTATTTTTGTTAATTAAAACTAATTTTAACCCATTATAAACTTACTTAGGAAATTGAGGTTTCAATCAAAAAGTGCTTCCTCCAGAGCCTGTCTCCATTCAAATGGTGATTTCTCCAGTCAGCCAAACGGAGCAGTTCTTAATGGTCATGTGACCTGGCCATGTACCAGTTTTTATGTTTGTTTATGTTGTTCATGCTATGTTGGTTTATACTTTTTCATTCAAAAAGTGCTTTATCAACACTGGAAACATTCAAAACATGTTTCCTCCTCGGGTTTTCGATCAAAACATGATTTCTCTAAATTTCAAATGCATTTTTCTAAGTAACTTTAAGTTCATTAGGTAAAGTATGTCAACATATTTTCCTAGAAAACAGTAATACGTCAAAACAAACAATAATTTCAGTTTAAAAGTAGATATTTTTTTTTATTTACTAGTTTTTTGTGCTTTCTGATAAATTGTATCCGAAGTAGAAAACACGGTTTGAATGTTTGCTCCTGTATTACTGTCTGAGTAGACAGAATAAAATTCTGAAAGAATTTATGACCTGGAATCAAAATTTCTCCACTTTAATATCTTGCCTGTTGCGCAGTTAAAATGCGCTGTAGCGTCACAGGTTCATTCACTGGCTGCCAAACTTTAAAAATTTGCATTTTCCATCGAAACCTGTATGCATGTCAATTTGTGTCCAATTTGCATCACTACTTCTTGGTGCGTCTTTTTTTTTTTTTTTCTTCTTCTTTTTTTTTGTCCTAGAGTGTATATATTTTTAAATTTTTTCACTTTAAGGTCAATAATTTTGACCTTTGACCTCCAATACCTCAAAAAGTACACATTTAATTTTCTTTTAAAATATTTTTACATTTATTATCTATAACAATTGCAAATTTCAACATGGGACGGCCATGGGATTCTGAGTTATTATGCAATCCTAAATTCAGTATTTTCATACTAATATAACATAAGTTTTCCACATATTTTGTTCCCTAATTAACTTAGAGATATAAGATTGGTATCATTAGAAAGCTTATAATACAGGCTTTTAAATGATATCTGTACTGATAAGTATAAAGGATTTAAGTCCAAAACTGCCGATTTTGAATTAAATACATAGTCAGACTCACAAACAAATTCTCTATCGATTGATATAAAGGATTTAAATCCATGTCATTTAGTCTTTGAAAAAATCCATTGGTAAAAAAAAGGTTCAAGTCAGAAATTTAGCATTAGTCGTTGGTATAAAATAATAAATTCAAATTTTTCCCTTTATTAAATGAAGATTGACAATCACTGAATGGCATAAAGGGTATAAATTAACATAATCCCTTTTCCCTAATCGATTCTTCCTATTAGTTTTTAGTTAGTTTAAGTTTATTTTTCCTCTCCTGAAAAATCAAGAATATGGACTTAAATCCTTTATACTTATCAGTACAGATATATCACATGCATATATTTTTAAAATTTTTCATTTTAAGGTCAAACATTTTGACTTTTAAACTTCAATTTCTCAAAAAGTATACATTTAATTTTCATTTAAAAATTATGTATTATTATTGCGTTTATTATCTATAATTATTGTAAGTTTCAACATGGGACGACCATTTTTTTGTAAAACATACGTGATGTTAATATAGAAATACTGGTGGAGTTGCATTTTTATTTTTAAGTCAGTATCCCATGACCGTACCATGTTGAAACTTACAGTTATTATAGATAATAAACGTAAAAATAACATAATTTTTAAAAGAAAATTAAATATGTACTTTTTGAGAAATTGGAGGTCAAAGGTAAAAATGATTGACCTTAAAAATGAAAAATTTTAAAAATTTATACATGTGATATATAATTTAAAAGCCTGTATTATAAGCTTTCTAATGATACCAATTTTATATCTAAGTTAATTAGGGAACAAAATATGGGGAAAACTTACGTTATGTTTGTATGAAAACACTGATTTAGGGTTGCATATTAACTTATAACTCAACATCCCATGGTCGTCCCATGTTTAAATTTGCAATAGTTATAGATAATCAATGTAAAAATAACACATAATTTTTAAAAGGAAATTAAATGTGCACTTTTTGAGATATTGGAGGTCAAAGGTCAAAATGTTTTACCTTAAAGTGAAAAAATTTAAAAATATATGCATGTAATACATCATTTGAAAGCCTATATTATAGGCCGTGGCTATTGCTACGGCATCCGTGACAATATTATTGTTACGGCAGTCTGACTGCGCTGGCGCAGTGAGATTGCCGGAGAATTTTTAAGAACGATTCTTTATTTGAATGATTCTTGTCTCCGGCAGTCTATTTGTTTCATAGACCTATTATAAGAGTGGACGAAGCATTCAATTATTAAGGGAATATAAGAAAAGGTGCAAAGATGAAACCACGTGAATGTTGAAAAAGGTTACCTTTTTTGGCATTTATCGCTTTATTGGAATTTTTATCTTTGAATATCAATATATATTTTATTATTGTTATTAAAAAGATACAGCAAGCAAAACTAGTGTAAAACACTACAGCTGCTGAAATTTATTTTTACTTGTTATTAAAACTTTCCAACAAAGTTCAAAAGTTTTTATAACTTTGATTTGTCTATACTCGTTTTAACTCTCATAAATAATCATGCACATTTTTGAAATAATATAAGATATAATATAGTTAAACTAATTCAATTTAGAGAAATAAGTATAGCAGTTATAAGCATTTTATAAAAATAATTACTTAAAAAGAACGAAATAATAAAATATTAAAAAGAATCTTACCTGTGAAATAAAATCCTTATTTTACATAACTTTTAGGGTTTTAAAAAACATCTTTTTACTATTTCTTGCTATAAAATTCTTTTTAAATTCATAACAATCTAACTTTTAAAGTAAAATAAAAATTTTAAAAAGAACTTTCAAAGAAAAAGGAAAAATATCGTCTGCTTAATTAAAAGCAGACTTTAGAGCATGGCGAGTAAATTTCAATATTGGCCACTTTGGCTTCCTGTAGATCAACAATCACATGACTTTTTTATGAGTTATCTTTGCACTCAAAAAGGTTGCCATTGTCCCGTCCACTCTTATAATAGGTCTATGATTTGTTTCCTTTTTTTAGCCATGTTTTTTCTTCGCTAGCGCAGGATAGCGAAGTTTGTGTGTTTGTCGCATTAATAATCTGTACTGTACTGTATTGATCCTTGTACAAAAAAGCAATGAATGGTTATTGTTAATATTTAAATTTATCAAATTCATTTTTATGAAATTTATCGAGTGTCAATTAAAGACGCTGAAAAAAAAAAAAAAAAAAAAAAAAAAAAAAAATGCTCTTAAGAGCAACATTCCTTTATTAATAAATTGTCTTTACAAAGCTGTGCATATTTTACTCATGTACCGATATATATTTTTTAAATTATCTTTTTTTATACATGTAATTAAAATTAGAATTTACAGTCAGATTTTTTTTTTTTTTTTTTTTCTCAGGTACAATTTCCGTAATTACTTTCTGTTCAATTAAAATTAGTTTTGAATTTATACTCACTTTATGTCTTTCTGTCTCTTTATATATTTTATCATGTCTTGTTTAGTAGATATTAAAACTTTACATTTTCCCCGTAATGAAAACCGAAACTACCGTATCGGTTCGTAAATTTACACCGACTTTAAATCTACAAAAACATAATAAATTATTCTGCTGTCAAATTTGTGCCTCATAGCCTCATTAATAACTATAATTTAGTATGCTTTTGATAGTCTTTTCTTTTTCAAGTTTGCAAACACAATCATATATGCCTGCTTATGTGTGCACGCATTGTTATTGAAAAGTTTTAATTTATTACCAAATTGATATTTAGTAATAGTTTAGATGATTTTAATGTTATATACATTATTAAAAATACATTTTTAATGAGCTAATGTTTAGTCTTCAGTAACATTAATAACTAAAGTATGTTATATCATATTCTTAATAAAATGAAAAGGAAAAGAAAAATAGTTTTTGCGTATTTCTCTTTTTAATCATCCCAATGAGATTGCTAGTACTTTTCATAATATAGCTTTATCATATTAGTACTAGTCAGGCCCGTGCTGGGTACCTTAGAGGGCGGTGGACAGGGGTGTCACAAGGGCGCCTTCTATGCTGAGGCATACTTATGCATGCAGGTGTTTTCAGTGTGACGTCAGATATTTATATTGTTAGATTGACTTTAAAAACGACTGCTATATTTATTTTACATTACTATTTTTTTTCTTTCTATTTATTATTATTTTTAATTTAATACATTACGACTTTTATAGGATTAAGGCCCTGCACTACCTGTCTTTGCCGACATCCCAAGCCAATATTATTCTTATGGGAAAGTTTATAGAATTACTCAACGTCTAATACATTTTTTTTTTTTTTTAATTCCATTTTCACATTGAGAAAATTCGCATCCGTTAAATGCGATTTCTATATAAAGATTGATTTTTCTAAATATTCAATATTTTATTTTTTAGTTTAAAAATACAAAAATTTAACTTTGGTATTTTTTTAGCTGTAGGCTCTTAATAAGGAAAAGAGAATTAAATACTTATTTTTTTTTTCATGTGGAGTTCATGTAGCAATCAAAACATAAAAATAATTTTTCCCAACTTAATTTTATGATAACAATGATAATAAATGCGGATGAAATATTTAAAGACCTGATAGTCCTTCAAGGAGATAAGTAAAGAACTATGGCTAGTTTTCTTTTTATAAGAATGCAAATAATTTTGGTTTAGTAAGAAGTATTGTTCTACATAATAAAATAAACATTTTCGCATTGTTTAAAATGGCTGAGTAATCGAAAGAACAGTCATCTCTTTTAAAACTTAATTTTAATTCATATTATTTTTCAGGTAAATTTTTCCCGAAGTTATTTTTCTGTCATTTTGCGTACATTGATTTCTAATAATAAATTTTTAAATGAAAAATAATCAAGCAAAATATTTTAATTAAATTTGTAAGTTAAAATTAGAATAATGAATTTATTTACTTTAAATTAATAAAATATATCGTGATTATTCATCAGTCAGATTTCACTTATCTCTATCTTAAATCTATAGAATGAAGGCACTTTAATTTATTAATGATATGGCATTAAAGAAAAAAGTGTATTTTTATATATTAATTCATCAGTTTTTATTTCAGCTTACACATAAAATATTAATAATAATAATATTTTGAATGAAACTCAGTGAATGACTAATTTTTAATCATAAAAAGGAAATATTTAAATCTAATTTTTTATGAATTGTAAATTAACGTAAACAGCGAGAAATTTGGGCAACTGCATACTTAAAATGTGTTTTGAAAAACTACTTCTCAGAGAAATCAGTAAAAAACGAAGCAACAACAATTCAACACAATTAACTTGGAGGGAGACAAAATTAAATTTGACAAAAAATCATTTTAAAATTCTTAAGAACTTTGTATAAACTTTATTAATTGTGTTTTTTAATATTTCTTGATTTTTTTAAGTTATGGATTGATCAGTCATATCATGTATTTTAAATAGTATCATACTTTTATATAATCAATTAACAATAAAAATGTAATTATTAAAATAATTTCTAATTTTCTTTTTAAAAATTATAATAAAAGAATTCATGTCTTTAATTTTACCAGAAATGTTAGTCATGTCTTTAATTCATGTCTTTAATTTTACCATAAGTTAGATCGCAGACAGACAGACAAACATTTAAGTTTGTTAGAAAGTGTTCTTAAAAACCATATGAAGTGTGGAACACTGGTGCAGAACTCATACCGGTTTTTGTTTAAGAAATTTCTCTACTTATAATATCATCAATTTAAAAAGTAGAAAATTTTGCTTTATTATTAGGGGTATGAATTCTGTGCCAGTGTTTCATCCCTGCCATATAAAACAATTTAAATACCCTTCGAGCCATATCCACTTATATTTTACAATGTGTCTGGGTATTTTGAGTGGTCCTGTAAAACGAAAATTAACACTAAACATAACGAATTCTATTACAAAACTTGCTTTTTTATATGTATATATGTATATTATAATGCATGTTAACTACGTTATACTTTGTGCAGTGTAAAGGTATAAAAACGGGCTTTAAAAATGCCTCTTATAGAAAGCAATGTATTGCAATACTTTTGTGAGTCCTTGTCCACAAACAGTATTATTAATACCATTTTCAATAATGGACATGTTATTGTGAACCTGAGAATATATACCAGTTTCAAGCATTCCATAAATATTTACAGAAATAATATTATAGTTTTAAAAAATTAAAGAACACGCTTTAATTTACTTTCCTTATTTTAAATAAATGTAATTTTTATTGTTCACGTTTTTTTTTTTTTTTTTTTTTTTTCTGTCGAAAAAATAATGATAATTTTTTTGGCAACAATTAAATTAAGGAATAATATTAAATATTTTAAATAAATGTAATTTTTATTGTTCACATTTTTTTTTTTTTTTTTTTTCTGTCCAAAAAATAATGATAATTTTTTTTGGCAACAATTAAATTAAGGATTAAAATTAAATGGCCAATTTATCAGTAATTAGAAGGTTTTTATTTTAACATTTTAATTAATTAAAAGAAAACTAAAACAAAATTCGAAAATCGGGCTTCGAGGTGCATCAGGAGAGGTCATTACGAACCACCATGCAAATTTTTGTAGCTCAGCCATCAGCCGTTTTCTTAAAAAGCTCTGGAAACCATACACAATGGTTTTTTGTTTGAGATATGAAGGATTTTGTGCAATCACGTTTTGCTCCCAGAGAAGTTACAAACATACATACATACAGGTGAAGCTAATATAAGCGTGTTAAAAAGAGCGGGGACAGGCAGACTGACAAGAAATATACTGAAGCAATAAGCAATTTTCAACTCTGTTGGAAAGCAATTAAAAATATAGTGTATCTTCTGGAGAAAATCACAGAAAATTCTGTACACCGAGACCAATGACCGCGAGCTGTTTTTGAGCCATGCACCTTCCGTTTACTAGCTTATTCCTCACGGCAATTCCTGGGCTCTAAATATAAAAAGGAGGGAGTTAAAATTTTGACCCACGGATAAAAGCTCCCCTCACAATAAAATCCACCCCACAAAAGCCTAATTTCGACAAGATTGAACATATTAATAAGAAAAATTATAGAAGTTTGAATGAAAATTATATAAATATATAAAAATTATGGAGCTTTTATAGCCAACTTTTATACTGCTATGACACCTATGAAATAATTAGTAAAGAAAAAGAAGTCATTCCTTTACCTTACCAGCCCGAAGCGAGCCCTTGTGGGCCAACTGGTTTCATAATAACTGTTTAAATAATTAATCAAAACTATAGAATTTTTATAGTTAAATTAAAGACATTTAATGGTGTTATGACACTGATATGGCGCTTGGCATGTTGAAATGATTAAAAAAGAATGCGCCTAAATTATCATTCATCATGCATTTTTTGTACAGCGTCATACTCACATATATGTATAAGTAAAAAATTATTATTATATTATTATTATTATTATTATTATTTTTAAGGAAAGTGTAAGAAATATTTCGGTGTGCCAGACGACCTCTTTAAAATTGATATTGTACCCAGGTATTTATTTGCAAAGATAGATGCCCTGTGTCCTCCTCTTTCACGTGATGCTGTATATTGGTCCTTGAGTCCCTTACAATAATGCTATAAGAATCTTTAATATATGAATAATCAAAATTATAAAATATTTTACATTTAAATTTCGTGTGTTTTTAGTGCCCTCTTAACATTGTTTTTGTATCATTCTCAATGAAATTATTAAAATGAAATCCAGTCTTTCTTCTCACCGATCATTGTACTGGTCGTGCTGCGTAGTCCCTTACTGTAATATAATATGAAAGTTAAATATCTATATGTAATGTACAGTCGGTAACAAAAGTGTCCGAGCACTAGCAAAAATTCCTATACAAAAAAAAAAAAAAAAAAAAAAAAAAAAGAACACTTCATACGGTTTTGTTAAAAAAAATTCTTGTCGAATCCTGTTTTTACACTAAGAACATGATTCAACAAGGATTTATTTAACAAAACAGTATGAACTCTATTTTTATACTTTTTTTATATAGGAATTTTTGCTAGTGTTCGGACACTTTTGTTACCGACTGTAATACTTTACAGAAATTTTTTAAAGGGAATTTGGTGCTATCTTTTAATTTTATGATAATGTAATAAGAAAGTGAGTATATAAATAATCAAAATAATTAAAAGAAAAGAAAGGTAGTTAAATTATGCGCATGGGCGGCATTTACACTGCTTTCGTACCCCTCTCAAAGAATTTATTGGAATAAAATACACCAATTCTTTTCTTCGACCTATGTACTCCCATATTAGAATGTAACATTAGAATGAGCGATTTTAAGACGCCCTTGCCTTAATATTGCTTTTGTACCACCTCGATAAAATTATTAGAATAAAATACCTTTCTTTCACCGACTTTTTCTCAATTATAGCCTTGCACTTGCACTCTGTGTTTCCAGTTTTCATGCAATTTATCTTCTATAAAAATAAGAGGATAGGCATTTATATAGAGGCATTTTCTCAAAATTCGTTTCCTTTACATTCTCATATCCTAGGAGGGTGCCTACGTAATGACTGGCTGATCATTTATAAATGTTATTCGAATGATTTGCACCTGTTTTACTTTTACAAGAAAGGGGCGGGGAGATTTTTACTGCCTCTGATTCTACCCTGCATGAGAATGAAAATTCTCAGAACGATATAAGGGGATATTAAATACCCTGGACATTTTCTTTTACTACACTCCACTCTCCCCATCCTGATAAGAATAAAAAAGGCTCCTAATTTGGGTTCTTCAGCCTATACAGGCAAAAATTGAGGAAATTGTTCTTGCAAATGTTTATATGTATTAATCGTAATTCCATAGAAATCGACAGTTTTTCTCTTATTATAAAAAAAAGATAAGAACTCACCTTTTTATGTTTTTTAAAACGCATTGATTTTTTGTGCAGAATGACTCAATTTTATGACAATTTTTTTTAATTGTCTGAGGGCGCCAAAAAAGTCTCAGATAGAGGGCGCAGGGGGACAAGTCCCCCTGTCCCCCCTGGCCAGCACGGGCCTGGTACTAGTACCTTTATATACATTTTTTTATAGCAGCCCTATGGTGTAATCATAAAAAAAGTACCTTATTTTTTTTTATTTAGTAAGCCTAAATTATATAATGTATTTTTTACCACGTAAAGTCATTTATTTCTGCAAAATAATTATTATACATATATATTAAAGATATTAGGTATGTGAGGTGAAAATATTCTTGGAGAACAGGAATATTCTTATGAAGCTAACATTTAGAAAATAAGTGAGAATATCTTTTTTTCTTTTAGATAAAATGAAAAACACGTATAAACCTTGCATGCGAAATATAACCCATTCGTCATTCTCAAAAAGCGTATATTTAGCTGTACTCCCCATTTTCCTTTTTCTTTGTAGGGCGAGGGGATATTTTCAATGAAATACAGTTATAAGATATTTTATTCAAACAAAAAAAAGCTTAGGCTTTTTATTTTCATTTTATTTGCTCAAATGTATTAGGAAAACCAGAATAAAAAAAATTAAAGATGTTAGATTTAGAAAAAAAGCTTAAAAGTTAATAAGTAAAAAACTTTGAATAAAACACTATAAATTGTGCATCATCGCTTTATTTGCTGCACTCGTGCCTACTTAATTGTTTTGGGTTTTTTGCAATTTATGGTGCTAATTCAGTTTTTTACTTATCACTTTTATCACTCTTGTGTATTTTTTACTATTTTAAGATTAAAAGAAAAGTTAAGGAAAAGTATATTAAAAAAAAAAAAAAAAGAGGAAATTTAAATTTTACTAAGAATAAGCTGTTTATTAAAAGCTAGTTTATTTTTATTATATTGTATTCAGTGACAGATTTAGGCTTAGGCCTGTGCCTAGGGGTGCCTAAGTTTTAAAGATAATTAAAATTTGAACGGCGGTGGCGATTAAATTTGAAGTATTTAAAAGGAACGAGAAACATTTTTATTTTATTTATTTATTTATTTTTTTAATTATTATATTTTTGCGGATTATAAAACACTTTATCAATCCCCGTTAAACACGTTACAGATTTTTAGATAGCGGTTTGAAATATACGAATAGATAGTGTTATTTTTGTACGGTTGATCCTCCGGACTGAGCAGCGGCAATATGTAACTATGGGATGCTGCTGTTTTCTTATGGCGATTAAACGTCCAGCAATGGATTATGTTTAGATCCGGGTAGAGGAAGGCAATTTTTTTAAGCTTATTAAAACCTTAAAAATGATTTAATTTTGAACACAAATCCAAACATTAAGAACAACTGAAATTCGCAATCGAATAGATTTTCAGTCGATAATACAAATTTCAAAGCGCGATCTGCTCTCCCTGTCATGATTCAAAGATGTTATGGTTTGATGAGTGAAATTATTTTCTTAAAATAATTAAGTATGCAATGATTTAAATATAAAATATCGAACAAGAAGCTGTAAAGAAGCTATTTTTAAACAAATTAACATATCTACTTATGAATCAAAATAATTTCTATTTTTATTATTAAAAATATAAACGTAAAGTTAGTCTGTTCTTCAGTGATCAAATAAAAAATTAAATTCTGCTTATTAACATTTTCTTGTAGGAGAAACCAAATAAACTAATTGATTTTTTTCATGATCAGATAGGATTATTTATTTTTTACTTACGTAATGATTATTAAGTAAAGGTTGCCCAGTGATTGATACATCTAAGAAAAATATTTTTTCCTTTAGCTGTATCATATTTATTGCTATTACTATTACAAATGCATAATATATTTCAAAACATTGGGGGGGGGGGGGGGCATATCGAAATGGGCCTAGGGCGCATGCTACAATCATAATGTAAATAAACTGTTATTGTTAGTATAAACATCAACAAATGTTCATTTTAACACCCCCCTTTAACCTTTCAGCAGAAAGTTTTGAAAAAATAAAAACTCATATATAAATTGATCTCAAACTTCTAATATATATATATATATATACCCCGTGGCAGAAACACGGCGACACGGCGACAATGTCGCAGAAACAGAAATGCTCCTGCAGAAAGATTTTACTAAAGTCAAATAAATTTTGAAATTGTGTTAAAAAAAAAAAAAAAAAAAAAAAAAAAAAGAGAGAGAGAGAGAGAGAGAGAGAGAAAGAAAGAAACTCGGAGAATGGTTAATAAACTGTTCTGCAGAACAAATTTCCGTTTCTGCAGATACGATCGTCTCAATCCTGAATAAGGAGAGAAGATAAAGCGGATGTAACTCACTTGGGGTATGGGGTAGCTTCTATACGGCATGCATTAGCGATTCGTGATGCAGTGATATGATTCGGTGTATCGACTCTTTTCACTGGTAACTTCTTTACATCGGAACTTCATTGTTTTCGCGCCGAGCCTGCCGCTCGTGTGGTGTGTATTTATTGTATTCCAAAAAGATGTTTTTTCGATAGAATGTGGCTTTGCGACCATTTTCCGAATTTCAGATTTCATGCATTTTCAGATTCATGCATAACAAAATAGCTGCATCCAGTGATTTTTTTTTTTTTTTTTTTTTTTAAATAAGTGAGTGACTGCTGCTGTACCGATTTTCATACATTTTCTGATTTACGCACGACAAATTACTTTTATCTAGTGATTTTTTTTTCTTCTTTAATGTATGCGAAGCGAGCATACGTGCGTAGTAGTAAATACACGTAAACTTTTAAAAGCTGCATTAATTTTAATGTTTGATTCAAATTATGCAATACAGATTTCACAAATATATACAGAAATAAGATTATGGGGAAAACTGTAACGTCTATAGTTATACGCAAAATAAAGAATGTAGCTGAATGCTTACCTTGTTTCAAAAAATAGAAAAATAAGAAATTAATCTTAAAAATACTTTGATTTTTAGCATTTTATATGTAGAAAAAGATCTTAGCAATAAATATTAATGGGTACCTTAAGTTATAAAACTGGTAACGTTTCTAATTTTTTTCTTTACAAATCATTAATTATTTTAATTGTGATTAAAATTCTTAGCATATGAAGTCGTTAAAAAAATTATTAATTTATTTTACAAAAATACTCTTATCATTATTTTCTACAGCTTGTTCATTTCATTTTCTAAACATTTGAATTTTTAAAAAATGTTTATTTATTTATTTATTTTTTTTATTGAAATATTGCAAATTAAATAGTTATTTTGAATAAAAATCAAACCCAAAGATTTTGTTGAATATCTTTTTTTTTTTTTTTTTGTAAGCAAAAGGAATTTTATCTAATTGTAGTTGTTTTGAATAAATATTAATTAAACTTCAAATGCTTTTATTTATTTATTTTTGTTTACTTATTTGTATAGATATCAATATCAAATATTATTTTTAATTGATTTCTATTTATTTCATTCATCTGTAATCATTATTTTCTATTATAGATTTTATCCATGAAATTTGTTACATTTCCCATTTCAACATTTCCTTAAAAATTAAATATTTCACTTGCCTCAGTCTTTATGAAAATATATTGACTATGCTTTGTCTATAATTGTGTTACTTAGATCTTGTATTTTGTTTTACTTTATGTATTTAAATGATGGTATAATTATACATTCTGAATTCTTTAATGTCAAATCATATTTTTTAGATTTCAAATACACATCTTTATGCTTTTTGTATAGGATAATATAAAAAATGAATCTTGTTTATTAGAATGTTATCTTGCATCTTTTTAATAATCTCAAAAACTGTAAATGTTGTAAATTATTTATATTTCATTATGATATTCATTTTTCTATATTAACTTTTACTTTTAATTTTGAGTTCTGTATTAGATTTTATGTTGTTTGGTTTGCACTTATGAAATAAGTGCATTTGCGTATTTAAATATATATATTTAATATAAAAAAAGTAATGAAATTTTAAAAGTATTTGTAACATTTGTTTAATTAAGACATTTCGTGATTTAAATGCCTTAAAAAAATTTGTAGATTATTTTTTACTGCATTTTATGGTTTGAATTCGTTGAATATTATATAAACAATATTGTATATTAATGTGAACAAAAAACTGAAGCAATTAAGATCAATAGATTTGTTTTCAACTTTCTTAAAAAAAAAGACACGGGTTTTCAAAATTGCAGCTGATTTTTAGCATTCATTTTCGGGTACTAGAAATATTCACTTTTGTACTATCACTAAGGGACCTTGTTATTTTCCTATTTTAATTTTATAGGATCCGTACTCTTCAAGTTGATATAAAGTATTAAAAAAAATGTCTTATTGTGGGACTAATTATTCATATAGACATGTCGTAGAAATAATAATTTACCCATTTTTACTTATTTATTTATTTATTTTAATATTAATTTTTTTTTTCTTATTTGACCGCTAATTTTTTTTTTTTTTTTAATCTTGCTATCCGCATTTTTCAATTTCAATATTGTAGGGTTCATAAGCCTTAATTTATTTAAAGTTTAATACATAAAGTGATTTCTACGTTTTTCTGTTACATTAAAAAAAAAAAAAAAAAAAACTGATAGTCCTCCGTCCTAAACTAAAATCTGCTTTTGCCAGAATTTCTTTTTTTGAAAGAAAAAGAAAAGAAAATTAATAATAATCAGTATCGAAACAAACGATATCGAAAAAGTTTTTTTTTTAAGTTTTGAGAGCATAATTTCATGCTAAATTTTTGAAATAGTATGAAAATATAACTTATGACATATTTGAAATAAGAAATGTTAATTTGTATCTTTTAAAGATGTATTTAGTGTTCATGTATTTAGTGTTTGAATGATTTATTTATTTTATTTTATTTTATTTTATTTTTTGACTGAGGACTATTAGCCTCAATCTGCGGATTTTTTCGATACCAGTTTTGCGATAGTTAGACATTTATCGAAATCTAAAATTTATCGAAAATATAACTGAATAATTTCAAAGCAATGTTATAAATTGAAAAAAATAAATAAATAAATAAAAGTGTGTCTGGTGGAATTGCATTAAAATTTCTATAAACATCCAAGTGTTTTAAGAGGACAAATGTCAATTTTTTGTGAAAATCCATGCAATTAATATTTTCCAGACCGTTATTAAAAAATGTATGAAGCTAAATAATATTTTTAAAACAATATCATTCAGCAGTTCTACAAACATTATTTAAAATATCTCACAAAACTGTAAATTTAAAATTTATTTTTCTAAGGTTCCAAATTTCGGAAGATGACCAGTTACTTATAATGCTCCATGGAAATTTATTTTTATCCAATCCATTTAAAAATTTGTTTGAAGGTTAGACAATGTATTTATCGGAAAACAGTGTATTAATTTGAAATCAAGAAATAATTACCGTTATTACGAACGCTCAAATTCAACTGAAAAAAAAAAAAAAAAAAAAAAAAATCTAAGTGTGGAAGGTTTTTTTTTTTTTTTTTTTTTTTTAAGATTGTACATGCATAATTAGAGAAAGAATAAAAATGGGATTACTGTAAGATTTAAAAAAAAAAGGGGACTAATGTGCAAGTTGTACATAACGGGACTAAAGTGAAAGTTGTACCTCACGGGACTAATGTGCAAGTTGAACCGAACGAACAAACTATTTCTTTCATCGAAAATGCCTACTAACCCTGGACGATAGGTCTAATATATCGTATCATATTATACATCGTATTTATCGTAATATAACTCAATACTTATTTCGCTTCCTTCTTCGACTCGTTTTAATACGCATTTTTTATATGCATGAGCAGCCCCCGAAAAACAAAAACATTAAATCATTAAATTCATTTTTTTACTTATTTTTATTTCATATTATTTCACGCGCACTTTTTATTTCCTAATTCAAAATTATTAAAGAAAACTTTTCCCATATCGCTTTTAACGATACTGATTATTATTAATTTTCTTTTCTTTTTCTTTCAATAATAATAATAATAATAATAAAAGATTTTGATGAAATTCTGGCAAAAGCAGAATTTAGTTTAGGACGGAGGACTATTAGTTTTTTTTTTTTTTTTTTCTTTTTTCAAATTATAACATCGCTTTCAAATTATTCAATTATAATTTCGATAAATTTTAGATTTCGACAAATGTCCAACTATCGAAATCGACAACGCAAAAATCCCAGATTGAGACTAATGGGCCCTCAGTCCTAAAAAAAAAAAAAAAAAAAAAAAAAAGTATTTTCTTGCAAAATTGCAGATATATGCATGCATTTGTGCCTAGTTAAAATATAAATACATTGGTTATACTAAATATTATTTACTATTTAAAAATAATGTATTTTGAATTCGTAAATGTGAACTTCACAAACTATTCCTGCAGAAAGATTTTGGTGTTGACGAAGTTTGTCGCAGAAAGCATAATAAATTTCTGCCACAGGGTATATATATATATATATTACAAAAACAAATGATGGCATGTTAATAATCAATCATTTAAAAGAAAAAAAAATTGTAACTTTTTTTTTAATCGCAGGACTCTAAAAAAATGTGAAAATGATAATACGTAAACATAGTTTATAATTCTGACATCAAAATGTACATTTATGTGTATCAAACATTACGTACGTTAAAATGTACAATTACTACGTAAATTAAAACTAATGATGGACACATAAAGTATTCAAATTGTATAAGAAAAAACTAATTCTTAAAAGCTCGTACTAGTAATTGATAGTTAACAACGAAAATTTATTTATTAATTTAGCTCTTTATGGCACGCTGTCCGAGAACGCAATTATTAAGCTCCAGCTTCAAAAAGTCATCCCGGCAATTTTTTAGCAAAAATTTACGTTTATAACGTGGCAGAAAAAGACTTTTTTTTTTTTTTTTTACTTAAAATTTCTTTTAATTTAATTTTTTCGTGATTTCCGATGGCAGTGTAATTTAAATGATCCGATTTACCTTGCCCCGTAAAGGGTGAAACACCAATAATTGAAATTTAATGAAAAATCAAAAATTATTTATAAAGCCCACGGGAAATTTGTTCCCATAATTACGCATTACCTAATGTATTTTTTTTTTTTTTTTTTTTTTTTTTTTTTAATTCTATTTTCACATTCAGAAAAATAACAAACAATAAATTATTACTTGTTTTACAAAAATTTATTTTTTAAACTTTTAACATTTTATTTTGCAGTTAAAAAATGCGAATGACGTACTTGGTTACTTTTTTATATTTTAAACACAAAATATTAAAAAAAAAATCAATTTTTGGGAAATGAGAACCAATTTAACAGCTGAAAAATTTCTGAATGTCAAAACAAAATTAAAATAAATTTAATACTCAATAATTCCGGAAACAAATTTGTAAGTTTAGGTTGTACTCTTAAGTATTAACCACTTCACAGGCTGCAGTAATGTGTAGAAGAAGGCTCTAATGTGCCTCGGACTAGTTGCTCAAGTGGTTAAATGAAGCTTATTTTATTTTAACATGCAAACTTTAAAATAGTCTTTCTACTAATTTATATTAATGAAATCAGACTTTTGTTCGTAAATTTGTCCGAATCAAAAAATTCTCGATGTCTTCACTTTTCACACACTATGAAAGCTGAAAATGACTTCAGAAAATTTTCTGTGCGTCGTTGTGCCTGTAACACAATTTTTTCCAGGTATCACGCGAGAACGGCTAAACGGAATTGCAGAAAACTTTACAAGAACTTAGGTCTTTATACAACTTAAAATTATATATATCAACTTTTACAAAATTTCCTCCCCCTCCAAGGAGGCAGGAGGCAAAAACACGCTTGTAAGCATAACTCAGCTCCAAATTACTTCACGGTAACTGCACATGGAGAGACTAGATTTGAGAACAAAAGAAAAACACTTTCTGCGATTTTGAAATTTTTGATTTTTATGGAGGGGGGGGGGGAAGAAAATCTGTTTTTGGAGCGAAATTTCACAAATTCCAGATTTTTGCGTAGAATTCTACCAAAAATGTTATACAAAGATGTGGAAAACAGCCATTCCAAATATCCATTTTTGTTTTTTGCGATTTTCGAGGGATTCGAGACAACCCTTTTAGTGCTAAATTTGTCTGGGGAAATCTGTAGGAGCTGCGGTCAAGAATTTTGGTGGGGGGATTATTTATATGTATCTGACATCTATAGTAACGGAATTTTATAAATACCTCCCCCCCTTTTCTTCCTGGGGAGCAGGAAGAAAAAACACGTTTGTAAGCATAAGTCATCTTCAAATTACTTCACGATGAAGAAATTGCACATATGGAGAGTATTGAGTACAAGAAAACATTTTCTGTGATTCTGGAATTTTCAATTTTTAAGAGGGGGGGGGGGAATTTTTGAAAATTCTGTATTTTGAGTAGAGCTTTACAAAAAGTGGTACAAAGGTACTGAAAACATCCATGCGTCTTCCTTAGAATAGTTCCAAAAACCCATTAATGTTTTTGTGACTTTCGATTTTGAGAGGTGTGTTGCGAGGGAGCAAATTCGTGGCCCCCTTTTCAGCGCTAAATTTGTCCTAGGAAATCTAGGTGAGCTGCGGTCATGTATTTTGGTGCATAAATAGTTTATATGTATCCGATACCTATTGTAATGGGATTTCCCTCCCCTTTCCCTCCTTGGGGTCGAAGGAGGGGGGGGGGCAATAAACACGTTTCCAAGTTAACTTTGCTGCAAATTATCTCAGTTAGATAAATTTTAATGTGTGGGTTGGTTATGCATACCCAACATGCACTATAATAGGATTTTGTGAAATTTCCCCCTTTTAAAGGTAGGAAGGAAATACGTTTTCGAGACAAACTCTGCTCCAAAAGAAAAGCGTTTTTTTTTTTTTTTTTTTTTTTAATGTTAGTCGGTTATGCGTATCCAATACCCACACCACAAAGAGATTTTGTGAAATTACTTTCTACCTCCTTCCGTAGGAAGGGGGGGGGAGTAAAAAAATGTTTTCAAAGTTAAATATTCTTCAAATTATTGTAGAAAAGCGATTTTTATGTGTGGATCCGTTATGCGTATCCAATACGTAGTATAAAGAGATTTTCCAAAATTTCCCCTTTTTCCACACTTAAGGATCGGGGGAGGGGGGGTGCAAAGATACGTTTTTTATCGTAACTCTGCTCCAAATCATCCGAGGAAAGCGATTTTTTGATGCATCGATTCCTATGTGTATGCAACGCACACTCTAAAGGGGTTTTGCGAAATCACCTCCCCCCCCCCATCCCTTGGGGTAGGCTCGGCAAAAAACACAGTTTCAAGTTTGAATATGCTTTAAATTTTCATAGAATGGCGAAATTTGGCACATGAGTGTTGATTAAGAATACGCAATATTCACTCTGATGGGATTTCTCGAAAGTTCTGATTTTTCCCGCTGGGGATGGGGGGAGTAAAAGTGGGTAAATTGGTGCCAAATGCAGTGGGACCCTGAACTCCTCATGCTGCAAGCGAGAAAACCTCTACCGAACGCAGCGGAAACTTTAACTTAGGTTTCGACTGATTTTAGTGTTTTTATTTTTGAGATTTTACAATAATGATATAGAATTTTGAGAATTCATTTATATAGTGTCCAGCGAAGCGGGCAAAGCCTGCTAGTAAGTTATATAGTTCTTCAGAATTATGAAAAGAAATTTGTGATTAATTAGCATGAAAGAAAAAAAAAATTACCACAATTATTTCAATTTAAAAAATTTACCTTATCTAATTTAAAATTTATTTAAATATGTAATCATACTTAATTTTGAATAACTTAATTTTTAAATTTTTAATTAATTACAGTTGAATCTGCAGCTGCACAAACTGTTCATAAATTGGAATTTTGTAACGATTGATCTGTATTTTTTGCTTATAATCTTCTTGGAGAGATCACTGAAATGTTCTGCATAATAAAACAATATTCATACTAGAGATGTACCAAATATTTGGCCATATTACCGATTATTCCATTCCATTTGGCCGAATCTGAAACTATTTGGCTAGATGGATATTCAGTTTGGCCGAATATCCAATTATTTGGTAAGCTATTCTGTTAGACAAATTTATAAAACTTCATTTATTACTTTCTTCTACATTTTAGTTGAAGAAAGTATTAGATTCGTAAACATTTTCGACCTTGGGTTTTCAATGGATTTACACGTTTTGAGAGGTGCAGAACACGATCTGACTATTTTTAGAAAATGTCTGTCTGTGTGTGATAAATTTTTGTGTCAATTGTATCTCAGGAACTACTGCATAGAATTTCATGCAAATTGGTATGTATTCGCACCTTGACATAAATTAGTGCCTGTCAACTTTTGGTGTAAATAGTCCTAAAGGTGGTTTTACCAACCTGCTTTTTCTAAAGTTTTAACATGATGGTATAAGTCAAAATTTCGTGTAAATGTACGTAAAGAGAATTATTTTTTAATAATTATGAAATTAAAAAGAATTGTTTATAATAGGGAGAGTCAACTGGGAAAAAATGTTTGTATACGTAGGAACATTGCATCTGTCTGCTGTAAATTTTCATTATGTACCCAAAGAGCTTTAATTATGTCAAAAGAGCTCGCCAGTACCTTTAAAACGAATGGTTGAACCAATGATCTGCGATAATTTAATATTAAGTTATTGATTTTTTTCATTAATAAAAAAAAAAAAAAATGCATTTTTATAAAATGTCATTTGGAGAATAAAATTGAATTTCTTTGGATATTTGGTGTTATGACTTTTCTAGAATGTAAATCGTCTGCATTTATCATGGAAAATAATTTTAATAAATTATTTTTACTCAGAGAATTTGTATACGAAAATATAGAAGAAAGTCATGTGCTAGCCACAACATGCTATTTTTTTTTTTTTTTTTTTTTTTTTAAATTCCATTTTCACATTTAGAAAATTATTAGTACTCATTTTCCAAAGACTAATATTTTAAAATTTGAGTTCAAAAATGCGAATTTTTACAAAGTGCATTTTTCTCAATTTTTAGCCGCAAAATAAAATAGTACTAAAAATTTAAAAAAATCAATTTTTGGAAAAAAAGTACTAATTTAACTATTGGGAATTTTTTGAATGTGAAAATGAAATTTAAAAAAATACATTTAGTAATGAATAACTATGGAAACAAATTTTCCCATACAGTAACATGAGCCATGGCTGTCAGCGAAATTAGGTATTATATGCTCGCAACATGCAAAAAACCTGAAAACTGCTACTTGCATGTAGAATGAATGGCAAGACTTGTTAATGATATATAAAATGGCTATTATTAAAAATATTTATTTACACTAATCATAAATGATAATATGATATTTGCAAAGTTCTAAGAACATTACAATGCAAATGAAATATTCAAAATGAAAAATTTCTATCAAAACAAAATAACATGAAATTCAGAGACAGCAAAATTTTCCAAAAGCCGTGAATTGAGGGGTAACGCACCTGAAGAGAATCCTGCCGATAACATACTATTATTAAGTCTTCCTTCACTATTCATTCTGCATGCAAGTAGCAGTTTACAATTTTTTTTGCATTCTAAGTGGTTTTGCACCCATGATGTAAATGAAAAAATATGTTTTAAATCTTCCACCGCAATATTAAAGAAAATTAATCAATTACATTAATTATAACAATTAATGATACTTGAATAAGTAAAAATTCTTCTATGGTATACAACAAATAAAAGAATATATGAGAAAAAACTAGTATGTTGCGGACATGCCAAAACTATGTTTATTTTCCTATAAGAATTCACACAATACAAATAATCTATTAAAATTTATGCAAACGATTTTCGTCCCAGAGAATTATAACGCTGAATATACAAAAAAGTAAATTTTATGCTTTGCAAAATAAATCTAAAAAGGAAAAGAAAAAAAAGGATCGATTTTATTTTAGGTTATCACAGACTAATGGTTCAATTATTTTCTGGTCGAAATCCCGTCCCGAAATCATTATATGAGGGAAATGAATCTCCCACATTGATTTCAACAATTTTTCAGAACACACTAGTTCAAAAAATAACTATAAAAATTAAAATGCGCATACAACAAAAGTAAGGATAGTAAAGCTATCATTAAAAAAAAAATGGCATCGTGAACGTCAACATGCGTGCTGCGAGATTCAATCACAAATGAGTCTTTCTTAGTCGGAGCGAGTTAATAAAGATTCATTTGGTGACAAAATAATAATATTGTTTGTTACAATAATATTGTTTCGGCTGCCATTGCAACAGACACGTCGTATATTATAAGCTTTCTCATGATACCAATCTTTTATCTCTAAGTTAATTAGGAAAGACATTATGGGTACATTTGTAGTAGAAGAATTTCGGAAATTTGCATTTTTTACCCATTTTTGCAGCCCTGTATATCAAAAACTAAAAGTGATAGGGACTTATTAATTGGTATATGGTATACATTCATTTCTCAATAGAACAAATAAATGAGCCCAAATTTATAAAAATCTGAGGGGGTCAGGTTTTTAGCTGTGTTGATTTGACATGGAATGACTCAAATATCTTTTTAAATATATGAGTATTTTTCAAACATAACTATATATTTTCTGAAAAAATTAATAAAAGACAAAAGTCGTTCACACTTTATGAAAACGATTTTAGTAGTTGGTTTTTATGTATAAATGCCATATTTTTCGCGTCCATTTGCTTCTATCTGATAGACATGGCTCTTGACAATAGCTCTAGCTCGAATTTTCCATTAAAGTAAACTTTTTCTTAATACTGCCATACCAATTTTATCCCATTCCTCTTGTACCGTTTTCCAAAATCCATTCAATGTTCTTGGATACCGTTTTCCTAAGGCTCGTTTTAATAAACCAAAAGTGCAAAAATCCATTACAGGAGTGTCAGGTGATTTTACAGGTATTTCATTTTAAATGGGATACATCTTATTCCTGTTTCTGACTCTTTCTTTGCTAAATACGCGACACACTGTAAAAAAAAATTTCAGTATTTTACAACAAAAGGTGCTGGCACCGCGGCTGCCAGCACAGTTGCTGTAAAATTTACAAGCTGCTGTGATTTATGGTGCTGTAAAATTTACTGCACTTTGCTGTGAATTTTACAAGATGCTGTTTTTAGTAGTGCTGTAAAATTAACTGCACTTTGCTGTGAATTTTACAAGATGCTGTTTTAAAAAGTGTTGTAAAATTTACAGCAAAGTGTAGTTAATTTTACAACACTTTTTAAAACAGCATCTTGTAAAATTCACAGCAAAGTGCAGTAAATTTTACAGCACTACTAAAAACAACATCTTGTAAAATTCACAGTAGAGTGCAGTAAATTTTACAGCACCATAAAAAACAGCCGCTTGTAAATTTTACAGCAACTGTGCTGGCAGCCGCGGTGCCAGCACCTTTTGTTGTAAAATACTGATTTTTTTTTTTTTTTTTTTTTTTTTACAGTGTAGGCAGTGATGCCAGATTGCGGATTTTCGAGGCTTCTGGGGGCAATTTTGGGGACCAAATGTTTCTGGGGACTTTTTTGGGGAATTCTAAACTTTTTGGGGACAAATCTGGAGAGTTCTTCAACTTTCTGTCAATGTTGGCAACGTAATGATTTATCCCTACGACTAGAGACTTTCAATAGCTTTATTGTTATTTGGGGATTTTTTTTCAAAAATTGTCTTAATTTGGGGAAAAATCTGAGTTTAAATCATAGAAAAATCTGCTTGATATTTTTTCTCTCTCTCTCCATGAAGAAATTTTTATTTTCCCAAAGAAATCAAGCTGGGGATTTTTTTCGAAAAAAAAAATCCCTGATTTGGGAAAATTTGAAGACCTGTTTTGGGAAATAATTTTCGACCATCTGGCATCATTCAGTGTAGACAGGCGCCGCGCGCCATCAACGTTCAATTGCAATTAGTTGCTAATATGGGCTGTTATTTTGCTGTTAATCAATAAAATTGTTCGCATGTTTTCCAAATTTTCGCACTTTTTTGACTGGATAAGTGTTAGTAGCAATAAACACTGAGAATGGGATGTTTTTCAGCTTTAGAGGAAAAATGTGTTCATTCATTGTAATTGCGATTATTTTTTTAAGTTAAAGAGTTAAATTTTAAGAGATAGAATTTATTATTATTATTATTATAAAATAGATTAAAAGATATATATATTGCGCAACTTATGATAAAGAGTTATTAATTAGTTAAAGAGTTAAAGTTAATTTTTTTAACTGTAACGAAGCTCGATTCTGTAAAGTTGTTGTTGGTAAGTATGTATCTAAATACAACAAAGATGAGATTTTTTCTAACAATAATCACTACAGTAAGTGATCAAATTATTAGATTTTTTTTTTTTTTTTTTTTTTTTTTTTTTTTTTACATTTTTTAGATTAAAAAAAAAAAAAATACTAGACGAAGAGGTCTGAAACTTCATTTTTGCAAAGAACATTTAAAAGTTCATTGTTTCCACTGTCGATTTAGTCGAGAGAGGAATTAGAGGACCAACCACATATTGAAGAAGAGTGAAAATACTTTGATTCACTCTGTATCATAAAAAAACTACAAATGATTTATAACTTTAACACTTTATTGCACATACCATGTACAATATATATGTTTTGGTGCGGAAATTGCACAATTATTTAGGTGAGTATATATATATATTTTTTTTTTTCAGAAATTACTAATTTTTTTGACAGGTTTTTTGCTTGTAACTAGAACAGACTTCCGTAAAATTTTACCAAACATACAAAAAAATTGACAAAACATTAGAGAAACATTATTTTGAAACATAAAATTAACACGCGTAATACTCGTTGAGATATGGGCATTTTTAGTAAATATCATTTTATTGCGCATGCGCGAATGATATAAAAAGTTTTACTGCATACGTTGAAAGCTAAATATATTGAGC
Source organism: Salticus scenicus (assembly GCA_963930645.1). NCBI lineage: Eukaryota > Metazoa > Arthropoda > Arachnida > Araneae > Salticidae > Salticus > Salticus scenicus. Next base: position 30,125,005 of record OZ005651.1, on the reverse strand, counting down.
AACTTTTGTCAAAAGCTCATTTGAATTTTTTAAAAATTAACCAAATTGTTGGCAAAAGAAAGAGCTAGATTTTAGGTTTTTTCCAGAGTTGAAATTTCATAAAGGGTTTTTCACATACCACGCAGTTAATTTGATGATCCAATTATTTCAACCACATTGCGAAAGTTCTTGTTTGTATAAAACCTCTTATAGGCCTATAACTTTAACATTTTTTTTATTTATTTACTAAGATTTATGATATCATAAGGGGTTTTCCCAAAAAAGAACTTTTGCAACGTCATTAAAATAATTGGATCTTCAAATTAAATGCGTGGCATGGGTGAAACTCATTTTGAAATTTCAACTTTGAAAAATACCTAAGATCTAACTCGTTCTTTTGCCGACAATTTGATTAATATTTACCCTATTCAAATGAATTTTAGACAAAAATGTATCAATGTACATCTAGCTTTCAAACTGTGCAATAAAAAATTTTATATCTTTCGCGCACGCGCAGTAATATTTATTAAAATACTCATATCTCAACGAATATTACACGTATGGATTTTCTGTTTCATAATATGTTTCTCTAATGTTTTGGCAATTTTTCAGCAATTTTTGTAAAATTTTATGGAAATCCGTTCTAGTTATAAGCAAAAAACTTGTCAAAAAAATTAGTAATTTTTGAAAAAAAATAAAAAATAAAAAAATAAATATAAAATATCTGTCTAAATAAATGCGCAATCCCCGCCCCAAAACATACAAATCTTGTGCACAGTATGTGCAGCAATGTATTGAAGTTACAAGTTATTTGTAGCTTTTTATGATACAGGGTGATCCAAAGTATTTTCGCTATTTTTGAATTTGTGGTTGGTGCGCTAACTGCACTCTGGACTAAACGATAGTGGAAACAATGAGTTTTTAAATGTTCTTTGCATGCATGAGGTTTCAGGCCATTTCGTCTAGTTTTTTTTTTTTTCAAATAATTCGATCACCCACACTATATTAATTAATCGAAAAAAAAACAAAGTAAAAATACAATAAAGGTTTTCGTGATGGGAGTAGTGATAGGAAAAAAAAAGTGCTGAAAGTTATCCCTGATACATGCTTAAATTTTTATAAATGAGTAATTTATTTCGCATTAAAATACTAATAGATAGATTTCCTATACAAAAAGTACTTGCTTCTAAAGCAAAATAGAAATACTTTGAAAGTTGAAAGATTGACTTCTACAATTTCTAAATTTAAAATCGGAGATTGACTGTAAATATTACGCTGGAAAGTTTTGATTTTAAATAACACAAATTTACACATAATTGACTATACTTGTGCTGGAAACAACAAATGTAGAAACTACTGAATTAACCCTTTCAGGGGCGGTGGCTAGAGGGTCTATCCACCTACTTTAGAAATTTTTCTCTAAGTGTGCAGTGGCTACTTTTTTTATCCACTTTTATGAAAAGTTAATGTGTACTTCTAAAATTGAAATAGAGATGGCAGAACTACAGTAACTTTAAGCAGGATGTGCCTGTGACTTTTTTAAATGGACAAGTTGCGTGAAAATTTTTTGAAGTTTCTTTTATATATTTTTATGAAAAATAATTTTTTATTCAAATGCATTTGGTAGTGTAAATATACTGTAATGCACCTTTTAAATACAACAGATTTACATATTATCTTAGATTATTAATTTTAGTTTGATTTTTAGGAGCATCTTTTAGGTGGATATACACAGTGGCTAGAACGCCTAGCCACCACCCACAAAAAAATCCCCACATGCTGAATTTTTTTCTTCATCAAATATGACTTGTAGGGGATGTTTACTTTGTGATATATATATATATATTTAAAAGGAAATTCAATCATTTTTACTTAGTGCACCTGAAAGGGTTAAAAAAAAAAAAAATCTTCAGTTTATTTCTGGCTATTTGTAATTTAACGAATCTGCTGTAAATTCGTTTAGACTGAGCTACCAGGTTTAAAACCAGGTCATGTCCACTGGCACAGCCGGAATTTTCTGTTTTTTCTCCAAAATTCACAGGAAAACTGCTATGGAGTGTACTTCCCTCGAACCTAGGTCCCAAGGGCAGACAAACAGCTTCAATTCTCACATTATAACCAAAATGTTTAAATTAGTCCACAAATAGATACAGAATAAAATATTGGAAATTTTTTATTAGGTTCATTTGGTTATTATTTATACACAGAATTCCTTTTTTAGAATATATATATATATATATATATATATATATATATATATATATATATATATATATATAGTAGGTTTTTATTTATTTTTTTTAATGAATTGATCACACTAAGGCCAGGCCATTATGAAACCTGAATCCATTACTTTTTGACACGCTTTAAAAAAAAAAAAAAAAAAAAAAATCCTTTTTATTCGTAAATACAAGAAATAGGCAAGTATTTCTTTTTCATGCACTAAAATATCTCACAGCATTTTTTTTTTTATGTTAACGTAAAGACTAATAATTTTTGATAGAAGTGTGTGAAAGTGTTTTTTAGGACAGCCTCTACCTAAAAATGGGACAATAATTTAGGACAGTCGGAAATATAAGGAAAACAGACCATCTATATATGTATATATACATACTTATATAATTGTTTTACCAGTACAAAGTGTAGAATATTACCTCAATAAATTTGTATATCCATTATTCTTTAATTTAAAACCTTTTAAGTAATAATATGATGAAAATGTAATGAATAAATCTTTAAAAATCGTCATTTTAAAAATTAAAAAATATATTAAACGGTAATTTAAACTAACGATAAAGACACATATGTATTTATTGGACTTTTAAATAATACATCGTCTTTAATTTGAATTCAAAAGAATTCAAAAGAATTTATATAAACACCATTTATGCATGGTGTCCTATTTTTAGGACGATGGTGAAATATGGGTTAAACACTTTCACACACTTTTATAAAAAAAATTATTAGTCTTTACGTTTACATTTAAGAAAAAAAAAATGCTGTGAGATATTTTAGTGCATGAAAAAGAAATACTTGCCTATTTCTTGTATTTACGAATAAAAAGGATTTTATTTTATTTTATTTATTTATTTATTTTCAAGCGTATCAAAAAGTAATGGATTCATGTTTCATAATGGCCTGGCCTCATCAATTCATTAAAAAAAGAAAAAAAAAAAAACCTATTGTGTGTATATATATATATATATATATATATATATATATAAAAGGAATTCTGTGTATAAATAATAACCAAATGAACCTAATAAAAATTTCCAATATTTTATTCTGTATCTATTTGTGGACTAATTTAAACATTTCGGTTATAATGTGAAAATGGTAAGTTTTTTCATTTTGTGTGTATACACAGACATTGAAAAACATTTTTTCAATGCTTGGTAGGATATGGGTTAAACGGAAAAAAAGAAAGGAGAGGGGGAGATTTCTTTGTGTCAGTCAAAATACTCTTAAAAGCGATTACAGAAATTTTAAATGATTTTGAAGGTTTCATATTTAATTGCAGTTTTACTTTTAATCGTAGCTATGACTGCTAAAAATGCGATATTGTTTATTAACTAATGCTTAGAACAAGAAAATGCTTTTTTTTTTTTTTTTTTTTTTTTTTTTTTTAATGTATATAATGTTATTATTGCGTAAAAATAAATAAATAAACAAGGGAATAAATAAAAAGCAAAAAATGAAAGAAAAGGAAGAAATAATATTTAAAGTTAAGATTTTTTTTTTTTTTTTTAATCTTAAAGCGTAAAAAAATTAAAAATCTCTAGCACCAAGTTTATATATGTCTCATATTAAACATACAATAACACGCATTAAATTTAATGATAGACAGTTATAAATTTATAGCAATTCGCTTGCACTTTGAGACAGATGAAAAAAATAAAAAGCAAGCCTTTCATTCAATATCTACAGCAGATAAAACATAAAAGTCATATTTATGGTAAGGGCATCTGGTTCATTTTCAACTTCATCCAGTATTTGTTTATCTTACTCAGCGAGAATTCCTCATTTTCGTTTTGACATGCTTAGTTTATAATCTGCGTTAAAAGATGTTATTTTTTTTTTTTTTTTTTTTTAATGGACATACATGTACAGTTCCCGCCGCTTATTAAAATCACATTCGTTCCGAGCCAAAGTGATTTTATTAAGCGGCTGATTTTTATATCCGGCGAACGTTCCTGCACTTAAGGAAAAGGTATTACTTCTCTGAATTTGGAAAGAAACTTCAAAAGGTGAAGAATAAAGGAATTAGTAAACAATATTAATTAATTTTTGATAGATAATTAATTAATGGTTTCTTCGATATAAATAAATTAAGCGCATTCCAAGTTCCCATGCACTTCCGTTTGAGGAAAATCATCATTACTTTACCAAAAGTTCACGTTGTTCTTATAAATTTAAAATCTTTTATTTCAAACCTCATGAATTATAGTAATTTTAAAATAAGAACTAGAAATTGACTTTTAATAATTAGAAAAAATATATATATACTATCTCAAATTAAATTTGTAACTTATTACTGCGTTTTGAAGAATAAGTTCCTTGAAATTGTTACGGAGATAAGTGTAACTCTGCTGCAAGTATAAAATCTTCGACAATGAGTGATAACAGAGGGATTGTTGTGATATAATTTCTTTTCGTATTTAAAATAATCTGGTGTGTCACTCACACGACTTTCTCTTACCCTAAAATTCAATACAATAAATACAGGTTGCAGATTAATAGGTAAGATAACGAGTACTGTTATGTAAACCTATGTTAAACAATTCATATTAGGCTTCCGAAGAGTTTTATATGATAATTAGTTCTGTGTGAGGGGGGCTACCGCCCCCTCAACCCCCGTTACATTAATGCACCTACATTTGTATAGAATTTAATTTGGTTATTAATAAATAATTTATTAAAATTATTATTTAAAAAAATTATCTTTCATGATAATGCAGACGATTTCCATATTAGAGAAGTAGCATAACACCAAATATCCAAAAAAAAGTCCATTTTATTCTCAAAATTAAAAAAAAAAAAAAAAAAAAAAAAAGTACGATTTTTTTTTCTAAGTTTTTTTTTTTTTGTTGTTAAAAGTAAAAAAAAAAAAAAAAAAAAAAAAAAAAAGAAAAAAAAATTTTTGTTTTAAATTATCGCAGATCGATGGTTCAACCATTCGTTTTAAAGGTATTGGCGAGCTCTTTTGAAAGATACCCATCATGAAAATTTACTCCCCTCGAGGGGCGACTTTCCCCCCCAGGGGGGAGGCGAGGCTCCTACATACACAAAAAATTTTTCCCAGTTAACTATCTCTATTACAAAATATATATATTCGTTTCATTAGGTTTAGTGCAGTCTATAGACGTTGAATTCTATTTTCCTGCATTTTCCCTCATAGACGTAATGTATTAGAATTCTCTTGATTGTCCCTGTACACAAACCATTAGTTTGATCTTAACGAAAAGCTTACTGTAGCATCCCTATATGATACACATTTAGAATACCAAGCTTGAACTTTCTGCCATAATTTGTTTTTGAGATATGCTGATAACAGACAGACACACAGACAGACACACAGACATACAGACAGACACACAGACATACAGACAGACACACAGACATACACACAGACCATTTGCTAAAAACATGATTTTCTTATTCAGGGGACCTCAAAACGTGTAAATATAACAAAATCTCGCGTTCGAAAATTTGACCCAAAAACAATACTTTCTCTACCTTATGGGTAAGAGAAAGTAAAAAAAATCACATTGTAAATAAAAAAAAAAAAAAATTAGTATGCAGAATTCATATTTTTGGCTGGTGAGGAGATATTTTTGAGTTTATTAACCGGCGATGCTGATTGTATTAAGCGGCAGCTTTAAAAGTAATTTCTATTGATTTGATTCCGTTCTTGGCAATTTGATCAGATTAAGCTGCTGATTTTATTAACCAGTGATTTTATAAAGCCGCGGTTACTGTATATAGATACAGTATAATTGATTATCCGCAAAGTTGAGAGCCACGGGTTTCGTACATACACCGCAAAAAGGCTGAATATGAAATTGAAATGACATAAAATGCATTCTAGCTTAAAAACTTGAATATATCGTATATAAAACATAATACAAACAATGAAAATATTCATAAAAAGTAAAATTATTTGTACAGTCGAACCTCATTAACGTGAATTTTATGGGGGATAAAAATTTCTTTCATGTTATCAGTAACTAATCTTCATTTTGACGGGGATTGTGGAATGGAAACAGTTCATATTAAAAGTAATTCACGTCAACGAGGTTTGACTGTACTTCATATACTATAGGATATAAAAAACATAAAGAAAAAAGTGTACTTAAGATGAAGCCATGGTTCAATGTGTAATCTAATTTATGCACTAAATTAAACAGTACCGCAGACATGCAAACATTTAATCCGCCACATTTTCACACCACTTTATTTGTAGAAAAATGTTCTCCAATATTTAATTACAATTGAATATTAAAGAAAGTACCCGCCAGAAAAACTGGTGTAAAAAAAAAAAAAAAAAAAAGCGGTCACGTCAATGTTTTGAAATAAATTGAAATGTTGACGTGTTTGGTAGCGTATTCTGCTGGAGAACAAATAAAGCAAAAACCACATAATTCTTCATATTCACTTTTTTTTTTTTTTTTTTGCTATCATTTGTATCTGTTTATTGTTGATGATAAAAAAAAAAAAAAAAAAAAAAAAAAAAAAACCTTTCTGCTGATTTCGCCCATTTTCCGCGCCACGAATTATCCGCAACGTATGTAATCCGTTTGCGGATAATCGAGAGTTTACCGTATATATATATAGATTATTACGGATAAATCGAAATGCAGTAGTCGGTCGATACAGGTTTTTTTTTTTTTTTTTTAAGCGCATTTTAAACACAAATTATATTGTATGGGGGGGGGGAGGGGGAGAAAAGTAAATCCTTTTCTTTTAGCAATTTTTCTATAAGTAAACTAATCTAGTTCTGGACATCCGAAAACATTTAAATCCATCGAAAAACGGAGATCGAAAATTTTTACGAATTCTCGTTTATATTGAAAAATCAATATAAACGAGAAAAAAAAATCCTTATTTATTTATTTATTATTATTATTATTATTATTATTATTATTATTATTTTCATTTGGTCAAAATATTTAAAAGGCGTAATAAATAAATCAATAAAAATAAAAATAGCACATTCCTTTCCTTAAAATATGAAATTGGGTTCTTTAGCAGCGGTTACATATATTAATGTTTTAAAATTTCTTTTATACTATTTCTATTTGGTGCCAAAGGGAAAAAGAAAAAAAATGTTTTCATTTACTCTATTTTGTCCGAAAGAAATAGATCTCTCGTTCTAATAGCTTATTTCATGACAAAAATTCAGGGCTGGAAATTTACGTCTTTTTTCAAGATATTTTCAAAATCGGAATGGCAGTTTTTATCATAAAATAAACCAAAAAATTATCGTTACTAAATAATGGCTGGAAAATGTCCTGAAAAAAAGGAGGGTATTTCAAATTCTACAGAAATTAAAAATTCTGGAAACAGTAAACGTAGTATAATTTTAAAAAGCAGATAAATATAATATAAAATCTAATTTCAATAGGTATATCTGTTATAGCAGATATCGATTTTGAAAATAAATAAATAAATACATAAAATAAAATAAATTCAATAAATAAAAAAGAGAGAAAAATCTTCCGGGATTCAAAAACCCCACTATCGGAGCACAGTTAATTAACAGCAGCGCTACATGTCGGCCGATATACACATAAATTTAAACTAGCGTAGTTGTCTGACCAAATTTTTCAAAGGTCGTTTGGATGGTGAGCAAACATCCAGGTTCAGATTATAAAACGGGCATAGAATGCAACTGGCGCCAAATTTCGGCTGATTGTCGAAATTTGCTACAGGCAGAATACTTTATCACTAGAGGTACCTAAAATTGACGCGATCATGTAAAAGTCGTTTTATTTGCTAAAATTACATTAATATTGTTTTTAAATATGTTTAATTAGTTGCTGTTTTACCCAACATTACTAATTTTTCATTATCTGAATAATTATTTCGAAGCACTTAAACTCAAATAAGTGTATCGATAGTAGGGAAAGTGCGGAAAAAAACCATTAAATGAAGACTGCACGTAAAAATTACGTAACACTAGTGTTCTAGGGTTAAAAATTAATTTGTAATCATAAACATATTGAATTTGTTATAATTAATTACTTGATAAATAATTAATATTTTTTGTTGATTTTCATGAGTGCAAGTTTATACACGTTGATATAAAAAAGTGCATTTAGCACTTTCTTGGCCAGCATATAACTTGATAAATGTAATTGTATGAAAAACTGAAATGTATGAAAATTTAAAAGGACAATACTGAATGATTAATAAGAAACATTTTTTTTTTAATTAATTGTAAATCGTTAAGACAAAAGTTATAGAATAGATTAGACATGCTACAATATGTTTATAACTAATGCGTTTTAACGAAATATTAATTAATCAATACAAAATATTAATATAAAAATTAATAACTAACCTTTCTGATGAACGGACACTGCTCATTCCATGATCTTCTAGTCTTTCATTCATCGTTCATCTGCATCTCAGTTCAAAGACGCAGATGTTATGTTTCCACAAGCAGATGTTCCTGTCTAAAGTCCACAGGAAGTCCATTTTTACAGCATTTGGTGCTTGAATTTATTTCACAGCATAAATACTTGAAAATAAACCACAGAAAGTGCAGGAAAAATTACAACATTTTTTTACAGTGCAGTTGATATAGACGTGTGACTAGAGGTTTTGTCTATACGAAGCTTAACTTTATCAGTGTCCTTTTCATATAAAACTGGAATTTCTTCTTCAAAAATTGGTTCTAAAATATTCTGCAGTGAATATTCTCTTAGTAGAGTGAGTTAATTTTGGCTTTACTCGAGGTCGAGACTTTTTTTATTACACTGACGAAGCCATTTCGTACTGTCATTCCCAACAGCTAAGCAATAGAAAATTGATTTTTTAATTACAGTAACTTAAATATGTTATGCCTCATTGAGTGTTACTACAAATTTCCATTTTTCAGCAATTAATTATTATTATTTTTATTTTTTTTTCATATAATTTTCTACAATTTGTTTTTCTTTCAGCAATATGCTTTGGCAAAAGCAGATGAAATTTAGGTTTAAACAACTTTTTTAACTTCAAAACTTTAGGAATGATTTTACTTACAGTGCGAGAAGACATTTCTAGTTTCGATGCAATGGATCTTTGAGCCGGCGGGTTTTCTTTTAGGATAAGAAACTTCACCCAGTCTTAGGATGAAGTTTCGCAGTCATGTTTTCATTTTAACTTTCCCGTAAACGTTTCTTTCTTTCAAATTTAATATATTATAAATACCTTTCATAGAAATGTAACCTCTATAATTTAATGATACGAATATTTCTCCCCGAAGAGTGCAGTTACGTAATCTTCGAGCCATCTATCAATTTAAACTGAAAACATAACTATTTATTCATCCTTTACATGAATATCCTAAGGTGCGAAATGAAAAAAAAAAAAAAAAAAAGCGAAACAAACTAAATTCATTTTATTTTTATAAATATATTTTTAATTATATGAATTTTCTTTCAAACATACAGATATATTCACCAAAATATATAAAAGTAGAATAAAATACAATTTTTAATAAAATGCTCTTTGAAATCCAATTTTCAAATATGAACTCCAGTTAAAAAATATACGCGGTCAAAATACCAACCTACTTAATAAAATTAAAAACATAATTATTTAGACTCCACCTCGTGGTACCATAAGTGAGTAAAACAAAAAACCGAAACAAATAAAAATAATTTGACCTTTCTAAAGGTATTTTTATGGGTTTTCTTTCAAACATTCAGAATATTTTTCAAAATATGTAAAAGTAGAATATAATGCAATAAATAATTAAAATGCTCCTAGCGATCCAATCTTTAAATTTAAATTCTTGTTCAAAAATATAAGCATATAACTTATTAAACGACTCACTAAAACTGAAAACATAGCTATTAGTAACATCCTCCTCCACCAGCAAAAACTGAAACCAAATCATGCCCATCGGTTACGCTTTTTTGAACTTTCATGTAGGTTTCGATTTCACTGCGCGTGTAGATATAATAATTAACAGCGATAGTTTCTTGGTGTAAATGATAGCGTTTGTTACGCAAGATATCTTTACCTTCTGGAACACAAATTAATGTGTGATTATCTTTTGTAATTATTCTACTGGCTTCCCTAAATCTAATTTTTAGACTAGATAACAGAATATTGATTTTGCTGATTGATTGGTTTCTTGTTAGTTATTGACTTACTGTTCACGTTACTTTGTAGTTTAACATCATTGAAAAAGTATTGTCTAAACGACTTCTAAAATATAAGAAACAAGGGAACTTAACTTTATGTTTTATTTATTTTTTTAACTGTCGTATACTTAATTTTCGTACAAAAGTAACTTTGAAATTATGAGATTATTATTTTAGGTTTAAATGAAAAATTATTCGACTTCCAATATTTATGAATTGGAAAATTTAGATTAAAAAAAATTCCAGTGTCTTAAATTGATATACTGCAGGATTGTTCATTTAGATATTAAAAACATACTTCATATTAAAATGCGTTATTTTCTTTTCTTTCTTTCTTTATATGTGTATAAAAAAATTTTCCCGCTTTTGGATCGATTAGCATATAGGTCAAAAATAAAGGAATTTTGGAATTCATTATCATGTTTACATACTCTAAAAAGTTAAAATAAACTCCCATAAAGAAACGGACAGAAAACAAGGCTTGTTTAATTATAATAACAATTAACTTTTGTAAAACATTCTACTATTTTTAACATTTTAAAAATCATTTATTTAATTGGACATATTTTTTACAAAACTTAGTTTTATATTAATCAATAGTAATTATAAATTAAAGAACTGGTGTACAATAAATATTTAAACCTAAAATCTTCTTTATACACCATAAAATAAAAGGAAGCACTACAGGTGATGATCAATACCGGTAGTGCTTCCCTTTATTTTATGGTGTGTAAAGAAGTTTTTTAGGTTTAAATAATCGCTGATAAGTCTGCTGCCTATAATTCATAATGATTATTCAGCATAACCTAACAATAAATATGATGAATTTAGTCTATGTTCATCAAATATTATTCATATAAAAATAAAATCAAACATACAAGATAAATATATGTGAACAGAAAATCAGACATACAATATAAATAGTATATGTGAACAGTAATTGGAATAGATTTAACAATTATATACATAACGTAACACTTTCCTAGCATATCCACCTAAGCAGTTTATATATATATAATAAAATGAGTGAATTTGTCAAAATTTAGCACATACATTTACAAACGGACATAAAAGTTACAGAAGATATTTCAAAATTAAAATAATACAGAATTACAAAGCTAAAAGACTTTCAAATTAATAACGCGTTAGCAGCATTTATAATTTGAATATCATATATGGTAATGATAATATTTAATCATTAAACTTTTAATTAAATAATTATCTATATTGTCAGTAAATGTGATAGAATATCTATAATGTGAGAATTATAAGCAGATATTTTTCTTTTCGTTAAATAAATATATGTATGTGTGAGTATTTGTTAATGTAATCATTAGTAAAAATGCATACAGTCGGTAACAAAAGTGTGCAAACACTAGCAAAATTTATTATGTAAAAAAAGTACGCTTAATACAGTTTTGCTAAATAAATCATTGTCGAATTCTGTTCTTAAACTAACTAGGAATTTTTGCTAGTGTTCGGACATTTTTGTTACCGACTGCAGCTCTGGTGCGACGTAACATCCCCCACTCATCAACCTCATTATTAAAAAATATATTTACTACTAATGGAATCAATTAAACGAAACCCGAAGTTGTAAATAAAAATCTTCGCTAGTTACAGTGTTTTTATTTATTACTTTTCAGCATCAGTGCTCTGGTAATTTTTTACTCCAAAACAAAACCCCAGTTGTTTTTGCCATTCCATTTATTAAACACTCTAAAAGGTACAGTCTCTGAAGGATGTTGAAAATTGTGTGTAATAATTTTCTCTTTTCTTGATAGAAATAATTATTATCTTATCTTTTGTGTTGATTTACTAACGAATGTAATTTGAAACTGATGTAAATTAACTTTTGCTACCGTAGTAGATTTAAATCATTTGGAGAAAGACTATACGACATGAAAATGTAATTGCTTATCCACATTTTTTATTTCTAATTCGCAAAAAATTTATCGGAGTAAATATCATAATTTTAAGGGGAATGAGAATTGCTTCCTCACTTCGCTCTCTTGCATTCACTATCACAGCGACGTCGACGAGCATATTTAGCCGCCGGGCGTCGCTCTAGTCGCAGCCGCTGCATCCCTCTCTCCCCTCTGTATGATGTCACGACCGGAAACTAGGGTCGTGCGGCCAATCGGCGTACGCCGACGTCACTCTCACCCTTTCGTCTCGCAGCTGTACGAGACGTGCGGTGTGTGGTGTGCGAGTAAGCGAGTGTTGCGAGGTGCGTTAAGCCAGAAGCCGTCTGATCGTTTTCGTAGTTACACGTGCCGATCATCCTCCCAACCCAACGCCGTCCTATTGATTGCTAAAAGATATTGCTGTAACCATCCGACGGTCTTCTGAATGGATGGATACCTGCCAGGCTATCGCTTGTGATGGTAGTAGGACTCCTCCGTGAGCAGCAACTTCGCTTTTGCTGCCATGGCCAACAGCTTTCTGCTGTCTGGGCTACAGGAGTGGTCCACTTTATTCGCAGGTTGTGCCGCTCCACATCTCTACACGGAGTTACAGTAAGCGATTCTTACCGTTCTCTGTGTCATTTGCCTTACAATCATTTTATATCCTGTGCCAGGGAGGAGTGGGATCCCTACAACGAAAGATATAATTTATCCGTGGGGATTCCAGCCAACCCTTAACCGCCTATGTGCGCTAAGTTATACTAGCAATTGCCGATGAACATCCCCAAGTTAGTGCACATTCCGGGGTGGTTTTTGTTTTTCTACACATGTGCTTACTTCTAATATGCAACACACACAGTGATAATGCAGCACGCTTGCCGTAAATTGAAATGTGTACGTGGAGCAAATCCTGGTCGAATGAAATTGCAATATTATTCCGGAAGCATGTGTATTTACATCTTGTCATGTGCTTATTGAAGGACGAAACTCTGAAATCATCATCTGCTGGTAAATGCTTATTTCAATGTTTCACTCCCGTCAGTTATTTGTAATGTTTAGTTTCGATTTGCAAATGAGTTTGGAATGAAATAAAATTATTTTCTTACAAGAAAGCTGATTTGTATGCATAAGAAAAACGAAAGTATGATAATTTTCTTCTCTCATGGTAAAGATGTTAAGCAGTCTAAACATAAAAAATACGCTGTATGTAAGAACTGTAATTTATCTAACTATAAAATAAAGCTTGCATCATTATTGAGAGAGATAATTAAATTTAACATTCAGTATTTAATGTATGCAAAGTTTTAAAATGACAGAATTCATTAAAGTTTACTCGATTTTTGTGTAGTTCCCTCGATCAAATTCATCTTCATTATCTGCCTAAAATGTGTGACAAAAAGTAAGCTTCTTTCTATTATTTGCTATTATATTTAATTATTGTTATTTCCCGTTATACACTGCCAGTTTCTATTTCAATCTTTGCATGTATCTTGGTTATTAAATGTCTTTGTATCTTATCATTTGATAACATTTTGTTAAAGTGTAAACACATTCCTAAATCTATTCTTACACTTTTGCTTTGGAAAAATTTATCTCCTAATAATTCAATACTTTCTCTAAGATCTTTTGTGTATTCTTTCTTTCCCGTGCTATATAAATAGTAGATCTAATATTAAAAGTATCCAAAAACTGTAGGATATGCTGTTATTTCTATTATATGCCTTGGTAAAATTATTTAAATTTCTATGAAGATTTTCTAAGTAAATTAGAAGGTGCAGATGTATGTCAATTTGCTAATTTTTGTGTTATGAGGTTTTTTTTCCCTGCCATTTTCTTACCTCTTTAAAAGTTGAACTGAAATGCAATAATTTTTGTTCATATAATAATTATAATGTATTGTGCATCTTGAATATTTTGCGATTCCATCAATGGCCGAGGGGTTCTGCTCTCTAAACTAGTTGACGGAAAGTGCCAGGTTCAAACCAATGTCGCACTCGTCGGCCTAGCTGCTCGGAGTTTTTCGTGATTTTCTCCAAAACTCGCATGGATATGAAATAAGGATCTTTAACCCCCCCCCCCAAACTAAATGCATCCCATCCTACCAAGTATAGACAATTTTCCTTAATTCCCAACACTTAGAATTTTTTCACAAATGTAATTTATGAATATTCATTAACATTCTTTTATTTATCCGTGTGTTGTAGGGTAATATTGGATTATGAATAATGGTAAATAATATATATATAAATCATTTGCAAGTATATGTATTTTTTTTTTTTTTTAATGTACCATATATTGAATAACTTATAGTAGTATATGTCCTATGACAATTGTAAAATCTTATCGAAATTATGATAAATTAAGAATATAACAAAGTCCCTATTGTTGTTTTAATGTTGTAAAAATTTGATCAGCCCAGGCTCATGTTGGATATCTTATAAGGTGACGGTTTCTAAGCGTGCCTTTACACTGACAAGGCAAGTGTGAATTAGCAAAATCGCTATTGAAACCAAACCAACCTAAAATTAAAGAGCATGGTCGAAAACATTGGGTACCGTACAAATTTGCTGCAACAACTCCCATGGGGTTGAGATATGCCCTCTATTAGTTTTAGTTTTTCTATAAAAGCCAACAAAACACGCAGCGCAGCGTAGTGTGAACAGATGGTGCAGTGCTAGCGCGCTTGACTTCGGATATGGAGGTAGGGGGATAGAGTCCCTACAAGGGAGTTTTGTATTTCATTTTTTTATTTCAACTGAAATATTTATTTTTGACATTTTTAATTAATTTAAATCATTATTTTAAGAGAAAATATTAATTATATTAATAAACAAGTTTTTTTTTTTTTTTTTTTTTTTCAGCGCGGACAATTTAATATACTTTTTTTTAACCAATTTATTTATTTATTAAATTTAAAGAAATTATTAATTTAACGGGAAATACTTTTATATTATATTTAGGTAAGATTTTGTTAATGGTTACATTCAGATAAAATTTTGTTAATGATTGTTTTATATATGAAAAATTAATGATTGTTTTATATTACTATTTTTTAACGATGACATTAATAGCAAGAGTTAATCATCTGTTCTCAACTGTATTATTTATTCAGGCAATTTTTTGCATGAAAAATCCTGAATGATAAACAGCTGTTACTTAACTATTCAACGTCGCATTTAACTTTTATTTCAAATATTTCATTAAACAACTTTCAAATTTAGTGGTGTCGGAAGAACTGACAATAATATTGAAGACAATGACAAATTTTCTCAAAATGATTTTTACTAATTTATAATTAATTTACATCTACAAAAAATTCAAAATCTGGGTAAATATGAATTTTACAAATCAAGTAATCTCGACGAAAAGCCATATATTTGACAATTTTCGTGATGAACAATAATTGTCGGTGAACAAAATTGAAATTCAATTAATTGTGATCAATCTTTTTATAGGTTTCATGGTTTTTCTACTTTTAATCATAATTGTTATAAATTAGAAACTATATTCGTAGCTTTAAACATGGTTTTCCTTTTTATAAATAAAAAAAATGCATTTCTTAAATTCATTCTGAATACTTTATTAATTAGAATACTCAAAAAAAAAAAGAAAAACTTCTTAATGTAATAAATATTTTCTCTTAAATTAATAATTTAATTTAATTAAAAACGTATAGAAAAAAAAAATTCAACAAAATTACAAAACACCCTTGCGGGGACTCGATCCCACGACCTCCATATCCGAAGTCAAGCACGCTAGCACTGCACCATCTGTTCGCACTATGCTGCGTGTTTTGTTGGCTTTTATAGAAATAATTAAAACTAATAGAAAGCATATCTCACCCCATGGGAGTTGTTGCAGCAAATTTGTATGGTACCCAATGTTTTCGACCATGCTCTTTAATGTAAGGTTGGTTTGGTTTCAATAGCGATTTTACTAATTCACAATTCCCTTGTGAGTTGTATGCCATTGTATACATTAGAGGTGCACAACCTGCGGCCCAGTAGCCATCAATTTGCGGTCCGCAGAAAGACCAACATTATAGGTTGCATGAATCATCAGCAGGAGCGAAAAATTAAAAAAAAAGATAAAATATTTTATTTTTTGCATTCTCAAAACTGGCATTTATAAAAACTTTCCTCTTTTTGTGAGGGAGGGGGGATGAAAATGTTGGATTTTATACATATTTCTCAGTAATGTAACCCACAATTTAAAATTTTAATGGAAAAATTACAGAATAATCTATTGGTAATTATTTATCTTTATCTGTCCGAGAAGATTAAAAACTGAAAAATGTAATGATCAGTAAATAAAAGCTCCTTCTCCTTTTTTTTTTTTTTTTTAATCTGTCTCCAAAACATAATTATATGTACTAAAATTAATTGATGAAATAATGTAAATGATGAAGTAATGATTTAATGTAAATTTATAATGATAATTAATTTCCATTAATAAATAAATAAATAATAATAATAATAACTTCAAATGTGCAGTTAGTTGAATTTATTTCTGTCTGGTGACATAAAAAAGAAAAAAAGACTGATTGATGCTTATTTATTTTGTAGAACTGATAAAAACATAACCGCAATAATGATGGGGATCATTTATGATTTATGTGGTCGCAAACAGAAATGAAGCAGCAGCTAAAAGAATGTATAGGACACAATTTTATAGCAGGCATAGCTGACAAAACATTCAAATGCTTTTATCTGGTGAGAGTGGACCATTTTGTGCTTCAAAATGACCACCAAGATTTTCAGTGGTTGCAAAATGTATTCGAGTTGCATTCGCAAAAATATAAGACATACGAAGGGAGGCTGAAATGTTCCTAACTTTTGTACCCAGTGAGTTGAAATAGAAGAATAAATTTGGTGGCAAATAAAAGCTATAGGTCTTAGTATTATAAATATACAAATCATTCCGATTTGTACAATTTCTTTTTTTTCTTTTTTTTTTAATCTGTGCACAAATGTTGGAATTCTGACAGAAAGAAAAATCAAATTGAAAACATTTTGAAGTTTTAAAGAACTTTCTGTCCAAGTTAGTGACACATTTATGATCCTCAGACAAAGGAGCAATCAAAAGAATAGTGCTACAGAGATTCCTGCAGCTAAAGAAGTTCCACACTCAGAAATCGGACAAAAAAGTCTTGGCATCCATTACAATGATAGTGTGCCTCTATCTATATGGTATATATATTTATTACACAGCGAATATATCGGCATAGTTTAATTCTTTTATATTATCTTGCCTGCGGCCCTTAATGTCCCAGTCAACAGCGAGAGTGGCCCTCCAGCCAAAAAGGTTGTGCACCCCTCCCCTAGTATACATGTTTTCCTTTTTTGCCTCTACAAGTACCATAAAAGGGACTATTTAAATATATTCATCTTAACATCCAAATATGTTTTGAGCTTGTGTCTTGTGAATTAAGTATTTTTTTTTCCCCGCTTTGTGCAGAATGATTAAATTTTTTATTACTTTAGTTGACTGAGGATGCCAAGAAAACCTCTGTCAGGGGGCACAGAAAGTGTTTAACATGCTGACTTTTTATAAAATTACACATTTAGATCTCAACCCATTGTGTTATTTTAACCTTATGCACTCGACGCTCTTTTCACTCCGGCAAACTAGCAGCTCAAGACTATTTTCCACATATTTGGCGAATTACTTACCATTAATATAAAATAATTTCATACATAATTTAACATTTAAAACTTTTTATTTCACCATTTCATGTAACTAGGGCCCGAAATTTCAACTCAGATTACACTTGCCGAAAAAAAATTTTACTCGCCACAAAATACAGTTGCCATTTTTTTCCTTCTTGCGCACTTTTTCCCCCTAACTAATTGAAATGCTTTTACAAATATACTTAAAATTATAAATATTAAAAGTGTGTCGTTTATCATCATGTCTCATAATCATCTATAATTAAAAATCATTATAATATATTGTATTTGAGATTTGAAAAATATTAAAATATGTAATAACACAAATGCAAAGAGTCATTAAAGAAAAAAAGGAGAAGAAAAAAAAAAAAAACTATTTGTGTTAAACAATATCCTAAGAAAATCTTTTTATTATGAAAAATTAATCTTCCTTATTTAGCCATTTATTTAACTTTTTACATCAGAAATGTCTTTTTCGTCTATTTTATTTCTGTAATCACACGGAATGTCGATGTGTATAACTTGTTCATTGTTGTCATTTGAAATAGCCATTTCGGAATAACTTTTTCTGTAAAATCGTTGCTTACATACCTACAAATCATAACAAGTGCAAATCCTTTTAGTTTCAGTAAAAAACTGGAAAATGTGAACTGTTTTTTTTTTAATGACTATTCAACAAAATAAACATAGGCAATATCTGTAAAAAGGCTCGGGTTAATTTTCATGCGCCAATATCGTATAGGCAAACTTTCACATTTATCTTCTCCTTCTGCCGGATAGTGGGCGACGGACAGAGGTTCTCTGCTCGTCTACTCTCATTCTGCTTGGAGAAATCACAGTGGGAGAAACGAAACTACCGAAGATATTAAAACTTTTATGCATGCACTAAGCAATTTTCCTTTTCAGCTAAATATGAGGTTATAAGATGGCAAGATTTTACCATATTTAAATCTATAAAAAGAATGTTTTCTGTCACCATATCGTGTAAGAATTCTATCTATAACTAGACCAAATTTTTACTCGCCACAGTAAAAATTCCACTCGCGAATGGCGAGCTGGCGAGCGGAAATTTCGTGCCCTGATGTAACTTTATACTTCAAAGAAGGACATTTGCTAAACACAGAGGCAGATTTAAGTTAGTTGCGCCCTAGGCCTGTTTTGTTATGATGCTCCCCTCCTTCCCCTTATTATTAGTAATATGCACGTCTGTACACTTCGTGTACATGAAAACAAGAGAAAACATCACTGAATATCCCTATCCATATTGCAGCAATCACTGACACCATGCACATAAAAATAATTTTTGCCCCCTCTCCCCCTTTCTTTACAAATTGGAAACAAACACAAATTATATAAATGCCAAAAGCAATATTTTTTTTATATAAATGCTAAGTAGATAAAACAATTTAATCCTTTTTATTTATAATTTAAAAAACATGTAATTTTAAACTTTGCATAATCATCCAGTTTCAAGAAATTACTATTTAGAACGATCATAATAAACTCACATACATAAATGTATTTCTGTCAGGGTTGGTTTTTTGACGTGACAGGTGTCAAAAACTGGTTTAAACTGTCAAAAACCATATGTGAAAATTGGAAACTAAAGTAAAATAATTTTATACATATTTTTAAGTTGCAATGTTCCAAGTTCATAAGTTAACATTGGTTATATATATATATATATATTCATAAAGAGAAATTAATTTTTATGTTAGGAAACATATTAGTGCATTGTCTTAAGAGGAGAGTGAATGTTTATAAATATTTTTTGTAAATTGCCATAGAGCTATGACAAATTGCATATATAAGGTAAAGACACCAGTGCTCGTCACCCCTAAAATCTGCACCAGTAGTCGTCACCCTCTTAAACGAAGTGTTAAAATAAGCGTTAATTAACATCTATGAAATTCAATCCACCAGCACTCGATTCTCCAAAGCCTTCTGCTTCTTATCACATAAACAGTTCGATTTCAAATGTTGAAGAAAAGTGGGGAAAGCAAAATAAGTGAAGTATGCGTTAAATGGCAGTTGGATTGAGGAATGAGGTATGCATTTCTTGATATATTTTGTTGTTTGTTGTATTTGACATTGCTCATAAAGCATTGTATATAAAGTTTATGATATGTAGAATACGATTTATGTGCGACTTTTTAAAATTTAACATAATATAAAGACTTTTATGGTATGATGCCTACTGGTGCATATCTTGCATGTTTCACCAGTGCTCGTCACCCCTGACGAGCACTGGTGTTTTAACATTTTTAATAATTGGGTAATGTTTTTTACTAAAAATATTATATTTTCACTTAGAATTATGATGGTATAGTTTTTACTTTAATTGGACTACTGGCACCAGTAGTCGTCAGGGGTATTTGTAAATGTAAACAAACGTATTTTGTCCCCAAGAACGTGACCTGTATTGCATTTGTATCTTTTGTCTAGCTTGTTTAAATAAAGTCAATCCTAGTAACTTTAATTCACTAAGACTGTATTTAAACCAAAAATAAATTCAAAAAACTGGCGTACAGACAATAGCAAGAAATTAAAACTTCTTCACACACCATAAATTTTAAATCAGCACTGAATAATTTAAAATTTGTGCTGATTTAAAATTTATGGTGTGTGAAGAAGTTTTAATTTCTTGCTACTGTATTTAAACCACCTATGATTTTCCATTGTATTTTCCTGGAAAAATTAAATAAATGTTACATAAACATATTTAGTTATAAAGATCCTTTTCTAGTTTTCTGCTAGATATTTTAGAAAAACAGAAATGATTACTCTATACATCTGTCTAATGTATTTTAAATTTTTATGATGTCATGCTTTTGCGAAGATGTATTTAAGTGATGTTTTAAAGTTGCTTCATACTAATTAGTTACAAACTGTAAATATCATTTAAGCACTTTATTATGCATTTTATATTTTTATAAGTTTTTATTGATCGTAATTAATTCATATATATTTCGCAAGTTATAAAATACAAAGCCGTAATTCCATAATCAGCATAACTGTGAGTAGATTCAAAATTTTATTAAAGATTTTTGTTATGTTAGATATAGGTGACTAAGAATTTATGTAGAAAATATTAAACATAAAAACATTTCTTAAGTAAGCTTTCTATTTATAATATTATATTACTTATGTAAGGTAAATACACGAAACATATAAATGATTCTTTTAATTAAAAAAAACTTCAAGTATGTAGTGCCTTTTTTATCTCTGTGTGTGGAGGAGGAAGGGTAAAAGAGGTGATATATTCAGTAGCAGTGGATTGTTCCTTGGAAATTCAAAGGATTGTTCTTTGCCTGTCTAGCATATATAGTGTTACATTAGTTGAAAGACTAAAAAAAACAAGATAATGGGAACTGCATTTTAAAAATTTCGGAATATGTATAAGTCTTTTTTAAAAAATTAAACTTTCTTATAGCTCTTATTTTACATAAAAATATCATATTTATATATTTTTTATGATGGCTCAAAATCACCCATAATGGACGTCTAAAACTGAAACAGATACAAATATTATTTTTTGTGTTTATACCAGAAATATTTGCTAAGTATTATAAGATTAATTCGTAATTAAGTCAAAATGTTTTCATTTTATGTCAATAATTATGAAAGTATTTTAAGTTACGCAGTTAAAGTTCCTGCTTCCTTCTGTAATAGCTTTCCGGCCCACAATATGATGATTAGCTTCACCTGCCTTTTACATCGTCTTAACCGCTTTTTATCCCCCCCCCCCCCCCCTTCCCCAAGAGTAAATTTAAAAGTTTTGCAAAATTCCATCAAAGGGCATATTGCTTACACTTAACCAACACACACACATCAAAAATCACCTTTCTGAGGTACTTTGGAGCAGATCTAAGGTTGAAAACGTGTTTTTGGTCAACCCGCCTGTGGAAATGGGAGGTAATTTTGCAAAATAGTCTTATAATACGTTTTGAGTACCCATAACCCACCGAAACAAACAACAAAAAAAAAAACCTTCAAGAAATAATTTGGAGCAGAGTTAAGCTTGAAAACGTATTTTTTTGCTCCCACACATAAAAAGGGGGGTGGAAGAGGAGAGATTTTCGCAAAGCTAGGTGTTGGATACATATGATCAACTCACAGATCAAAAATCATCTTTGTAAGATAATTTAGATCGAAGTCATGCAAGAAAATATGTTTTTGCTCCCCTTCGCCAAGATGTGGTAGGAAAGAATTGCGTAAAATCCCTTTATGTTGTATTGGGTACACATTACTAATCGACGCATCAAAAAAATGCTTTCCATTATCTGGAGCAGAATTACTCTTGAAAACATGCTTTTGAATCCACCCCACACTTGATGGAGGAGGAGAAGCGAAAGATTTCATAATATCCCTTTATAGCGTGTGTTAGGTGTGCATAACTTACCCGTACGTTAAAAATCAATCTTACTAAGATAATTTGGAGCAAATTTACACCACTACCAGCACTACACTATACTACTATACACACACTCTTGGAAACAAGTTTATTAGCCCCTCCCGTGCTTACTTACCCTCTGCTTTAAATTAAGTAAAGATATTTTTAAGAACAAATAAAATTTTTAGGACTTTTTTTAAAAGTAAACAATTTTCAAATTACTTTGTGTATGAATTTGTTTTATTCGCAAAACCTTGCGCAAAAGTTTGAAATTTACCATTTAATGTTTTTTGTTTTAAAAACTAAGAATGGATTTAGGTTCTAAGTATGTGCCAAAGATGTTTTGTTTCATGACATTTTTTAAAAGCACAGTTAAAATCAAATTATTCAGCAAATTGTGATGATTTGTTTACATGACGACCACTGGTTCTTCAAACACCTGATGACTACTGGTGAAACTCATTCTCCAAGTGACGAGCACTGGTGCATTTTTATAGGTTCAGTTTTTATTTTTTTTTTAAATTTGGCGTAATGCATTGAAAAATTGAAAGTATCTAACAACAACTAGAAGAATTAGTGTATGGAATAAACCAAAGTATAATATTGATACATGAATACCACGCGAAAAAAACAAACATTTTAAAAATAAGACCTTAAGAGTGACGAGCACTGGTGTCTTTACCTTAGATGGTGAATTATAGTAATACAACTAAGCATATTAAAAATTCTTTAAAACTAACTAAATTTAGAAAATAAATGAAAATTTTACTTTTTTTTTTTTTTTTTTTTTTTCTGCTAATTATTATTGTTTTACACACCTTTTCCTCCTCACTTTAACATTATTATGATTTTAAAATAGAAACATATTAGGTTATTACTTAGTTTGTGAATTCAATGATAGATTAATTTTTAAAATTATGTAGAATGCTGAAGTTTCAATGAAAATTTTTAGCATTCAAATACAATATTTTTTTAAAAATTAAATCATATCAGTGAATTCATAAAGTAATATCCAGATATTTTAGAATATGTTGTTAAATGTATAATAATGTGAAATCAAGATATTAAATTAAAAATTAATTAGACACGAGCAGTTTTAAAATGTGGAGGAAATTTATTTTTTTCTTTAGATATAGTTTGAGAAATTTTAATGTATTTAATATTGAACTTCAATGCATATAAATACAAATTTTCACAAATTTAAGATATTAATTCACAAAAGAGATATACTGTCCATTATCCTCTTAATTAAAAATAATTACTTTAAAATTGCATTATGTAATTCATATTAAAATTTTTAATCATACAATATTAAAACATGCTACTGATACTGATTATAACCCAAAATGAAAAGACATGATGCAATATTGCACAGTAATTTTATTGGTTGGGATAGCATATTTATGGCATCTTTTAATTATCAATCAATATATATTTAGTAAAGCTTACTTTTTAAAAGTAAGACTTTGTAAAATTTTTGATAACTCCAAATGCAATAGATAATTAACCTTAGAAAAGACTAATTTCTATATTCGAATTTTTGTATTTTTAAAGGTAATAAATATAAATTTTTTGTACTTAAGCAGAAAACATTGGCATTCTATTCATAGAAAGTAGATAATACTCTTCTGAAAATTCTTTTTAACCATGGGAAACTTATAAATTAACCATTTTTTTAAGATTACATTTTTTATTTCTCTAAATATGATACTTCATTGTTAAAATATACCAAGAAGTGTAAAATTTGAGGTTTTTGACATGACAGTTTAAACTGTGGTTTAAACCATCAAAAACTGTCATGCGTCAAAAACCTGCCAACCCTGATTTCTGCTACATATGTAATATTTACTTACAGATAAATATTTATTTCCTAAATAATGATTAAATACACTATTAAATTTATTTAAGGTAACAACACCAGTGCTCGTGACTCTTAGGCCTTATTTTTAAAATGTTTGTTTTTTTCGCTTGGTATTTGTGTGGTATTCATATATCAATTATACTTTGGTCTATTTTATACACTGATTCTTCTAGTTGCTGTCAGACACTTTCAATTTTTCAATACAGTAAGCCAAATTAAAAAAATAAAATAAAAATTGAACCTATAAAAATGCACCAGTTTGTCACTTGAAAAATGCGTTTCACCAGTAGTCGTCAGATGTTTGCACCAGTGGTCGTCATGTAAGTAAAACGTAACAATTGCTGGATAGTTTGATTTTAATTGCGATTTTACAAAAAATAATGAAACAAAACATCTTTGGCACATACTTAGAACCTAAACCTATTCTTAGGATATAAAACACAAAACATTAAATGGCAAATTTCAAAATATTGCAAATAAAACAAATTCATATGCAAAATAATTTGAGAATTATTTGCTTTTAAGAAAAGGTCTCAAAATTTTATTTGACCACAAAAATATCTTTATTTAAAGCAGAGGGTAAGTAGCAGATGAGTGGTAAAAAACTCGTTACCAAGCTTGACTTTGCTCCAAATTATCGCAGTAAGATTGATTTTACCATGTTTTTATTAACTCGTACTCTTGTTTGTTTGTTTGTTTGCCCAGTACAAATCTTGCAACTGATTTTTAACTAACTTTCCGACTACCTAGCCATTTGAAACTTTCAGAATAGCTTAAAACACGGTGACAATGTATTTTTTAAATACTTTTAGCCAACATTTTCGAGTCCCCGTTGCCTTCGGTAGCATTTATATGATTCAATAGAAAATTTAACTAACTTCCCGACTAGCTAGACATTTGAAACTTTTAGAATAGCTCAAAACATGATAACAATGCATTTTTTAATACTTTTAGCCAATTGTTTCAAGTCCTCGCTGTCTTCGGTAGCGTTTATATGATTCAGCAATCATACACTCATCCCGATCATCAATCTTCCCGACTAGCTAGACTTTTGAAATTTTCAGAATAACTCAGAACACAGAGACAATGCATTTTTTAAATACTTTTAGCCAATTGTTTTGGGTCCTCGCTGCCTTCGATAGCATTTATGATTCAACAGAAAATTTAAAAACATGGTATATAAAAAGTTCTTTTTATCTCGGAATTATTTTTTTTAACGTATGGGTTGATTATGTGTACCTAACACACATTATAAAGGAATTTCGCGAAATCGTTCACTTTTGCTTCCTCATTAAGTGTGGGGGTGTCTGCAAAAATACATTTTCAAGAGTAATTCTGCTCCCAATCATGTCAGGAAAGCAATTTTTTGACGTGTTGATTGGTTATGTGTACCCAACACATACTATACAGGGATTTTGCGTTATTCTTTCCGACCAAATTTTAAGGAAGGGGAGCAAAAACATATTTCCATGCGTGACTCTACTCTAAACTATCTTACAAAAGTGATGTTTGAGTTGGCCATATGTATCCAACACCTAGTATAAGGAGGCTTTGCGAAGATATTTCGTCTATGTGCAGGTGGCAAAAAAGAAAGACATTTTCAAGTTAACTCAGCTCCAATTATTTTTGGGAGGGGATTCTTTTACGCGTCAGTTAGTTGTGTGTACCCAACACGCATTATAAGGCAATTTTTCAAAATTACCCCTCTCCTCTTCCCTCAGTCAGGCGGACCAAAAACACGTTTTTAACCTTAGTTCTACTCCAAATTCACTCAGAAAGGCGTGTTTTGATGTGTGGGTGTTGATTAGAATTACGTAATATGTAATTTGATGGGATTTCGCTAAAATTCTAATTTCTAAATTCTACCCAGGGGAGAAAGGGAAGGGGCTCCCCCCCCCCCCAGGGAGAGTAAATCTTCAAGATGGGTATCTTTCGGAAGGTCTCGTCAATACCTTTTAAAACGAATGGTTGAACTATATATCTGTGATAATTTAGAACAAAGTTATCGATTTTTTAAACTTTTAACAATTTTTTTTTTTTAAATATTGAGAGTAAAATGGACTTTTTTTTTGGATATTTAGTGTTACACTACTTATCTAATATGGAAATCGTCTGCTTTATCATGGAAGATATATATATATATATATATATTTAATAATAATTTTAATAAATTATTCAGTGAATTTGTATAGGAAAAATATAGAAGAAAGTCTTGTGGTGGCCACAACATACTTCTTATAGTATTAATCATATGGTAATATAGTAGACAGTGCGAGGGCTATAAATTAAATGGTGTCAAAACTAAAATGTTCAATGGATGCTGAGATAAAGCCATTTGTACTTTCTTCTATATGTAATATAGAGAAAGTATTGTATTCGCGAAAATTTTCGACCTCTGTTTTTTGATGGATTTACACGTTTTGGGATATCCTGAACATGAATTGATAGTTTTTAGAAAATGTCTGACTGTGTCTGTGTGTATCAAGATTTTTGTGGATACTGTAGCTCGCGAACCAATGAATGAAATTTCACCAAACTTGGTATTTAGTTGCACCCTGACATAAACTGGTGCTGATTATTTAAATTCTAATAGCAGATCAACTTTAAACCGATAAATATCCAAATTGAAGTGTCCAGGAAACACTATTCTGCATGCAGTGGAAATCTGGATCCGATACAACGCGGGTGGGAGTAACGATGTCGTTGGTAGTAGTTACCCGAAAAGTGGTTCAGGGTGATTTCAATGGAATTTTTTTTTTAGTTTTTATTTATACAGTGATATATCAGGGATTAATCTAGCTTTTTAAAAATGGTACCCCATTTGTGAATTTATAAAATAATTTGTGAAAACATCAAGTAAGTTTGTGAAAATTAATGTACAATTAACCAAAATATGCAAAGCAGTTTTTTAAATTTTAAAATACATTTAAAAAATAAAATGAAACAGTTGTAAAATAAATATATATATGGGTGAGTCAAGTTAGTTCTTATAATCAAGATAAGAAGATGTTTACTTAGATATTTACCATTGTCTCCAGTAAATGTTCAAATTGAGGGTATTTTTATGTGTTCAACCCTGTGGCAGAAATTTATTATGCTTTCTGCTTCTACGCCCGCTTCGCTGGTCCCTATTTTTAAATGAATCACTATAATTAATGAATTCTCAAAATTGCATTTGTTTTTATCATGTGGGGAAAAAAAAAAAAAAGGAAAGAGAGAAAGAAAATTTGATCAGGAAAAATGTCGCACCGGTAAAAATATAAAAACAAAAAAAAAAAAAAAAAAAAAATTGTATTTGCCACTGTCGGTGGCTGCATATACCTGCGCATACGGCACACGTGTTCCTTCGCCCACTGTTCCCACCCCTCTTAATAATTCTATACTTTCGAAAATATCCTCAATCGATTTATTGGACCCTAAAACTTAATAATACTAATTTTCAATGCTCTAACTTTTATTTCTATTATTTTGCCCCATCACCCCCCCCCCTCCTGTTTATCCTAATAATTTTGCAAATTCGAAAATATCCGCAATCGATTTGTAGATATCAATAACCTCTATGCATCAGTTTTGAACGATCTAACTCTATTTTTATTTTATTTTTTGCCCCTCCTAATAATTTTAGAAATTCGAAAATATCCGCAATCGATTTGTAAGTATCGAAAACCACTATTTACCAATTTTGAACGATGGAACTCTATTTTTACTTTTTTGCCCCTACCCTCCCTCCCCTCCTGCCCTCCTAATAACTTTACACTTTCGAAAATATCCCCATTCGACTTGCAGGCGTCTAAAACCCATCTCTACCAATTTTTAACGGTCTAACTGTATTTCTATTTGTTTTTGCCCCATAGCCCCCTCCTTACCACCCCATCTTGGGTGGTAAATCTCTAAAAATTCAGAAATTGGTTTTTAGATATTTGTATTAACTATATTTTAGAGCAAAAATTTCACGTATATCATTTTTTTTTTTTTTTTGAGATGTATAGGATTATGTTAAATCGTGTTTTGCACATGTAAAATCACGTTTTGCTCCTTCCCTCCCCCTTGGTGACCGAATTTCTAAAATTCTAGAAATTGATTTTTAGACATTAGTGTTAGCTATATTTTAAAGCAAAAATTTTACGGATATCTGTTTTTTTGTTTGAGATATGAAGGAAGGATTTTGTGAAATCGCGTTTTGTCCCCCCCCCCCCCTCCTTGGGGGACGAATTATGTAAAATTGCTTCTTAGTGGATGCCTATGTCATAGAAAGAACATTGTCACAAAATTTCATGCTTCTAGGTCCAGGGGTTTGGTCTGGGCGATGATGAATCACCCCCACACTCAGGAAGAACGATTTTATATATATATATATATATATATATATATATATATATATATAGATTATTTCTTTATATTTTGGGCATTCTATCCTATTTCGAGTAACCATTTTAAATATTTTTAGCATTTAGAGAAACCTAGTTTTGCAATAACGGATGAAAATTAATGAAAAAACAAAGCAAGTAATAAGTGGCAAGGAACAATCGAAGAGCTCTTCTTGCATTTGAAATATTGCAGTTCGGCTTTGATCAGCGTACACACTGCTGAAGCTAGTAAGTAGCATCGATAACTCGCTGTTAAAGTTCGTAGCTAGTAAATATCGATACTTTGAAATATACCAAGGTCAATGAATGAGCTGAAACACCAGCTAGATATCGTTTTCACCTGCAAGACATGCAGCTGCAATGAATATTATTTATTGGTCTGTGGATGTACGAATGTGAATCATTTAATGGGTGGATATCATTTAACAATCATTCATTTTAAAGCAGTGAGAATTTTAGATTTGATGTTTCGTAGGAATGATAGTCTGTGGAAGGAAGAGGAAGTATGTGTATCGTTTGGGGCTGGGGTTTTTCTACTTTATTGAGTGAATAGTGGAAAGGGAGTTGTGTAGTGAATAGGAGGAAGAAACGAGAATGGGTATTAGTATAAGATATTTGGCATTCTACTTTTGTTGTTTTTTCATTCGGTGGCTTGTTGACGCGTGCTAGCGGAGAAGCAGGATTTGAAGAAGACATTGTAGGATTGCGCGTTGAACGTTATTTATCGGCATATCGAACGATGGCGCAGAGCACACTAGGTATTATCGTTAGAGGGATATATTGGCAGAGCAAGATCTTAAATATTGTTATCATGATATTAAAAAAATATCGTTACTTGGGGATATATTGATAAATAATCCAGCCCTAGTTATAATCAATATCAATAGCATGCTTTAATATTGTATGATTAAAAATTTTTGAGGTATAGCATGATTAGTTGATAAAATTTTTTAATATGAATTACATAATGCAATTTTAAATTAATTATATTTTTATTGAAGAGGATAATGGACAGTATATCGCTCTTTTGTGAATTAATGTCTTAATAGTATGAAGATTTGCATTTGTATGCATTGAAATGTAATATTAAATACATTAAAATGCAATATTAAATAATACATTACAATTTCTCAAACTGTATCTAAATAAATTTTCTTCACTGTTTAAAAATACTCACATCTAATTAATTTTTAATTTTATATCTCGAAATTTACATTTTATAAGTTTAACAATATATTCTAAAATACAGGATGAGATTAGCAAAAATACAAAAAAGCTCAAACTGTATGCTTGGAAAGGCAAGACATTGAAATGAAATACTAGAATTTTGATCACAAAATCTATTATATTAGAGTAATAAATATTTATTTTAACCTTTAATGTTTATAAAAAGAACAAATGCACATCAGAAACATTAAAAAAACTGAAAAAATTAAAAAAATTAAAAAAAAAAAAATAAAAAAAAAAAAAAAAAGCTGTAAAGAAAATTGTAAGAAAAAGCTGAAATCAGCTGAAAATATCTGGATATTAGTTTGTGGATTCTTTGATATGATTTAATAATAATAAAAAAAAAATAATAATAATAATAATAAAAAAATACTGTATTTGAATGCTAAAAATTCTCATTGAATTCCCAAACTAAGCAATAATGTAATACGTTCGGTTTGTATTTTTAAATCATGATGTTAAAGTGAGGAAGGAAAAAAAATTACAGAAATCATTTAAAAAAATTTTTTTAAACATAAAATTTTTATCTTTTATATATATATATAATTTAGTTATTTATAAAGAATTTTTTAATATGCTTAATTGTATTATTTACCGTCTGTAAATGCAATTTTTCGTAAGTCTGTCAATTTACAAAAAAGATTTATAAACATTCACTCTCCTCTTAGATGAGGCACTAATAAATACGTTCCTTAACATAAACATTTTTCTTTTTCTGAATATATATATATAACCAATGTTAACTTACATACTTAGTACACTGAAACTTAAAAATATGAATAAAATTATTTTATATTTGTCAGTTTCCACTTTTCACATATGGTTTTCGACAGTTTTTAATGGTTTAAACCAGTTTTTGATGTCAAAAAACCAATCCTGTCTCCCGATAAATGTGATTTAAAAAAACACTTATAGCAACGTCCTTCTTTCTTTAATCTAAAACGTTTCTGCTCATCCGAAAATTTTGTGCATGTCAAACCTCCATGGTTAGAAGCTTTGCAAAATATGCAAAATTGCTTCGCAGAAGTACTTAAAGCCGCAGCTGAAGGAATGTTTTTCTTTGGAACAAAATTTTTATTTTTACTTTGATAGCTTTCAGATATTTTACTAGGGGAACTATTTACAAGGTTTGTAGCTTCACAACATCTCAATTCATTTTTAATAAAATTAACTCAGTAACCTCAGTGTCTTTTATCCGGATCGCGTTTTCTATTAAATTCTAACACGAGTTGCTCAGGCAATAATTTTAATAATATTGGTAACAATAACAGACCTAGAAGTGACATTCTTAAAAAATATTACAGGAAATATAGGAATTGGCTTTTCAAAATGTAGGAATTTTATAGAAATTAATTTAGGAAGGAAATACGCATATGCACACAAAAATTATGTATAAAATATTAAAATTATGTATACAGTATCAGGGTTCTCACAAAGGGAAATTTTTAAACTTTAATGTAATTATTTTATATTTGAATATTTGTTGATAGTTATTTTAAAAATATTTCTATTTAAAAATAGTGGTATCCAGGGCTCGAAAATTATATTGCCTGAAATGCTCGGTGCATATATTCAGATTGAGGATGTACTTTTATCCCCTTACGTGTCCGGCTGGGCATGCAAATATTTAATCAAAAATAACTTAAAAAGTTAAAATAAAGCATCTTGTTTAAGACTTTTATTTAAATTGAAATAAACAATGTCAATATAGGTATAATGTTGTTAAATTCTTTTCACTAGATATTTAAATGTTTTTATTAATATGCATTTGAATAATGGACACGTAAATATTCAATTCGGGCATGTATTCTTCAGACTAACATAAATTTCAGATTTTTCAACTCCTTGTGGTATCCATATCCAAATTTCCCTCTGTGACAGCCCTGTACAGTACCAAAAGTCCAGATTTTTCAAAGAAATGTGTATCTTTGTTATAAAAAACTGAGGCTTTTTCGACGAAGCCTTGTGTGAATCAATCCTAGAATTAGCCATGGTTGAAGGGTAGTTCAAAACATTATGTGCAAGGAACACCTAGATTTTGGACCTTGGGAAAAAAAACTCTAACAATATTAAAACACAATATTTTTTGAAAAATACAGCATTGTTGAGTGGAAAAGAACTGTCTTTCTGATTCCAAAATCTTTTTTCTTGGGGAGGAGACGTTTTAAAAATGCGACTTCTTTTCTACTTTTCGTTTTAGTGTTTTGTAGCGGCATTTATCTCCTTTGCTATTAAGAAAAGCAAACAGTACAAGGTGATAAATTAATTTAGTTAATGTTTTAATTAATATCTGAATAACAAAGGTCTACATTTAAAATTTAGATTTGATAATTTTGGCTGATTGTAATGTTTTTTAGTGAGCTGAAACCAAAACTGTAGCAGTTTTTCTTTATCACGTAAAGATTTTTGTCAATACAGGGTGTCTACTGACATAATTTCATCAGAGATTTTTCTACCAATATTGTTATATAGCAACTTTTATAGTATGTTAATTATAATTAATCATGGAAACATATCAGAAACTATTGAAAAGGAAAAAATTGTGTAGGTAGTGCATTGACCAAAAATCTATACGTGACAGATAAAAATTGGTTTCATTTTCAATTACAGCACACCAAAGAAACATATGTATCAGCTAAAACTGTCAAATGAAATTTTGCAAACGTTGTTTTTGAAAGATATTTTCGTTGATTTATTAGTATCAATAAAGCTGCACACAAATTTGTGTAATATCAAAGAAACGAGCAATTAAAAAAAAAAGCTCAACTGCAGCAGTCCTAATGCTAAGCCACAAAGACTTTATAAGTTCAACGGAAATGACATTACCGTGATCTCTCTAAAATATAAGACTGACAATTTTTGTAGATCTACGATGTGAGGTGTATAATAAGCTCATTGCGGTACAGACATATGCACATAAAGGGAAGTACAGTTATCTCATTTTATTAATATCGATATGTTTCATAATTTTTTCTTCATTTACATAATTAGTATTCATTAGAAATAACTTTGGTAAACTTTTACGTATAATTCTTAAGCAGGGACACACAAAATAATTTGAATTTATACTACACAGATTCTTTATGGTTTATTTTACATCGTAGTAATTTATAATATTACAACAGTAAATATTTCTTGAAATGTATTTTCAGTGACATTCATTTTTTTGGTAACATTTAGTATTTTATATGGTGCATGTATTAACTGTTATTCTGATATAAGATTGTCCAAAATAATTTGAATGCAATAGTACCTCATTATGATAAATATTTGAAATCCTAATTTGTGATGCTAAAAATTTATAAGCAGAACTAAATTTCTTTAATAGTACAAAAATCTGAAGATGACGTAAGCACTAACCAATATGTTTGTTAACTTTTCTTTGATCGTGCCAAAGTATAAAGATTACATGACATTTTTTTCGCACTGGAAGCTGTTTCATAATCTATACATGAAGCATGATTTTTATTTCTTTTTTTCTCTCAAAAAATTTTTAATATTTATTTATGTCTTGTTTGGCAATGTTTATGTGTATGTGAGTACATTTTAACAATGCTCTTTTTTTTTTTTTTTTATGACAACAGATGGAGCATTAATAAAATATATTAATAAAAGGCACTGAAATTTTTCTTTGCCTAGGAGCACCATGTACCCTTGTGCCAGCCCTGCTCTTGGTCAAATTTAGAGTTAAAATTCATAAACTGTGCATTCAATCAGACATTCGGAAGTAGTCAAAACTAAAATGTAGGAAATATTGAGCGACAATTAAAAAAAAGTGGGAAAAATAGGAGGTTTCATATAATTATATAGGAAATACAGGAAATATAGGAGCGCTGCGAGGCCTAACAACTTATTACATTTTCACGTTTTCCATATCTTTCCTAGAAAGACTCCCTTCCATATCATTCCTAGCTTTAAACTAGAAAAATAATTTTCTTCATTTAATTCGAACCCACTAACAATATTATACGCAGGGCCTGACAACAAAGATTTCAAGTATTGAAATTTTTCTATTATCGTTAAGCTTGTGTTGGAATCAATAGTGTTCGAGAAAGCATTATAAAAATCAAGAAATTTGCTTGTTTCACCAGTGAATTTGTCCAAAGATAACTCTGGTAATTTTACTGCCGATGCTTGTCTACTATTAGAGTCAGAATCCGAAAAACCTTCATTTTTGGCACCGGCATCACAAATTTATTTTTGGTAACAGAATTACACTTCTTAAGACGATTTTTAAATTTCAAACTTAAAATTTTTTCAGAATATTCTTCAACAGATTTTTTCTTTTTCGTATTCTGCCTTATCACATATTAAATTGTGAACTTCGGAATTTAATTCTTTTAATTCTTTTTCTTTTTCCATTAAAATATCATGTGTTTCTTTTAACAAATCAATATCCGTATTCTCTATATCAACAGCAAATAAAGCTTCCGCTTTTGTTACTAATTTTGTAATTAACGTTCTAACTGTTGATCTTTTAGTTTTAATTTTTTCTAACGTATTTGTGTTTAATCCCGAAATATAAACTCAATAAATTATAATTCAAAGTTATTAAACATATTTTCAAAATAGCAAATAAAAATAAAAATCATTTCTTATTCTAGATTTTTTAATCAATCATTCAATATATATATTTTTTCAAAAAACATCAATAACAAATTATTTTTTTATTAATTTAATTTTTCATTCAAATAATATCAATGTCTTAATGACAATATTTATTTAAATCAATATAACTTTTTTTCAATATATTTTCATGAATATATTTTTCAACAATTTCAAGATTTATTTATTTATTTCCTACAAGTATTTTCAAATTCTTATTTTTCAAGTATTCAAGAAAATTTTTAGTATAATTCGAAATATATATTTTCAAACAGTTACTTTTCAAGAACTACATTTCAAGAACTAAAGGAATATCAATAGGTATCCTACCTTTTTCCCGGGTTTCAGGACACCATGAAGAAAATCGTGATGTAATCATGCCGAAATGTTTATATCCAAGTAATATATTTCAGGTATATCCAGATTTGGGATTGGGAGAGCTTTTTTAATCATTTTACGCACATAAATAAGGAATTTCCAGAAGACAGTTATTCAAATCACAAATAAAAGGAAATCCAGTTTGTCATTTTTCTTACTTTATATTAAGGGGGAACAACACAGTAGAAGCTTTGTAAAATACATTTTTTTAAAATGAATTTTGCAATGATTGAGATAAATAAAACATTATATATTTTTTTTGTCTTATTCTACTTACCTTAATCTTCATTTTAAAATGTAAAAATTACAAAAATCAAAAAAGATATTTTTAATATAACACAATCTTTGAAACTGTGTTTTGCAATTATCGATAATTGGCTGTATGCATAACTTGAGTAAAAAGAATGCGAAACTGAATCTGTTTAGATTTTTTTAAACTATATAAATATAGTTTTCGTTGCACGTAGGTTTTTTTGAAAATTTGAATTTTTCACAAAATGGCGAAGTGTTTAAAAAAAACTCAAAAAATATTCAAAAAAAGGAGTACATATTCTTGGATTACTGAAAAACTATAAATCAAATCAAAAAACCCCTACGTGCAACGAAAACTAAACATACTGTGAACACGGTGTCAAAATTTGAAGCAAATCGGTAAAAAATTACAGTAGTTAGAGCGACAGCCGTTTTGAAAAACTTGGTTTCGAGTAAAACACGTTTAAAGTTTTATGAAAAATCATTCGTTTATAATTTATAAAATGCTTACAATACTACAATGCATCTATACCAGGTCCATAAGATGTTTCTTCTTCATTATTTTTAGCAGTCTCACGTGCTATTTCAGCGATTTTTCTAGATTTTCTACCCTCCTGTGATGCCTCATATGCTTTTAGAGTAGCAGCCGAAATTCTGCGATTATCTTCATTGTCAGCGTATTCTTTGGATATTGGGCCTATACTTATTTCCAGTTGTTCCATAACGTTCAATAATCCTTTGCAACCCTCGTTGAAAACAATTACAGCTGAATAAGTTGCAATTTCAACTATTAAATGAACACATCACTATGTATTAAAACACATCAACACTTTATTGTTTAAATAATTAACGAATTAATTTAGTTAAAACGTAAAACAGTTAAAATGATGTTACTCTACTATAACGTTTCGATAAAAGTGAGCAAATGTAACAATTAATCGCGCGAACAAGTTCACTCGCTCGTACATGTTGAAGCGCGTCACGAGTCGCATGACGCACTTTACGTATTACACTGTAACTTCTACATTTTAATGAAAATCAATTTAATATTTTGGCATTATAATCTTAAAAGTATAAGCTATCAAAAAATACAATAAATTTTTTTTTCATTTTTCGAAAATTTTACTGTGTTGTTTCCCCTTAATCACACAAATAAAATATTTACACTGATTAACATATATTTACAAGAAATAAACTAGAGGCTTTCATTTGAAGCACATTGAAATAATCAATAAAACAAGATTATTGGCTTTTAGCCTGCCAAGAATAATACATATGATGCGATACTTCCATTTCGGGAGTAAAACGCAATTACCGTTCAAAACGGCCATGCTATTTTCAAGAAAACTTTTTAGGCCTTCATCCTCTCACGAGTACAAGTCAATTCTGGTGAATTTTCAGTTTACATGTGGTTAACAAAAAACCAATAAAAATAAAATTAGTATACAAGTCGTAATTACTTCTCTGGCATCTGAAGCAATAATTGATGCTAGTTGCTCAAGCAAGAAGGTTCCAGGGGGAAATTAAATGAGCATGATGAAATCAATATAATATATTACTCATTATAAATTTCCTAAACAATCATTAAAAATGAAATATAAAGTATTAGATTGAACTCTTCATGAAAATTGACAGACATGCACAAAATATCATTAATTAAGCTCCAAATGAAAGTAGTTTTATGTAATTGGTAGACTTAATAAATCCTTCATAAAATAATTAGACGAATAAAATAATTTCTAACAGTTAGAAAGATCACTTGGTACTTATGTTTTTAAAAGGGCGGCCAGGTGCTAAAAATGGTGGGAAAAGGACCACTGGGTGCTAAAATGTGTTTGAAAGAGCTGCCAGGTGCAGCACCCAGCCAAATTAACCTAGAGTTAGCACTAAAAAATCTGGAGTGACTTTACTTGAAATTTTAATGTATTTAATATTATATTTTAATGCATATAAATGCAGATAAATACTTATGTCACCTTTTAATTATCAATCAGCGTATATTTAGTAGAGCTTATTTTTTTAAAAAGCAAGACTGTAAAATTTTTATAACTTAAAACGCAATAAGTAGTTTACCTTAGAATATACAAATTCCTATGTTTGAATTTTTGTTTTTTGTAAAGATATAAATATATTAAATTTTTTGTAAAATGGGAATCATTAGCATTCATAGGAAACCGACAATACATTTCTAAGAATTATTTTTAACCATGAGAAACATATAAATTAAACTCTTTTTTGTAAAATTACAAATTTTTTATTTCTCTAAATATGACTACTTAATTGTTAAAATATACCAAGATGTATAAAATGTGAGGTTTTAGACAGTTTTTGACATGACAGTTTAAACTGTGGTTTAAACCGTCAAAAACTGTCATGGGTCAAAAACCTGCCAACCCTGTGGGGAGATTGCAGAACTAAATTAAATCCTCGTACAAAATGTTCTAATATACAACACATAATCATTTGTTTTGCCCTAAATTAAGTAAGAGTGAAAACCATGAAAAAGAAAGAACTAGTACCATTGTATCAATGATGTCTGAACAAAAAATTAAACAAAAATCAACTTTGCTTCAGACATGTTGTGTATCTGTATCAGCCGGCAATAATACCGTTTTAGCCAGAATACTTTGTGATAGTGGGTCCGAAAAATGTTTCGTGAAAAGGTCTTTAGTGAGAAAATTAAAATTGAAACCTGTGAGGCAGGAAAATTCGTTAGTGTACCCCTTTGGCCGTAGACAACCTTACGAGTCTTGTTATGATGTAGTGGTGCTGGAATTAAGTAGTATTGTGCAACCGTACAACTTTATAAAGATCGAAGCTCTTGTTGTAGATAATATAACAGGCACTGTAGTAAAAACAGTGGCACCTGAAATTCTAGAACTAATGAGAAAAAGAGGCTATAGGCCAGCTGATACAGGTCTCGAGAATGAGATAAATATTTTGTTAGGCTCTGACTATTTATGGAAAATTCAGAGGGGGATTGTCCAAAATTTAACTAAAGATTTATATGTCACAGACACTATATTTGGGCATACAGTTCAAGGGCAGATAATGACCAATAAAAAGGGTGTAAATTGCTTGAGAATATCTGTCGAAAATATAAATAACCAATTAAAGACCTTTTGGGATCTTGAATCTATTGGAATTTTGGAGAATAATGAAAAAATTTCTACTAATCTAGAAATTGTAGATGAATTTGAACAAAATTTAAAATTCGTGAACAGTCGTTATGAAGCGCAGTTATTGTGGAAAGATTCTCGTGATTTCTTGGGAAATAATCTTGAAGTAACTAAAAAGCGATTTCCCAGTTTGGAAAACAAATTCATGAAAAATGAAATATTATTTAGAAAATATAATTCTATTTTAGCCGAGCAGCTTTTAGAAGGAATAGTAAAAAAATTGTCCCGAAAAAATTTCTAATGATGGTTGTCATATGCCCCATAGACCCATGATAAGAGAGGATAAAACTACTACAAAGGTACGCATTGTTTATGATGCCTCTTCCAAACAAAATAATTGTTTATCCTTAAATGAAAATCTAAATCCTGGCCCTAACTTGAACCCTTGTGTTTTGGACATAATTTTAAAATTTCGATTTCGTAAAATTGCATTTTCAGCCGATATTGAAAAGGCTTCTCTCCAAATATCTATAGCAGAGGAAGATTGTGACTACTTAAGATTTTTATACTATAAAAACTGACAATCATGAAAAAATACCTTATCGAATGACAAGAGCTACTTTTGAAGTTACCTGTAGTCCCTTTATTTTGGCTTGTACAATTAAACACCGTATTAAAAAATACAAAATTTCTTATGAAAGTGTTTTTAATATGCTTAAATTCATCCCTCTTTGTTGATGATTTGTTCTCAGGGGGAGATGATGTTAATGAAGCTCTTAACCCTTGAAGCTGCCAATATTTTAAGAAAAGCAAGTATGAACTTGAGGAAATTTGAGACAAATTCTGAGGAGCTTCGAAGAGAGTGGGTTCGTGAAAATTTAACTGTTACTGATCTTGATTCTCCAAATACTTCTTTAAAGGTTTTAGGCTTAACTTGGGATAACAAAAAAGATAATTCGGGGCTAGAATTACGACCCTTGTTATCAAAAATAGAGAATACTTCATGTACAAAATGAAACATTTTAAAGGTTGCAGCCATGATATTTGACCCAGCAGGTTTTATTGCTCCTTATGTAGTTAGAGTAAAATGTTTATTACAGCAATTGTGGGTTATGGGAATTTCTTGGGATGAGCAATTTTCTGGGGAATTAGTAAATAGCTGGAAAACTTGGTTATCAGAAACTGGAGATCTAAAACTACTTAAAATTCCCAGGTATTATTTTGACTCTATGGATAGCAAAGAAAAGACTCAATTACAACTGCATATCTTCACTGATGCTAACCCTAATACTTATGGCGCAGTTGAATACTTACGATATAAAACATCTGAAAATAATTTTAAAACCTGTTTTGTAATGTCAAAATCTAGGGTTGCCCCCTTAAAAAATTTAACCCTTCTGCATTTAGAGCTTATGGGTGCACTTATCGGTGCCAGGGTTATGGATTATGTCAAGAAAATCCTCCCTGTAATTGATATTTTTGGACAGATTCGGAGATTGTACTACACTGGATAAGGGGCAACAAAAATAAATGGAAACCTGTTGTTTCAAATCGAATTTCCGAAATTC
The DNA here is from genome assembly GCA_963930645.1 of Salticus scenicus. Classification (NCBI taxonomy): domain Eukaryota; kingdom Metazoa; phylum Arthropoda; class Arachnida; order Araneae; family Salticidae; genus Salticus; species Salticus scenicus. Next base: position 30,085,322 of record OZ005651.1, on the reverse strand, counting down.
AAAATTTATCTAATCCAGAATCCTGGAAACATGTAGATGGTAATTTAAATCCTGCTGATCTCTTAACAAGAGGTTGTTCTGTAAAAGTGTTGGTAAATTGTAAAAAAGGGTTTAATGACGCTGAATTTCTTTCTTGTCGGGAAAGTCAGTGGCCTATAGTTAAATTAACTAAAAGTGAATTACCCGATGTGACAGACGAGCAGTCTAAAAAACCCACAGCAATATTACAGTGCATGGTTGAAGAAAATAAGCAGAGAATTCCAATCATAGATATATCAAAGTATAGTTCCTTGACTAAACTGTATCAAGTGACTGCTTGGATTTTTAGAAATATTTCTAATATAAAAGTCAACAAAACAGAAAGAATATTTTCGGAATTATCTGCTACTGAAATGCTTTTCACAGAAAATTATTGGTTAAAATTAGTGCAGGAAGAAAGTTTTCCCGAAGAAATTAAATGTCTAAAAAATAAAAAATTGATTTCTAAAGAATCCAAAATTTATCAGTTGAATCCTATTTTATCAGAAGAAAATCTGTTGTTGATCCAAGGGCGACTTCAAAAGTCAGATTTACCCTTTGAAGGTTGGGACTGCATGGATACCCTCGTATCTGGGTCAGTCGATGATGGGGCGCGCTTGCGTGTCACCTGTCTTACCCTTTGAAGGTAAACATCCAGTGTTACTACCTGCTAAACATCATTTAACCTTCTTGATCATAAAAAAACTCTCATGAAAAAGTATTGCATGCAAGAGTCTCAAGTACACTTACACAAATACGGGAAAAATTTTGGATATCAAAGGGGAGACAGACTGTAAAATCTATGTTGAATAAATGTATTGTATGCAAGAGGTACGACGCTCATGCTGGTCAGCAATCAATTGCACCTCTACCTGGTGATAGCATTAATGAAGCACCAGCGTTTTCTGTCACTGGACTTGACTATGCTGGACCTCACTATGTGAAGGGAAGTGAAAATAAATACTACATACTGTTATTTACCTGCTCAGTTACCAGAGCTGTGCATCTGGATCTTGTAAAAGACATGACTACGTCCGAATTTTTGAATACCTTTAGAAAATTTATCGCCCGAAGAGGTCTGTGTAAAATTATTTATTCGGACAATGCAAAGACATTTAAGAGAGCAGAACTTGAACTGAAACAAATTTGGAACGCCATCCACCACCCAGATGTTATAAAATTTTATGCTAATAAAGTATAGGATCCATTATCCAGAAACCCATTATCCAGAATGTTCTGAAAACCAGAATGTAAAATGCCAACTACCAAAATTTTTAATTATTGTAAAATTTAAGAATTAAAGTTATACAATATCAGCGGTCAGAATTATAGTTTTACAACCTACTTTCTTTATTGCTACAGTGTTATTCTGAGGAAATATGGTGAGCACAAAATTTTTCAAATAATTACTGAAAATTTTGCAAATTTAGGTCAGAAAATGAATTTTTATTGTATTTTTTAATAGATAAACATTAATAACACATTCTTCTTAAAGTGCCCAATAGCAGATGAATTTTATCCTTGAACTCAGGTCGCATGTATGAAGTCCCAATTGTTATAAAATTTTTAAATAGTTTTTATTATTTTCCATTATTTTTGAATTCATTTCATAAAATATTTAGCATTATGTTATGTGCTAAAAATATTTGAAACATTTATGAACTATTAGTATCAGATCAGAGACACACTATAAGCAAGAAAATATCATAGAAATTTTTGCAAAATCCAAATGAAAGGATTTTACTCTCAGGTCAAACATTAAATTTTATATATGTTTGTTTATTTTTCATTTATTATTACTATTATCTATAGTTTGAAATTCTAATAAGAATGTTTTTTTATTTTATGTGGAAATAATTTATTAAATGAATAAATATATAGGTAAAGTATTTACATATATATTATTCATGTTTATTACTGCTATTTTTGAAATTATTTTGTACAATTTTTATGCATATAATAAAGTGTTCCGAATTACGGAAAAACCCCTTATCCAGAATATCCCAGGTCCCAACCTTTCTGGATAACGGATCCTATACTGTAATGGAATAACATGGAAATATATTACAGAAAGAGCAGCTTGGTAGGGTGGGTTTTATGAGCGAATGGTTCGCTCAGTTAAAACTACTCTTTGATAAATCATAGGAAAGTCCTCGTTGATCTTGAGTGATTTAGAGACTTTGTTATTTGAAGCTGAAGCAATGATCAATTGTCGACCATTGACTTACATTTATTCAGATGTCTACAAACCATCTCCTCTTACACCAGCTCATTTTTTATTAGGAAGACGAGTTATGTGTTTACCAGCGATAAAAATCAATGATTTAAACTTACCTGGAACTAGACAAGAATTTCTAAAGTGTCTCCATTTAAGAGAAAATCTCTTGAACCATCTTTGGAAAAGATGGAAAAATGAGTATCTTCTAGCTTTGAGATCTGTGCATCAGACTGATCAAACTAAAGGTTGTGACTTTCAAATCAATGACATTGTGTTAGTGAAAGATGAACATTTGCCTCGAACTTTTTAGAAGCTCGGAAAAATAACAAAATTTTGCTGGACGAGACGGTAAAATCTGTGCTTGTGAATTAAAGACTGACAGTGCCATAATTAAAAGGCCAGTCCAATTATTGGACAGAGTGGATCTAAAACATTTAAATTGAACATTTTACTGACTTAAAAAAAAAAAGTTTTTTAAATATTTTTCATATCTATAACTTAGATTTAAAATTTCCTGCTGTAATTTTACTTTAATGTTCTCTATTCTACTTTAGTAATTTTATCTGAAGTTGTTGTTTTTTGTAGTTTATGTTTACTTACCCTATTGTAAGTATTGATGTAAGTATTGATTTTTGTTCATTTTAAGTATCTTGAATTTTGAAAATATTTTGCTGAACCATTGTTTATCCAGGGGGTGTTTGTTAGAAATTATTTTATTCGTCTAATTATTTTATGAAGGATTTATTAAGTCTACCAATTATATAAAATTACTTTCATCTGCAGCTAGAGATGTAAAAAACCCGGGAATTTTGCTTCCTGGGAATAAACATGGGAATTTTCGGGTTTAAACCGTGAATTTTGGGAACTTTGGAAACTTTGATGGGAAGAAACTAATATTCAGTGTTTAGATTTAATTTCACTTCTTTTAAGTGTACAAACAACTTGTTTCAATATCATTTTTATTCTATTTGCTTAAATAAAAGTGATATAAAAAATTATGTGATCATTTTACAAAAAAATATAAAAAAATTAAACATTTACGTTATTGACAGTAATAAATGCTGAAGTTTTGTCTGCCTATTTAAATAACTTTAGAACTTTTTTTTTTTTTTTTTTTTTTTTTTTTTTTTTTTAATGAATACCATAATAAAATATGTTATAAAAAAATAATACAATGAAATTTAATTATTGTTAGAATACTTTAAAATTATTAAATTTTATTATAATTCATCAAACAAAATTTCACAATAGTTCATGAAATTTCGATATAATCAGTTAAAGAGCACGGGCAACAAAATCGAACATGAGTTCTTTGGTTATTAAGTATTAGAGCAATAAGTTTTTAGTGCATGAAATCAATACATAAAATATTCAATAGCTAATAATTAATAATTTGGCTGTTATTTCTTTCTTTCTTTATTTTTTGTGTATTAGTATTGTTGAAATTTTAATTGAAATAATATTTTCCATTGTAATATTATTGATTGTTTTAGTAAATGCAGAAAATTTTGAAGCATTTTTGTTTTATTTTTGAAATAAAATGTTAAAGATATATAACTGAAACATGATAAACTCCGATTGAGATGAAAAAAAAAAAAAAGAAGTGTTATATTGAACTCAGTGTGTATACAGTCAGAACTAAGATATAAATACAGTATAGGACCCATTATCCGGAATTCCAAAATCCAGAAGACCCGAAATCCAGAATCATTTTAGATTTTTTTTTTTTTTTGTTATTATTAAAATACATTTTATATCTAAAATCAGAAAATAATAATAATCGCCTTAAAATGAATTATTGTGTGTTTTAGTAGGTAGTTTAGAAATCAAAGCGGAATTTCTTTTTTTTTTTTTTTCAGATGGTCAGAGATGTTTGTGGTCCAGGAAAATCCTGGAATTTACAGAAAGCCACATAAAAATAAAAAAAAAAATATTCTAATTTATTTCAAAATAGATTTCTGGTGATTTTTAACTTCTCACTAAGACCTTAAAAAAAAAAAAAAGGGAAATTTTTAAAGAAAAATCATCTTTTTTTTAGCATTCTGCTCTTATGATTGAGACAGTATTCATGTTTAACAGCATTGATAAAGAAGCAACCATTCTGCTCATAGCAAGTGGCAGTAATGTACATGTTTGTATATATATATATACACATTATAGTTATTTTTTTACTTCCTGCTAAATTTAATAGAAGAAAGTATCAAATTAGCAAAAATTCTTGACTTCCAGATTTTGATTTATTTGCATGTTTTAAGAGCTCTAGAATGTAATTTGAATATATATTTTTTAAATGTCTGTCTGTGTGTGAATTAGTTGCTCCTAGAAGTAAATTAGTACCTGTCAATTACTGAGTTATGTTTTATAAATAAGGGAAAGCAATAATGGGAAAAGGACCCAAAATCCAGAAAATTCCAAAATCCGGAATGCTTCTGGTCCCGTGGGTTCCGGATAATGGGTCCTATACTGTATACTGCAATAACAGAAAATAAGTCTGTTAATTAATGAAATTTGAAACTTGCACTTTTTTAATTTATAGACGTTAAAAGCACTATTTAGAAAATAAAAGATCATTAAAAATCATCTAAATGTGAGATAACATTTTGAAATGCCTTAGAGCATATCTAATCTCATTAAAAAAAAACAAAAAAAACTAAATTTGTAACTTTGAAAACTTTCAAAATTCCATTGTTTTGGAAACTTTCAAAATTCCCTTCCCAAAAAACCGGGTTTATTCCCTGGTTTAAACCCGTGTTTTTTCCCCGCTCACATCTCTATCTGCAGCTTAATTAATGATATTTTGTGCATGTCTGTCAATTTTCATGAAGAGTTCAATCTAATACTTTAATATTTCATTTTTAATGATTGGTTAGGAAATTTATAATGAGTAATATATTATATTGATTTCATCATGCTCATTTAATTCCCCCTGGAACCTTCTTGCTTGAGCAACTGGCATAAGTTATTGCTTCCAGATGCCAGAGAAGTAATTATGACTTGTATACTTATTTTATTTTTATTGGTTTTTTGTTAACCACATGGAAACTGAAAATTCACCAGAATTGACTTGTATTCGTGAGAGGATGAAGACCTAAAAAGTTCTCTTAAAAATAGCATGGGCGTTTTGAACGGTAATTGCGTTTTACTCCCGAAATGGAAGTATTGCATCATATGTATTATTCTTGGCAGGCTAAAAGCCGACAATCTTGTTTTATTCATTATTTCAATGTGCTTCAAATGAAAGCCTCTAGTTTATTTCTTGTAAATATATGTTAATCAGTGTAAATATTTTATTTGTGTGATTAATATTGTTGTATATTTGTATTTAATTTAAAATGTAATGGCAACATGTCATTAAGAAATGCAGATTGGCAACAACTAAGATTGTATCATGCTTGTAATTTGTTATGTGTGAGCTGCTGAAGCAGTATTTGAAGTTTCAATAATTAATGATTATAAATGGTGTTATTAATAAAGTAATTACACTAGAGATTGTCTTTCAAGAACTTTTCTTAAAAATACTACATGGCGTAGGCGTAATGAACCAGCGGAACTAAATGGCAAATGATTACTGTAGACCGCCAGTAGGCCTAAGCCTCGAATGGAACGTGACGGATCATTGGAAAAAATTTAAACAAAACTTTGAAATTTATTTGAAAGCATCGGGAAGTAGTAAAAAGGACTCTGATGTTAAAGTTGCTATATTACTCAATGCTGTTGGTGAGGAAGCCATAGAACTATATAATACGTTCAATCTTGCCGAAGGAGATAAAGAAGATTATGACAAAGTTATAGATGTCTTTGAAAACTATTTCAGTCCCAAAACTAATGTCGTTGTTGAACGATTTATATTTAATAACCGTGTTCAAGATAAAAATGAAAGCTTCGACTCATTTTACACAGATCTAAGAAAACTTGTAAAGTCTTGCGATTTTGGGATTCAAGCTGACAGCGTTGTCAGAGACAGAATTGTCTTGGGAATTTCCGACGGTGAACTTCAGGAAAGATTGTTACGCGAAGGAGACTTAAGTCTAGCTAGAGCTGCCGAGATTTGTCGGGCAGCAGAACTCAGCAAAAAGCAAGTCCAGACTGTGCAGAACAAAAATGTGGGTGCTATTCTACAGAAAGTACCCAATAGATTTTTCAAGAATTCTTCAGGTGAAGGTGTGTCTCAACGTTCCTCAAATAGTGATTTACGACCTAATATGTCCGTCAAGAAATTTAGCGGTGATGGTAGAACTCAAGGTGTTCAAAGTATTATTTATCAATGCAAAAAATGCAATAGGAAACACAAACGTTCAGAATGTCCAGCTTTCGGTAAACAGTGTTTTAAGTGTTCGAAATTTAATCATTTCTCATCTGTATGCACAATGCGTACTGTACGAGACATAAACTATTATGAAAATACAGAAGAACCACATTTCTCTTAGTCTGATTTACATAATGATTTTTTTATTGAATCTGTAAGTATTCTTCAGATAGGTAAAGTGACTGTACAAAATGAATGGACCAAAGACATACAAATATATGGTCTTAATATTAATTTCAAACTTGATACTGGGGCACAGATTAGTGTTTTACCTTTACATGTCTTTCTCCATTTAGGCCATGATCTTAAACTTGAACATACAAATATAATATTAGAAGCCTATGGTGGCTCTAAAATTAAGCCTACAGGTATGATTAATTTAATGTGTAATATTGGTAATAAGCAGGCTTATGTAAAGTTTGTTGTTGTTAATAATACTAAATCTAGACCTCTACTTGTATTAGAAGGGTGTATTAAGCTAAATCTTATAAAATGTATTGATAATGTATCTGCAGATATGAATTTAACTAAGTTTATTGAAAGTAACAGGGAAATATTTACAGGTGTGGGAAAATTTGAAGGAAAATATGCTATTAAATTGGACAAAAATTCTGTACCTGTTGCTCGTCCACCTAGACGCATACCAGTAAGTTTACGTCCTAAAGTGGAGAAAAAATTAAAACAGTTAGAAAATCAGGGAATTATTTCCAAAGTTGATAATCCACTGGGTTGGGTGAGTAATTTAGTTGTTGTAGAGAAGCCTGACGGCTCAATTAGACTCTGTTTAGATCCTCAAGATCTCAATAAAGCAATAAAAAGAGATCTTGTTCTGATACCTAAAATTGAGGAACTTGTTCCTAAACTGTGTAATAAAACAGTATTTACTGTGCTTGATCTAAAAGATGGGTTTTTTCAAATCGAATTGAACGAGGAAAGTAGTGATTTGTGTACATTTAGTACACCATTTGGATGTTTCAAATTTTTGCGTCTACCAATGGGATTATCATGTGCCCCTGAAATTTTTCAAAAAAGGAATGAAGCAAACTTTAGTGATATTGATGGGGTTTTAATTTATTTTGATGATTTTCTTATTGCTGCAGAAACTCTGGAACAACATGATGAAATTTTGGCTAAGGTTGTCCAGAGAGCTAAGGAGTTAAATATAAAATTTAATCAAAGTAAGATACAATTTAGAGTACCAGAGGTTAAATATTTGGGATATGTATTCAATTCTAAGGGTATGAAACCTGATCCTGACTATGTCCAAGATATAATTGACATGCCTGAACCAACAAATAAAACTGAGCTTCAAAGAATATTGGGCATGGTTAATTATTTAAGACAGTTTATATACCCCAAGCTTCGACAGTATCTGCTCCTTTAAGAGAGCTTCTTAAGAAAAACATAACTTGGCATTGGTTACCTGTCCATGCAAATGCCCTTAAAGCTTTAAAAAATAAAGTTGCAAATGCCCCAGTGCTAGGAGTATTTAATAGCTCAAAACCAATTGTAATACAGGCAGATAGTTCCAAAGATGGGTTGGGTTGCTGTATGTTGCAAAATGGGAAACCAGTTGCATTTGCTTCCCGCAGCTTGACAGAAACAGAAAAAAACTATGCTCAAATTGAGAAAGAGTTTTTAAGTATTGTTTTTGCTAGAACTAAATTTCATTATTTTATTTATGGAAGACCTGTTGAAATGTTAACTGATCATAAACCATTAGTTTCTGTCATGAATAAAAATGTAGGCAATGTTATGTCCCCTAGATTGCAGCGAATGAAAATAAAGCTTTTAAAATATCAATTAAATCTTAAATACTTACCAGGGAAATATATGTATATAGCTGATTTGTTATCAAGATCATTTGTTGTAAAGTCCTTGAAAGATGATATAGAAATGACAGAATTGGTTCATAGTTTAACTAAGCATTTGCAAATTAGTGAGTTTAGGAAAAAAGAATTTAGAGAGGCAACATTTGCTGATGTTGGTCTTTTACACGTGTTGAAATTTTGGGATGAAGGTTGGCCTTCTAATGTCAAAAATGTTCCATCTGAAGCTCAAAAATATTTTAAATTAAGAGATAACTTATATGTCGAAGAGGGACTTGTATTTTTAAATGACAGAGTCATTGTGCCAGTAAGTTTAAGAGCCGAAATGCTAAAAGTACTTCATAAAGCTCATTGTGGAATGGAAAAGGCTAAGGCTAGGGCTAGGCAGGTTTTATTTTGGCCGGGGATAACAAAAGACATTGAAAATATATCTAAATGTAAAGCCTGTGAGAGATTCAGACCTAGAAATATAAAAGAACCTCTGATTCATCATGAATTACCAAATTTACCTTATGAGAAAATAGGAGTGGATATTTGTGAGTATGGGGGTAATAGTTATCTCACTATTGCTTGTTATTTATCCAAATGGTTGGATATAATAAAACTATCTAATAAAACATCTGAGGAGATAATATCGAAATTAAAAACAATTTTTTCTAATCATGGAATCCCCAAAGTAATGGTTTGTGATAATATGCCATTTGCTAGCATCAAATTAAATGAATTTTCTAATAACTGGGGAATTGAAATAATAAACAGTACTCCCAGGTATCTGAAATCTAATGGATTTGCAGAAAAAATGGTGGGTGTTGCCAAAAATATTCTTTGTAAATCTGGCACTGATAATGATAGTATAAATGAAGCCTTGCTTGAATATAGAAATATACCTATTAGTGGAATGAATGTTTCCCCTGCTCAAATACTTATGAGCAGATGTCTTCGTACCAAAATACCTGTAACATTTTCAGTTTTACAGCCAAAAATAATACAAAATTTCAAGAACAATTTGGAATTAAAGAGAGAGAAAAGTAAAATTTATTATGATAAACAAGCTAGACAAAGATTAGAATTTAAGGAGGGGGAAAGTGTTCTTTTGAGAGTCAATAATAAATGGGAACCAGCTCAGATTATAAAAAAATGTAAGACTCCTAGATCTTATTTAGTAAAAACAGAACAGGGTAGTATATTAAGGCGAAATTCAATTCATTTAAGGCAGCGGAAGAATTCGTTTCAATATCTGTACAATGATGGTGATCTTGAAAATAGTGAGGTTCAAGGGGGAGCTAGTGCAGATTTAAATAATGCAAACATGCATAGTCATGGTACAAGGAATATTACATCAAATGATTATGTTACTAGATGTGGTCGTATTATAAGAAAACCTTCTCGTTTAAGGGATTATGTTACATGAGAGGGTAAGAGGGGAGATGTTGTATATTTGTATTTAATTTAAAATGTAATGGCAACATGTCATTAAGAAATGCAGATTGGCAACAACTAAGATTGTATCATGCTTGTAATTTGTTATGTGTGAGCTGCTGAAGCAGTATTTGAAGTTTCAATAATTAATGATTATAAATGGTTTTATTAATGAAGTAATTACACTAGAGATTGTCTTTCAAGAACTTTTCTTAAAAATACTACAATATAAAGTAAGAAAAATGACAAACTGGATTTCTTTTTATTTGTGATTTGAATAGCTGTCTTCTGGAAATTCCTTGTTTATGTGCATAAAATGATTAAAAAAGCTCTCCCAATCCCAAATCTGGATATATCTGAAGTATATTACTTGGATCTAAACATTTTGGCATGGATTACATCACGATTTTCTTCACTAACATTTTAAATGTTAAAAGCCTTTAAATGCTTTTCTTCCTGATATGTAACCTTCTAGCAATAATTTTACAGCATTCCTGGAAGAACAAATGCTTATAGCCTACATATATGCATGTAAAATTAGGAATTTACTTTTGTCACATGCAAAAATCACAACATAGAAGACTGCAAATTATGCAAATAATACCCTTTTTGAAAATAGTTTGTGCTTTTTATTGAATTCCCCCTGGGGGCTCTTTTATTCTAGAGTCAGCAGTATTTTTTATTTTTTAAATAATGTTTGAATGCTAAAAATTTTCATCAAAATTTCAGCAATACATAATTTTAAAAATTAACCTACCGTTGAATTCACAAAGTAATAAGCTAATAATACATTTAATATATTTTTTTTAAACCATAATAGTGCTAAAGTAGAGAGGAAAAATTAATAATAATAAATAGCAGAAAAAATTTTAATATTTTTTTATTTTTTATTTATTTTATTCAATTAGTTTTTAAAGAATTTTTAATATACTTAATTGTATTATTATAATTTACCACCTATATATGCAAATTTTTATAGCTTTAAGACAATTTACGAAAAAGATTTATAATTTGAAATTATACAAATTAAAACGAGACATTACTATAATTACGTTAAATTAAAAAAAAACCTTCAAACTTGCCTCATTATCGGCCGTAAATTTTTCGCCTGGACGTCCAGGCCTCTTCAGCGGCTTCATCTGTTGTGAAGTTCAGTTGATACTGATGTCTGTGGGCAGTTCTCTCCATGAGATGTCTCCATGCTTCATTTGGGGCCATTGCGTCGCTGTCATTGCACACATTAGGGTTGGTAGTTATTTCTATGGATTCGCGGAACATTGTGTAATGATAGTTATTATAGTAGGCTAATTTTTTAGTTTCGTTAAAGTTAATTTCAATATTTTCACTGTTATATGTTTTTGCGAGTGCGGTATTTACTTTGCCAGTTTTAATGTCATGTTTCTGCTCGTTAATTCGGGTTTTAATTTTTCTTTTAGTGACTCCGATGAATGAACCTGTATTTTTATTTTTATTAATGAATGGTATTTTATAGATTCCAGCAGTTTCAAGTGGTGAAATTGGATCTTTATCGTTGCGTATTAATTGAAATATGTTTCTATTAGGTTTTATGGGGATATTGATACCGTATTTATTAGCTGAACTTTTAATTTTAATTGCGGCTCCCCGATCATATGGCATTGAAGAGGTAAATTTAGAGGGGGAGTTTTGAAAATTTGGAATGTCATTTAGGTTTTTTAATCTGTTTTTAACTAGTTTGTTGATGATTTTATTAGGGTATCCTGCTTTTTTAGTAAATTATTTGATAATATTTATTTCATGGTTTAAGTCTTCAGTTTCCTCACAGATTAGAATGGCATGATTAATATATGACCGAATAGCGTTAATTTTATATCGGAAAGGTGTTTTGCTTTTGTAGTGTATAATTTCATTGCTATTTGTAGGTTTTCGGTACACAGTGGTTTTAATTTTGTTTTCTGTACAGATAATTCGGAGATCGAGGAAATTAATTTGGTGGTGTTTTTCTTCTTCGTACGTAAATTGTATATTTGAATCGATGCTATTAATGGAGTCTAGTAACTGTTGGATATTACAATCTTTGTCGATAACGGCAAAAATGTCATCGACGTACCTATACCAATAAAAAATTTTATCTTTCAAACGTTTGATTATTTCATTTTCAATTATCCTTAGTTTAAAATCTGCGATGAACCCTGAAATGGGCGATCCCATCGGAACCCCTTTCTTTTGTTGGTAAATTCTATTATTAAATTTGAAATAATTTTCGTTAAGTAAAAGATTGGTAGTAGCGGTGAGTGTTTGAGTAATTTTAGGGTCTTGAAATTTATCAATGATAGTATTGTCTATTGTTAACAATTTGGTTAACTTCCGCGATGGTGATAGATGGGTATAAATTAACAACGTCAAAACTAACGAAATGGTAATTGTCTTCATTTTTAATTTCTCTTAGTTCCTTAACAAAATCTTCAAGGGATTCCAGAGAGTGTTCAGAGGGGGGAATAATTTCACGATAAATTTTGGCCATGTATTTCTCAAAACAATAGGTGGGTGCTTCGCTTTTGTTAACAATAGGTCGGAGTTTTGGGGGGGTTTTATGGTCTTTATACCTGCCAAAAATGCGAGGTGTATTGGGTGCGTGGTTTAAAAGTTTAGGGTTGGGTTTGTTGTCGGGCCATTTACCCTCTTTTATTAATTTCCGGGGGTTTTTCAATTAATTGATTATTAGGATCTTTTTTAATTTCTTTAACGCCAATTTCTTTGATGGTTTCTTCGATCTCCTTAATGTAATCGCTCCAGTCAAGTATGGCAATTTTATTAGTTTTATCGGTGAGGGTACAAGTAATCTCTTGGTTCTTTTTAAGTTCTTTTAGTTCGCGGAGGTCTTCTTTATTGATATTATTATTTTGTGCCAATTTAGTAATTTCAGTGATTGCGAAATTACGAATTTGTATTTTATTTTCCTCTGGGGCTTGGCTGATAGCAGATTCAATCTTCGCAATACTATCCTTAATATTAATATTAAGGATAGTTTATATTAAGGATTACATTAATATTAAGATTAATACTAAGGATTACATTAATATTAAGATTAATATTAAGGATTACATTAAGAAGACGGAAGAAACCATCAAAGAAATTGGCGTTAAAGAAATTAAGAAAGATCCTAATAATCAATTAATTGAAAAAACCCGGAAATTAATAAGAGGGTAAATAACCCGACAACAAACCCCCTAAACTTTTAAACCACGCACCCAATACACCTCACATTTTCGGCAGGTATAAAGACCATAACCCCCCCCCCCCCCCCCCAAAAAAAAAAAAAAAAAAAAAAAAAAAAAATCTCCAAACTATTTTCAGAAACACAAATTTACCTTATAAATTGTCCTTTCATTCTCACTATGCATTTCGGGTGCTTCCGCACCCTTCCTCAGGTGATTTGTGACTCTCATCAGTTGTCTTGTTGTCATCTGGGAAACTCCGGTCTCTTCCTTCACTTCGCTTCGTTTGTCTTTGATTCTATTGATCAATCGGTTCCAGATCTTGGGGATGTTGGCGTGTTCACGTTCGCTTACTGCTGTTGGGTTAGTAAGGATTTCGATTGCTTCTCGTTTTAGGGCGTAACTATGGTTATTATAGAGGGCGATCTTTTTAGTATGGATAGTGTAGAGGTGCCAATTATTACGATTTGTCCGAAATTATTACGGATTTACGGCAATAATTACGGCATTACGGACAACATATAAAAATTACGGATTATAGGCTTTTTAAAAAGTCGCGGATATCGTTCGTTAAAAAAAAAAGAAACTCCACTAACAATCGACGATCAAACGCACAACGGAAGCATTCCAATTCATAATCTTTCTCCATCCACAGCATAAATGTCAATATTAATTTTAAACTTGCTTTATAAGATTCTAGAAACTATAAAGAAATAGAATTACACAATATTTCTTGCTGATGTAATTATTTTTTTACCCCCCCCCTTCCCTCTTTTCTTATCTCCAACCAGCCATAGTACATTAAAGCTCTGCAAAAGCCTTTAGTTTCCCAGTTTTTCTCCATCAGCAACATAAATTTCGATATTCATTTTAAAATTGCTTTATTAGATTCTAGAACCTATGAAGAAGTAGAATTGTTTCATTTCTCATTTATCTAATTATTTATATTTTGACCGCCCTTCGCCGTTTCCCAACTAGTGATCAGGGATTACTTCTAGAACCAAAAAAGTGATAGAAGTGCTCAATATTTCTCACATACGTAATTATTTTTAGGCTTTATTACTGAAGTTGATGAATCTATTTGTTTTTCCTTAATAAATTTAAAATGGATACTATACTATCAAACTAAAATATGTTAGGTTTCATGCAAGATACATAAAGCAAAAAAAGAGAGAGAGAGGGAGAGATCCAAATGTTTTTTCCCCCATGAAAGCAGGTTAAAAAAAACTTTCATTTTGTAAGAAGATAAAGAAATACATATTTATTTACTTTGTTTTAGAAATTTTTCTAATTTTTAAATTAATATACAGTCAACTCTCAAAAATCCGCAACCCTAAAATCCACATATCATTTGAAATGTAAACAAACATTGTCACAACTGATTTGCTGATTAGTGGATTGCAAAAATTCAGCCGTATTAAGAGATAAATCAATTATTAACTTGTGCAGGTAAATCACCAATCACTCAACATGTTACAGAGGAGGAAATGATAAGTGTAATTATATATATTTATCAAAAAATAAATCATATTAATTTAAAGGAAGAAGGTGAAAGACAGTTTTCATGAAAGATTTTCTCGCATGAAGATAAATATTCAAACTTTCTTTTAGCACAAACTTATGTGATTGACCAAGAATTGCTGACTTTTTTGCAGGTTATAGGAAAATAAATATGTATTAATATTCTTATTTAAACACTACTATTGATCAAACTTTTCAAAAATCTAGATAATTTGCAACTATAATATGATGTATAAAATTTGTTCTTTGAATTAAAATTTCATAAAATATTTGTACTTTTATTAGGCATACTTTAATTCAGCATTGTATGTATAACATATAAATTGTTTCTTAAAGATCTGCTACTCAGATAAGGTTCTAAGATGTAAATACAAGAAATTATTCTAAAATCTGCAAAATTCAGAAATCCGCAAAACACTTCGTTTTAAGCTGTGCGGATTTTTGAGAGTGTTCTGTATTATATATCTGCTTACAAGAACAGTGCAATTCATTATTATATGTGGGCTTTTGCATAAAAAATATTCCGTGACACGGTTCACTTCTCCGCGTTGCATGAATATATAACTCTGATTACTGATAGTTCTTATTGAAAATTGGCACCTCTAATAGTGTTAAGATGAATGGGGCTAGCAATCTGGGTGGAGGCAAGTGCGGTGGATTGACGGTTGTGCTTTAAATCTGCTTTGTGTTCATTCTCGCGGTCCTGAATTTTTCTTTTTGTTACACCGATATAGCAGGCGCTGGAATCATTAGTGTGGTTGAAGTTTATTTTATAAATTCCTGAGGTGGATTGGTTGTCTATTTTGTCTTTTTCATTTCTGATATGTTGAAAGATGTTGCGGTTTGGTTTAATTGGGATATTAATATTGTGTTTTTTGATTCGTATTCAGGGTTTAACCTGGCAAAAAAGTTTCTTTAGCATTTTAGCTAAAACATATAAGCAGTATTTTAGCTTTTTCGAAAATTAATTCTTTGAATAGTATTGATTTATTTTTCTTAACTTGGTTATCCCCAATTTTGTTTTCTGTTTGATTTGTTCACTGACGATTTTATCCAAGCATATATTGCGATATAAGAAAAATGAATCAGCAAAATTTTGTTTCGATTTCAACAAACACAATACTAGCACTGAGAATACATCTATGAAGCAAATTCTTAATCATGTTTTTAAATATTTTTGCATTTAAATTCAACTATTAAAAGTCGAAATTAAATCCGAATATACTAAATAGATAATGATTCCCAATATTTTCAGTGATTTTGTAATTTCCGTCCACGAATATTTGTATAAAAACTAGACGTAGTTGTATAAAGATATTTTATGAAGTAATCTAGTTTTAGCTTTTTAGCGAAATTCTTACTGACAGTTTAGCAAAATACAATATCTTTTAGCAAAATGCTAAAAAAACTAATGGCAGTTTAAACCCTGTTCGTATTGTATTTTTACACTTGCGCCGTTACAGAAGGGGATGGATGTTGTGAATTTTGGTTTATCTTTTTGGGCGTTATTAATTTTATTTAGGGTTTTGATGCGTTTTTTATATAGTTTATTTACGAGAGTTTTTGGGTAGTTTGCTTTATATGCGATGTTTTTAATATATTTTAGTTCTTCATTTAGGAGGGTTTTAGTGGAACAGATGAGGATTGCGTGATTTATATATGAACGTATAGCGGCGTATTTATATGGAAGTGGGGTATTGCAGTGTATATTAATAATTTCAGTATTAGCAGTTGGTTTTCTATAAATGGTAGTATCTATGGTATTGTTTGGATTTTTTATAATTTTTATGTCTAGATAGTTTATTGTATTATTATCTTTGCTTTCCATTGTGGATTTTATATTATTATCGAGGTTATTAAGATCAATTAAGATTTTATCAATATCGGTATTTTTAGGAAAAACGGTAAATACGTCATCAACATATCGCGTCCAGATTTTACTTTTTTTGATAATATTTGTAGCTGAATTTTCTACAAGTCTCATTTTAAGCTCAGCTAAAACCCCTGAAATAGGCGAGCCCATGGGAAAGCTTTGTTTTTGCCGATAGATATTATTTTTAAACTGGAAATAGGCTTCATTAAGCAGTAAATTACTAGTCCGTATTAAAGTTTCGCCAATTTTGTTATTCCCATAGGTTTCTATTATTTTTTTGTTAATTATATTTGCGATTTCTGTAATATCTATGGAAGGGTATAGGTCTTTAACGTCGAAGATTACCATTGTGTCGTAGTTGGAGTTGATGTTTACGTCGTGGAGTTTTTGTATGAAAAGTTCATTGGAATTTATAGAAATATTGGAGGGGGGGAGAAGGGTTTGATAAATGTTTTTCATATATTTTTCTAAGAAATAGGTAGGGCCTTCAGATTTATTAACTATCGGATGTAATGAGGGAGGATTTTTGTGATCTTTGTACTTTGCGAATAATCGGGGGATTATAGGGGCCAAGTTATTAGAAGGTGGAGTGTTGTTGGGCCAGTGCAGTGGCGGATTTAAGGGGGGGGCTAGGGGGCTGAAGCCCCCCCCCCAAAACACTGACATTCACCATTGAATATTGCAATTGTAAATTTTTTATTTGTCTAGAATAACATTTTGATAAATCTCAGCCCCCCCCAAAAGTCAAGTTCTGGATCCGCCACTGGGCCAGTGTCCGGTTTTTAGTAGATCTTTTATTTTTTCGTTAAGTTTATTTAGTGGTGAAATTTTAAGTTTTTCTGCGTTTAATTTATTTATTGTATATTGCATAAGTTCATTATAATCCTCTCGGTTTAATATTGTGATAAGGTTTGTTTTATCCGATTTTAAAATGGCGATATCGCGGTTGTTTTTCAGACCTTTAAGACATTTTATATCAGCGGAATTGGTGAATTGGTTGTTAGTTTCGGACATGGATTTTATTGCTATATTTCTGATATTTTGTTGTGTTTCAGGGGGCATCATTTCGATAGCGGTTTCGATATGTGCGATAGTATCGTTTATGTTATTTACTTCGTTTATAATATATTTGGAGCCTAATTTTAGGAGTGAGTCTTCATGGATGTTGAGTTGGTAGTCTGAGAGATTAAGGTATGGGTAAGATGTGGGGGTGGAATGGTTTAAGATTTTTGTTTTTTAACCAGAATTGAATTTTTTGTTATGTCGTTTGGTTAGAATTTCTTGCTCAATTTCGTTGTATCGTTTAATCTTCCCGTTTATTCGGTTAAAGTCTTCGTTTGAAGTAGTGGCTTTTAGTTTAGTTTCTAATTTTTTATAGTTTTGTTTTGTCTTGTAAATATCGTTGGACTTGTGTTTTATTATTTTCTTTATGAGGGTTATTTCGAATTGTTTTGCAAGGTTCCGATAGTTTTTGTTAATGTAATGATTTTTTATTTTTAGGAATTTGGGGGTGATATTATAGTGGAGGCAATCTTTTAAGAAGGATTGGTGGCTTGTGTCGCGTTGTTTTTTGTAATTATAATGGCAATCGCGAAGTATTTACGTGACGGTGGAAGGATCCAAATGAAATTGACATGCGCAATTAAAAATATATTCATTGAATGGTTCGTAAATAAGTTAAAAACGTGAAAAGCTAAAGGATTAAAAAATCGCTAAAACTACAAAAAGTAGTAAAATACGCTAAAAGATTAAAGAAATACATAAATATAAAGAGGTAAATAGGTTACAATATACATACGTTTAAATGTTAAAAGTAGTTTTAGCGATTTTTTAATCCTTTAGCTTTTCGCGTTTTTAACTTATTTACGAACTATTCAATGAATATATTTTTAATTGCGCATGTCAATTTCATTTGGATCCTTCCACCCGTCACGTAAATACTAAGCGATTGCCATTATAATTACAAAAATTAATTTTTTTCTCTTATGAGAACTCCGGCTGAACTTTTCACCTTGACCATTACGATTCGTCGTTTTTAATAGCCAAATGTCTCAATCAAAACTTTCGTTCAACTAAGAAAAACAACTAAAAAATTAACACGTGACACAAGCCACCAATCCTTCTTAAAAGATTGCCTCCACTATAATATCACCCCCAAATTCCTAAAAATAAAAAATCATTACATTAACAAAAACTATCGGAACCTTGCTAAACAATTCGAAATAACCCTCATAAAGAAAATAATAAAACACAAGTCCAACGATATTTACATGACAAAACAAAACTATAAAAAATTAGAAACTGAACTAAAAGCCACTACTTCAAACGAAGACTTTAACCGAATAAACAGGAAGATTAAACGATACAACGAAATTGAGCAAGAAATTCTAACCAAACGACATAACAAAAAACTTCAATTCTAGTTAAAAAACAAAAAAAAAACAAAAATCTTAAACCATTCCACCCCCACATCTTACCCATACCTTAATCTCTCAGACTACCAACTCAATATCCATGAAGATTCACTCCTAAAATTAGGCTCCAAATATATTATAAACGAAGTAAATAACATAAACGATACTATCACACATATCGAAACCGCTATCGAAAGGATGCCCCCTGAAACACAACAAAATATCAGAAATATAGCAATAAAATCCATGTCCGAAACTAACAACCAATTCACCAATTCCGCTGATATAAAATGTCTTAAAGGTCTGAAAAACAACCATGATATCGCCATTTTAAAATCGGATAAAACAAACCTTATCACAATATTAAACCGAGAGGATTATAATGAACTTATGCAAGATACAATAAATAAATTAAACGCAGAAAAACTTAAAATCTCACCACTAAATAAACTTAACGAAAAAATAAAAGATCTAATAAAAACCGGACACTGGCCCAACAACACTCCACCTTCTAATAATAACTTTGCCCCTATAATCCCCCGATTATTCGCAAAGTACAAAGACCACAAAAATCCTCCCTCATTACGTCCGATAGTTAATAAATCTGAAGGCCCTACCTATTTTCTTAGAAAAATATATGAAAAACATTTATCAAACCCTTCTCCCCCCCCCTCCAATATTTCTATAAATTCCAATGAACTTTTCATACAAAAACTCCGCGACGTAAACATCAACTCCGACGACACAATGGTAAGCTTCGACGTTAAAGACCTATACCCCTCCATAGATATTACAGAAATCGCAACTAACAATACCATAGATACTACCAACTGCTAATACTGAAATTATTAATAAACACTGCAATACCCCCCTTCCATATAAATACGCCGCTATACGTTCATATATAAATCGCGCAATCCTCATCTGTTCCACTAAAACCCTCCTAAATGAAGAACTAAAATATATTAAAAACATCGCATATAAAGCAAACTACCCAAAAACTCTCGTAAATAAACTATATAAAAAATGCAACAAAACCCTAAATAAAATTAATAACGCCCAAAAAGATAAACCAAAATTCACAACATCCATCCCCTTCTGTAACGGCCGAGTGTAAAAATACAATACGAAGCCAAAAAACACAATATTAATATCCCGATTAAACCAAACCGCAACATCTTTCAACATATCAGAAATGAAAAAGACAAAATTGACAACCAATCCACCTCAGCAATTTATAAAATTAACTTCAACCATACTAATGATTCCATCGCCTGCTATATCGGTGTAACAAAAAGAAAAATTCAGGACCGCGAGAAGGAACACAAAGCAGATTTAAAGCACAACCGTCAATCCACCGCACTTGCCTCCACCCACATTGCTAACCCCATTAATCTTAACACTATCCATACTAAAAAGATCGCCCCCCTATAATAACCATAGTGACGCCCTAAAACGAGAAGCAATCGAAATCCTTACTAACCCAACAGCAGTAAACAAACGTGAACACGCAATATCCCCAAGATCTGGAACCGATTGATCAATAGAATCAAAGACAAGCGAAGTGAAGGGAAGAGACCGGAGTTTCCCAGATGACAACAAGACAACTGATGAGAGTCACAAATCACCTGAGGAAGGGTGCGGGAGCACCCGAAATGCATAGTGAGAATGAAAGGACAATTTATAAGGTAAATTTGTGTTTTTGAAAATGTAACTATCGTCCTGAAATTAAGTATTTAATTATTATGCTCCAACCTATTGTTAACAAAAGCAAAGCACCCACCTATTGTTTAGAGAAATACATGGCCAAAATTTATCGTGAAATTATTCTCCCCTCCAAACACTCTTTGGAATCCACTGAAGATTTTGTTAAGGAACTAAGAGAAATTAAAAATGAAGACAATTACCGTTTCGTTAGTTTTGACGTTGTTAATTTATACCCATCTATCAACATCGCGGAAGTTAACCAAATTGTTAACAATACTATCATTGATAAATTTCAAGACCCTAAAATTACTCAAACACTCACCGCTACTACCAATCTTTTACTTAACGAAAATTATTTCAAATTTAATAATAGAATTTACCAACAAAAGAAGGGGGTTCTGATGGGATTGCCCATTTCAGGGTTCATCGCAGATTTTAAACTAAGGATAATTGAAAATGAAATAATCAAACGTTTGAAAGATAAAAAATTTTATTGGTATAGGTACGTCGATGACGTTTTTGCCGTTATCGACAAAGATTGTAATATCCAACAGTTACTAGACTCCATTAATAGCATCGATTCAAATATACAATTTATGTACGAAGAAGGAAAAGACCACCAAATTAATTTCCTCGATGTCCGAATTATCCATACAGAAAACAAAATTAAAACCACTGTGGTTGAAAACCTACAAATAGCAATGAAATTATACACTACAAAAGCAAAACACCTTTCTGATATGAAATTAATGCTATTCGGTCATATATTAATCGTGCCATTCTAATCTGTGAGGAGACTGAAGACTTAAACCATGAAATAAATATTATCAAAGAATTTTACTAAAAAAGCGGGATACCCTAATAAAATCATCAACAAACTAGTTAAAAACAGATTAAAAAACCTAAATGACATTCCAAATTTTCAAAACCCCCCCTCTAAATTTACCTCTTCAATCCCATATGATCGGGGAGTCGCTAATAAAATTAAAAGTTCAGCTAATAAATACGGTATCAATATCCCCATAAAACCTGATAGAAACATATTTCAATTAATACGCAACGATAAAGATTCAATTTCACCACTTGAAACTGCTGGAATCTATAAAATACCATTCATTAACAAAATAAAAATACAGGTTCATACATCGGAGTCACTAAAAGAAAAATTAAAACCCGAATTAACGAGCACGAACACGACATTAAAACTGGCAAAGTAAATACTGCACTCGCAAAAACATATAACAGTGAAAATATTGAAATTAACTTTAATGAAACTAAAAAATTAGCCGACTATAATAACTGTCATTATGCAATGTTCCGCGTGAATCCATGGAAATAACTACCAAACCTAATGTGTGCAATGACAGCGACGCAATGGCCCGAAACGAAGCGTGGAGACATCTCATGGAGAGAACCACCCACAGACATCAGTATCAACCAAACTTCACAGCAGATGAAGCCGCTGAAGAGACCTGGACGTCCAGGCGAAAAATTTACGGCCGATAATGAGGCAAGTTTGAAGGTTTTTTTAATTTAACATAATTAAGATTTATAATGTTCACTCTTTCCTTACGATGATGCATTGATATGTTTTCTAACATTTTTTTTTTCTTCTAGAAAAATTATATATAATACCAATAATGAATGTTAATTTATGTACTTAGTACATTGCAACTTAAAAATATGCATAAAATCACTTAACACATTATGGTTTAGATGTTTCACATATGGTTTTCGACAGTTTTTGGCGGTTTAATCCAGTTTTTGACAGTTTAAACCAGTTTTTGACATCCAAAAACCAACCCTGGCCCCTATCTATCGCTTGTTTGTGTCTACAAAAAATAGTTTATTATGTTGAAGTTTCCCTTAATTATAGATAGCTATGTTTCTGTATGTGTGTTAGCAAAATATTGCAGATGTTGTAATTGTAAACAAACCAAATTAAACTTGATATTTGGCTGAACTTTGACTTGAATTGGTGCTTATTAGTTTTTGGGATGTATTTTCAACTGGTGGCACTGTTATACTGCAATTTTCTCAATTTTAAGGAAGACTGTATTTCAGTATAATGTCATGTCGAACCTGAAATGCAAAGTGGATATTATGCAAAAGTATACTGTAGAAATTCACTACTGTTTTTGAAATTTAAGATTTTTATAAGATAGCAGAATAGAACAGTATTTCACATCAACTTTCATTATGGGGTTCATTGCATGGAAATAGTAGGGAATTACATGAACACTAAAATACGAAACTGAGCCTCAAAAGTTATTCTCAAATTAGGATAAGGTAACTGAATCGAGCTGAATGCTGAGTATCCTACAAGGTGGGGAATTTCAGTTTGCATTCGTGTCGAGCAATCAGCTATGTTCATTTCTCTTCACATGAAAATACTATGTTCTCTAATATAAATTTTTGCACGTGTAATTTTGTTAACAAAATTTCTGCAAATATTTATTAAAATATATGATTAAAAAAGGCAATCTTTTTTTATATAAAGTAAAGAAAGTATTGGAATTGAAAAAATTTCGACCTCTTGTTTTCGAGGGATTTACACGTTTCGAGATGTTCTGAAGACAACTTGACCATTATTAGAAAATATTTCTCTCTTTTTGTCTACATATATGAGTATTACTACAAATTTCTGGGCTCCGTATCTCACGAACTAAAGAACGAATTTTAATCAAACTTTATATTTTGGTAGACCTTGTCTTAACCCTTTCAGGGGTGGTGGAATATATTAAATCTCACCAAATTTTAATTTCCAACTGCAAAAATCCTCTCCCCCCCCCCCCAGATTTTATTTATTTATTTTTAATAAAATTTTTCATCTTTTATCTTATATAAATGCACAAAACTTGATATGAGAGATTTATTTTAAGAAAATTTATGCTGATTCAATTTGGCCGATATGTGGCACTTCTTTTATTTTTTACGATTTTCCAGATTCTGTATCTAAGCATCTAAAATTGCACTAAACTGCAAATGTATAATTTTTATTGTGAGAAGTTATGTTGATTAAATATTTGTGCATGGGACACTATAGCTGGCGCTGTTATATAGAATGATGTAGAAGAAAGTTGTGAAGGTGTAATATATACATTACAAAAAACCCTTAACGGGTTAAAAGTTTGTGACGCAGCACTGTACTTTATGGCTATAAGAATTAGAAATACGGGTCTTAAAAATAATGATATCAAATTTTCAGTGACGCTTTGATATTAATTAAATTATACATAGATTTTCTTATTTGAATTTGCTTTTTCCTTTTATTTATATTTACAGTGTAAACGTTATTTTCAACATAAAATAATATATAGCATTTACTCATTGATACCTTTCCATTCACATCTTTTATACTATGAAAGCATGTGTTTTAAAAGAAATTATATGAAATTCCAGTAACGCAGTGGTGTTACATTAAGTGATTTGTTTTTAAATTTATCTGCAATTATTTTGTTTTGCATATTAAAGTATATGTGCACATTGAAATATTGCTTTTAATTTTCAAATACGCTGTCAAATATATCACTTTCATTAAGCTTATATTATGTACTGAAATATATTTATTTCAATGAATTATTCTATCTTTTGCGTCACGCCATCCAAAACTGTAAGTAAAATATATGGAAATGTTTACTTTGTGTCATTTCATCCAAATAAATTGAAAATGCATGCAAATAGATATCGTGATGCAAAGAAAAAAACTGTGAATTTTTTTTCAGTTTTGGATGGAGTGACGCAAAAGATAGAATAATTCATTGAAATAAATATATTTCAGTACATAATATAAGCTTAATGAAAGTGATATATTTGACAGCGTATTTGAAAATTAAAAGCAATATTTCAATGTGCACATATACTTTAATATGCAAAACAAAATAATTGCAGAGAAATTTAAAAACAAATCACTTAATGTAACACCACTGCGTTACTGGAATTTCATATAATTTCTTTTAAAACACATGCTTTCATAGTATAAGAGATGTGAATGGAAAGGTATCAATGAGTAAATGCTATATATTACTTTATGTTGAAAATAACGTTTACACTGTAAATATAAATAAAAGGAAAAAGCAAATTCAAATAAGAAAATCTATGTATAATTTAATTAATATCAAAGCGTCACTGAAAATTTGATATCATTATTTTTAAGACCCGTATTTCTAATTCTTATAGCCATAAAGTACAGTGCTGCGTCACAAACTTTTAACCCGTTAAGGGTTTTTTGTAATGATATCATTACTTTTTAGGGGTTAATGATCAAAACGTAAAATTAAAGGAGCATGGTAATGAGTTATAACACTGTATTAAAAGTGTTGTTTTATAGGTCATACTCGAACAAAATAACAAACTAAATAAAATTTCAAAATTTTATAAAAAGTGATAAAAAAGATGGAAACATGCAACATTACAAAGACATAATATAGTACATTTTAAAAATGACAAAAATTTCTTATTTATATTTATTTCTTATTATAATTTTTTAGGTATAGATTTGATTTAAAAGAGAAAAATAAATAATAATAGAAAAATCTTTAAAAAGTGAAAATTTTATACTGGTAAATATTTAAGTAGTATAGCTTGTTATGAATTTAATTAAAAAAAAATCTTAATCTATTCAAAATTTTATTATAGCTTAACATTTTGTAATTTATATATTATATGTACTAGAAACTTAATGAGCAAATTAATTATTTTCATATTCTGTTTTAAGAATTTTTTCAATCCGTAGTTTAAGTGATTTATCACCTAATTTTGAAAAAATTACAAATATTTGCATATGATTATCATATTATTTGTCATTTTTATGAAAATAAAGGAAAAATTTTTTGTTGTTGCAATCACCTTTTAAAATAGAACCAATTTTGAAAGTTAACAACGTATCAGCATGAAAACAATGTAAATACAAAGAATATTTTTGATAAACAAATGTCATATAAAATACAAGTACCTAAATAAATAACTCATTTAATATATATATTAAAAAAAAAAAATATTTTTTTTTTATTTTTGTGTTTATTTTTGACGCTTCCCGATAGATGGAGCCAAAACGATTATTTGATATTCAGTATTTCAGATGAAAGAGAAGAAATTCGTCCGCGAAACTGCCGCATCACGGTATTTTCGGAGTAAAAAATAGTTCGATTTTTAAACTGAGTTATAAAAAAAACAAGAGTTTTCCTAGGGAAAAGGGAGATGTCAGGCACATCAGATAAAAGCGATTAATATCATATATAAATTAATCTAAATTCGCTCGAGCCATATTCGAGAAAAAATTCTTACACATATAGTCCGTCCATTTATAACTTAAATGAGCCAATTCATATCTTGAAATATATTGCACGCAGAAATGTAGCGATTTCAGGGTAGGATAAGACAGAAGGTGAAAGTCTATTTTGAAAATATCAGAACATAACCTTCCATATTTCCTGAGATATTAAGTGTCGGCTTTCAGCGGTTTCTTTGATCTTAAAATTCCTGTATATATAAGTGTCGCAGTTTTCGTTCGTTTTTCCGTTTCCGCTGAGTGTCGTGGCGTTCGTTTGTTTTTGCGCTTGCGTCACTAGAAAAACTGCCGTTTTTCATGATTTAAAAAAAAAAAAAAATCTATTTTTATTCAATCATATTTTTTTTAATGTTTTAAAAAATTGTGTTTAAAACTGGTGTTGGTATTAAGGTTAAGGCCAATAAACTATGCTAGGGTCCTAGTCTTGAGGTGAATGGGATGCTTTCTGTGGAAGTTCATTCTAAGGGTTTCTAGCTTGTATTATGCATGTTTTGGAGAAATCCAAGGGAAAGTGTGAACAGCTGGGTGGACGAGTGTGACTTGGGGTTGAACAAGGCACCTCCCGTCTACCAGCATTGAGAGAAGAACCTCTCGTGCACTGGTGAGGCGTATTTAGAAATGTATCGCATATAAGGTGTGTTTTTGTGTAAATCTTTCTTTTTTTTAAATTATTAGCCCTGGGAAGAGCGTAGTCCCTAAAATGTACTTTTTTTAGTTCTGAAAAGAACTTTTTTATGCAAATGTCATTTTTCAGTTATTTACTCTAATGGTCAAATGCCATCAATTTCGTCTCCACTATCATCAGTGGATATCTCATTGGTGTCAGAATCGGACTCATTCTCATTAACTTCAAAAATTAGAGTATCTACGACATCTTCTGTTAATCCATCTCTTTCCCAATATTCATTTTCTATATTTTCAATGTGTCTGCAATATTTTTCCCATTTATTCGATGTCACTTTTAAGAATGCCACGCTTAACAAAGATTGTAAGTTTGATAAACTTAAATCTCCAGTTACATTATTTTCTTTTATGTAACCTTTTACAGACGACCACACATATTCGATTGCATTAAGATCACAATGATAAGGTTGTAATCTGAAAATTTCATGCCCTGCATTTTTCAATAGCTTGTCAATTTTATATTCTGTTGATTTTTGAGAATTTTTTGAAGTTATTTCAAATAATTCCGCTTTCTGCATGCTTGGGTCATGAACGATCCCCTTCGTATTCAGCCCATCAATCATTGCTCCTTTTGTGGAATACTTAGTAGGAAAAGGATCAGCTTTCTTTGTATGATAGAGGGCATTATCCATACAGATAACTGTATTGGGTGCTAAATTTGAAATGAGTTTTTCCAAAATCCATTTTTTCAAAATTTTTTTAATTCATCTGACTGTGATAATCCCCAACAGTTGAGGAAGCTTTATAAACCAGTTCAGCTCCAGGAATAAAACCGTTAGAGGATCCGGCATGCACTATGATCAGACGATTTTTTGAACTTGTATCCACTTGGATGCCTGTTATTTTGTTATCTTGCCAGCATTTTCCGAAAGTTAAATTGCTGTCTATCCAAGTTTCATCTATGTAAACAATACATCGATCATCTTTTCGGTGCTTTTTCATTTATCTCAAATAACGATTTCGCCAAAAGACAATATCAGGCCTCTCTATGAGAATCTTTCTACGACTACTGCATTTTTTCCAGCGAAAATTCATAGAGTGCAAAATTTGTCGTAGGGATTCTCTTTTCCATTTAAAATTTATTTTTTCTTGCAGGATTGGCAACAATTTCGAGATCGAAGGAACTTTCTTTTTATTAATATACACACATTTAAAACACATTTATCAAAATCATCAACTGTGCAGTTACGAAAATCTGGCCTTTTCCTGCATTTTCCCGGAGTTGATAAAATATCATGACTGCTTTCGTCTAATTCCTTAACTTCTTGTTTATTTTTTTTATTGTCGATTCTGAAACACCTGTTGCTTCAGCTACTCTTTCTGTAGCTTGAGTTATTGGGATTTTTAAAGATTTAGCAGAAGTTCAATCTTTAAGAAAATTGCTTACATTCTTTACAGTTTCCCGTGCTTGAGAATGCAACCTTTTCCTTTTCTTAAAAGGTGATGTCATTATAAATGATAAATTATCTCAGAATAACAAACTCACAAGAACAATTAAAAATAAAATTTGTATAACAAACAAGCAAAAAAGACAAAGAAACCTGAATATATATATAAATAATGGTTTGACATTGTAATCTGAAACAATTAAATGTAAAAGAAATATTCAATAAATAATAATTCCATTTAATTTTGTGAAATAAATTTAAAAGTAATATTTAAGTATTTGGCAAGGGGTGTAAGTTAAAGGTCATAATGGACAATATAAACGGGAAAAGATAGCTGTTGGTTCTCAAAAATGCCGATAGATGGCGCTACCACGCAATATCATAAAGGTGACAATTTTATTTACCTGGAAAGGGATGAAATAACTGACCCTGTACTGAATTTACTTTATTATTTTATTTATTGGGAGGAAGGAGGTGATAATTAAAATCAAATAACTTAAAAAAAATTATGAATATTTTGCACTTTCATGGACATTAAAAATAAATAAATAAAATAAAGGGCAATCTTCATAAGAAATTAAAAAAAAAAAAAAAAAAAAAAAAACCTGTAAAATCAGGTCATAATTTTTTAATCTTTAGTCATATTCAATGTTTTAAAATCATTGGCTAATCATATTTGAAAATACTTTGATTTGGGCAGATTTTGATTTTTATGGAAAGTTGTTTCAAAGATTTTTTTTTTTTTTTTTTTTTTTTCACATTTTAAATTTTGATTAATAATCTTGATTAAAAATTATTTTAATACTTCTATTTAAAAAAAAAAAAAAAATGTTAAGTATTTAAATTTGATTAATTGATAAAAAGTATTAATTTTTGATTTAAAATATTTATTTTAAATGAGAACCATATATGCAATAATTCTGATTAATGAGGCTTGCTTTGATGAGCAACCAGTTATCCAGAATGGTCTTGAAAAAACCATTCCGGATAATTGGTTCCCTACTGTAGTTATAATTTAGATTGTATTGAGGTAGTACATGTAATAAATCAATTAACTGCTTTTTTACTTTCTCTTACGCATAAGGTTGAGAAAGTATTGCTTTTGGGTCAAATTTTTGGAAGTGAGTTTTTGTTATATTTAAATGTTTTGAGGTCCCCTGAATACGAAAATCATGTTTTCAGTGGTTGGTCTGTGTGTGTGTCTGTCTACCTGCTATCAGCATATCTAGAACAAATAGTAACAAAGTCCAAACATGGTATTCTAAATGTGTATCATATAGGTATGCTACACTAAGCTTTTTGTTGAGATGAAGCAAATGGTTCGTGTACAGGGACACTCAAGAGAATTCATATACATTACGTCTATGGGGGAAATTGTACGTAAGTAGAGTTTAACGTCTGTAGACTGCACTAAACTAAATGAAATGAATATATGTATTTTATATCCATAAAAACATGTCTCATGCTGAATGTGGTAGGGATATCATTCACTGTTCGTTTACAGGGCTACAGAAAAGAGCTAGATTATAGTGCGACAATAGTTGAAAATTGGTGGAAGTGTATTTCTGGTTGTGCCGTGTATTACTGCTGTAGGATTACATTTAGGTGCACCATGTGGTCTGTACATAATCTTCAAAAGATATACAGGGCTGCAAATATTTAAGCAATGACATTCTTTTTTATTGTTAATGGAAGTGCTTTACTATAATATTTTACCATGTTCAGGAAAGCTGCTCAGGAATGGAAATGAATTTCTCACAGACATATGGTAAATAATGCATGTTTTTAAAATAAATGTTCATCGCTTGTTTCTTTTGTATGTTTATATGTTTTGAGGCTTCCTGATTACCAAAGTCAAGTTTTTTAATGTTTGATCTTTGTCTGTGTCTCTTACAAGGAGAGGTCACGACATGGAAAATTCAAATCGGGACGAAATTGCGCAGGATTGTAGTATACTATGAGGGTAACAACATATTAAAGCAGTAGGACCCACTATCCACAAAATTTCGAGAAAAAAGCATTTAAAGTTTCAGTAATCTTTAAATACAAGTTATTTCACAAGTGAGCAAACGCCCCAGTGGTGTGATCTTAAAGCGCAGGTCTGCTAACCAGACGACTTGTGTTCGAGGCTACCTCGAGACTACTTTTTTTTATTTGCTTTAACTTTTTATGCAATCTAAACTTTTTATTTATTTTTACTTTATTTTATAATTCAATTCAAAATTTGAAAATTTTAATAAATTATTTAATTTTCTTGAGTATAAAATAACTTTTTCTATTTTTAATATTTATAACTTAAAAATACAATAAATTTCTATAACTTAAAAAATAAAGTTTAGTTTTACAAAACCCTAAATAAGAAACATAAAGAAAAACAGACAAATATTTAAATAATTAAAAAATAAGCAAGCTGTAAACAAAGTAAAATAGTTAGCAGGTGTTACTTAAATCTTGGTTTGAGCTTCCTGATTTTGTTTGAATGTGTATAAATTACGTAAATGCTTCTAGCTTGTTAATAATAAAGGGCTGGTGGAATTTTATTTTGTGCAAGGAAGAATAAAAAAAAAAGAAGTCGTTATTGAAAAAGAAATGATGTTCATTAACATGTAAAATCTACATTTAAAGATAACATTTCTTTACCTGTAATAATTTAACAGCATCGTAATCATATACTATAATTTTTCAAGAAACTATATTGATTGGAGAAGTAATTATTTAATTTGGATAGTAATTATATATGCAATTAAAATGATCATTTCTCTGTATTATTATTTTTTTTAATTTAAAAAACAAAATTTAGTATTTTTTCAAGCATACCTAAAATAAAATAAAATATTTCGATAAATAATCAAAACAGTTTCTTTAGTTCTTAAGTTATAGAAATTTATTGTATTTTTAAGTTATAAATATTAAAAATAGAAAAATTTATTTATTTTATATTCAAAAAAATTAAATAATATTTTATTAAAATTTTCAAATTTTGAATTGAATTATAAAATAAAGTAAAAATAAATAAAAAGTTTAGATTGCATAAAAAGTTAAAGAAAAAAAAAAAAAAAAAAAAAAAAAAAGTAGTCTCGAGGTAGCCTCGAACCCAAGTCGTCTGGCTAGCAGAATCGCGCTTTAAGATCACACCAGTGGGGCGCTTACTCGCTTGCGAAATAACTTGTATTTAAAGATTACTGAAACTTTAAATGCTTTTTTCTCGAAATTTTGTGGATAGTGGGTCCTACTGCTTCAATATGTTGTTACCCTTATAGTATACTACAATCCCACACAATACAATACAATCTCAAGTAATTTAAAAACGAATAATTTCAGGAGATTCAAATGTTATACTTTGAAGTAAGTATAAGCTTGGTGCTGGAAATAATTTATCAAGATTGATAAGTTTCAAGAAATGTTGCGTGTGGAAGTTGTCTGAATAATTTTAAGTGAACTTTTAATTTTAATAACAGATTTAAATTCTATATAAATGTAGGTGCAGTAATGAAACGGGGGGGGGGGGTTGAGGGGGTGGTAGACCTCCCCCCCCACCCCTATCATTATGGCCTATGGGAAGAATTTGTATGTACAGCGATAGCGGCCAAAAAAAATCCCGTTATTTACTTGTAATTTGGGCTAAATGTTTATGCACCACACAGAAGTAGCTGTATACTTTTGGGTGTGTATTCCACTTCTAACTTGTGTACAGCGACACACCAAAAATTTTCTTATCATTACCGCCTACGGGCAGAATTTGTATGTACAGCAATAACAGTTGCAAAAACCCTCCAATTGACTTGCAAAATGGCATACATATTTAGGCTCTGTATAGAAATATCCATATAATTTTTTTATGTTTATATTGTTTATGGATTGCATACAGGGACATGCCAAAATTCTTATCATTACGGCATGTGGGGGGAATTTTGTTTAAACGCATTTTAACATAACTTTGCGGTCAAAACAATGAAATTAGCGTACATTACTCAGATGCTTATGTTTTCTGCAGAAAATATGTCCCCTTAGGCTTCCTAATTAATATACAGTACTTTACAAAAGGGTTCCGACAATGTTACGCAATCATCCAAATTATGTCAAACTTCGAAAAATTATTCATGCAAAATGTAGAACAAGCTGAATAGTTTTTGCTGGTGTATACAATGTTTATGGTTTATTTACAGAGACAAACAAAAGAATTTCTTGACATTAGAGCTTATGGACAAACTTTTATTTAAGCACATTTTAATGCCTTTATGCTGCATTGAACATACTGGAATTAACATATATTATAAAGGTGCATAAAAGCATGTTTTATTCTAAAAAAGGGTATGTATAGTCTAAATAATTTATTTATGGGACCACACAAAAGAATTCAGATGATGTACTGTAATCATCCAAATGCCAAATTAGTTTGAAAAACTAATGGGTTATAATTACTTAGGTGTATTGTTATTATTAGTGTATATAATAACCATGGCTCCTTTTCCTGAATACAAAAACGAATTTCGTACTATTATGGTCTATAGTCAGTATTTCTTAAAAGTGTATTTTAACATGATTACACCCCATTAAATATAATGAAATTTTATTAGAATTTTAAAAGCATGTGTTTATGTTGAAAATTGTGGTCGTAGAATTGCTATTTATTTTAGAGGGTTACACAGAATAATTCCGATATGCTATATAATCTTTTTGCATGAAATTTGGTACAAATATTTATATGAATTACAGGGAAATAATACAAGACTGTCAGATATTAAGAATGTGTATATATGATACGCAGATATGTAGAGAGAGACACAGTGGAGGAGGAGGGGCAGCTTCCCTCAGGAACGTATCTGTTTATGTAGCAAGTCAATCAGATCAATATATATATATATTATATAATAAGAAATAAATGAAAATGACCTGTTGAATAATGTATGATGCAAATGAGACATTGGGGCTCCTGATCTGTAGATCCAGTAGTTATATATAGTACTTGTTATCTTACTAATCAATCTGCAATCTATCTTCATAGAAAAAGTCGTATGAGTGTCATACCAGATTATTTACTTTAAATTATATTATTGAAAATCTGTTTAATTCAACAAAATATTTTTTACAAAGTATATGTTCGTATATTGCCACTCATTGCATTATGAGTAAAATATCAGATTTATTGTGCAAACAACAGTATTATGTGCAATGAAAAACTATTTAAAATGAAATGCGATCATACATTTCGTATTATTAACTCTTTGAATGATTGTCTTCTAAATCTATGTGTTCCTCACATCCGTAATACAAAAAAAAAAAAAAAAAATCTATAATAATAAAAGAAGTGAGGAAATAAAAACCATGACGATGCATCTTCATCACAAAAATGTAAACATCTGTTCATTGAAACGCAAAAACATAAGGGTGTGTCAAATCAAAAAATCGGAACATTTTACTTCAATTTTTGCAATTTCTGTACAATTTTAATTAGTTTAAAATATAAGACTTTTACATACATCTCATTAAACTCTTTGAAATTGACGCACCATTTTAAATTCTTTTTTACCAAATTGACCGACTAATTTATAAGCCATTTAATGCATCAACCCAAATATTGCAATAAAACAGCTTTCTTTAAAAAAAAAAAAAAAAAAACTGCTATTCTTTCATAAAATCTAAAAAAAGGGGGTGTCAGGGGGTAGTCAGTCAAAAAGTGTGTATCAATCAAAATGTCACTGTTAAGTGCAAAGAAAGTTTTCCATAGATTAACATTGTCTTTCAGAAATGCAAATGTTAAGTAAATACAGTACAAGATCCATTATCCAGCAATCGCGGGACCAACCTGATTCTGGTTATCAGAATTTTTCGGGTATTGGCTTCTGTCGAAAACGGAAATATCATGTCTTCAAAAGCTATCCCAAGTGCCCCACCCTCCTTTAGCCACAAAATAACTTACCAATAAACTATACCTACTGATAACTTAAATAATGTATTAAAGAGAAAAGTAAAAAAAGTGTAGTACTTACTTATCTGTAAAAGAAATTACTATAATAATAACATTCTCACATTAGCAAATTATTTTTTGCTTAACGCCACAGATATAGTATTTTTTATTTTAATACTTAGGTTTTTCTTAATAATAAACTTTCTTGAATCTTAATACAGACATATAATGTTCCTGTAATCACATTCATTCATTCGTTTCATTTGTTTTTGGCTTTGTTTAAATGAACTTAGACTGCAGCAGAGTGATGCGATTCAATGTATCGGCATGGTAACTTTTTTGTATCTGAACTTCGTTTTTCTGTTTCAGAACTTTGTGTTTGTTTTTGCGCCGGCCACTCGTGTGTGTTTATCAAATTGGATTGGTATATCGTATTGGAATTGGATAGGAATGTTTTTTATTTTTTGAAAGAATGGTTTTGCGACCAACCATTTTATGAATTTCATATTTCGGCTAAGCTTTGGTAGCGGGCACCCATTGGTGATTCGTTATGTGGGGATGTGATTTGGTGTATCGTACACTTTTCACTGATAATCTTTTCGCATTGGAACCTCGTTTCGAAGTCGTAACTTCATTTTCAATTTTGCACTGCACCGACGTTTGTGTTTATCATATGATTTATTATTTTTTTTTTTTTTTAAGATGAAGTTTTAAAGGATTTTTTTTTTCTTTTTCACAGTTGAATGCTTTAAAAATATAAAGAAAAGATCAGTTTTGAACAAGAAATATATTTTTAAATTGTTTTTTTTTTCTTCCGTCCAGTTTAATTTTTATTTTTTTATTTTTTAACCCTTTCAGGGGCACTAAGTAAAAATGATTGAATTTACTTTTAAATATATATACAGTCAACTCTCAAAAATCCACAACCCTAAAATCCGCAATTCTCTAAAATCCGCATATCATTTGCAATGTAAACAAACATTGTCACAATTGATTTGTTGATTAGTGGATTGCAAAAATTCAGCTGTATTAAGAGACAAATCAGTTTTTAACTAACTGATGCTGATGAATCACCAATCACTCAACATATTGCAGAGGAGGAAATGATAAGTGTAATTATATATAATTATTAAAAATAAATGATAATAATTTAGAGGAAAAGGAGAAAGACAGTTTTCATGAAAGATTTTCTCTCCTGCAGATAAATACTCAAATTTTCTCATAGCACAAACTTATGTGATTGACCAAGAATTGCTGACTTTTTTTGCAGGTGCAAAAAAATTGCAAATATGAATGAATATTCTTACTTAAACTAGTATTGATCAGACTTTTCAAAAATCTAGATAATTTGTAACTATAATGTGATATATAAAAATTGTTCTTTAAATTAAAATTTCATGAAATATTTGTACTTTTCTTAGACACACTTTATTTCAGCATTGTATATATAACATATAAATTGTATTGTAAAGATTTGCTACTCAAATGAGGTTCTTAGATGTAAATAAAAGAAATTACTCTAAAATCTGCAAAATTCAGAAATCCGCAAAACAACTTCGTTTTAAGCTGTGCAGATTTTTGAGAGTGTACTGTATATATCATAAAGTAAACATCCCCTACAAGTCATATTTGATGAAGAAAAAAATTGAGCATGTGGGGATTTTTTTGTGGGTGGTGGCTAGACGTTCTAGCCACTGCGCACATACGTCATGTACCTTAACCCCTTCCACTCCAGGGACGTACGTGCGTACGTCCTAGTGTTAATGGCCATTAATACCATGGACGTACGTGCATACGTCCAAAGAAAGTATACGATACAATAAGCCCAATGTTGTAGTGGTATCAGAGAGAGTTATTTTATTTGTCATATGGTATTTTGAAATTGTATTTTCATTACTGACAACTAGATAACGTTAGTAGTCTCGGTGACCTTTTAATTTTGGCTACGCCAGTCTTCTCGCGGCTGCGGTTGTGTGTAATTTTCGCTCCTCGATTTTGTGTGTTTTTCCGGTGTTTGAAAATGTGAATAATGTCTGATTCTAGTGATTCGGATTGTGATTATATCCCTGATTATGACGAACTTAAAGATTCCAATCATGACTTTACAACAAATGAAGACGGCGAAAGCGATGACAGTGATGATGAACCACTTACAGCAGTCATTGCTATAAATAATTGAAATACTTTGATATGTATTCGTATTTACTACCTTCATTTATTAAATATATTTACTTCAAAACAAAATGCACATTGTTACTTCGTTACGTATTGCATTATTTCAAAATTATAATCTGGTATTTCACATATTTAGACTACAGCTAGCCTGGAGCGGAAGGGGTTAATTTTCGTATGGAAATAAATATTTATATATTTAAGGAATAAAAATTGAAACTATGCCTTGAAAATGTAATTATAATAATACAATGTAACAATAATTAATTATTATTTTAATTATAATGCTTCTTTATACTTTTTTAATGATTTATTATATATATATATATACACACATATATGGGCTGTTTAAAATTTGTTTAGAAACCTTTATGCATTAGTAATAAGAAAAAATTATTCACTATTTCAGGAATAAAAATTACAGTTATTCAATTATATTGCAAGTACAATAAATTTTGAAATTAATTCAGTACATAAATTAAGACATAATTTCTTACCTTCATATTGTAATGAAATAATCAATTCACAAATTGCATACACAGAAATATGAAAAATTTTAAAAATATTAATGTTCTTTAAAATTTGTTTGTTCCTGATTCAGATACTGCAGAATCATCATCTGAGGGTAGCTCTTCAAACAGAGCAATAGCTTCATCCAAAGATAAACCTTTTCTAGACATTATTGTGATAAAAATTAAGATATATAAATTTAATTTAAGATTATTTAGAGAAATTAACTAAATTTAAAAGCTATGGAAATAAGCCTATGATATCTCCCCTGACATATGTGCGCGGTGGCTAGAGCGTCTATCCACCTAAAAGATGCTTCTAAAAATCAAACTAAAATTAATGATCTAAGATAATATGTAAATCTGTTGTATTTAAAATTTGCATTACAGTATATTTACACTACCAAATACTTTTGAATAAGAAATTATTTTTCATAAAAATATATAAAAGAAACTTCAAAAAATTTTCCCGCAACTTGTCCATTTAAAAAAGTCACTGTAAAAAAGTCACTTAAAGTTACTGTAGTGCTGCCATCTCTATTTCAATTTTAGAAGTGCGCATTAACTTTTCATAAAAGTTTATAGGAAAAGTAGCCACTGCACACCTAGAGAAAAATTTCTAAAGTAGGTGGATAGACCCTCTAGCCACCGCCCCTGAAAGGGTTAAGAATGAAAATTACGCGCCCTGCCCTAGATTTTTTGCTGACATCGCTGCTTTAAACTCTCTATATAAGCTCCTTTTTATATATCTTTACCAATGGTGTAGTACGGGGGGGGGGGGGGGGGGGGGGGTTCACTTGCTCCGGGTGCTATGCTTTAGAGGGTGCCAAATATTGTTTCCTAAAAAACTTGAATGATCATTATGGTAGATTTCTGTTTTGTTAAATTTTATCTGACCCTCCTACCCTTACTTTTGTCTAATCTTAAGGGGCTTTATAAGTAAAAAAGCAAAAATTAAAATATTTTTGGCCTTAAATTATTCACTCAGTGATTGTTATAATATGATAACTCTGATTGGCTCTCCTATCACTTATTCACCTCATGCAGACCTATAAATCAGATGAACACTGTAGTCTTAAGTTTTTACGGGACACTGAGAACTGTTTGCGTATATATTCATATTAGAGTCCTGCATCGGGTCGGGTAACCCAAATCCGACCCGCGGTTCGCGTTGACTGCATTTTTT
This sequence comes from Salticus scenicus, assembly GCA_963930645.1. Classification (NCBI taxonomy): domain Eukaryota; kingdom Metazoa; phylum Arthropoda; class Arachnida; order Araneae; family Salticidae; genus Salticus; species Salticus scenicus. The sequence goes on along the minus strand of OZ005651.1, from coordinate 30,047,683 downwards.
TTTCTCTTGCGGGTCGGGTTGACTGATTTAATATTCGTGCAGTTCGGGTCGGGTTGACTTAAAAACACCTTTCAAAAAAATTTTATCTTAATAAAGCAGAAATTTGTTTGCTCTATACACCCAAGATAAATATACGCTTACCCAAATTACCATAGTAAAATAAGCATTCATATCTGACTAAAACAATGAACACCACACACTCACAAAAAAAGCAATTATTATTTAGAATATAAGCTGTTGAAAACAGGCTACTTCTCCCACAGTAACCAGATGTATGATTCACCTATTTTGATTACTTACATCCTTTTAAAATAGATTGTGAATTTAAACTGATAATTAATATTTTTTTTTCCTTGCAGATGTTTTTAAGAAGGTATTGGAATGTAGATTTAGATGAGTTTAGTAGATGTTTAGTTGGCGTCTATAACATTGTATTATTTTAATATTATTCTGTGTGTGATAAGCATTGAACAATAAACTATAAACACTAATCTTGAAACCCATTTTTGTACACATAAAAAGTAACAACAACATTCACAACACACATAAAAAGTAAAAAATTATTATTATCCATTTTTCAGGTTTTTTAATTTTTAACTTAGTTATACTTTAGTATTAGTAATTATTATAAATGATTTACTACATACACGCACAGCAGTGTGACAATTAAAATTTACTTTATTTTATAAATTAAAAACGTTTTCTATGATTTTAGATGAATTATTAATTTTCATTTAGATGCAGGTTTTGGGTCGGGTTCGGGTAAAAGAAATTGGATTTTGGGTCGGGTGCAGGTTGCCAAAAATTCTTTAGTGCGGGTTCAGGTTGGGTTTCTGGTTGATTCAAAATTTACTTGTCAGGTACCCAACCTGAACTCATAATTTTTGTAAACTGATTGATATCAACAAATATCAGCGATTAGTCAAGTCTAAAATTACTATATATAAAAATAGTGGTATCCAAATTTCCCTCTGTGAGAACCCTGGGTGCAGGTTTGTTAACAAAATAATTTCTGAAATGTTAATTAAATTTTCATACCAGGGTTGCAAAAAAATCTTTTTTAAAAAAAAAAAATAAAAAAAAAAAAAAAAACCAGACCAACTGGCTTTTATTAAAAAAGACTGGCTTTTTTTTTATAAACGCCGGCTTTTATAGGCTTTTTTTTTACTAAGCTCTTCCTATGCTTTTAATACATTATATAATTTATGTTACTAATGTCATTTTATATAAAAGAGCTTTTTTAAACGATAAAATTCAAAATCATATTCAAATTATTGCTATAATAGCATATAATAAAATAACATCCTATATATTATAGGTATGAGGGCATTTCTCATTAAATTTTGATATTTTTAAGATATTAAACTAAAGTAATATGCAAATGAATAAAAAAAAAAAAAAAAAAAAAAATTGAGTAATTGTTCCTAGCATATATATTATTATCTGAACATATTTAAAGTAATTTTGTTTATAGGGGCGAAAGACAAAAGTCACTCTCAGTTGTCAGTTTGCAGTGTTTCTTTTTTTATATTTAGAACTTAAAGTATTTCGCTTTCTTTGATTAAATAAATGCTTCCATATTCATAATATATTAAATATTTTCTTATTGTTTCTTCCCACATTTATACTGAAGAGAGGTAAATTAATTTGTGCCAGAACACATTTTTTATGATACAAGGACATTCTCTCCACTTATCCTCCCCAGAAGCCAGAGCCAATGTTATTCTATGGAGATTTTCGCCCCATTATAACTTATTAACTAATATATATTTTTAAATTCCGTTTTTACATTCAAAAACTTCACGACTATTAAACAATTTATTGCTTTCTAAAAATTATTTTTTAAAATTTTTAATATTTTATTTTGAGGTTGTAAAATGCGAATTTTCACACTGTGAAATTTTTCATTTTTGAGTTTAAAAATGAAATCTTAAAAAAAAAAAAAATAAATTTTTAAAAAGCGATAAATTGTTTAATAGTTGTGAATTTTCAGAAAGTGAAAACGAAATTTAAAAATATGTATTAGTTAATGAATTATAACGGGGCAAAATTTCCCATAGAATAACACTGACTTTGGCTTTCGGAGACGAAAGGTTGAGAGTCCCTTTAACTACTATATATTGGTTATTGATTGAGCAACAAATAAATCCTCCATTTTAAAAGAATTTAGATGTTGGTAAAATAAAGACTGAGAAATGCTATTTCTCTTCAGTTTCTATTTGAATCTGTTAAAAACTTAGTCAATTTTCCTGAAAAAGTTATCAATTTCTAGTCAGCTTCCCCCCCCCCCCAAATTCTCCCGAAAAAGGTAAAGTTTTGAAAATTCAAGACATAAAAACAGGTTTATTATAATTATATAATAACTTTTGTGAATGTTTTGTTAAATTACTGAGCTATGCTGCAACTTCAGCGTCAATTGAAAGTTTTTTTTTTCCCTCCTACACATCGCTTTGTTCAAAAAAAAAAAAAAAATAGAAATAGTTCAGGTGCTGGAAAAGACGAAAAATTATTAAAGTACATTGTTATTTAAAAAACAAATGAAGTTATTGGAATTTTGTATTTCCTATAATAATGTTATTCAGTGAGAATTGCTTATTGATAATTTAAATTGTATTGAAGAGGATCTATTTTCTAATAAGATCATTGATTTCGCTTTCATACGTTTGATTTATTCTATTTATTAAGTGATTTTTCTCTTTTTTTATTTAATTTTTTTATTACAGTAATAATATAATTATATAAATGTATCACTTTTATATTAACATATTTTAAAACAAAATGAAAAAAAAAAATATTTTTAATAAAAGCCGGCTTTTTTGCAATATTTTACGAGTGGACTGTAACATTATAATAAGAACGATTCTTCATAACTGTTACACGACAAAATATTTAATTAACATTTATTAGATGACATATTTACAAGTAATGGATGATGTATTAGTCATATTTCAAAATTATGTTGACACCATAGTCAACTCAAACAATAAAAGACGAACCATATCATTGAACAAAGATGATCAACGAGTACATGTTACTATTACGACGAATAACAATACACTCTGCTGCTAAAAGCGGGAAGACAAGTTAAAGAAGAGACGTGCACCAAGGTTGGTGCATTATAGCCAATACCATGGTGAGCGGCAACATACCGGCCCACCTTGAAACTTTGTTTCAAAATTTAAAGTTCCAATACAATGATTACAGTTAATTATATGAAAATATTACAATAGTATGCAACTTTAATAATGAAACTTATGCAAGAAAAATATTAATAACAATGTAAACAACAAAATAATACAGTGAAATACACTAAGCAAATTAAATTTTACCCATCAAACATTATTCATTTTCAAACAATTTTTTTAAAAACTTTTCTAAAGCTAAAAGAGCGATTTTAGAAATGGGCCGTTTATAAATCCCATTTTTTGTTTTTACCTGAACTATTCTTATTTTTTTTTTTATCCTTTCCAGCAATAATTTCTACAATTCTACCCAAAATCCAACAACATGGGCAAGTTTTCTTCTTTTAATAGTACCATATCTCCAATTTTAACGTTATCTTTTTCAACTCTCCATTTATTTCTTTGTTGTGAGGTATTTAAATAATGGTTTTGCCATTTTTTTCCATATCCTTTGAACTATTTTAGTTAATTTTTGCTAGGTATCTAATCTATTACCTGGAATGTGAGAGAACTCGGGTTCAGTCACTGCAGTGTTGGGTCGACCAACCAAAAAAATGGCCGGGAGTCAAAACGTCCATCTTCAATATCGTTTGAATGGGGGGGAGGGGGTAGAGAATAAAGGATTCCTTCAATTTGACAAACAACTGTTAAGAATTCCTCATATGTCAATTTAGCTTTTCCTACTGCACGTTTCAAATGATACTTAAACGATTTTACACCTACCTCCCATAGTCCTCCAAAATTTAGAGCACGGGGTGGCAGAAATTTCCAATTAATACCTTCTGAATTAAAAAATTAGTAAGGTTTTCATTAGGCTTAGAAGCTAATTTATGCAACCTTTTTAATTTATTATTTGCACTAACAAAATTTGTGGCATTATCACTGAACAATGTTCGGCCTTTGCATCGCCTAGCAAAAAATCTTTTTAAAGTTGAGATAAAATTTTTGTATGTTAAATCGCTAGCTACCTGTAGATGTACTGCTTTAGTAGGAATGCAAATAAAAATACAAACAAAAATTTTGTTGTAGATTCCTTTTCTTTGACACCGATATTTAATCAAAAAAGTGCCACAGAAATCTATACCTGTACAATAAAATGGATGAGTCACATTGAATCTTTCCTTTGGCAAATTTCCCGTAAGTTGATTGACTGTTAAAGGTTTAAATTTATAGCAAGTAATACAGTTACAGAATATTTTCTGAGCTAGAGATCTCCCACTAATAATCCAATTTTTTTTTCTAACGTGATATAACAAGGCTTGAGGTCCTACATGAAAGAATTTTTCATGAAAATGTTTCATAATCATGAAAGTTAATTTATGGTCGTGAGGTAACAAAAGAGGATGTTTACTATCATGATTTAAGTTGGCATTTCCAAGCCTCCCTTCTACTCTTAGGAGTCCCCGAGAATCTAAAATTGGATTAAAATAATTTAATTTACCTGTTACGAGCTTCTTTTTCTCTATGCAGTTCAATTCCTCAGCAAAATGTGCATACTGTACCTGTTTAATCAGGTGTAATCCGGCCTCTTTTAATTCAGTGCTGCGGAGCAGTCCACTAATTTTATTTCCTTTTGCTCTTGCATTCCTAATAAATCTGAAAATAAAACTACATATTCTAATTAATTCACAAAAATTATTTGTTTTTGAAAACAAATTACAGTGGAACCTGTAAAAGTGACCACCTTAGTAAAGTGACCACCTGAATAAAGTGACCATTTTCCTGACTAAAGTGACCATCTTCCAATTTTAAAGAGACTTTATAAAGTGACCACCTGCGTATAGTGACCCTTTTAGCCGGTCCTTAGGGTGGTCACTTTAGACAGGTTCCACTGTATTATAAAAGTCATTAGAGGAAGCCATAGATTGTTAGTCCACAAAATATTGAACAGTCAGAGTCACACTTGGGATTGTCTTTCATTTCCCCTAACACAACACTATTATCTTTGGAGGACAGAGAGGAATAGTTATTGTCTATGATATTATTCGATTGAGTTAGAAAGTCTGGTCCATGCCACCACAACTGATTTTCCATTTTAACCAGTCTCATTTAGACCTCAAGAAATTAAGCCAGCGGGATTTTCAGCAGACGAAACATGTTTCCATTGAAAGTTTTCAGAAAGTTCTTGAATTTTAGCAACCTGGTTGCTAACAAATATTTTGAGTTTCCAGGGCTCTATTTGGATCCATGCAAGAGCTATCCGAGAGTCTGTGTAGAGATAAACATTATGTACCTTTAATCTCAAAAACTTCAAAATTTTCACAATTAACTTCGATAATAAAACACAACCAGATAACTCGAGACGAGGAATAGAGACTGTCTTTAGAGGGGCAACTTGAGATTTGCTGCTAACCAAATTGGAGACAATTTCAGAATTATGAATAGACTAGACATACACAGCTGCTCCAAAAGCTGATGACGATGCGTCTGCGAATCCGTGTAAATTTATTTGTTGTGCTTCAGCAATTAAAACATAGCAATTTACTCTAAGTTGTTCGAGAGCCTTTAACATAGTGGCGAATTCTAGCCAATCTTCAACAATAGGGCTTGGAATAGGGTTATTCCAGTTCAATTTTAATTTCTGTGATTCCTGCATAAATACGTTGGTCTTGACAATAACAGGGCCTAGAGGACCCACTGGGTCGAAGATGCGACCAATATCTGATAAAAAACTTCTTTATGTCATAGACTTTAATTGACTAAAATTTATTTTGAAGGTGAAAGCATCTAAATTGGGTTTCCAAGCAACTCCTAGGGCTTTGGTTTCTTTATCAGAGAATGTGTACTCATTTAATCTCTCTTTAGAAATGTCAAGTAAGGAAACATTATTTGCATTCCATTTGTGTAAATTCATCCCAGCACATTTTAACAAGTGTATAAGTTGTTTTTGAAGCTTCCTGGTAGATTCTAACGTTTCTTCCCCACTAATAATATCATCCATGTATGTGTCATGTAACAAAATTTCAGATGCTTTGGGATAAATTTCGGCTTCTTCATGGGCTAATTGCTTTAAAGTTCTAATGGTTAAGAAAGGGGCACAAGCGGAACCGTATGTCAAGTATTAAGTTCATAGGTTTCAATTTCTGAATTAACACTTGGTTTCCACAAAATTCGTACTGATCCTCAGTAATCATTATTTGACGGTACATTTTTTCAATATCTACCAAAAACACAAATCTGTGTTGTCGAAAGCGTAGCATAAAAACATGGAAAAATGCTTTATTTCTGTATGTTGCTTAACTTACTCTATTTTATAAAATTTACAAAACAAAGTTACTTCCCTACTTTATAAATCTCCTTTTTTTTTTTTTTTGGAACCGGTGGGTGGTTAGAAACTTTTACTACTACAGACATACGAAAGTGGTTGATAGGTATAAAAAGGTTGGTTACCCCTAGTCTAAAACTTGAAAACTGCTATGAACAAGGGGGCTGTAATTCTGGAACTATGGCTGAGCACATTATAACTAGGCTCTTTGTAAACACCAAAACGATATTTCTGCCATGTAATAATTATTCATTTAATATAGCTGGTTTTGGGGTTTGTAGCTCTACCTTTTTTTTTTTTTTTTTTTCACGTTAAGGCACAATTAGACCCGGACCTACATCAGTCAATTCCAAACCCCTATGAATATCTATGTATGTCTGAATCAGGATTTGAACCTAGCATCTGGGAACAGAAGGCCAGGGCAGAGAGCCATCATGTCCATCTTGTGATGGCATGTTTACCATCATATGATAGACAAAACAGGTTTTCAAAAGGCTAATGTTTATAACTTTTTTATTTCCCACTATGCAGAAAGTTAATTTTCCTAGCCCTACACACTAATGGGAGTTTATTAACACTTTCACTACCACTATATAATATACAGGGCACCAGGAATTTGAAAAAAGCTGGTCGCCAACAACAATTTCTGGCAACCAGTAGAAAATACACCCCCGCTTTTTTTTTTTTTCCAATTTTGAAATTTACTTGGAAATAGAATTTAAAATTTTTATGCATAAAAACCAAATATTACTGGGACAGAATGATTATACCAGGAAACTTCACCTGTTTAAATTTAACATCATGAAATCAGTTATATTATTTTCACTAAACCAATACGTCATCGGCATTGATACCTCATCATTACTCCGGCACAGCGATTTAGCACCGCGTTGCAAAGCATGCACAAACAGGAGCAGTGTAAAAAGTGGTGTATTGATTCAAAACAGTGTCTCAAAACGTGGTGAGAGAAGTGGGAATCAAAATGGCGAGAGTTAACCTACATAGGAAGTGGAATCAGAGCCTGATTCTGGGACAAATTTTTTCATTGAAATGTTTAAAAAAAGTTTCCTTAAAGTTTAAAACATAGTCACCAGTTTAAAAATATTAGTCACCATTGCCAACCAGGTGACTTTATTTCACGAGCCCTGTATCTCTCTCTCTCTCTCTCTCTCTCTCTCTCTATATATATATATATATTTTTTTTTTTTTTTTTTTTCTGAGAAAAAGTAAAATAAGTTTTAAATAAGTTATGTGAATGTGTGTCATTCAATAGATTGTGAATTTTTTCAACTGACAATTCTATCCACCTATTTATGTTAAGTACAGGTGTAAAAATCAAAAACAGAAAACCTTCAGATAAGAGTTTCACATATCTTAAACTGCCCTTGGTACATATGTCCTAGGTGTACTGAAAAGTTTAAAGATGTTCTAGCTAATTTAAAATTATCTTGTAACGCAAGACTGTGTTTAAAGCATTAAGCTGCACATGTTTCTTTCAGAATATATAGAATATATAATGGCTCTTTTATTCTAGAGTCAGCACTAAGCCACCATTAGCCCAAAAGTTCTGCTCTCGATGCTAGGAGTTGGGAAGTGCTGCATTTAAACTAAGGTTGTGAGTAGGTAAAAAAGGCCGCTCCTAGGTCATGAGGCGAGTGCACAGACAAAGCCGTGCAGGTGTCACACGGATTGCAGAGACATGTTCAATCATGTTCACGACCATTGCAGAGCTCGGAGCATCCTCTCTGACTTCATTGACTTAATCGTGAAATGTAACAAGGGTATTAATTAATGTTGTTAATGAAGTAATATTAATAAGGGGTTTTTCATGAAAGATGATGGTGGTTTTAAATAGAGGATATTTTTGACTAGTTTTAAAAAGGCTATTGTTTGTGAGTAATTAATTATGAAATTAAAAAAATTTAAAATATGAATTAATGATTTTGTTGCAAATATTTTATAAAAGAAAATGTAGAAATAAAGATGATCGACTGGGATTCAAAACCTTGTATTAAAAATATTTACATAAGACAGTAGTTTTCGTGTGTGTGTGTGGTTTATTTATTATATGTCTACACAGATCTTTTTTAACGTAAGAATGTTATTTAAGAATAATTCAGTCATTAAAATAATATTAATTACAGAATAATAATTAAAAAATATTAATTAAGGATTTTATTACAAAAGATATGAGTGGTTTTACTGTAAAAATGACAATGGTTTTAAAAAGGTTATTTTTGACTAGTTTTAAAAGAAATGCTATTGTTTGAGAATGATATTAATTTCAGAATATTAATTACAAAACTATTAATTAAGGATTTTCTTGTAAAAGATTACAAATGTTTTATGAAAAATGACAATGAGAGTAAAAATTAAGTAGAAAGATGATTAAAATTTTAACGGCATGGCAGGGATTTGAACCTGACACCTGATCTGTTAATGAATGTAATTAAAAAAAAAATATTAAATAAAAATTGTCTTGTTAAATTCCCTAAAAGTTTTATAAAAAAAGAATGTGAAAATTAAGATGATTAAAATCTTAACAGTATGACTTTAGAAATTGGATTAGAATGAAAGACGAGAATTGTTTTTGAAAGATAATTAAAAAGAGTGATTTAAAATTTCTTATTAATTACTTAATTGAAGAAAGTTCGTTAAAAAAATACTTTTTCTATAAAGATTTTTAAATCGTGAATATCTATTTTAAACTGTATATATATTTTAGTCTTTTACATTATAAATAGGATAATATCGAATAGGATGATTTATTGAATCATGTAATGAAGTATTGAATAGTAAAATAGATATGTATTGTCATTTACGAACTTCAGCCAGACATCAGTCAACACCAAAAACTGTAGAAAATTCTTCTCAAGATCCACTTACGGAGAAAACTAAGTTTTTTAAAAGACTAAGTGCTCTTATTGTACATACAACCACTATCTTTGACAATGAAAATGATATGGATTTGTTATCATATTTTAATAATTTAAAAACTAGCATTTTAATCGAATTGAACTTTCAATTAAGCGATAAAAAAGGAATGAAATGGTTTATAGTTGTTAAACTCACCCTTAAACATTCTATGGAAGGTAAAGAAGAATTTATTTCCCATCATTTGCAATCAAAAACCTTTTCTGCATTTTTATCAAGTGATTTGAATAATGATCTTGAAAATGCTTTCAACAAAATGATAGAGAGTTTTGATGAATTTACTGATCAAGAATCAGGTTGTACTTTAGTTGAAATTAGCAAATTACAACTTTGTATGGTAAAATTTTAACTCATTTATATATGTAACACTTAACACATGTGTTTTCATTATAGGATCCGGTGGGGTAAAATAAGTCAGGGGGTAAAATAGGTCAGTTTAAAAAAAAAACTCTTTAAAAAACATCCAAACATTTTTTAAATTCCAATTTTGCTGGTTTTATATGTTTATATTAGTCTTCATTTTGTATGCAAAATTAACCATAACTGATACTAGTTACAGCCAGTAATAATTTGTGTGTTTCGTATTAATAACTTGAATGTGTTGCTAAGAAAAACTTTGGTTTTGAACTAATTCAGAAGCAAATTTTACAGTATTTTCTTATCTTATTCCAAAAAGCATATTTTTAAGATGAATTTCCTAAACTTTTGTGAGAAAAAAATAAAATATTAATATTTTGGAGTAAAAAAACACATGTGGAGTAAAATAGGTCAAGTGTTGAATCATGTTAGGCTTAGCAAACATAAAGTAACTAATTACATTTTTTGTGTTTTAAATAACTCCATATGCATTCTTTTAGTATATTAGTTTAAAATTAATTTATATATTGTTCTAAAGCTGTTTCATACACATAGATATAAAATAATTTAATGTTAAGAGGGGAAAAAAACGACAATATATATTAAAGCTGAATCAAAGCATTCAGTTTGTAGGTGTAATTCAAAAAGTTGTTTCATTCCAGCTTATTTAAGAAGGGTGCATATTTTTCATACAAAGGGCAGGCAGGACACAACATTCTCCTGAAACTCTCGGAGTGAAACTCTGCAGTTTAGCATCAACTTAAAATGAAAGAGTGGATGAAACTAGATCTTCAATCTCCAATTTCACAAATTAATTCTAGTGCGACTTCAACAGTCATGGAAAAGGGTACTATGTATATATTCTCCTTTTTAAGTACATAAAATCTGCTATTATGAACACTTTATCACCCAATAAAACATTGTCTTCTAAAGATGCTTTGAAAAATGCACACAGAAAACAGGAGTAATTTTAACAACCAACTTATTTTTCAATTGATTGTATGATGAAAAAATCAACAGAGATGCTAAAATCATAGAAACATCAACTGTGAAAGAAACAATAAAACAAGTCTTTCTCAAGAAGAAAATTTGGACAGCATTAATTCTAATCAATTCGTAAAAGTTGGAAAATGTGTAAAAGTAGAATTTCTTGGGAAAAGATCAGCGAAAATATTTCATGGCATCATTCTTTCACACAATCATGAATATTCTGAAAAATTTGAAGGGATAAATAAAGTGGAAATGGAAGTTCCTACTGGAATTTCCAGAGAAAGATATTTCTGATGTAGATGCATCGTAAATTCTAAATGTTTTTTCCAAACTAATCATGGACCATAGAGACATTTTTTTTTCCTTGAAAGAGCACAAAATCAAGTTTTTATAAAAAAAAATGAATGTGTATTTGTAATTTTATTTGCATTAAGTAAGTTATATTAAAATTTAAAACAGTTTTAAAGGAGGACTTATTTTACCCCAACCCATGGGGTAACACACAAGTCACAAACAGCATATTTTAAAATTTATTTTTCAGCACAATTTTTTTTTTTTTTTTTTTTTTTTTTTGAGCTATTTCTCATAAAATGTCATAAGGAATATTCATTTGCATATTCTGTGCAATTTTTTAACAAATGGAACCAATACATTTTGTGCTGTTTAAGTGCATATGTAAAATATGCTGTTTTTTTTACCTATTTTACCCCACCTGACCCTATTCAATAAATTGAAAAAAAAAAGTTCCTACATAATTTGTTAAATAAAACCCGACATTACCTATTTTAAGATGCATTTCCTAAGAATTATTCAAAGTTAACTTTGAAAAATTCGAACAGAGTTAAAAAAATATTCATACATGTTTTAGAAATAATTCATTCATGATCATAAATGCATACTTAGATATTGAAAAATTTTCATGTGCATTAATGCATACTTAAAAAATATTTTAGCCACGTACCATAGATTCCATTTTCAATTTATGAACATACGTTTGTAAAGTTTTTACACAAAGTATTTTAGAAATTAAGATAACTTTTTTCTGAATAAATATATAAGAAACTTATATTTTAGATTGAAAATATAAGATAAAATCATGAAGTTACCAGTTTAAGAGACTGTAGGTATTTGAAAAAAAATCACAAAATCAACAATTTTAGTGTTAATAACACATCTTATTTTACAAAGTACTAAGTTTTTTAAGTACTTTAGAGTGAAGTTTTTCAGACATACGCTTATAAATGAAAATTTTTGTAAATGGAAAGGTGAAAGTGAACAAATTATCTGTTTAGACATGTTGATAAACTAGAATTTTCCACAAGATTCGACCATTATAACAAGGTGTAAGATAATATTTGGCTAAATTTCTACTAATATTGGTGATAGTTATAAAAATTTGGTATAAAATAGAAAATTTCATGTTAATTCTTAAGTAAAACTGAAGAACAAAGAAAAATTTGAATTAGTTACAATCTTTCTCATTGTAGAGTTGTTTTAGTTCGCACACTTAATAGTTTTTACGCATTTTTAAAGTCTTACTTTTAGAGTGATTTTTTTATACTTTCCTAAACTGAAGTACAAAAGGGATAATACTTTACCGTCTGAGGAGACCCACGTTTCTGTTCAACAGCCTCCTTCGTCAAGTTTTGAGGATGAGAAGTTGCCCAAATTTTTTTTGTCCAACATGTAATGAGACATTAAAAAAAAAAAAAAAAAAAAATCCTATCTAACTCTACACTAGAATATTCACAATGATATAAAACCTAATATTTGTTATGTATGCGAGAAAGGATTTGTTACTTTGCATCGTTTTAAAAAGACATATAGAAACTTGCAGAAAAATTTCTAGAAGATACGAATGTGAACATTGTATTGAAAATTTTAAATGCAAGTGTGATTTATTTAAACATAAGAGGCTGTTTCATCAAACAGTCTTACCTGAATAGCTATGTGTTCTTTGCAATGATACTTTTAAACGCAAATATGAATTAGAAAAACACGAGAGGATGTTTAATCGTAAACCTGAATATCTATGTGAGGAATTTTCTATAACCTTTCCAACCAAACATACTTTTTTAAACCATAAGCAAAAAAATCATAAAAAGACTTTTCATACGTGCGCCTGTGACGAATGCACTGATACTTTTACAAACAAACGACATTTTTTAAAACATAAAAGAAATATGCATAGAAAATCTTCAATTCAAACTACATGTGATGAATATTCTGAATCTTTTCAGTGCAAGTATGAATTATTGCAGCTTAAGAGAAAGAATCATCCTAAAGACTTAACGTACTTAGAAAATATAATGAACGAAGTCCTATCGATGAATTACTAATAGTAAACAATGATCCCAACAATATAGATTTGTTTGAATCTGTTGTTTTATATTATTGTAAATAAATTTCAAATAAAACGATTTCAATGAAAATTATTTGTTTTAATTTTTATTACGAAATCACCTTTTATACAATATTTTCTATTAGAATATAAACTTAAGTACCATCTTTTTAAAACCTGAACATGTAAAAAAGTTTACTTACATAAAATGTATTAGAGATATACTTTTGTCATTACCGTAGTAAGTTTAAGTATTAATATTTAAACACAAAGTAAAATTTTACATACAATAGTAGTTTTATAAACTATCAAACTTACATTGAAAGTAAAAAAACTTGTAAAATTGTTTTGTTACTCATTCATAAAGTGTTTATGAAATCTTAAACGAATATATATTATTAAAAAAAATTTTCTGAAAAACTAACTTAAAAAATTTTTAGATACACTTATGAAGTTAGTATTTTCCTAAGTATCATAGTTTGAATCTTACTTTAGGTATGCATATTTAGAGTGATTTGCATACTTTAACTAAAATGACAATCTCTGTTCAGAAGAGTGTAAAAATAATTTTAAAGTAACAACGTAAACTTTTATACTCATGACTGTATTTATACTTATCATTTTTAGAATACAGAAAATATTTTAGAAGTTTGTGAAATTATACAATTTTTTTAAGAGTTTAAACATTTTTGTCGAATGTTTTGTTTAAGTTACATCTCTTAGAAAAAAATTAATTGTTTTTAGTAGAATTGCTAATACAAAACATTAAGTTAGAAAATTTGTAGATAAAACTTAAAAGGTATGAAAAACTGTATGGGAAGTAAACACACACAAAAAATATATACTTACAAGTTTCGACATGGCTGAACAACCTTGAGGAAACACTAAAACCTGTTGCTGATATTATAACACTTGTAGCGAAAGATTATAATCACTGGCTATGAGTTCCCCTTAATACACTACGTCATGAACCCATGACATACAAAAACAACCATTTTGCTCACACTTTGTCTTTGCTCGACTTGTATTATTTTACTCTGCATATTAAACCAATAATCTGTAAAAAAAATCTTTGTCGTTTTTACGCTTTGATGTAAAAATTTTCCATCAACAACAAATGATATATTTTAGACATCTTTTCAGTAAAAGGAAAGTTGATACTTCTCATGTATAAAAAAAATTATGCTTGGTCAAAATCCCGATATGACTTAACCACTGTCCTATAGAAATATTTCAAACATATCTTTTTAAAACAGTCATGTTTCACCCTAATGAAATCAATGTAAGCACGTTAAAAGAATTTTGGATACAATATGTGAAAATAATGTAAAAATTGATGACGATTTAATTCTGTAACCTTAGTTATATTTAACGAAATTATATGAATATGCAAATTATTGATGATGAAATGGAAGATATACAGACATATTTTAGAAGCTCCTGTTTTACAGAACTCATAGAAGAAACAATTGAACAACATATTCGTGAAGGATATGCAAAGATTAAAAGTCCTTAGATGAATTCATTGAGAGAGGTTTTTAAAAAATTCATTATTTGGAACACAAAATAGCAAATTATTATCCTTCAGTTGCTAGTAGTTATATAAACCTTCCTACAAAACTTGTTTAAAAAGATTTGGTGCATCACATATTTTCTAGAAATGTGACGTGTGGCAGTGGGACCCCAATTAAATAAATTTTAAAAATTTCTATATATCATTCAAAAATAAAACTTAATCTTGAAGAATAGCAAGTAGTGTATATTTGTTTAAGTTCATATGTAAACACTTGCACACATATATGTAATTTCATGAATTTATATGTATTAGTTTTAAATATCACTGAGTTATGTAATTTCAAATTTATCCCTACCCACCACGTCAGCAATACATAATTTAACAAAAAGTACTTATGTCTACCCACAATTCTTAACTTGTATTATTTTACTTATTAAACCGACGATCTGTAAAAAAAAACTTTGTCGTTTTTTACACTTTCAAGTAAAAATTTTCTCCCTAAACATCAAATTATACTTTACAAACATGAATTGGTATGTACAGTACGGCCGCTTAATAAAATCACTGGTTAATAAAATCGGCCTCTTAATCTGATCAAATTGTCAGGAATGGAATCAAATCAATACAAACTATTGTTGAAGCCGCTGCTTAATAAAATCAGCATCACTGGTTAATAAACTAGAAAAAATCTCCTCAGCAGCCAAAATTATCATTTATGCACACTAAAAAATGTTTTATTTACATTGTGATTATTATTATTAAAGTCCTCGTCATCGCTCATTGTCGAAAATTTTACACTTGCAGCATAGTTACAAATTAATGCAATGCTCGCAATCGTATCTTCTGGAAATTTTTCAGTGAGTTTGTCTTTTTAAACGATGCAAAGTAACAAATCCTTTCTCGCATACATAACAAATATTAGGTTTTATATCATTGTGAATGTTCATGTGTAGAGTTAGATAGGATTTTTTTTACAAATGTCTTATTACATGTTGGACAAATAAAAAATTTGGGCAGCTTCTCATCCTCAAAACTTGATGAAGGAGGTTGTTGATCAGAAATGTGGGTCTCCTCAACGGTAAAGTATTATCCATTTTGTACTTCAGTTTAGGAAAGTATAAAAAATCACTTTAAAAGTAAGACTTTAAAAATGCGTAAAAACTATTAAGTGTGCGAATTAAAACAACTCTACAACAAGAAAAGATTGTAACTAATTCAAATTCTTCAGTTTTACTTAAGAATTAACATGAAATTTTCCTATTTTATACCAAGTTTTTATAACTGTCTCCAATATTAGTAGAAATTTAGCCAAATATTATCTTATACCTTGTTATAATGGTCGAATCTTGTGGAAAATTCTAGTTTATCAACATGTCTAAACAGATAATTTGTCCACTTTCACCTTTCCATTTACAAAAATTTTCGTTTATAAGCATATGTCTGAAAAACTTCAAACTAAAGTACTTAAAAAACTTAGCACTTTGAAAAACAAGATGTGCTATTAACACTAAAATTGTTGATTTTGTGATTTTTTCAAATACCTACAGTCTCTTAAACTAGTAACTTTATGATTTTATCTTATATTTTCAATCTAAAAAATAAGTTTCTTATATATTTATTCAAAAATAAGTTATCTTAATTTCTAAAATACTTTGTGTAATACAAACGTATGTTCATAAATTGAAAATGGAATCTATAGTACAGTAGAACTTGGATAATTCGAAGTTGAAGGGACCAGAAAAAAAAATCGAAATATCCAAAAATTCGAATTACATATACTATTTAGAGATAAATTATAGAGATAAATTAAAAAATTAAAATTCTACGATCAAAAATTTAACACATAAACTTTATATCTAAGAATACTGCTACATCCCCCTCCTATTAAATCAATATTTTTTACGAGCTTAATTATGCAACACTTTTTTAAAAATAGTCAGATATTTTTTAATTCTTATTTAAGTACAATCTTTGTGTCATAGCATATGACTTGATACAAAAATAGAACCTTCTTCATTAGCCATGACTTTCAATTAAAAAAACCCTCGAAGTTCATGTATATGCACCATATCTTCTGATACACTAGTTAGGGGCTTCTCTTGTATTTCCTTATCTTTCTTTTGAAAGACTGTTAAAATATATTAGCTGAGAAAAATCTCGGGAACGAATTTTACAGTAATATTTTAAAGGTAATCGTACAAAAACTTCGAATTATCCAAAATAGAATTCGAATTATCCACGATTTTTTAACATTATTTTAATACAAAATTCAAGGGACCGAGTAAAAAGTTCGAATTATCCAGAATTTCGAGTTAAAGAAGTTCAAATTAAACAAGTTTCACTGTACTTGGCTAAAATATTTTTTAAGCATGCATTTATGGTCATGAATGAATATATTTCGAAAACATGTGTGAATATATTTTTTAACTCTGTTCAAATTTTTCAAAGTCCTAAGAATTATTCAAATAATTCTTAGGAAACACATCTTAAAATAAGCAATGTCGGGTTTAACAAATTATGTAGGAACTTTTATTTTTCAATTTATTCAATAGGGTCAGGTGGGGTAAAATAGGTCAAAAAACAGCATATTTTACATATGCATATTTTACATATATGTAAACCCAGCAAAATTGGAATTTAAAAAATATTTGGATGTTTTTTTTTTTTTTTTTTTTTTTAAGAGTTTTTTTTTAAACTGGCCTATTTTACTCCCTGACTTATTTTACCCACCTGACCCTATAATGAAAGAACATGTGTTAGGTGTTACATATATAAATGAGTTATAATTTTACCATACAAAGTTGTAATTTGCTGATTTCAACTAAAATACAGCCTGATTCTTGATCAGTGAATTCATCAAAACTCTCTATCATTTTGTTTGAAAGCATTTTCAAGATCATTATTCAAATCATTTGATAAAAATGTAGAAAAGGTTTTTGATTGCAAATGATGTGAAATAAATTCTTCTTTACCTTCCATAGAACGTTTAAGGGTGAGTTTAACAACTATAAACCATTTCATTCCTTTTTTATCGCTTAATTGAAAGTTCAATTCGATTAAAATGCTAGTTTTTAAATTATTAAAATATGATAACAAATCCATATCATTTTCATTGTCAAAGATAGTGGTTGTATGTACAATAAGAGCACTTAGTCTTTTAAAAAACTTAGTTTTCTCCGTAAGTGGATCTTGAGAAGAATTTTCTACAGTTTTTGGTGTTGACTGATGTCTGGCTGAAGTTCGTAAATGACAATACATATCTATTTTACTATTCAATACTTCATTACATGATTCAATAAATCATCCTATTCGATATTATCCTATTTATAATGTAAAAGACTAAAATATATATACAGTTTAAAATAGATATTCACGATTTAAAAATCTTTATAGAAAAAGTATTTTTTTAACGAACTTTCTTCAATAATTTTCTACAGTTTTTGGTGTTGACTGATGTCTGACTGAAGTTCGTAAATGACAATACAAATCTATTTTACTATTGAATACTTCATTACATGGTTCGATAAATCATACTTGCGATTAAAACTTTCACTGCATTGTTCACATTCATATTCTGTAAGAGTCTTTTTATGAATTTTTAAATGTCTTTTCAAATCGTCCGAACGTTGAAATGCTTTCTGACATACAAAACACACAAAAGATTTCACACCCATATGAACCCTCAAATGTCGAATTAAATTAGACTTTTTAGAAAAAGTCTTATTACAAGTTGAACAAATCAGAAGTTTGGACAACTTCTTGTTATCTATTCGCGACAGAGTGAACTGTTGATTTGAAATAGGTATCTCTACAGATAGACTTACCTCTTACACCAATTAAAACTACCAATATGTAATGCTGAATTCGGATTATAAAATAAACACCCTCACTTCACAAAATAAGGTTAGCAAGTGATAAAATTTTCCTTGACTCGAAATTAATACTAAATATTTCTTACCAAATCTGAATAATCTCCAAATACCCTGAAACTCTTGTAGATATATCCAAAAATATTAGTAAATTGTTTTAAAATCATGCCAAATTCTTATTAATTGCTATCATATTTCTGAATTTATCGCTAAAATTTCAAACATTTCCCCTACAGTAATTAAAAGAATAAAGGAATTGCAGTAAAATGATTAAACTAAAAAAAGAAAAATATATTGAACTGGGTTACGGTTAAATCTGTTTAAAGTTCCTATTTCTACCTAAAAAAAAAATTTTGATTTTCTGAAGTTGTGATGAATTTTTGTAGTGAGTCCTAAAAAAAGTTAGTAAAAATCTACTGGAAATGTCTATTATTAAAAGTTATTATATTCCCATATTGAATATCAAATTTCTAAATTCAAAACTAATGAGAGGAAATGTATTTATATTTTTAAAACATCTAACGTTTATCGAAATCAATACGTCCAAATCTTATACCGTAGTAAAGGCAATAGTGGACAACTTCCGACGTCACCCCACTTCCCTCAATTCTAAGAAATGCCCGAAGGTTTTCTCATTTCCTTTCCCTACAACATTGTGATGTCATTATTGACAAATGAAGTCGGTCTTTTTTGTATTAAAATATTATCCTATTTATAATGTAAAAGACTAAAATATATATACAGTTTAAAATAGATATTCACGATCTAAAAATCTTTATGGAAAAAGTATTTTTTTAACGATCTTTCTTCAATTAAGTAATTAATAAGAAATTTTAATCACTCTTTTTAATTATCTTTCAAAAATAATTCTCGTCTTTCATTCTAATCCAATTTCTAAAGTCATACTGTTAAGATTTTAATCATCTTAATTTTCACATTCTTTTTTTATAAAACTTTTAGGGAATTTTACAAGACAATTTTTATTTAATATTTTTTTAAATTACATTCATTAACAGATCAGGTGTCAGGTTCGAATCCCTGCCATGCCGTTAAAATTTTAATCATTTTTCTACTTAATTTTTACTCATTGTCATTTTTCATAAAACATTTGTAATCTTTTACAAGAAAATCTTTAAGTTTTGTAATTAATATTCTGAAATTAATATCATTCTCAAACAAATAGCATCCCTTTTAAAACTAGTCAAAAATAACCTTTTTAAAACCCTCGTCATCTTTTACGGTAAAACCACTCATATCTTTTGTAATAAAATCCTTAATATTTTTTAATTATTATTCTGTAATTAATATTATTTTAATGACTGAATCATTCTTAAACAATAGCATTCTTAGGTTAAAAAAGACCTGTGTAGACATGTAATAAATAAATCACACACACACGAAAACTACTGTCTTATGGAAATATTTTTACTACAAGGTGCCGGGTTCGAATCCCAGTCGATCATCTTTATTTCTACATTTTCTTTCATAAAATATTTGCAACAAAATCATTAATTCATATATTTTTAATTCATATTTTTATTTAATTCATATTTAAAATTTAAAATTTTTTTTAATTTCATAATTAATTACTCACAAACAATAGCCTTCTTTGAGAACTACACTGTACTCCCGATTATCCCTGCTAATTAATGCACGGGTGTACAGTCGGGGAAAAAAAAAACCGCAACACTCAACGTAACTTCGTTGCTAATCGATGTAGAAAAATGTAATAGGTATCATTCGACGGGGAATTGTGAGTAGTTTCAGAAAATGAACTGAAATTTTGAATTGGGGGTCGTCTACATATTAAAACGCACACCAACTTTCATTTTTTCAATGGTAATGCCCCATTTTTATTTTATATTTGAATTCCTGGGATCGTGACAACGCGAAAAAGTATATTGGTTGTATATTTTACTGATTTTTTCACAGAGTTATGGGCGTTCAAAGTTTGGAGGTGCTAATGTTAAATTCATATTTCAAACTTTTATTAATATCTTCACAAAAAATAACTTGATCAATATAATTCTTTTTTTACAAGATACAGTGAAGAAACCCAAACGTAATCCATCATTACTTTTAATTCTGAAAAATATTTTTCATTCTGAAAAATATTAATAAATTCATATTTATAAAAATTATGAATTATGACCTATATTAATTTTTACATAAAATGAATCCTAATGGTGAAAAATATGGGTATGCAAATTTGTAGCTCATTCCAGTTATTAGTTTTCGAGATATAAATAAATCTTTCTTTTCGAGTGATTTAGGGGGCCGTCTCTTATAAAGTTTTGCATGAGATAACGAATCAAATCTTAAAAAAATAACAAAGAAAATTAAATAAAATATTTTTATTTTTTACTTATGGGTGAAATTATATAATAACAAAATCAAACGCAAAAAAATGAAACAAAAATGATGATTTTTAGTCATTAGTCATCAAGAATTCCTGTTTTCTAAAGAAGACAAGCCCCGCCTTCATCGTCCTTTAAAACAAAACAATACAGAAAAAAAAAAAAAAAAGTAAATTTGCCATCGAGTACTCGTGTTAAACCCCTTATTTTTTCTTGACAAAAATATGCACAAGTGGTATTTATTTCATCGATTACTGATGATAAATTTCGAATCTTTTAAACAAACACTAGAAGAAAAAAATTAACTAAATAGGCGGGGTTTAGTGTTTCAAATAGAAAAATATGCTTAATATTTCAGAACAAATTTTCTGTATTCACAATTATATTACAAATGGATATACATTATAATTATATTCTTTCTAATCAATATTTTTCTATCCATAGTATATTTTATTGCAAAAATATGAACAATGGGTACACACTTAAGAAATATGTAACACACAAATTACGAATGAAACGCCCACTGACAGAGTTACAGATTTTCAAATGGCGTGAATCTATGTCAGCAGCAGGGGCGTAGCATGAAAATTTGATTGGGGGGGGAGACCCGACATTTGGCGCCCTTTCGTATTCCTTATCTGAAAATGTCACCCACATGCTTTCAAGAATGTTGCCATCTTTGAGATCGAGGGCACAGGCCCTCTCGTTGGTTAATACGTGCCCCCCCACCCTTCTCTTTTGGGGCATATTTCTAAAATCTGCCAAAAAAAAGCTGCTTTTTTTTTTACCTCCAATTAGTAGCCTCCCCCCCCCCCAGCAGCTTTTTTCTCTTTTTTTAATACACCTTTGGAGCATTCTAAATGTTTTCAGCGAATCTATATATTAATACACAGACATGAAATTTATCTTACATTTTTAGCCTACTTTTAATGAAAGGAAGGGCTTACAAGTAGTATCGTTCGAAAGACATGGTTAATGTGCTTTGCAGAAATATATACATATATATATTGTCGTATGAGACTAAGCAAAAGTATCTTTCTTAGGACAACCAGAGTATTGGTCTGAGATAAAGTAGAACAATTGAAAAAGATTTTTTTCCAACTTTTTCAACAAGTTTAAGAGATATTGCATTATAATTCAGGTAAAACATAAAACTATCAAAATAAATTTTAAGAAACGAAAGTAGTATCTGTTGCTAAGAAAAGCAACTTTATATTTTTAGAGTGGACAATACCTAATCTCGTCGACAGCCGTGGTCCATGTTACTCTATGGGAAAGTTTGATTTCATGATTACTCATTACATAATGTATATTTAGATTCTGTTTTTAAATTCAGAAAATTTACAATCGTTTATTTATTTATTTATTTTTAGTTTTAATGTAATTCTAAGTTCAAAAAACTGAATTTTCAATATGTGCACTTTTTCTTTTTCTTTTTTTTTTTTTGTCTTTTTTACCGCAAAATGAAATATTAAAAATTTATCAATTTTTGGAAAATGAGTAAGAAAAAAATAAGCCTTACACATTTGTTTTGATCCGTTTAGTCTTTCGAAAGAAATTCATTACTTAAAATCTCTTGCTCTTTCTCGAAGCTATAATCCCTCTATTAATAATAAAGTTTTATATAAATTCAAGAATCCTAAACGTTCTGATACTAAATTGAACGACCACAGTCTCATTCCAGTTGTTTTACCTTTTTATTTATCACTTTCTTTTAAAATTTCTAAAATTCTCTCACCGCTTGGTTTTAAAGTCATTTAGAAACTTGTCAACAAAATTAAATTATCTTCTCTTAAAGATCCCATTCCTACTGAAAACCGTTTTGGCCTTTATTTAGTCCTATGTTCGTCGTGCAATTTAATTTATATTGATCAAACTAGAAGGTGTTTGAAATATAGGATAAATGAGCACCGTCGAAATGTTCGTAATGAAGAGATCTCTAAATCTTCTATTGCTTCCCACTGCTGGGCTCATGGTCATCGTTTTGATTTTTCTAATACTAACATAATTTCATCTCCTGTCTTCTCTTCCCATTTGAATATCCATGAAGTTTTTTACATATTTAAAAATTCGAAAAATCTTGTTAATGATATTTGTTTCACTCCGTTCTTGTCTGATGCTATGAAATTACTCACATAAGTTCAATTTTCGTTTAATTTTGATATTTTTTAAATTTTGTTACATTTTTTAATCTTACTTATTTATTTATTTATTTTCGTCTTTTCTTTAATAATTTATAGTGCTGACTCTATTCTAATTTGGCAGGGTGCCTTTTTAAACAGTTTTTAGCAACCTGTGGCCCTTTTTCAACATATTTTAGCACCTGGCGGCCCTTTTAAAAACATTTTGGTACCAAGTAGCCTTTTCTAACATTTTAAATGTTTAGAGGCTTTTAGATTTTTTTTTCTTGACTTTTAAACTTTCTTAGCAATAGTTCTGCAGCATTCCTGGAATGACAAATGCATACAGCCTATATATATACAAGGAAAATTAATTTACTTTTGTTACGTACAAAAATCATAACATTGAACACCGCAAATTATGCAAATAACGCCCCTTTTTATTGAATCCCCCCCCCCCCCCATCGCCCTTTTATTTTAGAGTCAGCACTATTCTCCTCACACCAGTATTTATGTTTACATTCATCTATATGTATTTTTGCTGTTCACTTAGAATGGTTTTGTGCGTTGCTGCTTTGACTGCAGCACTTGTGCCTACTTTTTTTGCCTGACGAAGGATTGCGTGTTCTTTCGACCCAAAACAATTATTGCAAGTTTATTGCATTTTATGGTGTTTATTCAAAGTTTTGTAATTATTGATTTTAAACGCCAGTTCTGTAGTGTTTTCTTATTATGAAATTAGGTATTGTTCACTCTTAAGGAAAAAAAAAAAAACAGTAATTTATTTATTATTGTTATTTTATATATTTAAACCAATTCAAAAGCGTTTTTCTTTTTTTCCCGTATCGTGTAAAATTTTTTTAAAAGAAATGTAGTAGCCATTAAGGAACGTGACATAATCACCGCTTGCCTTTTTGTGGAAGAACAAACAAACAAAAAAAAAATTCCATTGTCTAAAATTAAATCTTTTTTGTACAGAAATTTATATCTTACTTAGGTGTTGGTGTCGATGTTTGGGAAAAAAGCCGATTGACTGCTCTAGGGTCCTAGGCCTGAGGGGGAGTGCTTTCTGTGGAGGTCTTTCTAAAGAGTCCTAGCCTGTATTTACGCAAGTTTCGGAGAAAACCATGGAAAATTCTGAATGGCTAGGCCGCAACCGCGACCTGGTATCGTACCCGGCACCTCATGTCTACCAACTTGACAGAAAAATTGCAGATTCAATAATCGAGCCAATTGAAGACCATCATAAAAGTCAGTCTCTGGTGCACGTAAACTCAGTCGTGGCTGCAATGTCCTCCATGCTCCGTGCAAATAATACCTCTGAGGGATACAGAAGCGGAGAAGCCATCCCTTCTGCAGAACAGAAGATAAAAATTGTGATGGCTTGTCTTCGGACCGCCACTGGGGCGTTAATCCCAATTGCCCAATATGTGCCTATTAATGCGACGTTAAATCAGCTTCCTCGAGCTATTTCATGTCAAGAAACACTAGTTGAATTCTATATACTTATAAATATTTCAAAACCCGTAAGCGATGAAACTAAAATAAAAAATTTGCTTAAAGGATCACTTAGAATCAAAAATTGTTAGTGAGAAATTGTTATAACCAAATCAAACTAATCTAATTTCGTTTTTATACAATAGCCATGACGTACAATAAACTACTTTTTTTTTCGAGCTAAGGTCTTGAAAAATCGTAATTTTAAGTTTTTGGAGGTGAGAAAGCGACTGCGCATACTTACAAGTCAGTTGTAAGTATCTGAAATGGGAGAAGGGCGCCACAGTCGCCATAGAGTGCAAATTTGCTAAGGTCAGAATTTTCAAGGGTCGTTGCATGGTAAGCGAACATGCTGTTGTAGGTGCCTGCACAGTGGAGGGCGCCGCTCAGCTGGAGTTTGCTGCTAACTTATTCTTAAAGGGTCCTGAATACGATCAACATTTTTCAACAGTCTTTTGCACGGTAAGCGAACAGACTATTGTAAGTGTTTGAAATAGCCATAGGTGCCCCCAAACAGGAATTTATTATGATCAAATTTTTTTTAAGGGTCGTGAATATGAACAGAATTATTGTTTGCACAGTAAGAAAATAGGCTGTTATACACCTTTAAAAAAGTTGTTTTAGGCCAGGCGTCTAATTAGTTAAGAGGGCGCCACCTAACGAGAGTTTGATACAGTCAGACATTTTAATGCAAACTTTTTTTGCTGGTCGGTGAACCAGTTGGTCGCTGAAGGCAGTTTCTGATGCATAAAAATCTTAAGTGTTTTTGGTAACCAAATGAACTTCAAGGCGCAAAACAGCGCCCCCAGAAACCTCATTATGCATTTGTAGGTGCCTGAACAGGGAAGGGTGCCGCTCAACTGGATTTTGCTACTAACTTATTCTTAAAGTGTCCTGAATACGATTAGAATTTTCAACAGTCTTTTGTACGGCAAGCAAACAGGCTATTGTAAGTGAACAAAACGAGAAATCATGCCATATGCGCCCCCAAACAGGAATTTGTTATCAGATTTTTTTTAAGCGTCATGAATAAGATGAGAATTTTCAAGGGTCGTTTGCACGGTAGGAAAACAGGCTGTTTTAGGCGTCTAATTAGGGCGCCGCAGGCACCACCTAACGTGAGTTTGTTACAGTTAGACATGTTAATGCAAACTTTTTTGGCTGGTCGGTGAACCAGTTGGTCAGCTTGTGATACATAAAATTCTTAAGTGATTTTGGTAACTAACGATAATTAGCAAAATTATGATCCACTTTCCAATGAACTTTAAGTCGCAAAACAGCGCCCCCAGAAACTTCAATATGCCGCCCTATTTTTTAAAACATTGGGGGGGAGACTACCCCCCTCCCCCCCTCAAGCTACGCCCCTGGTCAGCAGTCGCGAAAGGATTAATTCAGGAATTATATTTTCATTGAAATTATAAAACGAATCGTACAGTTTCAAAGAGTTCAACTGACCCAAAACTGGTAAGTGCGATTTAAATTGTTTAATATTTATTTCATGAACCCTTACAATAATTTATCCGAAAATATTTAGTTTATGCATTGTTATATGTATATATCTATATTATTTCATTTCGTATATTATGTTTCACCTACAAAAGAAAATTTAAGCTTTATTGGTGATCAGTACAGCGATAATAGACAGTTTTACTTGAAAAATATTGCACTTTTTTCAAAGAGTACTGTCTGGACCAATCGCAAGTGCAGTGCATTTAAATAGGCCTAAAACTGTATAAAAAAGTACTCAAGTATATAAAAACTGAATTCAAGTTAATTAAGAAACTGGAACATGTAAATATTTTTATTAATTTATATAATTCTTTTTTTCCCGAAAGATTTCCGGTGTAAAACATAAAAATTTTGTCTATTTCTTATAGGATCTTAATTTTATTTTTCTACATTTAGAGATAACCCCCTAACACATTTTTGATTATAACTCTATAAATACTAAAGTTAAAGTATACAAACAGTATACTTTTCCGCACTGCCAGACTCTCAGAAATTCGAATATGGAGTCAGAATTGGGCATTGCTATTGAAAAAATCAAAGTTGGCACTCATTTCAATATGTAGATGATCCCTAATTCAAACTTCGATGACATTTTCAGAAAGTGCATTTAATTTCCTGTTGAATTATGTCTATTAGATGTTCTTGCGTCAATAAATAACGAAATTACAGCGGGTGTTGCGTTTTTTTTTTTCCCCGACTGTACACGGATAATCGAAAAACACGGATAATCCGAAAATGACCAAACACGCAGAAAAGTGTGTATATTTGGAGGCTATAAGTAAAGTACATAGTGGTATATAAAATACTTCGGGTTTAATTACGATACTCTACTAATACAAAAAGTAATACATTAAGTAAGTAATGAAATATGTAATAAAATTTGGCATAACTTTAAAATTTACATAATTACTGTCAGTTGTTCTTCTGTAAGAAGTCTGTTATATTGTTTGTCTGCGAGCCAACGTGGCATTTTTCCTTATAATTTGGCGAACGTTGCGCACAGATATGACATCATTGAACTCGAAATTATTTTGATGACCCATGTAGTCTAACAGTTGATCTACGCACTGCAATGCTGTTTCGTGACTCACACTTGTTGCATCATGTTCATCTTCACTCTGTTCCCGTTCTTCGCCTTCGCTTTGCTCGCCTGAAACTGCATCCACTATTCCTTGATCTAAAAAAAATTTATAGCCTTTTTCGTTTTTATCTTCGTTCATCTAGACTTCTACATTTTCTTTATCAATATTTTGAAATCCATCAACATCAGAAATAATGTCAACAATTTCAGAAGCTTGTACTTTGTTTTCGTTTGCAGAATCATCTGCATGTATGACCCCAGGCATCAATTTTTTTCCAAGCATGAAGCAACGTCGAGTTTTGAATTTCATCCAGAGCTTCAGCAATAAGCTGCACTGCATCAAAGATCGTGAGCTTTTTCCAAAATTTAACGAGATTTTCATCTTTCAATAGCAGTCTCAAAAGATTTCTTCTGTAGATGCGCTTCATTGTTGAGATAACTCCTTGGTCCATTGGCTGGATGAGTGAAGTTACATTTGGAGGAAAGAACTTTACAAAAATATCTCCATCACATGACGAAATATCATCCGGATGGCATGGCGCATTGTCAATTAAAAGAACTGCTTTTTTCGGTAGACCTTTTTTTCGTAGCCACTCGCTCACATGTGGCACAAATTTATTATGAAGCCACCTTCTAAACAAGTCTGTATCCATCCAAGATGATGATTGAGAATAATAAACAGGTATTTTGTTTTCAAAATTGTTCCCGAAAGATCTAGGATTTTTAGACTTTCCTATAACAAGGGGTTTCAACCTGAATGTTCCTGAAGCGTTCGGACAGCACATCACAGTTACTCTCTGCTTTGAAGTTTTAAAACCCGGAGTTTCTTTCTCTTCTTGCGATGCTAATGTTTAGTTGGGAGGCATTTCCAGTACATACCGGTCTCATCAGCATTAAAAATTTGATCGAGAGACAATTCTTCTTTTTTCCTGTACTCATCAAATTCTTTAATAAATGCATCGGCAGCTGAATAATCTGCACTTAACATTTCTCCTTTTAATTGTACTTCTCTAATACCATAACGTTTTTTAAACCGAGCCAGCCAACCTGAATATGCATTAAATGGGGTTTCAATGCCTAAAGCTTTGTGAAAAAACAATGCTTTCTCTAAGCATATAGGACCGGAGATGGGAATGCCTTCTGATCTTTTTTGCTTCACCCACTGATTCATGCAAGCATCAAGGTTTTCAAAACATGATTTTTTAACTACTTTTCTTGTCGTTGAAGCTGCTCCACTAACACAATCGCGGGTAAATTCCATCAATTTCTGCTTTTGTTTTTACACGCTTGCAGCTGCTACTGAAACAGACAATTGCATTTGTCTGTAGTGATTATAAGAAAGCCGTTTTGCTTTGTTCTTTTTCCATTCCTAGATGCTAGTTTTACAACGTAACCCCAAAACAACATTCTTTAGAAAATTATTAAATCTCATTCCATCACAATCCATCACTTTAAACGCAGTTTTTTTTTTTTTTTTTTTTTTTCCGCCCCTGAATGAGAACAGGAAAAAATGAGAAAATTTAAATTTTTGTGCTGCACGGATAATCCGCAAAACGGATAATCCGCACACGGATAATCGGGAGTACAGTGTAGTCAAAAATAACCTTTTTTTAAAACCACCATCATCTTTCATAAAAAACCACTTATTAATATTACTTCATTAACAAACAACATTAATTAATATCCTCGTCACGTTTCACGATTAAGTCGGTTAAGTCAGAGTGGATGCTCCGAGCTCCGCAAAGTCCGTGAACATGATTGAACATGTCTCCGCAATGTACACCCACATGGCTTGCCGGTGCACCCGCCTCATGACCTAGGATCAGCTTTTTTTACCTACTGTTGTGCTTTCTGAAATTTCTGTAGTTTTCTCCTAAACTCGCAGGAATGCAGACTAGGACATCTTAGAAAGACTCCCCTTGAGGGCACTCCATGCAGGACTAAGAATCTCATGTAATCAATCTGCCTTAACACTTACAACTCCAGAAGGAGAGGTGGTACCTTGTTTTGAATTGCCCTGGGCGCACCCCAAACCTACACTACACCACTAGTCTTTACGGCATATGTATTAGTTTGCTTCTACAAGAAATCAGAATGTCTTCGGACAACACTCTCTAGAAAGAGTTTATAATATAGCAATAGTGGTTAATAGAGTTGTGTAGTTGTTACACACTAGATTTTATTATTATTGTAGCGATATATAAACAAGTGTCTGAATATGTTACATCTTATGCATTAAATTATTAAAATTCAAATCTCATTTTTATATAAACTGGCTATTTTGTAATAAATGAATAAAAACTGAGTTTAAATCACTTAAGTATTTTGCTTAATTTATTTTATCAGAATTTTACAAATTCAAATAAATCCAAAAATGAGAAAAAAAAATTTGGGTTTTCAAATGGGTTATTTAAAAAAAAAAAAAAAAAAAAAAAAAAAAAAGTCTAACTTTGCTAATCCCGATTTTTGTACTAAATTTGTTATATCATTTGTTTTGTTATATATTTGTCACCCTTTTCTATGCAAAAATGTGACGACAGACAGACTCAAGTAGTACAATCAGACAATTTAACTGTTAGATATATTACAGTTGTCAATACAAAATCTCTCTTTAGTTTGATTATGAAAATGTAACTACATGCAGAAAAAAGCAGATGCATTTATTGAATCATGCTTTTTAATACAGAGATTCATTTGTAGTAACTAAATCCTGCTTATTTCAGTAACATGAGTGAATTGTTTAAACCATTGAGAAGAATTTATTTTTTTATTTGATTTGACATATTTTAAAACCTATAGTTCAAATAATCAGGACAGTTAGCACAGCACAGGATAGGATTACACCACAAAGAACTGAAGACATCCTGTTGCAGCATGATGGGTGTAGGGAGGGGGGGTGCACTTGCACCCCCCTAAATCTTAGACATAGGAATGAAATTTACATTCCATACATTAGTTGGCAAAAGTTTTTAAACGTTGTTTTTCTGTCTTAACATTTTTGAAAAAAAAAAAAAATTTTTCTTAACCCAATCAGGTTATCATTTTTTGGCACCTTGTCAGTTTATCATGGGTCGCAGAAGACCCGAACAATGTTTGAACACAATTTTTAATGAAAGAAATGTGATAAAATTCTTGAACACTCTTGAATACTTCTAATTTAAGGGCAGACAATGAATATTGCAAAAGAAATTTAAACAAATATTCTATTTTTCATCAGAAATATGCTCATTTCTATAAAGTGCAGGAATTTACTAAAAATTTATAACTTTTGAGCAAATTGAGATATTTGAAAAATTCAAATTGCATAATAAAGTTTAAGAATGATATTTTTACGAAAATGTCATGGGCATGATATATAGGTATTTCTTCTATATGTGGATTTTGATGGATGAGACATAAGAAAAATGGTTCGGGTCTCCAATGACCCACGATAACCTGATCGGGTTAATGGTGTAAAATAGTTATTTGTACCCCCCAAAGCTTAAGAAATTTCAGCATAGCATATGCATGAATTACAAGTAATTCGGAAATTTGCAAAGTAGCTAAACAATTAATGCCACCATGATAGAAAGCTCCAAGGACAGCAAAAGTTTGGAAGATCTTCTGGAGCGATGATTCGAAATTTAATTTGTTTGGAAGTGATGGCAACATTATATTCGTTTTCCAAAAGGCACCAGAATGAATCTCTGGTACGAACGTCTAACAATAAAGCACAGAAACAGATCAGTAATGGTCTTGGGAGCTTTCCATCATGGTGGAATCGTCCCTCTCGAACATATCGATGGGATTATGGATAAAAATGCTTCAGCAGATCTATGTGCCACTTTATGGTCGTAAAAAGGTGTCTCGTGTATCGCTCTTTCAGCAGGATAATGATCCCAAGAGTGCAAGAACACACCTCCAAAATGATAAGAGACACTAAATTGCACCAAACTCCATATGCAAAATATTTGTGAGAAGCTAAATAGTTAAACTTTCGTACAACGTAAACAGTAAGTGGCATTGTTATATAGAATGATATAACAGAAAGTTTTGTGATTGCCACAACATATTAGTTTTCGTATGAAAATAACCCTTCAACTATGATTATATTAGTAAAATATTTTATTTCACTTTTTTAATGCTAGTAATGTAAAAAATATGTAAAAAATAAGTTTTAGTTTTGTAATTCTGAACAAAACCTGTATTTTTGTGACAATACTTTTCATGACAAATTGCAAGTATAGGAATGAGTATGTTAGGCTTAAAGATTTATTCTTCATGGTGATATTGCACAAATAAATAAAATATTAAATATGTTTAAGTAAATTATATTTAAAATGTTTTTAAAAGAATAGTATATGACATCTGTTTATATTTCACTGTTAAAAAAAAAAAAATAAAGCTAATGCCGGATATCCGGCAAAATCACTACCCGTTACCATCCCTACTTGAAAGCTTGGATCTCAAGCTGCATGTGCCCCTTATAATGACTTGTTGTTTTCAAATCACTACTAGAATATTCATCAATACATCAACCAAATCATCATCTCATAAATTTGCAAAGCACTTGTGGTATTTATTAGAAGGACTTGGTTGGCTTGTCTTTATTTGATAGCTGTGTCAGTTTATTAACCAAAAGACGCGTGGTTAAAGCTTTGCAGTATGATGCTAATGCAGGAAATCAAGCTAAGAATTACTCTAAGTGAATCAGTATTGCTCTTCATTCATTCAAGAATAAAAACTTGGAAGATTTTGTGACAGCCAAGTCAGTGATATTGTTTCAATTGTTGGAACTTCCAGTTGGATATCTTGAAGTTGATCCTGACTTGTGGGGAGTCAGGCGAGGACTATAAACAGGCTAAAGGAATAATAAAATCCCTACAAGTAGTAAATGACCCTGCTGAGTGTGCAGTTGCACTTATTCAAGAATACTGTGGTTTGATAACTCAATGATGAAATGCAACTATAATGGCTGCTACAAGTTGAAGATCATCACAAAATGTATCCAGATAGCAGGAAAAAACTCTGTCTCAGTCTTTTCAAAGGCAATAAAATTTTAATGTATAATGAGAAATAATTTGTACAGTAAAGTAAATAAATTGTTAAAATTAAAGCAATAAATACATTGTAAGTATGTATTTGTTACAGTACAGCTAATATTCTTATTTTTTTCTAAGTTTATAAATTTTGAGTCAGTTGAGCTACCATTAAATATTAAAATTAATTGCTCAAACTTTTCATATAGTGTTTTTGTATCAAAAGGAACAAATTAAAAGGGTGAGACTTATAACAAAAATAAAAAATCATGGCTTTTCAGCTCCACCCTACTATTTATAGCTAGTTTTTGTTAAAATTAGTTTGAAATTTGAAATTCATAAAAAACTAATTTTTAAAACATTTTGTACCCCAGTTCAATAAACCATGCGATTCATTGGAAATCTTGAAACTGGAGTTTTGGATGCTTAAAAACTATCACATTTTCAACTATCAAAGAAAATTTAGCCTAAAAAAAATCATATTTTAGTTAATAAAAAAAAAAATTATCAAACATATTTTTATCAAACTTATATAAAAACCACTCCGATTAACTCAGCATTCTAAAAAAAATAAAATAAAAACTACATTAAAATCAGTCTATTCGTTTGGAAGGTGCCACAGACAAACAAAGTCTGTAAACTTAGAACACCAACTTTTTTTGTTTCTTTCTTTTTCTTTTGGTCGAGAGTTAAAAATAGGTATTTTTAATTTTTAGTAAAACCTACTCACTGTCATGCAGAAATTTATACACACATTAACATGATCATCATTACCAATAATAACTATTACTCTGTTGTCGTAAAAAATATTTTTTATTTACATACAGTTTTAAGACTGAAATGTTTGTACCCCTCTGTCGGATGCAGGCTATGCCCAGGGGCAGCATCAAACTCACCTAAGCAGTTAGTGCTACCATGACATAATCACTCAGCTTTTAGAGGCGTAGCCTGTCATATATTTTCACATACTTAATATCACTAATAAACAGGGTTTAGCCTGGCAAAAAAATTTCTTTAACGTTTTAGCTAAAATGAACAAAGCAATATTTTAGCTTTTTAAAAAAATAATTTAATTTTTTGGATACTGTGGATTTTTTTTTTTTTTTTTTCTTTAACTTAGTTATCCTCAATTTTGTTTTCTATTTCTTTTGTTCACTGATGATTTTAAACAATCATCCATACTTGTGATTTAAGAAACATGAATCAGCAAATTTTGTTTCATTTTCAGCAAACTCAATACTAGTACTGAGAACGCATCTATGAAGCAAATTCTGAAATATTTTTAATATTTTTACAGTTAAATTCAACCATTAAAAGTCTAAATTAAATCCAAATATATTAAATAAATAATGATTCCCAATATTTTCAGTGGTTTTGTAATTTTAGCCAACAAGTATTTTAATAAAAGTTAGAAGTAGTTATAGAGATATTTTATAAAATAATCCAGTTTTAGCCTTTTAGTGAAATTCTTACCGACATATTTTTAGCAAAATGCTAAAAAAAACTAATGACAGTTTAAACCCTGCTAATAAATCAAATTGATGTTGGTATGTGCATTAAGCGTTTGAGTGCAGCGAAGCATTATTGCACTTCTGCTAAGCTTTGATATACACTAAGGGACAAAAAAAAAAAAAAAAAAAAGCTGCACTGCATAAAAATAGACTTATACCTTTTTTATTTGTAATAACTTCAAAACTAATGGTTGCAACAAATAAAATTGTCATTATTGCATAATGCAAAAGAGATGAAACGATACCTATGTACATTTTAGATTTAATAATTTGCTTTATTACACTCTACAAAGTACTTATTAAAAATTTACATACAATTTCCTGCCTTTTTAAACGTAATATAATAAACATATACTTTGTAATCTATTATGATTCATTATAGGAAATAAACAAGTTATATTTTAATATATGAAATAAAACTATTTATTTATTAGATCTAAACAATTACTTTATAAAAATAAGTATTCTGCATTGGGTTAATTCCACCTTTATGTGGAATTACTGCTTTAATGCACAATATACAGTGTTTTAATATAAATCTCAAAAATTTCTCTGTGCCAAATATCATAAATATTTTTTACTAGTTCTTGCAGAGTTGTAGGCTGCAAATTTAGAACATTCTTCCCTCTCCTCTGCCTTTCTATTATAGACTAAACATTTTTGAGTGGATTGAGATTAGGACTATTTCCAGGTCTGGTAAAGAAGAAATTCTATGATGATATTCTTTGTGGGATTTAACTTAAAGTTAAGAAAGATATGATTACTTATAGAATTATAGGTGCTCATGGGAATGGATAGGTAATTTTAATTTTTTTTAAATCAAATAAGCATACCACAGACGCTCTTAAGCAAGGTGCAATATCATCTTGAAATACTGTTTGTGGGAAAGTCTGAAATACCTTCAAAATAGTTGGTCAGGCACCACTTTTATAATGCCTGCATTTTATTTCGAGTTAATTGATCCCTTGAGCAAGAAAATTTGCTGGATACTTTGCAAAGTTATGCACCTCCGTACCATAATGTACGGAGAATGTGTCACTGTTTTAAAAGTGCAATTTTCATTAAGTCGGTCACATTTTTGTCATTCTGTTAGTTTTTTTCATCAGATCGAAATAAACTTAACTCATCAGAGAAAACCAGTTCAGCCCATTAATTAACTGATATATTTTTTAAATTTTTGGTTAACTGAAGTTTTGCTATTTTAAATTGATTTCCTAAATAGCTTTTTTTGCAGATCTTCTGGTTTTTAACCTGCTTTGTTTAATTGTCCCCGCACTGTTTTTGAAGAAAGTATTTTGCTATACACATTTTTTTTTAATCTTTTCTAAGTTATGAAAATGATACAAATCTATTTTTTTAAACTTTTGTATCATGTTGAGATATATTCTTGAATACCTTTTTCAGACATCTAATTAATTTGTTTTTAAACCCTTCATTATTTTATTATATTTAAATGATTTACCCCTTTCAAATTTTTAATTTAACTTTAATCTGCATTTATTTTTCCTAGTCTAGGCATAGATAACATTGGTAAACTTATGCTTAGAATGTATTTTTTTTTAAGCATCTTGTTTATCTCTTAACCTTGTTTATCTTTTAACCATTGCTTTATTTTTGTTATGGCTCCGGTCGTTGTGTTCATGTGTCAAGTGGCGTATGCTTCTAACAGTTCTTGGAGTTTTCAGTTTCTCCTCCATGTTTTTTTTTTATTTGTTGTGTAGGAGTCATCTGTTAAATGGTGTGGTGCCGCTTGGCAAAAGAAAAATGATGGTTAGTTTTAAAAGCTACTTTTGAGTTTGGTTGCCGTTTTTGATCGGATGTGTCTTTTTTTCCGACACAGACCGGCTGGGAATTATGACTGACAATTCAAACTGAGGGAAATCCAACCTGTCCATTTTAAGCAAAATAAAAATGGAGTTTTCCATATATTTGCCTGCTCTTCATTATTTAGAGAGGTTTTAGTAATACTTTACATTACAGCTCTAAAAGAACCTGCCAGCCATGGTTACTGGTCGTATGTCTTCTGATGTTTCTTTCCTTGGGTTATTCTGTTTTTTATATTTCAATGCAAGATACTTTCTTATTTAGACATTAGTAACTCTGCTTCACATTTGAATAAAATCAAGGTATCTGATAATTAAAACAGGAATAAACTACTACGTCAGAAACGCCAAAGAAAAATTGAGGTGCATACAGCTGTTTCGGTAGCCTAAAGCGTACCGTCTTCAGTGCAAAAAGAATCTTTCGTTTTGCACTGAAGACGGTACGCTTTAGGCTACCGAAACAGCTGTATGCTCCTCAATAATTTTTCTTTGGCGTTTCTGACATAGTAGTTTATTCCTGTTTTAATATTCCAATGCCAAGTCTCCTGCTATTATTAAGTTATCTGATTGTTGCAATAAAAATACGTTTTAATATTTTGCTTTTTGACATGCAGTCATATCACTTAACTGAGCAACATGGCCACCTAAAGTGAAATTTCCAGTGTAAACAGCCCCCCCCCCCCAAAAAAAAAAAAAAAAAAAAAAATTGTTAAAAATCATCCAACAATATTTCACTAACACTTTATTATTTTGCCATCTCATATATTGAAATATTTTTTTATTTTCATTCTAAAATTAATATTTTTTGTGGCATTGTTAATTGTCTTATTCTTTCCATTTTTGAAATACTTTCTAAAATTACAATTTTCCTGACAATTACATTTTGTTTTTAACTCTGGGCTCAATCCTAAAGTCTATGTAGAGGACGACGTAATAAAATTTGTTTAAAAATTTGCTTTTTACACGATAAAATTGGCAGTTACAGAAAAGGAAAATATCCAAGTGCAGCCTTTTTTTTTTTTTTTTTTTTTTTTTTTTGTCCCTTAGTGTAGGTCACCCATTGGTGATTTGTGATGTGGTTCGGTGTATCAACAAGTAACCTTTTCATAATTAGAACTTATAGTAAAATCCCGACTATAAACCCCTTGAAAATAAGTCCCTCCCTACTTTTAAATTTTTTCCATAATTCTAAAAATTCCGTTTTTTTTTTTTTTTTTTTTTTTTTTTTTTTTCATTTTGAGTAAAAAATTAATTTCCGAAATTTTATGTATATTTAATGATTCTAAATAAATTTATTCTTTGAAATAATTTTTACAGCAAAAATTACTAATTCCCCTCTTCTCCATTTATTTTAACAAAATAATAATGAAGTGGGAATGAGAACTATAAAAGAACTATAGCTCTATATTGAAATTGTAAACCTATTTTTCGATAGATGGCAGCACTAGTCTTTGTTCCAGAAAATGTTCTTATTGGCTTCTCCAATATTCATTAAAATAACAATTGAATGTATAAGTATACTTTTCTTTTATTTACCTTTCATAGTATACTAAATAATAAATAGAGTTCTTTAATTTATTTATTTAACGAAGATTGCATTTTTAAAATATTACTAGCTTCTCTTTTAATTTAATTATTTCAATTAAAAAGATTCATGAAGCAAAAGACGATCTATGTATTAGTGAAGTAACTCTTTTGTTTACCTTTATTATCAAAATTAAAAGTTTTCTTGGATGTATGTATTTTAAATTAATCATTGTATTGATGTAATAATTTATTACATCAATACAATAATTAATTTGTAATGTGCATGTTTGGTTATTATCTGGATTTCCTTATTAAATGACTTCTTCTTGTATCAATAGATGGCGCCAACATGCAATTTGTCTTTAGTTCTTAAAAAAAAAAAAAAAAATCTAATTTTTGTAAAATTTTATGTTTAACAACAATATGTAAAATAAATTTTATGCATTTTATATTTACCTAAATATATACTTTTATTAATTTATATACTCTAAATTAATTAATGTTTGATAAACTTGAAGATACCTCAACAATAGCAAAATCAGTCTTTAATATTTTATTCATCTTTCATATTAACCATATGAAAAAATTAATTTAAATTAATAATAAAATAGATTTTAAATTCATATTTTAAAATTTATTTGTATAACTTCCATTCAATTCTGGATTAGATAACATTAGTTTCATTTTCTGGTGATAGATGGCGCCATCACAACTTAAAAAAAAAAAAAAAAAGAAAATTTCTAATCTCGATCATAAGCCCCCTCCCTATTTTTTACTGATTTCCATTTGAAAAACGGGGGGGGGGGGGGGGGGCTTATAGTCGGGATTTTACAGTAGTTTTTGTTTTCACACTGGCTGCTTGTATGTGTTTATCCTATTGGAGAGAGTTGTTTCTTATTTTTTTGACAGAATATGGTTTTGCAACCATTTTCTGAATTTCATATTTCATGCATTTCAGATTCATGCATGACAAATCAGCTGCATCCAGTGTTTTTTTTTTTTTTTTTTAAATTGCATGGACCACCGCACATACATGCTTAAGTAGTGATTGCTGCTGTATAGGTTTTCAAGCATTTTCAGATGCAAGGCCATAATTTTGAAAATTTGTGAAAATTTTTTGAGTTATACATCATTATTAAATCTTAATTTTTTGTATAAAACTTGAAACCCTCTGATTTTTTTGGCTAGAGCTTTTGGTTTCATGGATGGTGAAGTAGCGCAGTTTTCTATTACAGTTTTACATATTTGTTTTTATTAATCTTAAAAATAAGCTTAATTAATTTTAGTGAATTTAAAAACAAGCACCAAAGTGAAATAATCATTTATTTCCTTAAAATGTATTTTTTAAATATGTTTCATAATGATTAAAAGTATTAATATGTGATATGATTCCCAGTATTGTTGTGTCTCTTTCAAAATTGTATTCAGAGAAATTATTGAATTCTTTTATTCTAGTATATATTATGGTTGTATATTTTAGGGTGAGTAAGTAGATATAAGTAATCTAAATCCTATAAACTAATTCTCACATAGGCAGAATATAGCTCATTAAAAATTTAAGCTTTTTAGATTTTATTTAATTAAATATTCTAATTGAAGGGTATTAATCATTAATTATAATCAAAATCTTCAAAGTCTAAAGCGTTGTTCTAAAAGATAAAAACATTATCCAGGTTTGTTTGTAGCATATTGCTTCTAAATAAAACTAAATTATTTTACCCTTAAATCCAGTTAACATTTTTACTCACCCAAAAATTAAAAACATAATCTAAATATTAAAGAAATGAAAAAGATACAGACAATACAAACTAAAGAAAGAAATCAATTTTGACAAAAATTTAATTTATTAATTTAAATAGAATTCAGAGTTTACACAGTTATGAATAATAAGTATAGGACCCATTATCCGGAATTCCAAAATCTGGAAGACCCAAAATCCAGAATCATTTTAGAATTTTTAATTTTTTTTTTTTTTTTTTTTTTTATAATAATTTAAATATATTTTATATTTAAAATCGGGGAAAAAAATAAATCATCCTAAAATGAATTAATGTGTGTTTTATTAGATACTATTATAAAAATTAGAAATTAAAGCAGAATTACTTTTTTTTAGATGGTCAGGGATGTTTGTGGTCCCGGAAAATCCTGGAATTCACAGCAAGCCGCATAAAAAAAAAAAAAAAAAAAAAAAAAAATCTAATGTATTTGATGATAGATTTCCGGTGATTTTTAATTTAACTCCTCTATAAGACCTTTAAAAAAAAAAAGTATGGACATTTTTTAAAGAAAAATCATTTTTTTTTTTTTAGTGTTCTGCTCTTATGATCGAGTTAGTATTCATGATTAGCAGCACTGATAAAGAAGTAAACATGCAGCTCATCGCAAGTGGCATTGTCAGTAATGTACATGTTTATATATACAGGGTGATTAGAAAAAAACTACCCCAATATATAAGACCATAGCTGCCATACCGTTCCGAGAAACTGAATAAAAATTTGGTGGAAGGTATTTTGAGGTATGTGCTCAAGAATTATATAAAAAACAACAGTTAAACTCTAACAGTTACGTTACAGTGACAAAATTTCAAATAGCAACACCTACTTTTTTTTTATTGAAATGTAATCTCCGTAGCAAAAAAAAACATAAATAGTGTTGGAATGGTACCTCTAGCACGAAAATTGGCAGTGCTAGCAGGCTAACAAAAAAAAAAAGAAAGAAAAAAAAAAAAAAAAAACGACTGTTACGTGCCTACCAGAGCACCACTTTAATTTTTTTTAATGATAGCACATTTCACACTGAGTCTTTGGTTCTGACTAAAGTCTACTGATTCTGCTTCGAAACAAAAAGAAGAGACCAAGATATCCTTAATTTTGTGTAAGGCTACTGAATAAAAGCTTTAATTTTGTTGTTAGTCATAAAACACTGTCATGATGATGTCATCACTGTACGTGAAAAACAAGGCATTGTAAAATGGCAATCAAAACCGATTTTGATGATGATAAGGATGTTTCCCAGTAAGCGGCATATTGTTCACAGAGCAATAAAGCAAGATACACATTACGCATTTCACAATGCATTTATTTTTCGCTTAGTGTGATGACGTCACTCATGACGGTGTCTTACAACTAACAACGAAACTAAAACCCTTATTCAGTAGACCTACATGAAATTAAGGATACCGTGGTCTATTCTTCTCGTTTCGCAGCAGAATCAGTAGACTTTAGTGAGCGCCGAAGACTCAGTGTGAAATGTGACGTCATTAAGAAAATGTAAGTTGTGCTTTGGTAGACACGTCACAGCTGTTTTCTCTTTTTTTCTTAGCATGCCTAGCGTTGGTGATTTTCATGCTAGAGGTACCGTTCCAACGCTATTTATGGTTTTTTGCTATGGAGATTCCATTTCAATAAAAAGTAGGTGTTGCCATTTAAAATTTTCAAAATTTTGTCACTGTAACCGTAACTGTTAGAGTTTAACTGTTTTTCATATAATTCTTGAGCACATACCTCAAAATACCTTCCACCAAATTTTTGTTCAGTTTCTCAGAACGGTATCGTAGCTATGGTCTCATAGAGACCTGCACCCGACCCGAACCTAACAAATGAATTTTAAATCAACCCGAACCCGGCCCGAAACCCGAAAAATAAATCAACATTACTTATTCATCTAAAAATCATGCAAAACAAGGTAAAATGATATAACAACATATAAAGTAAAGTAAATATTCATTGTCACACAGTTATCAAATTATAAAAAAGTAATATGTTGTGGCCACCACAAGAATATCTTTTATATTTTCCTGTCATATTCACTAAGTGCAAATAATTTATTAAAACTATTATTAAAAATATTTAACATGATGAAGGCAAATGATTTTCATCTTAGGGAAATCTAACACTAAATATCCAGAGAGAAACAGTTTTGTTGTCTATAAATAACATCTTAATGTGTTTTTATAAAGGTTACCTTAGATATCAAGTTTCGTACAGTTATATGGCATAGACGTTGAGCATAGACCATCCCGTTATCGATGAAATTTTCAATATAACAGCTGCACCTATTGGCCGATAAGTATCCTAACTGAATCAGCAGAATGTCTCATAATGGCCTTCTCACGTGTCAAGTTTTGTTTGATGATATGCAATAGAACCTGAGAAATAACTTTCCTTTAAATTGTGGAAATTGCTCTGCAGAAGTGCCACCTGTTGAGTGGTTTACACCAAAAGTTGACAGGCATTAATATATGTTAAAGTGCATCAACATACAAATTTATATGCGATTCTATGCTGTAGTTCCTGAGATACAGCTTTTCCTTAAATTGCGGAAATCACAGTATAGCAGCACCACCTGTTGGCTGATAGGCATTCAAATTGAATCAGCATAATATCTCATATTGGTCTTCTCACATATCAAGTTTTGTTGGATTATATGCAGCAGAACCTGAAATATAGCCTCCCCTGAAATTGCAGACATTGCTATATAGCAGCGCCTCCTGTCAAGCGGTTGACACCAAAAGTTGATTGGCACTAATTTAGGTCAAGGTGCATCTACATATAAATTTATATCTAATTCTGAACAGTAGTTTAAGAGATACAGTTGCCACAAAATTTTTGTCACACACACATACGCAGTTCGTCCAAAGGGATGGAATTCGTCCCGCTGATTGGACGAGAGGATATAGCACAACAACAAATCAATGATTAGGCTTTGGGATAATACTTTTCTATTTTCTTTCGATCGATGTTTTGTATTTTTATGTTAAATTTTATTAATGAAAGTATTTACAAATGTTTTACGATGATATAATATATCTGCATTTTAGTAGAAATTGAAATAAGAAAAAAAAAAGGGGGGGGGGAAAGAAGAGCGTCTAATGCTGTGTAAATAAATATACTTCAATATTTGAAGAATTGGCAATTTCAACTTATCCTCAAATTTTGAACCCCTGTCTTATGACTGCTATGTCTACAATTTGCACTAATTAAATTCTAGCAGTCTATTTTCTTATGACTTTCAGATCGATTTAAAAACGATGAGGTTTTATTGTACAATTCTTTAACCTTTTCCCCCCTTTCATCGTTTTCTCATAGCTTGTCCTTTACTTAATTTAAAAAATATCGCTACTTCTACTTCAAAAAATCCTCTTTTACATTTATCATTAACACGCGTGAAGTAGATGGAAACAAACATGAACCTATAGTGATCTGAAATTTTTGATTATTGTAAATGATTTCATTTAGAAAATAGTATAAATCGCGAGTTTTACAAATGAAAAAACAAATAATAAATTAAAATAATAATACATTTTTACATATTTTAATCTTATTATTTATTCATACAAATTCGGTTTTTAAAAAATCACTACTTTTTAAAGAGGGGTAAAAAAAAATGAATAATGTCACTTTATAAATACGAACAAATAGGCAGTAAAAGATTTTAATCTCTTTATGAAAATTGTCTATAATATTAAAACTGTATAGTATATCATCGAAAAACATTTGTAAATGCTTTCATTAATAAAATTTACCATACAAATACAAAACATCGATCGAAAGAAAATAGAAAAGTATTATCCTGAAGCATAATCGTTGATTTGCTGTTGTGCTATATCCTCTCGTCCAATCAGCGGGTCGAATTCCATCCCTTTGGACGAACTGCGTAGGTATTGTGAACTTGCATGCCTTATACCGAAACTGTCAGAAAACTCTTCAGCACTCAAAATCGCTATTCATATGAAACAGATTCTACCTGTGTCAAATGACCTGGGAATCTGAAAAGCAGTGAATATACAGAGTCATCATTTTAAGCTGTTCACACTTATCAACCGTGGTTAAAAATCCCAGAAACTTCATATGTTTTTTTAATTCTGAGTGGCTGTTAGTAAAACTAACACATGAATTCTGACGTAAGCAAAAGAAGTGAAGCTATGACATTGCTCACAAATTTTTTTGTTTGTTTGTCAATTTCATGTTTGACAGCAGCTGAGAATAAAAAGCAGGGATGATTGTATGTAGGATTTTTTCCTGATTTCAGGATTTTTTTTTTTTTTTTTTGTTTTTCAATGACTGTTAAGAGGAAACTGTTGTTTAATGTAAGTTTAGATTGATATTTTCTAATTAACTAGTATTATTTTAGACTTTCAAAAATCTTAAATGAAATAACTTTTAATATTACTTCTATTTATATTATTATAATTAAACATATAAATGTTATTAAATTAAAATTAGATTACCTTACTTTAAGTTACTCCATAAGCACTTTCAGTAGGGTGCCCATAGGCGTAGCCAGCTTTCCGAGCGGGGGGGTGCCCAAGTTTTAAACTAAAAGTTGCAATATGAATACATTATGAACATAGTGCGCTTATGTATGCATGTGTGCGTTTTAACACATGTCTAAAAGTTACACAAGTTAACACATGTACATTTTAACATATAAATTAAGTAACTTTCTCTTAGAATAAATAACTAGACTTGACGCAGAACAGAAATATCAATATTTACACAACGTTAAAAATGCCAATGTAAAAAAATGTTAAATGCAGACTGCAGTTTCGGTAGTGTAAATCGGTGCATTTCGCTTCCTTTGAAATATCATTTGACAAAGTTTGGACTTTCAGAGTAGTGCCGCTATCCGTCTAACAGAAAAGGAACAGAAGTTTGAAAATTGATTAAAACAAGGAAAGAATGTTGCATAAAACATATTAAATGGTGTCGAATATTTGGTTTCAGTACGAAACCAATGAACGTTAAAAGATTAAATAAAAATCTTAAGCCTTAAGTTATAAACGAAAATCTAAAAACTAAACAACGGGAAAAATTATACTATGGAACTTAAATTGCGTAAGTAATAAAGTAGAATTATAATGATATGTTTACTTTATTTATATTCTCATTTCATTTCTTTTATTTTACCAATTTTAAATTATGAACCTATATATATATATATACTAATTAAATATATTTATAGATATATTAAATTAATACAATCTTGTAGCTGCTTTTTTAAAATTATTATTTTATTCGTTCCCATATTCATTAATAACATTTATTTTCAAAATTTTAAAACATTTTTGCATTGTTGTAGATGTGTTGTTAGTTTCAAACAGAATAGTACAAACGGGTATTGTGATCGCGCTATAAAATTAAAATGATACTTATTAATAAGATTGTAATAAACTGTTGTGTGTACCATAATATAAAAATGTGATGTGTGTA
Organism: Salticus scenicus; assembly: GCA_963930645.1. Lineage (NCBI taxonomy): Eukaryota > Metazoa > Arthropoda > Arachnida > Araneae > Salticidae > Salticus > Salticus scenicus. The sequence continues at coordinate 30,003,575 of OZ005651.1, read as the reverse complement.
AAAGTCGCAAAAAATAAAATCAGCATTAAATGAATGTACCGAATCGGGGAAAGTGTAGAAACGCGCCACAGACCGGACCAAGCGCTGACCATTAGTCAAATAAATTTACGAATTACCACTGTACATAAGAATTCCATGAAAAATTGCATAAAGTAAAATGAAAACATTAAAAGGGACACATACCAATAAAATTGCACTGAAAATCCCTGCAAAGTAAATGTATCAAAATGGAGGACAGATAAAAAGCTAGTGCGGTGTCTCACTATCCAACCGTGCACTAGAAATCAGCTGAAAATATTGTCTAGCAACCACCACAATTCAAAATTGCATACATAATCGAATCCAGAAACATTCATTAATAAAATAGCACGAAAAATCATCATGACATAATGCCGGAAATTTTCTACCCACACAAATAAACGCCTTTGCTATTTAAAAAATTAAAAGACTAAATAATGGAGCATATTTTGCGCATACCTTTCTTTGATGTTTGTATTTTCTGTGTTGTCTTGAGCTTCCTCTTCAAACTCTCTCTTTTTCTTTGGTTGGCATAATTATCAGTCCTTCACATTTTTGCACATGATTCCAGAACAGTTTTCCGTTTCTTTAGTCATTCAATACAGCTTTAATAGAATTATACACCACCTTCTCCAGATCCAGGATTTTCAGGAAAGAGGAAATTGTTTCATAAAATCGCATGAGAAGAAGGAATCCGAATAAATATTTACACTGTAGCCTAATTTTTAATAATTTTCTTTCTTTATTAATTACAAATACAAAATCGTCTGTTCATAAATACATAATTTATTTTCAGCAATAAATCGTTTGTCAAAGTTCAAAAGAGCAAACGATTATAAAATATTTTATTATTATTAAATTTGAGTGACAGCTTTTAAGTAATGTAAAAAACAATTAAATAAATAAATAAAATGTGGCATTTAGTCACAAAAATAAGATATTGTATACTTGACCGACCATTTCTGAGGTGCTTTAAAAATGTTGAAAATTGTTTTAGAAACAATTTTGTTTGGCATGTATTTTTGTGAAGGGGAAGCATGTCTATTGCATCCTTCAAAACCCTCTATTTGATTACTCTACTCTACCTGCACTGCATTCTTAAAACATTTAAGGCTTAAATTAAAAATATTTTTAAAATGATTCAAAGAACTTTCACCCACAGTAAATTTTTCAAGAAAAGTCTGTTTATGATATGATTTACAATACTAATTTGAATTTTCCAATGTACTCTTTTTTAAAAAGTACTAAAAATAGCAAAAATGACAAGCCGACGAAGAAATTTTTTTCTTCAGGTTGATATGTTTTTCTGATATAGTTTTAAATGCTGTTTAAGAAAACCTATTTAAAAATTTCCCTCATACACAGTTTTGGAAATTTCTGAATTCAGGTTATCAAAACATATTAGAGACCCAACGCACTACATAAAAAAAAATTGAAAAGTACGATTTCGCAGACCAGTAGTGTAATAGGAAAAAAAAAATACCCGCTAAGTTATTAGGATACCAGACATGCATTCAAATCAACAATTACTAAAAAAATTATTTTTGTATTCGAAGAATTTTAAAACCTGAAATTATCGCAAATATTTAGTTTCGAAAATTCGACCCCGTAAATAATACTTTCTGTAACTCATGGTAAGGGGTAGTAATTATCATTTTTAAACGTTTTTACTGTACGCAATATAATTTAGTATGAATACTTTTAATCGAACCTAACTTTTCTTACAATCTTTTATACGAAAATTATTTTGTATCAATAGAATATGTTAGTTTCATTATGTTTAGTTCACTTTAAAAATGTTGTTGATATGTACCAACTAGAAACTTTGTACTTAAACAATAATGTATTTGAACTCTTTGCATGCCATAGTACACGGATCATTATTATATAAATTGAATACGATTTTTAGACTTCCTGCCAATACCTGCTTTTGAGTTATGCCCATGCAGACTAACCACAAGAACCTGGTTATACAATTTTATCAGACCTGAAGACATACTATTGTAAAAACTATTTCATATTCAAAAATTGGACCTTAAAACATTACATTCTCCAACATGTATGGGTAAAAGAAAGTTAAAAAGAAATGCTCATTAAAAAGAAATGACAAAAAAACTTGACTTTCTGTTAAGGCCACAAGTTTAAATAAACTAAATCATTTTATCGCTTCTTTTCCTGCTTTTCCTTGAAGAAAAAACAAACTACTAATTTCATTTTATTTTTTTGTTTACCAAGAAAAATTACTTTGCAAATTTTTTTAAGAAATGTGCAAGTAAATTTGGATTTATGAACAATTTAGATTATTCTTTTTAATATATTTTACCACCATGTTTAAGAAAGTGTCTTTCTATCCGCGATTGTAATGAAATGCTCGCCCTCTGGTGGGCTAAAGTGAAATTATCACACCACTGATAGATTTCACGCTGAAACAATGATAGAACAACAAGAAAGAACAATAATAAATGCACGTGGCTATTATAATTTACTAACAACTGCAGTTGAGAAAGTGCCATCTATCGATCATTACAAACGCGGATTGCATAGAATCATTGGTATTAATAATAACAATTTTTTTTTTAAACCTTCAAATCTTTAATTTTTTTTTTTCTGTTTTCAATATGTTTTTGTAAAATATACTGAATGTGTGTGCGTGAGCGAGGGGGTGCCCGGGCACCCAGGGCACCCCCCCTGGCTACGCGCATGGTGCCCAACCTTCTTCATATGTTCTTCTTTTATGAAGCTGGCAAAGTTCTTGTTTATTTTATATTTTATATTCAATATAAATGTTAATTGAAATACTAATGATTAATATACTTTAATTTGAGTATACATTAATTAGAATAAATTATTTATTATTATTACATTAAATTAAATATGCATTAAATAATAAAATAATAAAAAATTTAGATTTAAATATCTTAAATATTTAAGGTAATATTACTGTATTAATGAATATCGAATGTAGAAAAAATCAGATATTTATTTCATTTCTCACTATCATACCTAGTTGACATTCTTAAAAATATTTGAACATATTAAAATAAATATTTTATTATGCATTGAAACAGGAATTAATACAAAAAGTATATTTATGCATCTGTAATGAAAACTGTAAATTAGATTTTTATATGTATATATTTTATTATTAAAATTCTTTTTATAATTTAAAATATTCTGTAACATAAAACATTAAAGCTAAAAATCAATAGCTTACTTTTATGCATTTTTATCAGTGTAAATCTGTTCCTGTATTAAAAGTCAAAATAGCAATAATAATATTAATATACAACTGAATTTTGAAATGAATGTATATTTTTCTTTCACATAATTAACTATTTAATATTGCTTAATTATTTTTGTCCTACCAATTCAAGAGGTTCTGCTGTCAAAACTATTAGACCGAAAGTACCGGGTTCAAATTTAGATTGTGCTTGTTGACCTAGCAGTTTGGAGTTTTCCAGGATTTTCTCTGAAACTTGTATAAACACTGGCTAGGACTTCTTAGAAAGATTTCAGAGGGCATTCCACCTAAGCCTTATATTGATATCAATCAACCTTACATTTTAAGTTATTCTATGTAGTGCTTAATATCAAGTTATTGAGTTTTGTAGAACCAGTTAATTAAAAATAATACTAAAAACACAGAAACATATTATAAAAGTATCATTTTTATAAAACAAAATCTCGTGAAGGGGATCATTGTATAAATTTGAATTTTGTGAAAGGCCACTCTTTATGATTTGAAATTTTGTGAAGGGGACCCAAAAGGACTCGATTTTTGCATGGATCGACCCCTGCTCATGTTTTTCAGTGAAGATTGGTTTAAGTCAATATTTAGGGGGCTGGTAACAAATTGAGCAAAATCATTAATATTTGTGATCACCCTGTATCGTTAAGTGAATGAAATTATCTGTAACTTTGGGATATGTTAATATAGACCCATGACAATTTGTGGATAAAATTGTGTGACGATAGCATATTAAATAATGAAAATACACCCCTGTTTAAAGTTTAGCAAAATTTGCAAACAATCAGTTTTTTTCAAATTAAAAACTTCTCTCTCAATGAAATATTTTCAAACATTGGGTATTTAAAGAACTGGGTCTTCTTCATGTTTTTCAGTGAAGATTGGTTTAAGACAACAATTAGGGGGCCGGTAACAAATTGAGCAATATTAATAATGTTTGTGATCACCCTGTATCGTTAAGTTTACAAAATGAGCTGTAACTTTAGGATATGTTAACATAGACCCAGTTCAATTTGTGGAGGAATTTGTGTGATGATAACATGTTAAATAAGGGAGATATAAACATTTATATTTTAAAACTCCAAAAAAAACCAACGTGTTTTTTATTTATAATAATATACAGAGTTTTTAACAAAAATTATTCCCACTTTCAAATAAGTTTGAAAAACACTTTTAAAACAATATACTGCAATCGGAATACAAATATCTTAAATATCTCATGAAATATGAACATTTTTATGAAAAATGTTTTTACTGTGCATGTGCGAAAGGTAAAACATTTTTTATTGCATAGGTTGAAAGCTGTATGTATTGGGCAACTTTTATTAAAAGTGCATTTGAATAGAATAAAAATTAAGTGAATTGTACGAAAAAGAACGAGCTAGATTTTAAATATTTTCCAAAAGTTGAAAATTCTTAAGGGGTTTATCACATGCCATGTAATTAATTTTAAGATTCAAATATTTCAATCACTTTCCAAAGGTTGTTTTTTGGAAAAAACGCCTTATGATCTCTCAAATCATAGTAAATAAACAAAAGTATGTTAGTTACAAGCTTATAATGGATTTTTCACAAAAAAAAAGTACATTTGGAGTGTGGTTGAAATAATTGGATCTTAAAATTAACTACGCGGCATGTGGAAAAACCGCTTAAGAAAATTCAACTTTTGGAAATATCTAAAATCTAGCTCATTCTTTTTCATACAATTCACATAATTTTTGTTCTATTCAAATGCACTTTTGATAAAAGTTGCCCAATACATCTAGCTTTCAACCTATGCAATAAAAAATGTTCATATTTCATGAGATATTTAAGATATTTGTACTCCAATTGCAGTATATTGTTATAAAAGTGTTTTACCAACTTATCTGAAAGTGGGAATAATTTTCGCTCAAAACTCTATATATTATAAATAAAAAACATGTTGATTTTTTTTTTTTTTTTGAGTTTTAAAATAAATGCTTATATCTCCCTTATTTAACATGCTATCATCACACAAATTCATCCACAAATTGAACTGCGTCTATGTTAACATATCCTAAAGTTAGTTCATTTCGTTTACTTAATGATACAGTGTGATCCCAAACATTATTAATTTTGCTCAATTTGTTACCGGTCCCCTAATTGTTGTCTTAAACCAATCTTCACTGAAAAACATGAGAAAAGAATCAGCTAGATTTTAGGTATTTTCCCAGAGTTGAAATTTTATAAGGGGTTTTTCACATGCCACATAATTAATTTGAAGATCCAGTTATCACAACGGTGCTCCAAAAGTACTTTTTTGTGAAAAATCCCTTATAAGCTTCTAACTCTAACTTATTTTTGTTTATTTACTAAGATTTGTGAGAATAATAAAGAATAAATAAAAAACATGCTGATTTTTTTTTCTTTTTTATGAGTTTTAAAGTAAACGCTTACATCTCCATTATTTAATATGCTATTGTCACACAAATTCATCCACAAATTGTACTGGGTCTAAATTCTAAATTAATATATCCTAAAGTTACAGATCATTTCATTCACTTAACGATACAGGATGATCACAAATATTATTGATTTTGCTCAATTGGTTACTGACCCCTAAATATTGTCTTAAACCAATTTTCACTGACAACATTAGGAAGACCCATTTCTTTAAATACCCAATGTTTGAAAACATTCATTGTGAAATAAGTTTTTAAATTGAAAAAACTGATCGTTGACAAATCTTTCTAAACTTTTGGGCAGGAGTGTAGTTATTAAAAAAGTGTTTACCATCCCCTTAAATAACCTTTACCACAGAAAAAGATTCACAGTGTAAAGTGCATTTAATTTACTATGCATTAGTTTATTAAAAATTTCAGAAATTTCAGTTAAAAAGGAGAAAAGGAAAGAACAAAGTACTGTGTCCATCTCCATTTTATATTTTTCATTGATATAATATCCACTCCTTTCTCTAGCATTGTTATTGTTCAGTTAACTTCAGATAGCAGTACACACACACACAAAAAAAAAAAATGACAAAAATGCATTATATTTATCTCTTGAACTAAACATTCAAGACTGCGCAATTTGCTGCTGCAATCTGAAACAGAAACGAAAGGAATTCTGGGTAATTCTCAGGTCATACCCTAGGCCAGTGGTCGGCAACCTCATTTTTGAACAAAGCCAAATGTCAACAATACAACGATTAAAATATCTTTTGGGAGCCAAAAATTTTTAACCTAATTTATATTGGCTCATTCATTCTTATTAACATAATTAGAGTATTCCTAAGTCGACGTTTGCTAAAATCTCAAGGGGCGAAAAATCTGCGTGAGGCTCGCAAGCCGCAGGTTGCCGGCCACAGGGCTGTCACTGGTGACTAAAAGGGCAACTAAAGCTACTGTTTTGAAGGGAAGGCAACTATGGTGACTATTTTAACCAAAATATAGGCAAAAGCAACTATTTTGGTATCAGTTAAAAAAAATATAGGCAATTATTTTAAACATTTAGCAACCAAAAAGAACAACATCCTGAGGTCATTATTAAGAAAAAAAAAAATAATAAAATCCTGGTCCAAAGTTAAACCTTCACAAAATTTTATCTTTGTGCGTTGTTTGAAAGAAAAACAAAGTATAGAAATTTAATATTATTAGGTTAAACAAACTCTAGGTTACAAGAGCAACAGGTACCATCTGTCTAGTGTTACATAATATGTTGCTAATATTTTTTAAAAATAATCTCAGAAACTCAGATATTATACATAATATATTTTTTTAATATTATCTGGTTTTATAAAGCATCTTTAAGGTTGACTACGTACTTATTCCGATTATTTTTAAAAGTTTAGGATCCATTATCTGGAATTCCAAAATCCAGAATCATTTTTTTTTTTTTTTTTTTTTTTTAATGATTTAAAAAATATTTGGTATCTAAAACCTGAATTTCATTAAATAAAAAAAAATATATATAAATAAATAAAAAATCACACTAAAATTAACTATTTAGCTTTTTAATTAGATATTGTGAAAATTGGAAATTAAAACATAATTCATTTTTCTCAGTGATCAGGAGTGATTGTGGTCCGAGACATCCCTGGAATTCATGTCTAACCATATAAAAAGTTCTAGATTCTATTCAGTGGTTGATTTCCAGGGACTTTTAATCTCTTGACGAGACAATTTTGTTCAATATAAGTAAAAAAAGAAAAGGGAAGGGAAATTTTAAAAGAAGAATGATTTAGAATTTTGCTCTCATGATCAAGATATCATTCACATTTAGTGGAAACAGTAATAGGGCAGCCAAAATGTTGATAGTGAGTGGCATCAACAGTAATGTGCATGTGTACATCATACTTGCCAACTTCTCCGGTTTTCCCGGAAGACTTCCGGTTTTTTAACATATATTCCGGTCTTCTGGACAGATAAGGAAATCTTCCGTTTTTAAAAAAGTCGCGGATATCGTTCGTTTAAAAAAAAAAAAAAAAAAAAAAAACATGGAGCAATCGACGATCACGAAAGCTCTCGATTCCCAGTCTTTCTCCATCCATAACATAAATGTCAATATTCATTTCAAACTTGCGTTATGAGATTCTAGAACCTGTAAAGAAATAGATTGTTAAATATTTCTTGCTCGTGTAATTATTTTTTGCCCCCCTCCCTCCCTTTATCTATCTCCAACTAGTGATCGGCAATCAAATGTTCTGCAGAAGTCTTTTGTTTCCTAATCTTTATCTATCTGCAACATAAATGATAATATTCATTTTAAACTTGCTTCATTAGATTCTAGAAGTTGAAAGAATTAAATATTTCTTACTCTGTAATTATTTTTGTATCCCCCCCTTTCCCCTTCTCTGGATTGTGATCAGTTCTAGAAACAATAAAGCAATAGAAGTACTCAATATTTCTTAAGTATGTAATTATTTTTAGACCTTCTTGCTGAATTAAATGGATCTGTTTATTTTTCCTCAATTAAATTAAATATTTATACGTCATATTTATACCAAATGTGTAAGTATGGGAAAAAAATGAATAGATTTTTCAGGTAGGAAAAATTTCCCCAAAATTATTTAAGAAAATTAATACTCAATTGGTTTTATGCACGTTTGAAACTAATAATTAGCTACTGCTACTTTTTTCATATGTATGATTAATGTACATACACAAAAATCATATTCCATATTTGTTTAAAAAGTTTGTTTTTCCATTGGCCAGGAATTTTAATGAGGTTTCATATGGATATAAAAGTTATTGAAGTTGTATTAAAGATTTTTTTTTTTTAAATGTTAGTCAAAAAATCCTGAAAATGCTTAATATAGTTAAAAACTATATAAATGTGTATGTCATCAATTTATTGAAAGTGACTTTATCAATGTTCAACTAAATCAACCAGTCAATCATGTTAGCAAAAAGGTTTTCAGGTGATTTTCTAATTTTAGCAATCATATTCTAATTTGGGAAGGGGGGAGGAAAAGCTTGAAACAGCTAATGGAAACTAAAAGTATTTGATAGCTGCTTAGTGACTGCATTTCTTTCTACACTATTAGGTATCAATTCTCTTTTGTATTTTATACTTTAACTTGACTAAGTTTTTTAGTCTGTTGTTAAATAAATTTCTTACAGATTCTGTTTTGTAGTTATTTATATGTTGAAGAGATAGAAACACTTATGTATTTAGTGTAATCAATCTACAGTAAAGCATTTTTATATATTGTTTCAAAATCTTAAAAGTGTAAAACTATATTGTGTAACAGTTTTTTTTTTTTTTTTTTTTTTTTTTTTTTAAGAAGACCCCCCCCCCCCCCCCCAAAAAAAAAAAAAAAAAAAAAAAAAAAATCTTTTTTATGAAATCTTCTGGTTTTTTAACAAAATGTCTTCCCTTTTTTAATTAAAATTGGTTGGCAAGTTTGGTACATGTTTATATATTACAAGTTATTTTTTACTTTGATTATATTCGATAGAAGCAAGAATTCAATTTGTAAATATTTTTTATTTATTTGCTCCTTTTGAGAATTCTAGCATACAATTTGAGTATTTTTAGAAAATACTTGTCATGTGATTTAAACAGCTCAACTCTAACGTGATTCATACAACTCAACTCTACTTGGCAGCCATTATTTATAGTTAGTTTTTGCATGTCTGGTGGCTTGCCTGTACCCTGTGAACTGTGATGTTGATGTATAATTTTGAACTACTTATTTTAATTTATGATTTATGAAATAAATATATTTCATCTGTAATGTGTTTTGATTAATAGTAATAACATGGCATGGTGTCAAGACTGTAAAATAATGAAAGTTTGAAATAAATTATTCACATATTAAGTGAATGTAAGGATGACCATGTGCGGTACTGCTGTCGCTTGTGCAACATGGATACTTTCAAGTCTCCAGGTGAAATGTGGTTTACCTTAGGAAATGTGGCAGAAAATTGAAAAAGATGGGTCCAGAAGTTCCATAATTTTATGCTAGCATCTGAGAAAAATACGAAATCTGACAATGTCAAGATTGCAATTTTACTTAGTCTCTTAGGAGATGAAGGTGTTGCTATTTATAACACCTTTAAAAAGACTGAAGGAGAAAAACTTGATGATGTGCTAGCAAGTTTTGAAGAACATTCTAATCCCCATCAAAACATTGTATTTGAAAGATACAAATTCTTTTTGTGTAAAGAGCGTGAAGGTCAATCGTTTGACAATTACTTAACGGAACTGAAAACACTGGCAACTACGTTTGAATTCGGCATTCAGGAAGAAAGTCTAATTCGTGATAGAATTGTATTAGATATCCATGATTCTAGTCTGCAGGAAAGAATGCTCCGTGAGCCATCTTTGACGTTACAGAAAGCAGCAGAATTTGTTCGAGCAGCAGAAACAAGCAGAGAACAGTTCCAGTCAATGAGGGCCAGCAGTTGTGGTATAAATGCAGTTAAAACATCTAAATCTAAAATGACTTATAAAAAGAACAATTTCAGTGAATTAACTTATGACTGTAAAAAGTGTGGACGTAATCATAAAAAAGTTAACTGTCCGGCATATGGTAAAACAAGTTCGAAATGTAAAATGAAAAATCACTTTGCTGTTGGGTGTAAAAGGAAAAATATTTATGAACTTGAATCTAGAAACAATAGCAAACTGTATAAGAAAGAAAAGTATTCATGAACTTGAATCTAGAGGTGATACTGAATTGTATATTGAATCCCTTTCAGTGGGACAAGTAAGTACAAATATTCATAATAATGTAGACTTGACTTGGTATAAAACTATACAATTAAAAATTGGTAATAAATCAACTGAAATTGAATTTAAACTTTATACAGGAGCAGAGGCTAATGTTATTTCTTATATCATGATAGAATGTTTTAATGTTGATATAATTAATACTGAAACTATGTTAATTACATATGGTAATTTTAAGATTAAGCCTATTGGTAAATTAATGTTTGAATGTTATGTAAATCCTAATAATGCTATTCCTATTGAATTTTTTGTTATTGAAAAGTATTCAACACCAATATTAGGACTAAATGCTTGCGTGAAACTAAATTTAATACAAAGAGTAGATAATATATGCATTGAAAGTAAATTGGATATTTTGAAGTTATATGAAACTGTTTTTGTAGGCCTTGGTAGATTTCCAGGGGAGGAATATCATATAGAATTAAAGCCTAATGCAAAACCAGTAATACACCCACCTAGGAGAGTCCCACAAGCATTGCAGAATAGTTTAAAAGAAACATTGAGTAGGTTAGAGGCTAATGGAATCATATCAAAAGTAAACAAACCGACAGATTGGGTCCAGAGTTTGGCGATTGTCGAGAAACCAAATGATCTTTTGCGTTTATGTTTAGATCCCAGGGACCTGAATAGGGTTATTAAAAAGGAACACCATCTAATACCATCAGCAGAGGACATAATTAGTAGAATTAAGGGGAAAAACTGTTTACTGTTTTGGATCTTAAAGATGGATTTTGGCAGGTTCCTTTAGATATTGAAAGCTCATATTTGCGTACTTTTAACACACCATATGGACGTTATAAATTCAATGTTATGCCTTTTGGGATTGCTTCTGTCCCAGAGGTGTTTCAAAAGAGAAATGAAAGATTGTTTGGGGACATAGATGGGGTGGAAATATACTTTAATGACATTATTGTAACAGGAATTAATAAAGTCTCACGTGATGTAGCTTTAATTGATGTTCTTAAAATAGCTGAAGCTCTTAACATTAAATTTAATGCTGGTAAGTTGAAGTTTAGAATGTCAGAGGTAAAATATATGGGTCAGATAATTTCAGATAAAGGAGTAAAAGCTGATCCAGGACACATTAAAGTTATAATAGATATGCCTATCCTCAATTCAAAAAGGGAGGTGAGACGACTAGGCATGGTGAACTTTTTATCTAAGTTTATACCAAACTTATCTCAAATAACAGCATCATTAAGGGAGTTTAGATGGGAAAATGAACATACTGTGTCATTTAATCTGATTAAGAATCTACTTAGTTGTGCCCCAGTATTAAAGTTATTTAATGGATCTGAAAAAATCATTATACAGTGTGATAGCTCAAAAGATGGTTTGGGTACTTGCCTGATACGAAATGGGCAGCCAGTTTCTTTTCTGTCTAGGAGTCTGACAGAATGTGAAAAAAATTATGCTCAGATAGAGAAGGAACTTTTGGCAATAGTTTTCTCATTTGAAAAGTATCATAATCTTGTGTGTGGTCGACATGTAATTATACAAAGTGATCACAAACCTCTTACATTGATTGTCAATAAACCCATGTCTAAAATATCATCTAGGTTGCAATGAATGTTATTGAAACTTTTAAAGTATGATTATGAAATTCAGTATACACTTGGAAACAAAATGTATTTAGCAGATACACTGTCACGAGCATTTAAGATTGATACCCAGATTAAAGATGACTCCGAAATGAGTAATATTGTGCATAGTATAACCAAGTATTTGCCAATGGGTAAAAGTAGATTGAACCAATTTAAATATGACACAGATCAGGACAATGAATTAAAAACTGTAATTAAATTTGTTAAGGAGGGTTGGCCAAAAACAATTGAAAATATGTCACAGGAATTAAAACAATATTTGAAGTTGCGGAGTGACCTGCATACAAATGAAGGACAGGGGTGGCGTCAGAAGGGGGGCCGGGGGGCACAGCCCCCCCCCCCCCCCCCCGTCAGGGAGTTCGTGCCCCCCCATCGGGGCAGATTCTCAAAATCTGTCGGGGGAAAAAATACCCTTTTTTTCCCCTTTGTTCAGCAACAAAATATTTTTTTCCTTTTCATCATTCGGAGTTTGTCTTTCTAGAGAAGTTTTTTTTCCCCAGAAAAACTAATGGCATGCAACTGCGATGACTTTGCTAGCATTGATATACTATGTATTCCTCTTCTATGTCAGTTGGTGGGAACGACAACAGGAAAGAAAGCGGCGAGTATTATTACAAGAATTGACCCATTCCTTATCTATTCCTTATCTTCTAAAATCACACTTGCGATGCTTCTGTGAAGAAGTCGCTTTTTTATTGCCTATTATCCAGCTCTCTTTGAAATGGACAAAAAGCATGTAGACTACGTGTGTTTCCATTTCCCTTTTTGTCTGTGAACAGCAACTAGACCACACACACACATGATTTTTTTTTTCTTCCCTGGAAATTTTTAAGAATAAGATATCTCTTTAAAAAGTACATTGGAAAAAACAATCTTAATTACCCCCCCCCCCCCCTCCTTAATAAGAACAAAAAAGAAAGAAATTTTATTCAAATAGACCACGAAAATATAATTTGCATATTGATTTAAGTCACATTTCCTTTAATTCTACTAATTGTTATTCAGGATACTGTTTTCAAATATTGTGTGTCTATGTCGGCTGATGTGTCGCTTTTGCTTTAGAACTTAAAGACAGCTTTAACAATGAGAAATGAAATAAGTAAAATAATTGAGACTTTTTAATAAGATTTGTTTTTTGCATTCTATTTCTAAAGAGAAAATTCTTTTAATTATTTGTGAAATTTTACAACGATAATTTGTTTAATATCTGTCAAATTCAAAGCATTAAAATATTTCCGTGTAATTAAGAGTCGTTTTAATAATTGAAATTAAAATTGTTATATTTATTTTACATCACGACACTCTGCATCACCAACAAATTAAAAATGAATTTCTCTTTTTAAAATTTACTTTTAATTACTTTTTGCTAGAGAGTCAGGGAACAAAAGGGAAGAAAAAAAAAAAGGCAATCGGGGAACAATACAACTTTTACCGATTTTTAATGCTTGTTTGTATGAAAATCAAAAATTTCGGAAACAGTAAAGAATATTCTTGCTCTATTTTATCAATTCAGCCGCTCATGAATGTTTATATTTTATTATTATCTTCAAAAGTCATGTTGAAATTTTTCATTCAGCATTTTTTTTTTTTTTTTTTCATAAAAAAATAGTATCCCCTCCGTGGAAGATCAAAATTGTGATGGCATGTTTCCGGGCCATCCTTAAGGATAGGGTGAGTCCCAGACCGTCGCCAATTGTCTATTGAGCAGCACTTGTGCAACGTTAAAACCCAACCAACCAACCAACTATAAAATATATTAATAATTATGAAATAATTCAGCCAATGACTGAAACATCTGTCGGTTCAATTTATAAATGTTAGAATAGTGAAAAACTACCTCAGAACTTGCAGTGCAGAAAGCAGGTTGCAAAATTTGATGATTTTAGGGATTCACAGTGCAAGATCAAAGAAATTAGTTTTAGAAAGAATAGTAACAATATTTGATAAAACCTATCCCAAAAGCCGAATTCAGTTACAATAATACGTAAATGGATTTTATTTTTTTAATTTTAAATTTAATGTTTATGCAGGAGATTCCCAGAAATCCACACAAATTGGAAAAAAATTGTGTATTTTGGAATTTTGTGAAAATTAGCATTTATGAAACGAGATTTTGATACTGCAATGCATAAAAAATGAGGAAAAATACAAATAAGTATGCTTGGAAAATAATTAACATAATTAAAAAAGAAAAGAAAAAATTAAAGAGAATAAGCAACTTAGTAAAAAATATGCATATAATGAAATTTAATTTCTTCTTGAATTAAGAAATTAAAATTTATCTAATACAGTAAGATACAAAATTTTACACAACATGTGATACAATATAAGCTTCTATTACAAGTATATTACCTTTTATTACTTTTTTTTTAAATATAGGCAAAAATAGTTTTTTATTTTATTTATTTATTGTTATTTATGAACAATTATTATTTCTTGTTTATAGCATTAATGCATTTAAAATTTATCATCAACGGAAAGTAATCTGCATAAAATTGACTTTCTGTGTTTCTTGAGATTCAATTTCTGATGAATCATTGTTAATATCAGTGCTATCTTAACCTTTTCATATTAAAAATTTTACTGTCGGTTTGATAGTTACATTGGTTACAACATGCGGATTTCTGGAAGTCTACTGCATTTGTTCATGAAATATTTAACATTATGAAGATTAAATAACGTAATTTTAATATTGATGTTGTATGATTATGAGAAAATTATACCTTAAGTGCATATTTAAATCAGCATATTGTAAGTAAAATTTAAACATTTAAGAGAAATGTAATATGTACAGTGGGTAAAAAAAGTTTCCGTACGGTCACTAAATTTAAGAATAAATGAGCATAATTTATAAAGTATTGCATTTTTTCTTTAAATACTGTCTATACAGTGCGTGTCGAAATGATAGGTCCACCAGTAAAAACGAAAGTTATGTTGGTAAAAAAGGTTTTATTGTCTACAAAGTACTATTTTATAAGCTACATTACTTCATTCAATGTAAAATAATACATGAATAATATATAAATAATAGGAATAATAAGGAAAACAAAAATTACATGAAAAAGCTGTTTCAAAAAGATAGGTCCACTGAACCAAGCATCAAATTAATGTTGAATATATGAGAAATTTTTCCACCTTGTTTCAGAATAAGCTCATAAATCCTATTCGGCATGGTTTCCACAAGTTTTTGCAAACACTTTTTCTCGATTTTTGACCATTCGGAGGAAATAGCCTTTTGTCAAGTCTACAGTACTGCTGTATTGCCTTCCGCCTGCATACACCGCTCTTGCGAGTATACCCCACATGTTTTCTACCGGATTCAGGTCGGGGCTGCAACGTGGCCAATCGATAACATGTACACCATTATCCAGAAACCATTCGAAAGTGGACTTTGCAGTGTGCACAGGAGTATTGTCTTGTTCGAACATAAAGAATGGGCCCCCAATGTGCTCTGCTTGTGGAAGAAAATATTGTTCAAGCAGCTGTTGATAGCCTGCAGCATTCAAACGATTGTCTACAAATGCTATATCAGTTTTTCCTGCACCTCAGAATCCGGCCCATACCATAACGGAACCACCACCAGTTTGCCTCTTCGAGAATATCTGTCTACCGTTACGCAGATCGTGCCAGTAGTACTGCCAGCCACCTGGACCATCCAGGTTGAATTTCTTTTCATCACTGAATATCACACGATGCCAATCTTGTTTCCCGGACATCACTTCATGTGCGAATTTCAATCTCTTTTCTTTGTGCATTTCAGTCAATTTCGGAGCGGCTTTCCTCTTCACGTAAACTATATTGCCGAACTTCTTTACCACTCTATGAACAGTAGATTTTGATATTGGAGGGTTTTGTTGTCTGGCCACAGTGGATAAGCTCATATTTCCAGGTTTTAACTCCTTTACGATAGTCCTTCTTTGTCGGGGTGTCACTTTTGATGGGCGACCAGATGATTTTTTACTGCCATAAGCATTTCTATGTCGCAAGTAATTGTTTACAACATTATGTGATCTGTTTAAAAGTTTACCTATTTCTCTATTCGATTTTCCACACGTTTTAAATGCACCAATTTTCCCCTGCTCAACCAGCGACAGACTGCAACGACGACCCATTTCGTTTGATTACAGCGTGATGTTCAAATCTGTTTAAATACCTCCACAGCAGCCAGCATAATCCCGCAGTAAGACTAAGCAACGATATTTATGCAAATTGTTTGGAAATAAACGTGATTGGTGCAAAATTTCTGAAGGCGGACCTATCTTTTCGAAACGGTCTGAAAATGAAAATTTGCATAAAATAAAAAGGAATTATTTATTTTTAAGAAATTCCTTCATAAATAGTTATAACAATTACTGATTAATTATCTCTATCAAAAAAGTGTTTCTTATTCTCGATTAAGAGTCGAAATTTTGAAAAATGCGGGTGGACCTATCATTTCGATACGCACTGTATGTGTTTAGTATAAGTCTAAAGAAAGAGATTTTTATAAATTTTCACTTTTACAAAACGAGAAAAGCATATTATTTGCAATATCTAAGGTAAATTGAAAATTGCAGTGCAAAAAAAGTTTCCGTACGCGTTATGCAAATTCTTTGACGTGTTTAAAACAGGGCCGCAGTAAATCTTTGACGTTAGAAAGTTAATCACTGATAAGAAAACAACATATCGACAGTTGTTGAGTTGAAGTTTGTTATCGATCGTCTCAAAATGGAAGTTCCTAGAGCTATTCGGGAATTAGTGAATAAATTGCGAAAAGATGGATTATCCATGAAAAGGATTAATGAAATGACTAAAACATTGAAGTCTACTGTGCAATATATCATTGAAAGATATCGTAAACTTCATTAACTTGAGGATAGAGATTGATCCGGGAGGCCGTCAAAATTAAATCGCATGCATAAAAGAAACATCATACGCCAAGTTCAAGAAAATCCATGAATTAGTGCACCGCAGTTGGCAGCTGATTTAATGGTTAGTTACAACATTAAAGTCTCAACTCAAACCGTGAGAAATGTCATTAAAAAAAGTGGTTATCATGGACGTGCGGCCTGGAAGAAACCCTATATAAGTTTGTGCAACAGGAAAAAGCGCCTCGAGTTTGCAAAGAAGCATGTAAGCAAGCCATTATCTTTTTGGGAATCCATTCTATTTAGCGATGAATCAAAATTTAACATTCATGGGTCAGATGGCCGAGTTATGGTGTGGAGAAAACCAAACGAACAAATGCTAACTAAGAATTTATGCGGAACTGTGAAGCACGGTGGTGGCGGAGTTATGTTGTGGGGGTGTATGAGTGCTTCTGGAGTAGGAAATTTGCAATTCATCGAGGGAAATATGGATCGATATGGATATCTGGATATTCTTAAACAAAATGTGTTATCCAGCGCAGAGAAACTATCTCTTGGAACTGGATTTACTTTTCAGCAGGACAACGATCCTAAACCCACCTCTAAGATTTGCCAAGAGTGGTGCCTTTACCATGTTAAACAACAACTTCATAGCCCTCCCCAGTCACCCGATTTAAACCCCATCGAACATTTGTGGGAAGAAATTGGCCGAGAACTTAAAAAATATGACATAAAAAACAAAGTTGAACTCAAAAGTGCCATTAGTAGCATTTGGTGAAATATTTCTCCAGAAACAACCAAAAAACTTGTAGGGGCAATGCCACAACGTCTAAGAGAGGTGATAAAGGGCAAAGGAGGGCCCACTGATCATTAAATGTATTTTTGTTAAATGTATTTTGCATTTTTGTAAACTTTTTTCGTGTGCTAGGGCACCGTACAGAGACTTTTTTGTTCCATGTTTACGGCATTTTTTGTTTTTAAGATTTATTATTTAATTTTGTCAGTATTATCATCCTTTTAATATGAATAAATATTAAATAATATTAGTTTTAACTCATTTTTAAGTTTTCATTTTTATAATTATGAATTTTGTGTGACAAATTAAACTTTGATTTGCATTCGTATCTGCGTACGGAGACTTTTTTTACCCACTGTATATACTTGGATACAAATGAAATGTATACCATGTTAAGAAGGAAGTTTTATCTGACATTTGTTGGATGTCTTTGACTCTGTTTATTTTTTCATAACTATGCTCATGCTCTAATATGCATGATTTACTTTTTTTTTTCTTTTTTTATATACATATTACATATATATTATTTTAGGAGGGTAGGGAATAGCTCGATACATCGACGAGATGACACTGCGATTAAGTGAAAACCTAACTTTATAAAAACAATCTACCTTGAATTTAATACTCTAATTTTTCCATAAAATCTCTAATTTTTAGCTGGAAGAACACTAGCTTATAAATTATGAAATGTGAATGTGGCACTGGTGATGAATTTAATTAAATATATTTTGTCTTTAAAAACTCCATTTTTCAACTGAATTTAGGAGTTTTTTACTGTGAAATCATAATCATTATTTTTAATTTTTGACAAAACCAATTAAAAATTTCTTTTTTTGTTAAAAACAATACATTTCTATAATATGATAATAATAATGATAATGATATGTGATTTATCATCTAACATGAATTGGAAGTTAAAAGGTTGGCAGCTTGTAAAATTAATTTAAAATGTCAATGCAAAGAAGTGGCCTGAAAGGGAAAAAAAAAAATCACATTTTAAAATATTTTAAAAATACAGTAAGACCTCGATTATCCGAGCTAATTGGGACCGCTAGTACCTCGGATATCGGAAATCTCGGTTAATAGAAACCATGTATAAAAACCTTCCGTGCTTGCGAATTTAACCACTTTTAAAGTAAAAAACAATAGAACGTTTCTTAAATGATAAAAATAAACATATATGAACTTATGTTTCACAGCTAAAAAGATTTAAAAAGGAAATCAACTCTAGTAGTAAATTTTAAAAAGTAAAATGGAATTTTTTTTAACTATACTACTTAGTTAAATATCGAAAGACGCATTTTCAAAAATAACACAAATCTCAAGAAAATATATTGTATTTTTAAAATTTAATATACATTAATTTGTTAAATTTACATTCTTTTAAAAAAGTCAGTTACCTTTCGTTGCAAAAGTCCAGAATTTCTATCATGGGCTGCCCTATCGCGCCAATTTTTGAGCAACAGGAGATCCATCGGTGTAGCATTGTTTCTTTGCTCCAAATATTTTAGGGCAGTTATCAGTGCTTGAACACCTTCACTATGACTTATAGTCGTAGAATCCTCAAAGTCCTCGTCTTCATTTTCAGTGTCATTAATGTCCGATGAAGGATTAATGGCTTGTATGATTTCTTCGTCATTGAGAATTTCAAAATTTGGATGTTGATTTTCAACGTCCAGCCACTCGCAAATGTCCTCTTTCAAAACTTCTTCACAACCTTCAATTCCATTGATGATCTCAAGAAGTTCCCCGTCTGTCGGTGTCCTTTCCATCTGCTGTGATTCACCCTGTCTCCTCTTTTCAACAATTATTTTGTTGAATGATTTACGAATTGTAGCTGGATTCACTAATTGCCATGCCTGGGCAACCATGTAGATAACGTCTTTCACATTTATTTTTTTCAGCGCCTCATTTAGGTTTTCTTCGCATTGAAGAATATGAGTGATGAGTTTCTTTTTGTAGTGTCTCTTCGTTGTTTCAATTACCCCTTGATCCATTGGTTGTACTATCGATGTCACGTTTGGGGGAAGAAAAATCGCCCGTATTTCTCCTGAAATGAGTATTTCTTCTTCCGGATGACAAGGAGCATTGTCTATCAGCAAAACTGCTTTAGGTGGGAGATTTAGATGCGCCAAATGTTCCTTTACATGCGGCACAAAGTCATCATAGAACCACTTTTCAAAAATTTCGGAATTCATCCAAGCAGACCTCTGATTTGCGTATTTCACAGGCAAGGAATTCACATTAATATTTTTAAATGGTCTCGGCTTCTTTGATTTACCGATGAGAAGCAGGGGTATTTATCAGTTCCACTTGCATTTGCACAAACTAGAAGGGACACTCGGTCTTTGCTCTTCTTGTAACCCGGGGCACTGGCTTCTTCTTTAGATGCCAAAGTTTTCGATGGCATCATTCTGTAAAACAAGCCAGTTTCATCGGCGTTATAAATTTGATCTAATGTCAAATTTTCTTTTTCAATCATTTCTTCAAATCTTTCAACAAAGTCTTTAGCAGATTCTATATTGGCAGACAACTTTTCACCTGCAATCGCAAGTTGTCGAATTCCATGTCTCTTTTTAAATTTATCTAACCAACCTTGACTTGCAGAAAAACTTTCATTTTCGTTTAATTTTTGGCTGAGAAGAAGGGCTTTCTCTTTTAGAATGTTCCCGGAAATAGGAATGCCCTGCGCGCGTTGTTGTTTGAACCAAAGATAGACTGCTTCATCAAGTTTTTCAGTTTTTGCTTTCTTTAATGTCGATCGTCCTTCTAAGGCTTTTGACGAATCCATCTTAGAACAAAAAGCCTCTATTTCAGCTTTGTTACGTTTCCAATCGCCTACAGTGGTTTCACCAACTCTAAATTCCAAAGCAATTTTTTTCAAACTCTCACCATTATTAATTCTTTTAATAGCCTCAAGCTTTTTACTCATCGAAACAACAACTCTCTTTCTTTTTTGGTTTGGCATTTTAAAAATGAACAACTTAATAGTGCGATGGTCAAACGTGAAATGATTTAAGCAAAGGTTCACTACAAAATAGGGGATTCGCGAAAGAAAAGGCAAACAGAAGAATGTTATGAAACACAAATGCCTATTGTAAGAGTCGCCGATCCCCTCTCCCAACAGTGGGCGTGTAAATGTCCGATAACATATTGCACCTGGTATTCAATAGGGTCACATGACCACTGTTAACAAAGCATTCATGGATGTTGTCTTCTCAGGGTGTAATAGTTCTTGGAAGTTGAGTGCTTTTGTGGGGAAGAAGTGACTGTAGCACGGACAACGAACTAAAATGTGTATAATTTTTTCCGAGCTCATTTTGGAAAGGAGAAAAAAAAAAAAAAAAATAGACTTCGTTATTGCCTCGGTTAACAGAAACCTCGGTTAATCGAAGCTCGGTTAATCGAGGCTCTACTGTATCTTAAAACTCAGTAATTTTGAAATGAATTGAAAAAAGTTTGACTGTGAACTCATATTATTTTTAACCAATTTTTAACTCTTGCCAAAATCGGTTTACAATTCAAGATTTTTAAAATACTTACTTGTTTTTCAGCTCCAATGCAAAAAAATAAATAAGTAAATAGATAAAAATACGGGATTTATAATCTAACATGATTTAAATTCGGAAGATTGCAAGCTCCCATGTCTTAGCCGAATAATATGAAAAAAGGAATACTGCTGGCACGCAAATTTTAAAATCTTAATGCAAAGTGACCTGAAAAATTACATTTTAATTAATTTTAAAAAAAAAATCTATCGAACAGAATTTTACTAAGAACCATCCCGATTAAATTAGCCTTTATTTATTTTATTATTATTATTATTATTTTAATAAGGGGAAAATTGCATAAAGACGGTCTATTCGTTTGGATGTTACAGTGCCTCAAACATACAAAGGCTTCAAACTTATAACCCCCCTCCTCTTTCTTATCTTAGTTGGTGTTAAAAATAATACGGTACGGAAGCACTTTAAAAAAACGGACAAACAAACAAACAAACACCATTGTATATTTGACATAGCGGATAGACACTGACAGGAAGGTGCATGGTGTTAAATATGCCTGTAAAAATGTTTCTACATACAGTGCCCCCCTGTCGGGGAACCGCCCCCCCCCCTCCCCCCGTCGGGGAATTTCTGACGCCACCACTAATGAAGGATTGTTGTTTATGAATGATAAGATTGTTGTCCCTAACAAATTAAGAAAGCAAATGTTAACATTAATTCATGAGGGTCACTTTCGTATGGAAAAATGCAAACAACGAGCTAGGGAACTAATGTATTGGCCAGGCATAAACAGAGACATTGAAACGATAGTCGCACAGTGTGAGATATGTGAAAAGTTTAGGCGTTCTAACACTGAAGAGCCTTTGCAACCTCACTTAATTCCTGATAGACGATTTGAAAAGTTAGGGGTGGATATTATGGAATGTGGAAATTTAAATTATTTAGTAATTATGGACTATTACTCTAAATGGATTGAAGTTTCAGAGCTAGTTAATAAAACTGCTACTGAAGTCATTAGAGTTCTTAAAGAGACTTTTTCGAGGTATGGGTTTCCAAATTTTGTTGTTTCTGATAATGTACCATTCAATAGCCATTTGTACATGGATTTTGCTAAAGCTTGGGACTTTGAATATAATTTTTCTAGCCCACATCATCATGAAAGTAATGGCCAGGCTGAAAGGCGGGTGGGTATAGTAAAAATGATAATGAAAAAGGCAAAAGCAGATAATGTGGATTGTTTTGTTGGTCTAATGGAATATAGAAACACACCCATTTCAGGATTGGGTCTCTCTCCTGCTCAGTTAATGTTTAATCGAAGACTGCTAACAAAATTGCCTGTAACAAATAAATTGCTTAACTCAGAATTATTTTATAATGTTAAAGGCCTGTTGACTAAACGTCAACAAATTCAAAAACGGTTTCATGATCGTGCAGCAAAATCTTTGAGTAAATTGAGCCCGGTAGATAATATGCGTATGCAGAACATGAAAAATAAAACTTGGGAATCTGCTCAGATACTATCTGTTGATCCAAATTTGAGATCATACACTGTTAAAAGTGAATCTGGCAAAATATTTAAAAGAAATAGAAAATACCTAATTAAGTCACATGGTAGATTTAATGAAAAATTTGATTATAATGAAAATTCTTTGTCTGATAGTTCATTTAGCAATAATATACTAGATCAAGGTAAATGTACTACTGTAGGTAATTCGGATGTAATTGTAACTAGAAGTGGAAGAATTTCTCGAATACCGAAATATTTAAGTGATTATGTATAAACTTGTATATATAATGTCAGTGACTGTTTGTGTAAAGTTTCTTGTTTAAATATGATGTGAATTTTTAAGATGTGTAGTAACTTTATAAATTTGTATTTGATTGAATAGTAATTTTGTATATTTGTAATTGGCTGTGTACCTTTTTGAATGTTACCATATTCAATGTGATTTTGTAAAATGTGTAAAAGTTTTACGTCTCAAAGGGGGATGTCATGTGATTTAAACAGCTCAACTCTAACGGGATTCATACAACTCAACTCTACTTGGCAGCCATTATTTATAGTTAGTTTTTGCATGTCTGCTAACTTGCCTGTACGCTATGAACTGTGATGTCGATGTATAATTTTGAACTGCTTATTTTAATTTATGATTTATGAAATAAATATATGTCATCTGTAATGTGTTTTAATTAATAGTAATAACATGGCAATACCTGTCTGAGTGTAACTAATATTTTGTGGCAGCTCTAGCTGAAATACGTCACAAAATTTCATAAAAATTTACATATATTTACACATAGATATAAATAATTGCCAATCAGTTATTGAATTATGTTTTGTAATTCAGGGAAATAAATAATATTCTGAAATCCAGAATACTTTTGGTCTAGAGTGTTCTGGATAATGGGTCCTATTATAAGAAAGCCCCACCGAGCTGGCATTTAAAAATAAATACAAAACATTGAATAAACACCATAAAATGTAAGAACTCGAAACAATTGTTTCGGGTCAAAAGAAAATATGACCTTTCGTAAGGGGATGAAGTAAATACAACAGAGTGCTTACAGAAATACAGAACTCCCCCCCGCCTGATTTTTCCATGATTTCCCATACTAATTTTTACAGATTTCCATGATTTCCGTTACCTATACATACATACCTTCCATAATTTTGTGTATTGCAACCGTGTGTAACATACTTAACGCTGCTGCTGTGTTTGGGTCTATTTCGACCCAATATTGACATACATAAATTGTATTTTATGTAGACACACTTCGTAAAAACATTATATAAATTGTTATATAAATTTAATTCAAAAATAGGGAAAGAAAGTACCATTATATATTGAAATTAAAAACGTCTTGTCTCATTTGGACTCCATTTCGTACATTTAAAAATTAATGTCTATTTCGTTCATTTGTAATGAACACAGAAGCAGGGTTAACATGCTCACAAACCTTTACAATTAAAAAAAACTATACTGGTGATAGACAAAAATATCTCAATCTTTTTTTTTTTTTTTTTGACATGCATTGCATAGAAAGAAAAATGTAGTGAAAACTAAAAGTTCAAAATGTGCACAATATATTAACATCAGAACATAAAATTATTCCTCATGTTGTTGCATTCAGAATATTTAATTGGGGGGGGGGGGTCTTTTAATGTTGACTTTTTGAGATTCAACTAAAATAAAAAAGCAGTCCTCAATGTGCTAAGATATCACCGATTTGGTGACCCTTCAGTCATGTTTGTAAGGCAAAAATGAAAAGTTTCATGATTTTTGAGTATTTTCTGTTAAATTCCCTGATGTTTCCAGATTGATAAAGTTCCCTGATTTTTCCATTATTTCCTTGTTTTTCCTGATTGTTGACACCCTGCACAAGTGCTGCAATGCAAACAAAGCAACTTTGTTTGCACTGCAGTACTTGTACCTACTTTGTTTGCCTGACGAAGGGTCATGTTTTCTTCCGGTCCAAAACTATTGTTCAGAGTTCTTGCATTTTATGGTGTTTATTTAAAATTTTGTACTTATTAATGGGTCCTATATTGTATAATCAAAACATTAATATTGGATTAAAAAAAAGGGAGGGAGGGCGAGGATTACGAAAAAAAAAACTATTTTCTGCTTTAGGAGACTTATTTAGGTGAATATTTTTCATATGTAATGCAACTAAAGAGACTATTTTTATAGTCTTTTTTGAGTGGCAGCCCTGCGACCACTGCCCTAGGCTATTGTGGGGTGAATTTCAAGAGAAAGATGACACTACCTTTTTACCAGGGAAGAAAGTATCTGAACAGTCTTGTGAAGGTTGTCTCAGGTATGATATGGGTATAAAATACTTATGTGAACGGTAATAAATGGTTAAGACTTGATTAAAATGCCCTCCATCATCATCCCTAAGGTACCCTAGTGAAGAAAACCTGAATGCCTAGGGTGACAAATGCAACTTGGGTTCAAACTTGACACCTCCTCTCTAACATTACCAGCTTTGACAGCAGAGTGTCCTAGCCACTGATAGAGCAATTCAAACAAGAGATTAATAGGTTATTTGTTGTTTTCTGTATCACTACAAGTTTGATGAATCAAATAGAAAATTTTCTATAATGAATAAGTGACATGCAAATGTCAGTGTACACAAAAAACATGAAAAAAAAATTAATATTTATTGCTTTTCTTTGTGTTGGTTCATACACTTTATACAGTCACTAAAAAGTACATTTTATACACATAAAAAAATAAATAATTTTAATTCATTGTTATTTTAAAAATTGTCAAGCAATTTTTTGTCACATTGTTCAATATGTTTGAGATTTCCGTTTATCTCACATAGTAAAAATTATATTTTAGTATTATTATTTTTAACTATTAAATATGTAAGCAATTAATTTTAAAAAGATTTCATTTTATCTTGAGGAAAAAAAAAACTACACATCAATAATTATCTGGCAAAAAAATTTCTGTAGCATTTTAGCTAAAATCCTGAAGCAGTAGTTTAGCTCTTTTGAAAGTCATTTAGCTTATTCTTTCTGGGGAAGAGAAGGATTAGGTTATAAAAATTCTTATTCTTGAATATTTTCAGAAAACTTAAACCTAAAATTATGTATTATTGTTAGTCTTAGTTTTGTATTTCCCAAATGTTGCATAATTTAATATTGTTTCAATTTTAACAAAAAAAAAAAAAAGGCAGTTATTCCTTTCAACATGTGTATATATTTTATACACATATATATGCACTATATATATTTCAATATGTGTTCAAACTGAAAAAGTGATTTAGAAATTGGTAGGTGGTAGCAGGTATAAATAGATTGTTGTTGAATATTAGTGCTGAGAATGCTTCTGTGAAGCAGATTCTAAATTCTGTTGAACAATTGTTTAAATATGTTCACATTTAAATTCACCTTTTTAAAAATTCAAATTAAATCCAAATATACTAAATAAATAACAATATAAGATATTTTCAGTGGTTCTAACAGTTTTGTAATTTTTGCATGTGAAGTAGTATTTCAATAAAAATTAGATATTAAAGATTTTTTACAAAATAATTTGTTTTTTACTTTTCAGTAAAATTCTTGTTAAAACATTTTAGCAAAATAAAATATCCTTTAGCAAAATGCTAAAAAAAACTACTGGCAGTTTAAACCCTACTATACATTCATTTTACAGTAAAAATTAACTTCTATCAAATAAAAAATACAATTGACATCTATTAGAATTTGATTAAAATTCATTTGACTTATAACTACTGCCAAAGCTTTAGGTCAGATTTTCTTGTTTTTTTTTTTTTTTTTTTTTTATAAAACTATTGTGCACTATTTTAATTTATGTCAAATTTAAGCTTTTTCAGTATTCTGAAGCTAATTTTTACTAAACATCCCATTCCTTTGTTATTAAAATATGTAATTCTTTTACATTATTTTATTAATATTTATTTTTTATTGTAATATAGCTTTATTTACAGTAGCAACCAGGATTCAGGATATATATCAATCGATATATATCATGGATATATATCCGATATTTATTTTTAAAATATCGGGATTTTCGATGTTTTTAATATTTTTATTTATGTGAAGTATTTTGAAAATAGCATTATTCATCATATTTATATTTTTTGTCTAAAAATTAGAAATTTAAATTTTCAATTGTTATTGAAAATTTTATTTTAAATGAAATGCTGAATGGAGCTAACAAAAATAATTTTTACACATCGGAAAATGTTTTTCTAAAGTGCTCCTGTAATTTCAATATGAGAATTTCTGTGTTGGACCAACTCCAGCAAGAGTTCCCCCATTTTTAATTCTATTTTTAGATTGCACCTACAGTGGTTTTCATCCCCTCCAAATCTATTTATAGATTGCACCTGCTAGAATGAAGAAAGTGTTTGGTTTGGTCAGTAGGGATTGGCTAACAATATTTCACTGTCACATTTGCACAATTAGATTAAAGAACAAGCATAGTCTAGAACAGTCTAAGGCAGGGCCCAAAATTTCAACTTGGATTACACTCGCTGAAAAAAAAAAAAAAGTTACTCGCCACAAAATATGATTAACTTACTCTATTTTTTACGTATAAGGTGACCAGCATTTTTTATTGAAAAAAAGAGGAGAAATTGCACAATCTTTTTTATTTTATAAGAAAATAGAAGGCATTCAATTTTGAAAAAGAGGTCATTTTAGAGGACACAAAATTAAAGGAAAATTATTTAAAAAACAGATTCAAAAGCTACTTTATACAAGTGGTGGAAACATTTTTATCTCAAATGATGAATTTGAATCAGCACACCTTAATTTAAATGAATAATGTATGGATACAAAAGGAAAAATTCCTAATTTTTATGTGTCACTGGACGGGTACTATATATATATATATTAATTATTAACTTTTGCTATAGACAAAAACTTTTTTTTTTGTGTGTGTGTGTGGTACTTTCATATAGTTATATAAAAAACAAACAAGGTTGGTAGACTTTTTTTTTTTTTAATAAAAATCAATCATAAAATAAAAAATTAAATTGGCTAATGAAAAAATAAAATTAATATTCGGCAGATGAAATGATTTGTTTTAACAAACAGCCATTCTTTATCAACATTTTATAAAAGTTCTCACAAGTATAACCTAAATTAGTCTTAGTAGTTAATAAGTTTTAAAGTAGGTATATAAAGAGAATTTTTTTCACATGTCTACATTTTGTTCATTGAAGAATACAGTTGCTTTGTGTGAGAGTTTTTGCCAGGAGGACATAAAATGAATTCAATTAACTTTTGCATATTTTTGTGAGGGGGGTGGTAGGGTTATCATTAAGGCCAATTGTCTGCATTAGAGCTCTGGGCCTGAGTAGGAGAGTCCTCCGTGGGATCTTTCTAAGAGATCCTAGCCCATATTTACGCTAGTTTCGGAGAAAACCATGGAAAATTCCTAGCGGCTAAGTCAACGAGCGCGACCGGGTATTGAACCCAGCGCCTTACGCACACCAGCTTTGAGGACAGAACGTCTCGTTCACTGGTGGGCCTATTTTTATGACTAATATTATTCAAGCAAAAGTGAGAACACATGTCAATCCACCGCGTATCAACCGGAGTACCACCTTCTTAATGATTTCATGACAATTTCAATAGTGATTCAGTGTTCTGGATCAATAAACCATACAAATATAGGGAATACATTTATTTCTTTGTGTTTCGAAGTATCTGAATACACATAAACCATAATATGCTTTGGCAAGTTTATTAGAAGGTTGTTCTTTTGTGAACCTAACGCAGAAAAAAGTTAGTGTTCATCTTTCGATACAGCCGACAAACAATTGAGCTTCTCAGTTTAGCGAATTTTTTTAAATTAAGGACTAAATCCTTTTCATTTGTAAAAAGAGGACACGGGACGAAAAACATAAAAAGGAGGACTTTTTAGTCCTGTAATATTTTTTTCGTTTAAGAGGGCAGAACGTTGAAAAAAAAGACTGTCCTGTTAAAAGGAGGATGTCTGGTCACATTACCTAAGATTAGCATGATTTTACGTTCTTAAATCGATATATATAGATTTTTTTTAGTAGCACCGTTTACTGTAAAAATTCCATCTACATTTAGACCAAAATTTTACTTGCCACAATAAAATTTCCACTCGCTAATGGTGAGTTGGCGAGCAGAAATTTCGCACCCTGGTCTAAGGCATGTTTTAAGAAGTGCTGTGATTTTTTTTTTTTTTCTACTATTGAATATTATATTTAAACGAGTTGTAAATCTTAAAATTTGTACTTAAGTTTTATTATATTAAAATCATTATGCCAAAGACTAAAGATCAAATATGGAATTATTTTATATGTAAGGAAAAAAAAAATATATTATTTATAATTATATATACTATATATAAAGTACTATTTTATATTTGAATAATGTTTTATATTAGTTTTTATATAGCGCAATATGTATAGGTGTTTAAGTTGCATTAAAACTGAAAATATTTATCATAAGCTGACAATTTTGAAAACATTGGATATATATCAAAAATGTCGGATATATATCAAAATATCTGATATTTTTGATATTTTCGAAAATATCATATTTACGAACCCTGGTGGTAGCACACATATGTAATTAAAATCAATCTTTCTTAAGTGTTTGTAAATTGGCATTTATTGTATGTTTTCCCTTTTTTTTATTCCTTTAGTGTCTGCAGTACAGATTTTTATTATTGTAATAACTGTTCTGTTCGCTGTCGGAATAATCACATGTGTCCTTAGTCACTACAAGATGGGAGCAAGGTCCTGGAGTGATCAGCGAAATAAACAGCAGCAGTCTTCTAGAAAACTTCAGCAACCTTGTGCTCATCATCAGCAGTACACCTATACCTTAACACCAACTACTGCATCGGTAAGTTTTCATTTTTACTGTACCATTTATCTAAATATTCTCTTGTTATGGCTCTTGAAAACTATTTCACTCTGCTTATTCACTCATTTAGCACTAAAATGTTGCCTTCTGAAAATGCCACATTAGGCTTTGCATGTTAGTGTTTACCTGTTTTGATTTTTTTTTTCCCCACAAATTCCTCTTATTAAATTAATACCTCTGGAATGTTACTGATGCAGGCATGTCACCCCCTTCCCCTTCCACAGAGTATCAAAATTGTCATGGCATTTTCTGGATCACCTCTAGGGGGAAATCCCTTATTGTTACCAATAGTCCTAGTAGAGATTGCAATCCCGCATAATTTCCGATCCTGCAATATTTTGAAAACTTCTCTGGCAAAGTTTGCAAAATCATGCAGAATTTTCTGAACTTTTCTTTCCAATTCAGTTCAAAGTAATTCAAATTACTTTAAATGTATTTTTTAACTGAAACAAGAAGGAAATTGAAAAAATAATAATAATTAATCTAAAAAGTTTACTTATTAAAAAAAAAATAGTTATTAATAGCAGAGTCTTTATTCCTTATTTTCAATGTATCAAAATATTTAATTATCTAGTGAAAGTAAAAACAGAGGCAATATAAAAGAAAGAAAAGAGAATTTAAACTTACTCGTACTTTAATTATGGAAGTGTAATGCTGCAGTTTTTAATGTCACTTATTCATTGGAGTCTAAATCTTTTCAGTCCTCAATTTTGTTTTTGAAAATATGATCTTGAACTTTTTTTTTTTTTTCTAAGCTTGTTATTATTATTACTTTATAGAGGGATGTATTATTCTTTAGGAAGTGTATTATATTTCAGAGTTTCTTCCAGGTTGAAAAAAGACAGGGCACCATTAGTAAGAAATGGTACAGTCAGCAAAAAAAAAAAAGCCACCCCCCCACCTAATTTCACCGTAAATTGTCGTAGAAACATGTGGCTTTTGCCAAACGATTTGTAATAGTGTCTAGTTTATAATGGTACAGTTAGAATTTGCTTAGGGGGTTGTCTACATATTAAAACTGGCATCAACTTCATTTT